>OZ017742.1:174752735-175352735 GCA_963969285.1 Odontomyia ornata
ATTTTTCAAAAATTAATTATTTTAAACATGATTTATCGTCCATAGCTTTTCCAATTCTCATTTGAAAAATATTTTCAAAGATGTTTTTTTGTTATTTATGGAATAATTATGCATATGAATGATATTGCTTAAATTATTTATATTTTTGGATACATTGTCCCCATTATTCATGTGATTTCATTTTGTTTTTGACACTAAACATGATTTTGTGATTATAAACTCTAAATACTTAATATAAAAGATGGAAGCAGTTGTTAGTTGGTTTTGTAATTTAATGTTTTTATTAAGAATTACAAAAGAAGCATATTTAAAATTGAATTTGAGTTTTCAGCATCTGATTGGCTATTGAATTCTTAAATATTTGATTAATTATTTCTATGGTGAGAACATGCATAAATTTATTTAATATTCAGGGTTCGGATAATTTAGAATTTAGAAATAATGTGAGACATTTGTTATTATTTGATTATAATGTTTGTGGCTCGATCACAGTTAATTTTTGTTTTCTTTATCAGGTATTTCTATTTTCATGTTGTAATTCAATCTTATAAAATGTACTTTTATATTATTTTCCTTCTTTTTTTTCAATTATAGTTTTGTTTAAGTATAAGATATACTTCACAGTGATCTAAACAAACTGAATTCGGTCTATCGTGATGTGTTTCGCTTAATTTACATTGCATTATTTTGTTAAATATGATTTCATAGATTTTGTTCAATATTTTTTTTATTGTTAATTTTTTTTATTCTTGAATATAATATACTCGTTTTTGAGTGTATCATATTCCTTCTCTAACAATTTTTCTCTATCTCTGCTAATCTAATTTCGAAGGATTATCGAAGGATTATCACTGCAGCTTGTCATGTATCTATAATATTTCTCTTGCCTACTTCTGCATTGGGTTCTGTATTCTTCCCTTTCAAGTATTTAATCTTTTTAGTATTGTCAATCTCTAATAATGACGCACAATCCCAAGAATGTGTGATTTATGTGAGAAGGCCTTTTTTTATTTATGTGAGAATTACTTTTTATTTAACAGATAATCTTTGGAGTATGCTTGTTTTTCAAGGTTAGAGTTACGGCTATTTTGGTTTGATCTTCATTATTTGTGTGTTTTAAATTTGTTGAATCGGATGTGATTCTTAAAGCCGTATCTGCATTTGCATTTATTGTGCCTGTATAATTTTCAACACTGGGGTCTCGAAATAATTCTGTTCATTTTTCTCAACACTTTTAAATTGTTGAATTTCAGCGGCTTTTAATTTAAATGGTTTTACTTCCATTTCTTTTTCGTAATTTGCTAATATTGTACCTTAAAGTTTTTCATTGTTGGCACTTTAAAGCGCAGCCCCAGTCAAACTGCAAATTTGGGTATATTTTACAGGCGTTCACCTCAGAAACGTTACGAATAATTGCAAAAGTTTTTTAGCTAAAAGTCAGAGTGAACCTTTGGCTGTTGAATCAACTCGTTACATTTTGCAAAAAAATTGTTGCAAAAGTTATTAAATTCAAACAAAATAGCATGTTTTCTTTAAAAATTGTAGTAAATCTCGGAAACTACTTAACGTAGCAAGTTGATTTAAGCTACGTTTATTAGATCTAAACTATTTACATCGAATTAACTCATCAAAATTAAAAAAACTTTTTCGCAAAAAAATTTCCTAATACAAAATGTGGAAATTTGATACAAATCAGCGCGTGCAAGTTACACATTTTGTTCGAGGACCTTTTTTGCAAAAATCTTTTTTAAAAAATCATCAAAGGTAGCCGATATGGGTATGAAATGAAAGGTCTTGATGAGAACTTTCCAAAACAGGTCTTAGTTTTACACTTTTTGGTTTGAGGGGTGCACATGAAGGGGAAATACACGAAAAATTTGTGTCCTCCCCCCCCCCCTCGCGGTTGGACACTTGTGATCCGAAAAATCTAAAAAAAATTACGGAGGCAGGTGTTTATGAGGACAATAACAACAAATACTTTAAAATTCAAAATTCGCTCAACTTTGTTAATAAAAGTATGATATTCGATTTTCACATTTTCCCCAACAAAATCGTATGGCTACCCTTAAATTGAACGAAAGTCGAGATTTAAGTAGTCCTATCAAGGGTCCATAAATTTTGTAAGTTTAATGAAAATCCAATCATACACGCGGAAGTTATAGCCATTTGAAATTTCTCCAATTACAACAACAATAGCGTGATTTTGGTATTTTATGGATTTTATGGACTGCAGTTTGATTTGATCTAATTGAAATTTTCAAATAAGGTCAATAAAATTATTATTTTTGAGAATTCATGATTCGAGTGTTTTTTGTTGGCTTGCAACAAAATTGCGACCGCTGAAAATAGAGAAACAATGGATTTTCTTATAAACGTGGACATCTCTGTGACATATTTCTTGACTTTATTCGTTGCTGGTGACTGCATTTCTGAGAAGTTGAGTACAAAACCCTTCTGACATGAGCGTAGGTCTGTCTACCCAACTTGTTTTATTATAATGTTGTTTTTGGGATGTATTAAAGTTATTGTTTGATGTTTGCTTTAAACTTTGTAAGGTATGTCACAATCGATATATTTGTTTCTATTGTATTAAGCATATTTATTGTACTGTTCTCTGTGAACATAATTAGTTATACTATTATAATTGTAACTGATATTATTTATATTATTAAAATGTTTCATTTGCTCTAATTCCAGGGCCAAATTAACTGCTTCAGACAGTTTCTTGGTTTGTGACGTGTATACAGTTTGCCTATAAATGCTGTCTAATCCATTTATAAATATATTTAACGCATAGGCTTCATTAATTTTTCTTGTAACCTCTTTTTCACTTTTAATAGGCTTGAATATGTCATTTATTTGCAATTAATTGAGTTAAGAGATAATATCAACGAGTTTCTCCTTAAAATTTAATATTGAACCTCTCTGACGCAATCGAGATAGTTCAGAATGTATTTGTCGGATTGATTTGCTGGGTTAGAAATGTTTATTAATTATGTTTTCAAAATCTTCAAATTTACTTACTGTACAATGGCCTATTATAATTCTAAGACTTTAAGTTAGTTTGACATTGATCACGAAGGTTAATAATATTTGTTTTGCGTTTTGGGATAAGGAATTGGAAATAACTTTGATTATTGTTAGAAATGGTGTTATTTGATTGAAATCACTATCAGAAGTAGGAATTGCCATTACGGCTTGTTTAGTATTATTTAAATGTTTTCAAAATTGTTCGAACTTTCTCTCCCTTTATGTATTGATAAAATTTTATTTTATTATTTTGTTGATTAAATACAAATACAGGCCCATAAGGTAATCAATTACCCTACCTGACGTCACTTCGCGTACCGGAAACAGCTGCTCAGTAGCACTAAATTTCCGAAAACAGCTGTCCAGAAAACATGAAAGCAGCATATCAGTAGGCTTTTGAGATTGCCAACTATTTCTCAGGTGAAATTTAGCCAAAATGATACAAACGAGAAGGAAATACATATATTTGCGGGAGGTCTTCGATGCATCATATTTAAAATATGTTCAATCTATGACATACTATTGATAAAATTTCAAATATACAGTCATATGTACTGTCAAAAATCTTTAGAAATTTGTTTGATTTGAGCAGCATTAGATGGCGCTGAAGAGGCTATTCGAAGAGATTAGTTCGCGGTGTGACGTAGTGTTTCCGTTTTCGGGCCTGAGTAAGGCAACAGTTGGCGTGAACATTTGTTGCAGCAAAATGCAATCTGGTTAACATTTAAAATATTAGAATTTGTTACTGCTATGATCGATGTTTTCTAAACGCGAGTTGCTAGAATATGGTCCAAGTTGAAATTTAATTATTAGTTACAATGTTTCCAGTATTATTGAAGATTAAAGAATTCTTACGGGCAGCACTAGCGTATTTATGAGTAAAATCCAAATTTAGTATTTTATGTAGAAGATATTGTGTTCATCTCAAGGAAGATTTGAAGTTTTTGAGTGTAGCTTGATTAAAACAGAAGATTGCAGGATCGCCATGTGATGATATGGTTTTGGGGAAAACTCCAGCCATGATCGCAACAAGACAAATGAAAAGGCCAGTGTTTCTTAATCCACTTTATTTGATTTCATTGCACTTACATCCTATTTACATCTAACTGTATTATAATATAATAAATAATGAGCAAATCAGGGCAACAGCTGAGAAGGCTGCTTCGGGAATGTCGGCTCTGAGTCGACTTATGGCCAAGGTACTCGTAGGGGGACCCAGCTCACAAAGAAGACGCCTCTTGATGAGTGCTGTAGGGTCAGTGCTGCTGTATGGAGCAGACGCTCTCAGTAAGGAGGCTTACCGAAAACGACTGGCGCAGGTACAGATGAGAGGAGCGCTGAGGATTGCATCTTCGTATCCAACAGTCTCTGATTCAACGGTGATAGTCATTGCAGGCGTGATACCTGTTGCCCTCCTTGCTAGAAAGCACCGCACTATTTACCTGCGTCGAAACGAGGATGCGAGGGAGATGGTTGTCCGTGAGGAGAGACAGCGGTCACTCAACGATTGGCAGCAGTCTTGGAGGAATTGCCCGAAGGGAAGGTGGACTGCGTGACTCATCCCGGATGTGAGACCGTGGCTAAATCGAGAGCCTGGTGAGACTAACTTCTATCTGACCCAGTTTTTGAGCGGGCATGGGTGTTTCAGTCTTACCTGCACAAGGTTGGTAAGTCACGGTCCCCCAATTGTCGGTTTTGCCCAGGAGAGGAGGACAATGCCTGCCACATATATTTTGCATGCAGAAAATGGGGCGGGCTGTGAAGGGACCTCTACAGGGATGCGGGAAAGCTCACCTCGGATAATATAGTTGCGGTAATGCTCGAATCGGTTGACAAATAGAACCAGGTGGCACATTATGTTCGGGCAGTCCTAAAAGATAAAAGGAACTCATAGCAGCCGGGGATGTTGGGGCTGGGGGATCGCTTGTCTGGCGATTCCTCTTCCCCTCTTTCCTCCCGCTAGAAGAAGTATCCCCCAGCTTGAAAGCGCGTCACGACGCAACAAAGCGAGACCTGGCCCGAAGTAATTTGTCAAATGATCCCAGGCTAGGTTCTCAGGTTGACAGGGGAGGTGTTTAGTGGGTAGTCCAGTCGCCTTCTTGCGAACATGGGAGTCTCACACTCTGTGCGTAAATGGGTGTTCACCTCCCTACCACAAAAAAAATATATATATAGAAATACTTTATGTTATATTGCCAACAAAAAGACGTTGAGAGATGTGAAATCTACTAGAATGAAGAATGTATTAGAGGCGGCCATATTCAAATATTTACTAACTTTACATAATTTTTGTTTTCTTTAAAAGCCGTCGGGCCTTGCTTTGTTGTGTATCAAATAAACACAATTATTGACTACTTTACATAATTGTTTGAATTCAAAATATATCTACCATGGAAATCACTGCAGTATACACATATATATACACACATATATATATATATATATATATATATATATATATATATATATATATATATATATATATATATATATATATATATATATATCTATATATAAATGTATAATACATATATATAAATATATATATATATATATATATATATATATATATATATATATATATATATATATATAAAGTACTCTCCGCAATATGTGAGTTTCGTGGATTCAAGTCTGAGTTTTATTCGAAAAGAAAATTCATTTCAGAACGATTAATCTTCGAATATTAATATAATATTTTGCTATATACGCGCATAGCATTCGAGTTAATCAGCACTTATATATTCTTCTGTTGAATAATTTGTGAAAACTCCAATTCTATTACAAAATAAACCAGTTCGCCATATAGCAAATCATTCGCATATTATTAACACGTAATGGAAGAATAAAATAATAGTATCAAGAAAACATTTTATACATATGTTGTTAGTATTATATATTTTTAGAATTTTTGTGAATTTTTGTGTGTATAATACCTTGCCTTCTTTCAAGATTTTTCACACTAAACTTTTCCGCAAGCATATTTCTAACTTCATAACATATTTGCATCGCTTTTTTTCCTATTCCCAGCTTTGAGAATGGAACACTGGAGTAGAACATCAACTCAAATTTTTGTCATCGTTTCCCGATGTGCCACGAACGTTGCTCTTTCGATTTAGTTTTCGAAGGGTGTAGTTTAAAAAGGGAGCTACAATTTAGAAATATTTGAATATGTAAAAGTTAACTGCCATTGCATAATTGATTGATAATGTTCCTATTTCAGACTTGAATAGTTTGCAAAACTTTATTTAGATAAAAAGAAACTCACAGCGACATTTAATAAGCAAAAACATAATCTGTTCCTTAGTTAATTGCAAATTCAACTACTACTAAAATTATAATCGTTCATTCTTTTATACTTTTTCACCTCCCTTCCTCCCGTCTTCAGTGGAATTGAGGTGAAATGTATAATCGTTGAGCTTGACCTTCGCTATTTGTGAGAGAGTTACATGCCTAAGGTGTACTAATTAGTTGAGATATCGCCTAGCAGAAATTTATTCTGATTTTTATTTCGCAATAAAATAGTATGTTGTGTTAATGTATTTTACTGCTATAAGCTTAACTAACAAGCTGAAGTGTCCTTTGTTGTTCATGTGCTCACCATATTCAGCAAACAGTTGCTTTCTGATGCATGCCACTTGAACATTTTTAAGTATACTATTTGGAGTAAATAAAAGTTTCTCGTAGCTGGCAGTAAATTGCCTTACAGTTAGTATATTGCTATGGTCGAGACTTGATCAAATGGATAAAAAATAGCTTAATGTTATCTTGATTTAATTTATACGGGGGAACAAATTTGAGCGTACTATTGGTTATAAATATGTCGTCTATTACTGTTGAATTTCTCAAACCAGTGATTAGTCCTAAACATCCAACGCTTCTTCTTTGAATGAATTATACTGCGCCCCGGTAGTAAATTTATCTCGTTGATAATGGCTATAAAATTGATCGAAAGTTTTAATACGAAATTCGAATTATTTGTACGAAGCATCTTTTTCAAGAGTTTATATCCTTCTACTTGTTAATATAAAGACTAATTATTTCGAAATTATTTTTATTCATTTGAAAATTCAATAATTAATAAATGGAATTCATTCAATATATGCCTACAGTTAAAAGAATAACACTAACAACTCCGGGATTTTGCTTTCCGCTTTCGAGGATGAAATAGCTTCCCCATCCAGAGAGGCGCTTGAAATCAATACTGTTGCTAAGCTTGTTGCATTTGCCTGCAAAAATGAAAATATATCTGCGATCCAGATGATATTTATAAAAGTAAAAAGTTTACCGATTGTTGTCCATTAATTATTTTTTCATCTTCATATATTCGTATGTCCAGTATCATTTAACAGACTCCTGAAAAAATAAATAAAATTGATTTCATAAATAAAATTATTCCAGCAATATGCTAATACAAACATGCCCCAAAATGCAGTCGATACTAAGCGAAAACTAATCAAATAAAATGGTCGCCCCCGAAATGTAAACATAATCATGCATGAATTGGAAGCAGTGATTTTGAGTGAAAAACACTTCTAAATATTGTATTTTCTTTTCTACGTTTTATGTTGATACTAGCCGAGGAAATGTTACTCCTGTGGGCTGACAGTGCGTTCTATTATTGCATATTTTCACAATGCACCTTATTTTAGAAGCTTCTTCTTTCTCTCCTACTTTCCTGTTGAAATATAAAGTTTTCTCACTTGCAATCTAACCGATAGACTGTCTCATATTGTCTTGTTAATGAACAACGCACAAATCACAAATTTTCACTGATTTTAACATAAAAAATGGCGAATAACTACCCTACGGGAAAGAGCTTTTTAGGACAAAGCTTTGCGCCCGAGATTAGCAGACGAACACAGGTGAAATTCAAGCGCGGCAAATACCTGCGAATTGAATAGCATGGATGAAGATATATGATAGGATAGCTCCTTTCGTATGTAGTGAAGAAGATAACCTATCAGCTGTACTTGTGATAATGACATTAATTGACAGCATTAAGTGTCAAACGCGAATGTATTTTAAATTCGTGGAAATAGTTTTAATTTATTTAGTTTATAAAGTACATATCAAACGCGTTTTTTTTACCGTAGGTGCAGCGTATTATAAGGGAGGCGGAGCGCAATTTTGTAAGCCAGGTGAGTGTAAGGAATCATATTTGCTCTGGACATTTGTGCGAAATGTCCTTTGTTTTCGAGGAAACAAAGCTTAAAAATTATAATTTTTCCTCAAGGAAACTTTGGTTGTCGATTGTTTTGTCGAATGGTTACCACTGGAACAATTGGGCTGTAATTTTATATGCCGTAGCACTCACTTGCCGTAGCACTTTTTAATTACATAACCGATGAGGTGAGGAAAAATTAGATTTAAGTATTTTTTCAATTGCATTTAATGTATTTTAGTTTTGACATGACAGATAAGAAGCACCACATTCTTTCCTTTGCTTTCTTATTGTCAGCTTCTGCTCCAAATTCGAACAGTATGTGGCCCAACCGCGTTGATCATACTGCTTTGATGGTAGTGCTGGTGTCTTCGGGCCTTACGGTTCTCCTAATATCCCACAGCACCTCCGCGTAGGATTGGCCTTCTTGGGGTGTTACGAGCAGTGCCTGCTGCCAGGGTCTACGTCGGAAATTCTGTCTCTCCTGTTTTGCATCAGTTCTTTTTTCTTATTGGGCGTCCGTGCGAACTTTACTTTCTGGCTCTTTTTGAAGGAGTTCCTTTGCGGCTTTCCCTTTGTAAGTACTGTCTGGAACCCGTGATCTGGTGCTCCACGCCCATCAAGTGCCTCTTCCTTCCTTCTTTTATCTCGATCTCTTTCGATTGGGCTAGAGGCCATTCTTTTATTGATTTTTAATGATGGAGCTATCTGCATGTGGCCTTTGGATTTCACCTCCAGCGTTTCTTTAGCCTTCTGCTCGTCTTCGGCCTTTAATCAGCTCCTCCAATAGTGCCCTATGCGGTCTAGGAGCTCCTCTAGTTCAAGGAGTCCAATCCTTACTGCTTTGCTGATTTTTGGGGAGTCGCAATGCAGATTGTATTATTTTCAGAACATCTTCCGTTTTTTGGAATAGCCTTTCTTCTTCGTGTCGCTGGGTGGCAATTATTCTGTGCGACCATCCGTGGGAGAGGCTATCGGTTTCCGTTTCCGAAAACAGTACTTTCGCCACATTTTCAGCGTTGGCGATGCAATCACACAACGTACGTTTATTTGTCTGGTCACTCATTTCTTTTCCTGCCGTAATCTCCTCGTTGGCTTCAGGATGGTTCTTTATTATGTCGGGATTTACGACCCTTGCATCGGTCGCTTCAGTAACGATCACAGTAGTGACCATCGAATTCTCGATATTCTTTATATTTTCTTCCACCGCTCGAACACCTGAAGCGTCCTGCAGAGTTTCCCGCTTTTCCTCTATGGGACGCTCTGGCGTTCGCATAATTTTTATTCCTGCACCCGGACGCCACCGGAATCTCAGCCTGGACCAGACTGTTTGCTAATCTCCGTTTTTCGTCCCTCTTCACTGTCATTGTATTATTCGTCGTTTAAGTCATCGTTAGTGCTGCCTTCGATGTACTGTTAACATCGTGGCTGCAACCACTATTTGCGTCGTTGTTATTAATTTTTATTTCTTTTTTGGGTTTTTTGGATCTTTTTTAAGTGTTTTTGGCTGCTCCAATTTCGTTGGGTCCCCTTTCGGAGCTGCTATCTCCGTTCGTGTGTGTAGTCGCTTATTTGGTCTCATGGTTATCTTTGCAAAGCAGGGTTGGCATAAGCCCTTATGGGGACAAGTGCTCAGAGCCAGACCAGCGCTAATCGAGAGTCCGTCTCAACCGAATGTACACCACCAACCCAATGGTGCGAACTTCGAACGTACTTCGAGGCCTGCCAAGGTTTCACCGTGACAGAGACGGTATGATCGTTGAATTGGAGTTCCAGTATTAAAAAATTTAGAAAGAACGCAACTTATTATAAAAAATATTTTACTAGCAAAAATACTCAAAATATTTGATAATAACAAATATGTTAACAATATTACATATGTACAATATTTTCTTCATACTGTTATTTCATTCTTACATTATGTGCTAATATTGCGCGAATGCTGTGTGTTCTGAAGATGTTATTAAATAGAATTGGTTTTTTAGAAATTATTCAACAAAAAAATAAAAAACAAAGGGTGGTCCAACCATAATGCACGATGTGAATTGTGAGTCACACCTTAACGTCAAGTTTTTCGCCCAGCTTAATTTGATATTTCTTTGTCTCAGTGATTGACAAATTCAACTATGGAGAGGTATGCAATTGAGCAGCGCGTTGTTGAAGCCTTTTATGAAAATGGGCGTTCGAATCAAAGTGCATTTAGTGCACTTCGTGATTTTTTTGGTCAGCATAATCGCCCAAATGTGTCCACAATGGGAGAATTATGCGTAAATTTCAGCAAACCGAGTCTGATGCCTACTGACCATTTCAAGCGTCGGGAATACGCCGAAAAGTTAGTTGAACAGACGAAAGCGAATGTTGACATTACAAAGAAAATCATTTCCAGCATTTGGGCAAATGAGAATCCACGAGTGATTGTTGAAAAGCCGATGCATCCACAAAGAGTGACTGTTTGGTGTGGTTTATGGGCTGGCGGCGTCGTCGGGCTGTACTTCTTCAAAAATGAGGACGGCCAACAGTTACCGTGAATGGTGCTTGCTATTGCGAGATGATAACTGACTTCTTGTGGCCAGAAATTGAGGTTATGAACCTGGACGATATGAGGTTCCAACAGGACGGAGCCACTTGCCACATAGCCATCGAAACAATGGCTCTTTTGCGCAAGAAATTCAATGACCGTGTTATCTCGCGGTGTGGCGATTTTAATTGGTCGCCGTGATCATGTGATTTGACACCGTTGGGCTTTTTTCCTTGGAGATATTTAAAAGAAAAAGTGTACGTCAATAAGCCAAGAACAATTCCAGAACTAAAGGATGAGATGACTCAGCACATTAACAACATTGAACCTCAATTATGTCTCAGAGTCATTGAAAATATAGACCATCGCATAGAAGTATGGCACCGTAGCCGTGGCGAGCATTTGGGCGATATTTTGTTTGACACATAATTGTCATAGATTCTTCTATTATAATAAAAAACATTAATATAATTCTCTGAAAATTTTTGTTTTATTTACAATTAACATCGTGCGTTTTGGTTGGACCACCCTTTTGCATGCATTTTGATATGCATATCAATTCCATGCATTTAAGATATTTTTGCAATCTATCTCCAGATAAGATTTAATTCCAAATAATTCGTTTTGAATTCTTCAAATGAGACGTTTCTAGTTATAAGTACTGATAAACTCAAATCCAATGCGCGTATCTAGCAAAATACTACATTAGTATGCAAGAATAATCGACAGTTGTGAGCGTTCTGAAAAGAAAATGTTTTTCGAATAAAACTCAGACTTGAATCAGATGCTGTTGTTTGCTGGTTATTTTTTTTATGGTGAATTTCTCGAGAGAAATTTACCTATTGCGAAGAGTAATTTATATATACTCACCCATATATATATATATACATATATATATATATATATATATATATATATATATATATATATATATATATATATGTATATATATATATATATATATATATATATATATATATATATATATATATCCAAGTATATATGTATATATATATAATTATATATATATATAGATATATATATATATATATATATATATATATATATATATATATATATATATATATATATATATATATATATATATATATATATATATATATATATATATATATATATTGTTACATGTACAAATAATTTTGCGAGCTACTGTCGCAATTGTTTTCACAACCATTAAGAACATCAACAAGCGAATTTACTCGAAAACCCACCAAGCATGATCAACATCTGAAAGTGAGTCACTGCCCCATTCATTAAGCTGCTCGAATATTCCACGTATTTCGGCAATGTACGAGAAACGGATTGAATGACTAGAGACCCTATATAAAGGCGAGCTGAATGAATGGGGGGACTCATTATAAACGCGATAGTAAAAACTGTGACAATATGGAGTGCGAATAAAAAGTGATATTGATTGTGAAATGAAGACAGTTGTAGGAGGAATCAATTGACAAGTGAAAAGTAGATTTTAATTAGCTTTTGTGAAATAGTTGAATTTCGGATTGTGCATTTTTAGTAAATAAACTCTTTAAACTTAATTTTAAAAGACAGTGCGTTTTCACTTTCCCGGAACATTAAAATTATTGGCCGCGAACCATAACACGCGACATTGCTGTCAAGAAGTGAGAATGAAAATTTTGGAAGTGAAAACGTTTAAACATTTTTAAAGTGCACAATAGTGTAAATTAACGTAGAAACTGGTGGAAAAATAGCAAAAAAAAAAAATAAAATAAAAAATGCCAGGAAACTTACATCTAAAAATTGATCAATTGACCATATGGTAGCTCAAGGAGGAGTTGGAACAGCGAAATCTGGCCACACAAGGTACAAAGGCCATACTGATTGCACGCTTGCGTGACGCGATCGAGTTGGAAGGTGTGAATCTGAGTTCGGGTGAGCCCTCAGATGCGGCACAGGGCGCAAAAGGTGGAGAACGCCCAAATCAAAGGAGCCAGAAAATGCGATAATGCAAACGTTAATGCTGATGCAGCAAGAGCATCGACTACAGTCCTCCGGTTAAACTGCGAAGCTAAATGAACAATCAATGAAGCTAAATGATCAATCAGTGAAGCTAAATAAACAATCAGCGAACTTGGATCAACAAGCGATCGAAATCAAGGCAGATTTTCAAAAACAGTCAACCGAAATAAAAGCGGAGCTCGGTAGTCTGAACAAACAAATTAAATGCGTCGAAGAAAAGGTTTACCAGGTCGAGGAGAGCATTAACCATGAGATCAGCCAGGTCGAGGAGAAAATAAACCATGATATCAGCCAGGTCGAGGAGAGAATCAACAATGAGATGGGAAACATGAAAAAAGAATTGGAAGTAGCAAAGGCAGCAGTAACCACTTCACCAGCCTCGCTTATAAACGCAGCGCAATGCACATCCAGAAATGTGCAAGCACCAATATTCGATGGGCAAACGGTCTGGAGTATTTACAAAATCCAGTTTGAAGCCGCGGCTAGGATAAATCACTGGAATGAGCAAAAACGAGCAACTGCATTAATTCTTGCTCTAAGAGGCCCAGCTGCCGAGCTTTTACAGACGATCCCCGTTGAGTTGCACTCAAACCCGGCTTCAATAATGAATGCGCTGGACCTGCGTTATGGAGACGATCATCTGAAGCAGATTTATCGGGCACAGCTACGGCATCTGAAGCAGAAGTCTGGTGAAACCTTACAGCAGCTAGCCCAAGACATTGAGCGACTGGCACTTTTGGCTTACCCAGCGTACGACCCAGAACATCGAGATGACGCAGCAACAGAAGCATTCATCAGCACATTAAAGTACCAGGAATTGCAACAAGCCATGCGTTTAGCTTAAAAGCAAACTGTTAAGGACGTATTGGTTTATAGTCTAAACTTCGAGGCAGCGAAAAATGCGACTCGTACCACAGCCCGGGTCCATGAGGCAGTAGCAGACGAGTGCAGGTGTGAGCGCGTGGAAAATGAGCGAGAGTCGCAGGTGAATGGTGCGCCTAGATGCTGGGATTGCGGTGAGAAGGGGCACCTGCATAGAGACTGCAAGAAGTGAAGGAAACGGAGGTATTGTCCAGGATGGTGGAGATCCAGACCGTGTCAGGAGCCTAGAATAGAAGCCCATGAAACTGGAGGGGACAACTTCGTCACCGTGTCAAGGCAACATCGTGGAGAAGCAGACTTATGCCTTCCGGGTCAAGTTGATGAAGAACATTGCACCATAACGAGCGACACTGGTGCAACCCGATCGACTATCCAACCAGATCTAGTGAGGCCCCAACTACTTCACAAGGGCAGAGTTCATGGAAATGCTGACGCCTTACCTCGTCATCCATGTCCAGCTAACAGCAAGTATTGCCGATGGATTGAAGAAAAGGAGCCGATCGTAGATCTGCAAGTGATAACGGCCGAATTTGATGAAGGTTCGGCATCGGAGGAGATTTGAAATGCCCAGCTAGTCGATGAAGACATCGGACCATTGCTCGTATGGAAGGAGACAACTGGGCGACCTGAGTGGAAAGGCGTTTCAATGCATGGCGCAACCCTGAAAAGCTATTGGGCACAATGGAACTCCCTTCAGGTGAAGGATGGCATACTCAAGCGGAAATGGGAAACGGCGGATGGCAGCTCCTATAGGACGCAAACTATACTTCCTAAAAGCCGAATCCACGATGTGGTTAAGGAGATGCACGAAGGATCCTCGGGAGGCCACCTTGGCGTTAACAAAACCTTAGCGAAATTGCGGGAAAGGTTTAACTGGGAAGGGAAGGTACCGCAGATGCACCATTCGCGCTTCCGTGAAAGGTCCAAAGCAACGACTGAGGGGACAAATGCAAACCTACAACGTGGGTGTACCGTTTGAAAGGATTGCTGTTGACATCGCTGGACCCTTTCCTGAATCCGAATGGGGAAATCGATACACGCCGGTTGTGGCCAATTATTTCAGCAAGTGGTCCAAAGTCTACCCCATTCCCAACCAGGAAGCAACTACCGTAGCCGAACAGCTAGTGTTAAATTGGGTCAGTAGGTATGGCGTACCATGTGAACTACATTCGGATCAAGACCGAAACTTTGAGTCACTGGTTTTTGGCAAAATTTGTGAGCTATTGGGAATAAGAAAACGAGGACAACACCGCTGCATCCCCAATCCGATGGAATGGTCGAACGTTTCAACGGCATGCTCAATAAACACCTGGCCAAGATGGTTGACGAGAACCAAAGGGACTGGGACCGACATATCCCACTATTTTTGATGGCTTACAGAGCTGCTGAACATGCATCGACGGGCCAAGCCCCAGCCAAAGTCTTTTTTGGAAAGACTATTCGTCTGCTAGCTGATATAAAGTTCGGGACACCCCCTGAGAAACTCCAAACGATCTCGGAGCACGTAAGTGAGCTAAGAGAACGGTTGAACAAGATACATCGGACAGTGCGGAAACACTTCGAATTGGCTACTGACCGCATGAAGACCAAGTATGATCTAAAGGCAAACTCTACTGGCTTCCAGCAAGATGACTTGGTCTGGCTATATAACCCACAGCGACGGAAGGGTAGGTCTCGAAAGTTGTAGCATAATTGGGAGGGACCATACCGGGTTACAAAGCGAATCAATGACGTCGTATATCATATACAGGAACACCGTAAGCCTAGAGCCAAAATGAAAATTGTGCACCTGGACCGTCTTGCCCCATTTTACATCTAGGGAGAATTTACTACAACCGGTGACACATCTTTTCAGGGCGAAAAGAACTGAGGTGGTGCAGTGTTACATGCACGAATAATTTTGCGAGCTACTGTCGCAATTGTTTTCACAACCATTAAGAACATCAACAAAATGAATTTACTCGAAACCACGAGAACCCACCTAGCATGATCAACATTTGGAAGTGAGTCACTACTCCATTCATTAATCTGCTCGAATATACCAGATATCTCTCGGCAGAACATTCGCCAATGTACGAGAAATGCATTGAATGGATGAAGACCCTATATAAAGGCAAGCTGAATGAATGGGGAGATCATTCATTACAAACGCGATCGAAAACTGCGATATAGTGGAACGCGAAGAAAAGGCGATTGATTGTTTGAGTGCGAAGTGTTTTTAAGTGGACAGTTGAATTACAAATTTATAGACTAAGTGAAAATTAAAATTGTGAAATATTAAAATAAGTAGTTAATAATTTTGTTTACAACACTGAAGATGACTCAAGGTAGTCGAAACGCGTCTGCTCACACAAATAAGCAAGGCTCGACGGCTTTTAAAGAAAAAAGTAAAATAAGTGATTGTGCATTTTTCATTAATTAAATAAACTCTTTTAATTTAATTTAAAAGACATGGTATTTTAACTTTCCCGGAACATTAAAATTATTGGCCGCGAAGCATAACACGCGACAATATATATATATATATATATATATATATATATATATATATATATATATATATATATATATATATATATATATATATATGGGGTATAACAAAATTTGGACCCGCACTAGAAGTCGCAGTCTTGCTCCGATTTTCCCCAAATTTTTAAGGAAAGGTGTGTAGTGCAAATACCAGCTAAATTGTCTGAGCGAGAACAAAATGGCCGCGATTTTAGACGAAACATCGTGCTTTCTGTTTTGACTAAAGTATAGCTTCGATTTGGATGAAACTTGGTCCAGAGGTTTGCTAAACTGTATGATGAATTTCACAATAAAAAATCCAAAGTTGAAATGTCAGAAACAAAATGGCGCCCACCCAAAGGTCAAAAAACGTGCAAAAGCCTGTTTTGTTGTTGCGACCAAACTTTCTATCCATGTTTATGATATTCGGAACTTTGATAAAAACTTCAAGTATCTAAAGAACTGTGTAAAAAAACTAGAGGTCGACTTTCAAAAAACAAAGCCAGATTAAGTTCGAAATTTCAAAAGCTTTCAAAAGTCATCTTTTGAACCGATATGTATGAAACTTAGTTTAAAGATAGATAATAATTCAATTTAGGAACTCAATTTTTACATTTTGGTGAGCATTCATGCGCAAGTTTCAAAATGGCGGTGTTTTAAATAAGCAATTTTTCCAGATTTTTGTGGCCCTCCAGCTGCCACATATTCCAAACTTTAGATTATAGATAACTGTGCTAACTCCTTACATTGCGCAAAAAATCATCAAAATCGGATGGAAAATGAATCAGTCGTAAATTTAAAACCCAATTTTTTAGCTACAGTTTTCACTATAAATTGAATAATTTTGCCCTGTCTAGAGTGAAACTCCGATTTGAACGAGGTTTGGCACGTTGATTGACTATACCCTAAGACGCATGCATTCAAAATGGTGGCTCCCAAAGGTCAGAAAGCAAGCGTAACTCGCTATTTTACAATAGTAGCAACTGAAATAACGAATACTTTTCATGGAAACGTTTCTAATAGCTAACAACAAACAGAGGCAGGCAACAGACCATTTTTAGTGTATTGTAAAATATTGTCACAATACCCTACTATAATCGCGTCCCATCCATCCGTATGTCTGTCCATGTATCCGTCCATCCGTCCTTGCGTCACAACAAGTTTTCTCGCAAACCCCATAAACTAGAGTGATGAAATTTTCTTCGTAGGTCTCTCAAAAGTTGCAGATAAAAAAAAATAGTTTAAGGTGTTTAGGATAGGGGATCCCCTATTCCAGGAGGTGACTCTTCAAAAAAAAATTTTACCAAAGGTAGCCAATATGGGTGTCAAATAAAATGTTTTGGTGAGAACTTTTCAAAACATATCCTAGACAAGAGGCATTTGCAAGGAGGGAAAATATACGCAAAATTTATATCCCGCCCCCTCGCAATTGGACATCTTTGGACAGAAAAATCTGAAAAAAGTCACGAACGTAGGTCTTTATGAGTACAACGCCAACAAGTGCCTCAAAAGATAAAATTGGATCAACTTTGTCAATAATAAAGGGTGATTCATAACAAGTGTACACATTTTTGTCGAAAATAAAGTAGTTTTTGTAAAGATTGAGCTGTATTGTTCATTTGTTATAAAAATTTGGTCCTTTACAATTAAATATGAAACATAACTTTGGGCACATGTGCACCTCGTGCTGCTTTACAGACTATCAAACGATGATTGTGATTTTCGATGACATTTTCGCACGTTTCCGGCGTTATTAGGCGTATGTTGGCTCGAATATTGTTTTTTAATGCTTCAGTAGTCTGGGGAGCGTAAATACGATCTTTCAGAAATCCCCAAAGGAAGAAGTCACAAGGAGTCAAATCACACGATCTCGCCGGCCAATTTATGGGTCCATTTCGTGAAATTATTCGATTTCACATAGAGCGCAAAATGTTTGCACTGGTGATTCATTATTTTTGCAAAAAGTTTTAACAATGGTAAAACGTTTGGCTGATGTGTATGACGCCATGGTTAAAGTTGTAAAAGACCGATCTGTCATAATCTGTCAATATATGGACCTGAAGTTGGTGATAAATAAGAGTTAAGGCCCCATACACATGTGTACACTTGTTATGAATCACACTATATTATGCATTTTACATATTATGCATTTTACATTTTCATCTATAAAATTGAAGGATGACTCTTACATTTGCTAAAAATTTGTATCTCAATTTCCTGATGTAAAACATTTTTTGGAAGTTTCATAAAAATCCAGCTATAAACAGTTAAATTACTGGCGATTGATATTTGTCAATTACAACAGCAATTGCACGTGGTACGTGATAGAAACACCTTAAACCATAGATACGTTATCATCACTACTCAAATGTTGAGGTCGACAGGCTGCAAATAAAATGGTGGCAAATTAATGTACATAATGACCATATATTAGTTTTCCGAGCTCAATTCATAGAATCTTTGTGTGAGCCAAGTTTTAATATTCAGAAGATGTTGTTTGATTTACTATTAACTTTACAATAACCTTCTGGTAGGAGGAATCTCCTGCTACTTTTACTTATCCTTAAATAGTGCTTGACCTTCAAAAGGGGGAGCTAATAAAATGATTATTTGCTTTTAAAAATATGGTTACCTACGAGAAATTCGCCTTTCCGGCTGGTGATGCCAAGAGGATTTTTTTCTGTTGCTTTTGTGTCCAATAGTCGTGATTAAACACAAAAAATACAACCTACCCAATGAATTAAAAAGGCGGTAAGTTCGATAGTAGTTTCAATGAAAATGACAGTTGGTTTATTCTCTGTTGAATTGATAGAGAAAACAAAATTTGAATACATGTAGATAAATTTATGAGTTAAATAAGTAGGTGGAACAATAAAATAGTCTCTGGTTATCAAGAACCTTACTTGTTTCCTTGGCTGCTGGAGTTGAAAGAATTGAACATCTTTTAGCAAAAGTCCAAAAAGCGGTTTTATTTTAAACTTCAAAAATACATTTTTAACGATATTTAAAGTAACGAATAGAACTAGACTCTACTAACAACAACCAGCAGATACGATAAAATTTAGCAACATACGAGTATATCGAACAAAATAAAACGATACCATGACAAGATATAATACATATAGTGCACTGCAACATCGCCAACCGACGGCCGGCATAGGCTTATTTCACAATACTTTCTACAAGTAAAATCTCAATGTGAAAGTTTAAACAAGTTGGGCAAGCAGGAGAGTGTTGCTACCAGAAGGTCTTTGTAAACATCCTAGGGTAAGAAACAAGTTTTCTAATGGCGTGAATCGATAATTTGAATTATTCGTCCAATACTTGGATATGAAATCGTTCAAATTTATGCAACAGATGCATAGTTTCTTTCATAAGCACAGTGCAGCTGCCATTTTGATCTAGCTTAAATGATTTTTCAGAATGCTCGGCTGATTGAACATGTTCAAGTTAAACACTATTCCTTAAATTTTCATGAAAATAAAAGTGCCTAAGTCAATTTTAAATATATATAGGGTTTTCCAATAAGAGGTGTTATTTTGAATAGATATTGTGATTTAACACCATGCGACTTCTTCCCTTGGGGCCACGTGAAAAAACAGGCCTAAGCCAACAGCCCAGCGTCGATTCAAGACCTCAAAGATGAAATTCGTGAGGCTATCGAGGACATAAGACAGCCACTTCGCGATTTGGTTATGGAAAATTTCATGAAAAGCGTACGGTCCAGTAAGCGTGGGCGGTGGTTATTTGCCAGATGTTATTTTTTGCTATTAACGGCATATCTTTTTCTTTATAATGAAATGAAACAACTGATCATTCGTTTTAGAAGATGGAATTTCTCTTTTAATATCAAAATAACACCTCTTATTGGAAAACCCTATATCAACCATAAACACGTGTTATTGTTGTTGTAATTCCATACAATTGAAATGACTATGACTCACTTGATTATGATTCGATTTCAATTAAATTTTGTGAACATATATATCTTATATCAGTCTATATAATTTCAAGAAGTTTAAAGGTACCGTTTTGATTTTATGGGCAAAAATGTAAAATCCACAAATCATACTATTATTAACAAAGTGGAGCAAATTTCGATTTCTGAGGTATTTGTTGCCCTTGTACTCATAAAGGTCCATGTCCGTGATAATTTTCAGATTTTTCGGCTGAAAGGTGTCCAATCGCGAGGGGGGGACACAAATTTTTGGTACATTTTGCCTTCCCCTGGACCCCCTAATTCATAAAATAAAATTTCAGATTTAAAAGTTCTAATCAAGGCCTTTCATTTGATACCCCATTCGACAACCTTTGATTAACAAAAATGTTTAAGGGCCAATTCGTTATTAGGGGGGACCCCTTAACAATTAAGGGCCAATTCGTTATTAGGGGGGACCCCTTAACAATTTGTCAAATTTTTATTAAGACCTTCAATTTTGAGAGACCATCACTTCTGACCTTTTCACAAAGTTTGCGCATTCTAGCTTCTATAGGTTCTGAGGAAATTAGCTGTGACACACGGACGGACGGACAGACAGGTCGCGAAACTAGTAGGTCTTTGTGGAAATTTTTTTTACAAAGACCTAAAAACTAAGGTCTTGATTGTTACGGTTTTTATTGTGATCTTAGGAGGATATTTTTCTTTCTCAAAAAATTTTCAATTTTTAGGTTTTGTATGTTTCAACCAATATAACATTCAAAAATAGTGTTAAAGATTTTAGATCAATGTCTCTTTGCGTTTTCATTCCACATACTTATTATGGAGCTCGTGCACCAGGCCATTTCTTTCTACTCGGAAACTTTCAACGCACTTTTCTCGACATGGCGTTTTTGTTACGCCGTGCAGCACTGAGCCAAAACTAATCAACTGACATATAGTATATCAAAATTTGCACATACTCGTATACTTATTAACTAATTCAAGACCACTGCAGCCTAAATTCAAACTTATTCATTTAATTTTGGCTTATCGGGGTACGATTTTCAATCTCAAAAACATCCAAAATCTATTACTCGATGATCAAAGCCTTGTTGAATTGCAAAAAAATAATATTTAGCTCTAATTTTGGGCTATTGCAGTAAATTTTGGTTAATATTAACGATTTCTTTTTGGTATATCAACTACATATCACTTGGAGATCCTGGGTACGACTCCGTTCAAGTTGTGGCCGTGACCTCACGCGCAGCATTAAAGGGCTAGTGCGGCTGCTATTTTATTTATAAATTTTTTAACAGTCAAAATTTGAATTTTTCGCATCAGCAAATAACGATAGTTAATTGTAAATCGACTGCTTTTGTCGTTATATTTTTATAAGTGATTTAAATGACTAAGCTTATTTAGCCTCGAGAAGATAGAATAACCCCTTAAATCAAAAGTGAAACTAGAAAGTTTTGATTATGTGCTTGAATTTAGTTTTTGATCGTGCCTCGTTAAAGTTGGTTTAATCACCAATTTTTAGGGTTTTGTAAAATAATTTGTATATAACGAAATTTGCGACCACGCTAGAGGTTGCAATTTTGCTCCGATTTTCACTAAATTTTCAGTATTGGGTAAATGTCTCGGATAAATTCGTGAACCAGCTATATCGGCCGGGCAAAAACAAAATGGGGGCCATTTTAGACGAAAAATCGTGATTTCTGTTCTGACCAAAGTATAGCTCCGATTTGGATGAAATTTAGTACAAAGGTTTACTGATATATGTGATGAATTCCGCAATAAAAAATCCAAAGTCGGTAGGGCAGAAACAAAATGGCGGCCGCTCAAAGGTCGAAAAACGTGCAAAATTTTGTTGTTGTAATTGTGGTCAAAGCTTTCAACAGATGTTCATGAAATTCAATAGTTTGATAGAAATTATAAGTATCTAAAGAATTACGTAAAAAATGGGAGGTTCGGTCGCAAAAAACAAAATGGCGGCCAGTTGAAACTCAAAATTTCAAAGGCTTCTAAAAGTTGCAATTTTGATCCGATAAATATGAAACTTGGTTTCAAGATAAACATTACTTAGATCTACAGTCTTTGATGTTTTGGTGATCATGTGCAAATTTCAAAATGGCGGCGGTTTAAATATGCGTTTTTTCGGGTTTTTGTGGCCCTCTAGCAGTCACATTTTTCAGCGGATTTAGATGAAACTTGAGATTATGGATCTCTGTACTATGTTCTTGTAGCAAATCATTAAAATTGAATGAAAAATAAAAAAGTCGAAAATTTAAAACCTAATATTTTTAGCTGCCGTTTTCACTATAAATTGAATTATTTTGCCCTGTCTATAGTGAAACTCTGATTTGAACGAGATTTGGCGCATTGATTGATGAGGTACTAGCACACAAAGAATTGAAATAGTCCAAAATCAAAATGGCAGCCCTCAAACGTCAGAAGGCAAGCACAATTCGCTATTTTAGTAGCAACTGACGTAATGAATTTTTTTCATGGAAACTTTTTAAATGACTTAACTTGAAAGTATTTATAAATCAGACTTTTTTTAAAATATTGTAAAATATTTTTAACAATACCCTAAAAAATTATAAAATCGCGACTTGTCTGTCTGTCTGTCCGTCCGTTTTTTCGTGCGTCACAACAAGTTTTCTCGCAAACCACATGAGCTAGAATGAGGAAATTTTCTACGTAAGTCAAAAGTGGTGCCTCTTGAAATTTGCAGTGTAAGAAAATATTTTAAATGGTTAAAGGGGTCTCCCCATACGGGGGATGCCATAAACATTCTTTTATTTCTGTAGCCCTCTAGCAGCCAAATTTCTCAACAGATTCCGATAAAACTTGAAACTATAAGTTATTAAGCCAAGCTAATTTAATTTAATCATGGAAATCAGATGACAAATAAAAGTTCAAAAATTTACAGCTTAATATTTTTAGCAGCCGTTTTCAATAAAAATTCAAAATGACGGCCCCTGATGGTTCAGAAAAGAATCGAAAATGTTTATATTAATGGCAATGCAAGTGCTGATTAAACTTTTATGGAAATCTTTTTTAATTAACTATTTG
The DNA here is from genome assembly GCA_963969285.1 of Odontomyia ornata. Lineage (NCBI taxonomy): Eukaryota > Metazoa > Arthropoda > Insecta > Diptera > Stratiomyidae > Odontomyia > Odontomyia ornata. The sequence continues at coordinate 174,775,836 of OZ017742.1, forward strand.
AGGCATTCAAGCCAAAAAGTTATCACCTTTGTGTGGTAACCACTGTGAAATGTGTAAACAGAAAATGTGAGAAGGGCGAAACCAGTATTTATATCTCGCAGTTTCGTACGAGGTGACCGATATACTCCTCAGGAGCTGCCACATCAGTCACCTCGAGGCAGCTCGACTGCGGGGTTCCAGATGACCACGAACCCATATATATATATATGCTGCAGCATGGCAGTGCTGCAAGCTCTATCGAGCAGTAATTTCCACTATTACGCAGTGGTGGCGAACTTATAAGAAATTTTGTTTGAGGAATGCTGGTTGTCCTAAGTAAAGAACTACATTGTTCTTTCACCCGAGCATTTTAGCTATCAACATAATAGCATTTTTCGCTCGATGGACTTCAGCTGGTTCCAGCATATGGGCTGGTTCCATTAAAAATCTCGCAGTTTCGTACGAGGTGACCGATATACTCCTCAGGAGCTGCCACATTAGTCGGCTCGGGGCAGCTCGACTGCGGGGTTCCAGATGGCCACGAACCGTATATCGGTCACCTCGTACGAAACTGCGAGATTTTTAATGGAACCAGCCCATATGCTGGAACCAGCTGAAGTCCATCGAGCGAAAATGCTATTATGTTGATAGCTTAAATGCTTGGGTGAAAGAACAATGTAGTTCTTTCACTTAGGACAACAAGCATTCCTCAAACAAAATTTCTTATCAGTATTTATATGTTTATGACATTTTATTACCCGCCGATTTCCAATATGTGATCCATACGTGTGCAACTCAATTTAATTGGCAAAATATTTGCGCCTCTATGGAGGGTCTCCAAATACGAACGGTGACAGATTCTTTTTATGTTAATGTGGTGCTACAAAAAATTGCAGTATGAAGTCCAGTAGCAGTTGTAGTTGGTTTTCTGTATATTCTGTAGTTTAATCAACTTTGTTCGCATGTCACGGTTAGGTCCATATAGTTGAGATGTCCGTTTATTTTTTTTTCTAAAGTGAATTTATATCCGGGTGTATTTCATTCATATAGGTAAGATGTTCGTCTTGTTTATTTTCTTGTAAATCAATAACGATAAATCAGTCATCCACACATCGCCAATAAAATACTACATTGAATCGTTTGACAATTTTGGATATAAAGACTTCTCCCAAAGATTGTTAGAATATTTCTGACAATATTGAGGAGGTTGAATATCCCATATCCAGACCGTCGTTGGGAATATTCGTGTTGATATTTGTTGAAATACATTTACATAACACTGTCAAAATGCAATACTAGTTCTAAAATTCCTTTGCTCTTTCTCTCTCACTTCTATTACATATAATCAGTTTACTGCATTATCATTACTTTGTGTTCTTTTGCAAGAGGAATCAGTCGCACTGAATATACCTTTTGAGCAAGACACGCTGGTTTTTACTGCCGTAAACGTAACTAACCTCAACAGGTTATGGGCCCAGACCCAGCAATGAAAAAAATATAAGTGAATCTCTTGAAAACATAAAAAGTAGTGATCGTGAAAGATGAGTGCGACGGCTGTTTCAATAATTGAAAAACTGCACGATAAAAATTATTGCAGCTGAAAGCTCCAGATGAAAAGTGCTCTGATTTGTCAGGATCTGTGGAAATATGTAAATGACCTCAAACTGGAGGAAACCGACGCAGCTACCGTCAGAATGGATTGGTCCAACAAAGACGAAAAAGCTTTAGCCACCATTATCCTGAATGTAAGTGTATCACAACTTATTCACATTAAAAACGCTAAAAGTGCAAAAGATGCCTGGACAATTCTGAAGGGAACTCATCAACCTGCTGGGCTTGGTAGAAAAGTTACGCTTTTCAAACAACTTTTGCCATTCAAAATGGCGGAGAGCTCATCTATCTCCACACATATACACGATTTTGTCGACATTTCGGAAAAATTAAAAGATATAGACATATCAGTCGAAGAAGACCTACTATCTTTTATTCTATTAGCAAGCCTGCCAAAATCATTCGACAGTTATGTAGTTGCGATGGGGACAAGAGATGAGTTGCCGACTTTTGAAAATTTAAAAACAATGTTGATCGACGAAGGCCGCAGGAGAGATGCCGAAAAAGACGAAAGTAGAGAGTTCGAACATTTTTTAATGTCAAAAGTGAAATCGGAGCAACGGAATAGCCGAGCAAAAGACAGTGACAAATTTAGAAAGAAAATAGAGTGCCTTGTGTGTCACAAAACAGGCCACTACGCGGCCGAATGTAGGAGTAAGCAGAAAGGAAAACCGGTATCCATATCATTAGCTGAAGTGAACACTTCGCTTGCTGCGAACTCATCGAATGAATGGATCACCAATAATACTTGGATTATTGACAGCGGGGCGACAGCTCATATGTGCAACGACAAAAAAATTGTTTGTTGAGTTCGAATTATACCAGGAAATAATTTTTCTCGCGAATTATAAAACAATTGACGCAACAGGCAGAGGTACAGTGAGATTAACATCCGAAAATTTTAGAAAATCTAAAAGAAGTGTTGTATGTACCTGAACTTCGTGCAAACTTTATTTCAGTGTCCAAAGCAACAGCGAAAAATATGACAGTGACTTTCGAACCCAAGCAGTGTATAATAAAACGAAAAAATTGGTGATATTAACAGCGAAAAGGGTCGGTAATTTTTGTATTTGCACAAATGATGCACAGTATGCGAATGGAAATGCGGTAAATAGTGCATTGAATGATGATTATTTGAAGTGGCATAGTCGGTATTTTCATTTAAATAGAAAAATATTTGTGAACTGTATAACAATAATATGGTGGATGGGCTTACCGTAAACATTTCAAGTGTCAGCCGCGTAGAAAACTGCGAGGTTTGTTTAAAAGGAAAGATGACAGTGAAATCGTTTACAAAATTTTCGGAAAATCATTCTCAGAAGCCAATGAGACAAAATTCGATTGGTGGAGCAAAATATTTTGCCACTTTCATAGACAATTGCACCAGAATGATGTTTGTTGCATTTTAAGCAAAAAAATGAAATGCTTAGTGCGCTAAAAACATTTAAGCAAATCGCAGAGAACCAGACGGGGTGTAAAATAAAAATGTTTCGCAGCGATAATGCGAAAGAGTATTTAAGTCGTGATTTCACAGAATATCTCAATCAGCATGGTATCCGTCGGCAATTAAGTGCTGAATTCACACCGCAGCAGAATGGTGCGGCTGAGCGTGCAAATCGCACACTGATCGAAATGTCTCTGCGTTTGTTGATTCAAGCGAATTCACCGGAGTCGTTTTGGGCGGAGGCTGTGAATAGGGCATGTTATTTGCGAAACTGAGCGCCTACCAGATTACTTGAAAAAATTACACCTTTTTGAGCTTGGCATGGAGTAAAACCAACAGTAAAACACGTAAAAAAATTCGGATGCCGAGCAAAAATGCTGAATAAGCAGACAAGCAACTCGAAAGTTGATCCGAAAGGAATACCAGTTATATTTGTAGCGTATAGCGAAGAAACAAAGGCTTACTGGCTTTATGAACCCAATTCGCGGGAAATGTACAAAAGCAGAGATGTAACATTTTTGGAAAACGAATGTGATACAAATGAGAATAACGATTATCAGTTAGTTATTTTCGATAATGAACCCGAAAAAGAAAATGTGGAAAGTGAAACATTCGAGGCCATAGGAGAGACTTCTAGTAGTAAAACTATATCACCAAACAAACCCGTGGACAGTGATGAAGGTTACGAAAGCGATAAAAACGAAAATGACCGGATAAAGAAAAACCAATTGCGAAATCCTATAATAAAGGAGGTAGACCCAGAATTATCAGGATGGGTAAGCCAGGAAGACCGCGCCTAATTCGAACCGGAAAACAAAAATGTAGATCGAACAGAAAACTCCCTCACTGTGCAAGATGCGCTTTCAGGTCCACAAGTAGATGAGTGGAAAAAGTCAATGCAAGCAGAATATGACGGCATCATAAAGAATCAAACCTGGGAGGGATATTCAATATTAAGACTGACCAAAAAGGAAACATAGTTCGCTACAAGTCAAGACTTGTGGCGAAAGGGTGTAGTCAAAAAGTGAATATTTATTGCAAGGACACTTTTTCGCCAGTAGCACGTTATTCGACAGTAAGATGTGTCCTCGCGTTGGCTGCTGAATTTAATTTGTTGTTGCATCAAGTGGATGTGACTGCTGCATATCTTAACGGTACACTCAACGAGGAGATATGTATGGAGCAGCCTAAAAAGATATCCGGAGCGAATATGCAAGTTAAAGAAAGCTCTTTACGGATTAAAACAATCCGGACACAAATGGAACAAGAAGTTGGATGAGACATTGAAGAAAATTGATTTTATTCAATGTAAAGCGGACACTTGTGCCTATATTAGAATAGAGCAAGCTCTCATCAGGATAATTAAACTACATCAAAAGCAGTTTATCATCTGTTTTCAATATAATTGGCAAAGGACCTGCAGAGTCCTTTCTAGGAATTGAAATATGCACAAATGAAGAACGAAGAGACACAACAATTAATCAAGAACAATTAATCGGAAATCTTCTTCGGGAGAACCGTATGTTAGAATGTAGCTCGACACCAACAACAGTCAACAGAGGAACGATCTTAAAATTTTGCAGCAACTGCACAAACTGTGAAAAGGCTGATGTAAAAATTTATCAGTCAATAATCGGATCTCTTATGTAGCTGGCACTGATGACGCGACCGGACATATTATAGTACATTGCATGGTATGGCTATCGCAATTCAATCAGGATCCACATTCAACGCATTTGAAGTCTGCGAGGAATATTTTGAATTATTTTAGCCCCACTATAAAGTTAAAACTCGTTTATTTTAAAACAGGTCATTCTTTGATGGAATACGGTGATGCTGATTGGGCTGGTTGTAATGATGAAAGACAGTCATTTAAGGGATACATTTTTACACTTGGTGGTGGCCCCATATCTTGGGAATCTCGAAAACAACATGTCGTAGCTCTGAGTTTTACGGAAGCAGAGTACCTTGCCATGTCCCAAGCAACGTAAGAAATTATTTTCTTAAGAAATCTTTTGGCTGAGATGGGTTTTGAAAACGTCATTAATGGACCAACGTTGCTTTATGGAGACAACCAGAGTGCCTTACAACTTGTGAAGAATCCTGTTTACCATGCCCGCACAAAGCATATTGATGTGCGCGTTCATCACATCATGCAAATGCTCAGTGACGGCACTACAGATGTCAAATACGCATCTACCCTGGAAATGGTTGCTGATATTCTGACGAAAGTGTTCGCCAAGAACAATCATCAAAAATTTGTTAAATTACTTGGATTATCATAAATGCGAATCAAATTTTTTTGGTGCATTGTGTAATGATTTTTTTAATGCCCGTGTAGGACATGGGTGCCGATGGTCTGGCATAAGTGTCAGCGAGCTATAAACAACACCGAGCTCAGCTAACTAGCTTCGCTTAACGACCGCGTACGCGTGCTTGACGACTAGCATTTGCGGGATCATATGGGGCGGGTTCTTGTCGGGCTACGAAGCTACACCACAAAATACTTATCACGCGTACTCTACTCTACAAGACGCACCGATCAATTTTTATTGTCTTTAGAAAAGTTCTATTAGGGGTCAATTAAGCTACTCTACAGTAATTCAATATTTTTTTGCCTTGTTAAAGTTAGCGGACACGGAGGCTTGAGGCAAATGCAAACATTACACAAAAAGCAACCGTTACTTTCTCCTAAGAAGGTCGTTGCATTACAAGGGGAATGTCAAACCTAAAGATGTTAAAGTGGCTGAAGTCAACCACTCATCTCTGCCTAAAGGATGGAAACTTGACGGATGCAGTTTACTTTACACTAGTAAAACAACAAACTAAGCAGTTTCGACGGGGTGACCACCTTATCTCTTCAGGAGCAACCACTCCTGATCACCACGGGGCTGCTCGACTGCTTATGTTTATTAACTTAATTTTTGTGTATTATGAATTCTGAAAAATAATGAAATGTTACTTTAAATTGTTACGATAGAAAGAGCAATAGATCGACCTTGTCTTGTAGGAGACTGTTGAAATACATTTACATAACACTGTAAAAATGCAATACTAGCTCTAAAATTCTGAAAAATAATGAAATGTTACTTTAAATTGGTACGATAGAAAGAGCAATAGATCGACCTTGTCTTGTAGGAGACTGTTGAAATACATTTACATAACACTGTAAAAATGCAATACTAGCTTTAAAATTCCTTTGCTCTTTCTCTCTCACTTCTATATCAGATTACTGCATTATCATTACTTTGTGTTGTTTTGTAAAAGGAATCAGCCGCCCTGAATATACCTTTTGAGCAAGACACGCTGGTTTTTACTGCCGTAAATCTAACTAACCTCAACAATATTGAACCTAAATTATTTAATTACAACACATAATAGTTTTGTGAAATCACAAAACATACATTACCAGGGACGGTCGGGGTATGGGACATCCAATGTGCTCAATAATGTCAGAAATATTATTATAATCTTTGGAAGAAGTCAATTTAGTTCCACGACCGTTCAATACATGGGTGGATCCGAAATATTAATTATGCATATTGTAGCTATTATATTTCTACAATAAGAACATAACTGATATTAACAGTACTATATTGCAATTGCTACATAGGATTGTAGTGTGCTTTTCTATGAAACATACTCAATCCTTTAATCTTTTTCCATAGCTTTTTCCTTTAATGTTTGTTGTATAGAACTGAAAAATCTAAACGGTAGAATTTTCAGGGCCATCAGGTACATTCAGCAGAATATAATCGTAAATTTCAAAACACAAGTATTTGATTGTGATGAATTTTCAGAGCCTTACAATCGTTTATCTCAAGAATCCAAGGAATTTAATCCATACGAAATTGTATCAACTCCTTCTAACTGATATGTATCAATCATTTACATAAATTATTGAAATGACAATTTACTGATTTCTGGCATTCATTAATTCATGTCTATAAAAAGCTTCTTCCAGGATTTTAGCTAATGAACATAAAAGGGATATATATATATATATATATATATATATATATATATATATACACATAAAAGGGATATATATATATATATATATATGTATATGTATATATATATATATATATATATATATATATATATATATATATATATATATATATATATATATATATATATATATATGAGGGCGGTCTCAAAAGTATCCGACCGACAAAGAAAACAGTAAAAATATTGCAAAAATATTTTTTATTTTTCAACTTATTCCCCTTTTAGCTCGATACACTTTTCCCAACGATGTTCAATAGCTTCGATACCCGCTGTATAGTAGGAACCGCCAATCGCCTCAAAATAGCTATTAACCATAAACTCTACCTCTTCATTGCTGGCAAATCTTTTGCCGCTGAGCCATTTTTTCAAATTCGGAAAAAGAAAATAACCAGATCTGGTAAAAAATGTGCGTCAGGAAGCAATTCGAACTACAACTCATTGGTTTTAGCCATCGCAATGACACACGTGTGGACTGGTGCGTTGTCGTGATGAAACAACACTTTCTTTTTCGTCAGATGGGGCCGTTTTTTCTTGATTTCATCACTCAAACACTACAATAAGGCTGCATAATATGCGCCGTTGATTATTTTTCCTTTTTGAGATTCAATAAATATTATTCCACGCGTATCCCAGAAAACGGATGCCATGACCTTGCCAGCTGACTAAACTGTCTTTGGAGGCGATTCTCCCTTTTCAGTCCACTGCTTTGACTGCTCCTTGGTCTCAGGTGTAAAATGATGGACCCATGTTTCGTCCATGGTTATGAACCGATGCAAAAACTCGGCTTTATTGCTGTGAAACATTGTCAAACATTCGATGAAAACATCCTCACGTTGCTGTTTGTGCTCCATTGTGAGCACACGCGGCACCCACCCTGAGCACAGCTTTCTCATGTCCAAACTTTCGGTCAAAATGCGATGCACAGCACTTTTTGAAATGCCTGCCATGTCTGCCAATACCACTTTGTGGATTTTCTTCACATTTTCTGACGTAGTGACCTCACTTGGTCGACTACTGCGGTGTTCATCTTGGCAGCTCGTATGTCCTCGCCTAAACTCAGCTACCCAATATTTGACCATTGTAAACGAAGGAGTAGACTTTCCCAGAGTAGAACCCAACTCGGCTTTGATATCGATTGGACTTAGCCCTTTCAAATGAAAGTATTGGATCACATAACGATGCCCGATTTTTTCCATATTTACGAATTCACTGAGAGCGTTCACTTTGGGTGTCTGTAAAAAAATAATAAACATACCGTTATGAATTTTTCACATTAAGTTGTTGCAAGGTGGTACTCTCAATCGCAGTAATTGTTTTTTAAAACAACCTGCATTCATAAGTCAGGTGGGGTACTTTTGGGACTATCCTCGTGTATATATATATATATATATATACATATGTATATATATATATATATATATATATATATATATATATATATATATACATATATATATATATATATATATATATATATATATATTTATTTATGTATATATATATATATATATATATATATATATATATATATATATATATATAATATATATATATATATATATATATATATATATATATATATATATATATATATATATATATATACATATGTATGCACATATTTGACAAAGAATGCATTTGCTTTACTTCATCATACTTACTATTGAATGATTTTAAATTTCTTACATTATTGAAATCAAACTTAGTGTACTGGACATATTTTTTGAGTCATGAATTCTTTCAAAGATTTTCCATCTTACGCTACACAAGGCCTTGACCGCACCACACTGGTCTCAAATGTCATCGATGCTAGTGGCCTGCGATGTACGCTCGGAATTTGTTTCAAGCCATCAACGGTGCCAAAAATTTTTGCTCGGATACGGTGTAGTTCCTTTGGATCGAGTTTACTGAACACATGAAAGCAATGGGAGCTTCCTCTCCCTCTTCGGTCCATTGCACAAGCACGGCTTCAACTCCATGTTGACTTGCGTCACAATGAATGGAGAAGGGTTTCTGAAAATCGGGGCTGTGCAAGACTGGAGCAGATGTCAATGCTTATTTGAGCTCTTCAAATGCCTTTCGACTAAGTTCGGTCCAAATGAACTTCCCTTACCGGAGCATGTCCGACAGAGGCGCTGAAACTGTTGCGTAATTCCGAACGAACCTTCGGTACCAACCACACTCCAAAGAAACGTCGTAGCTACTTAACGGTTTTCGGTAAAGGAAACTGATCAATCGCCCGAGCTTTGTCCAGATCCGTGTTGATAGTGCCATGTCCGATGACATGTCCTAGGTATCGGTCTTCGTTCATAACAAATTTACTTTTCTGGACATTGATGGGGAGTCCCGCCTTACTGATATGCAGGACTACTTCTTTTAGCAGTAGAAGATGTTAGTCGGCCGTTGATTTGAAAGTGATAGACGGCTATGTGTATCGACGTAATGAATACGCAACCGGTGACTCATTACAGGAAGATGAGTTCTGGAAACTCTGCGTGCCGGAGTAAATGACTCACAATCTGATCCTCCGCGCACACGACCATCCTCTAAGTGCCCACGGTGGCTACTGTCGGATGCTTAGGCGCCTTAAGAAGTACTTATTCTGGCCTAAAATTTCCATCCCAAGTCAAAGACTATGTAAGCAGCCTCTTCGACCTCCTATGGGTCAACTCAACGTTCCGGAGCGCGCATTCCAATGTCTGTATATAGATCTACTCGGTCCATATCCGCGTTCTTCTATGCGATACATCGGAGCTATCGTTGTGTTAGACCAGCTCTCGAAATTCCCCCTGGTAAAACTTATTCACAAATTCATGACTCCAATTCTTAGAGAGTCGAGTATTCCACATGTTTGGGATACGAGAAAGTCTGTAGTCGGACAACGGAGTACAGTTCAGATCTCGGGAGTTTAAGGGTCTAGTCGAACAGTACGGTGTTGAACATCAACTGAGACCCATATACTCTCCTCAATCTAACGCATCAGAACGTTTGAATTGCACACTGTTACCCGCAATCCGTTCTCATGTCCATTCAGCTCAGAAGGATTGGGACCGCAGATTGTCCGTCATCACTTGCGCTCTGTGGTCGTCTTATCATTCCGTCACCGGTGTCTCACCTTACTTTGCCGCCTTCGGACAGCATATGATTTGCCACGGCAAGTCATACAGGCAAGTACGGCAATTGAAGTGTTTTGGAGATCCCGTCGTTTCGTTGGAGACTCACGAGCTTTTAGGAGACCTCCGCCAACATATCGGACGGAAGCTAAAGGCCGCAGGACGTGCAAATGAGGCGCATTACAACCTCAGCTCTCGACCTTCCGATTCTTAAGAAGGAGATAGGGTTTTTCGTCGCAATTTCCGCTGAAACGACGCTGCTGAGCATATCAACGCCAAGCTAGACCGGCGTTTCCTGAAAAGCCATGTACAGAAGGTTGTGCAGACCAATCGATTCCTTCTCATCGACCTATCGGAGAAAGAAGTCGGGGTATATCACGCAAAAGACCTGCGTCGATAGGTAAATATACACGTCTGTTTTGTTCGTTCATACTTAGTTCCAACATATTTACAGCAAAACGAAAATATTCGTGTAAATCTGTCCGCCCGCTAATCGTTTTCTTCAATCTTCCCATTCCGCGTTCCGACCCCGAAAACAATCGACTCTCCACCTGAGGATCCTTCAGCTCCTTTTTCACCATCCTCGTCGCCTTGGGATCGCGAGAAAATTAGCTGCCCTGTGGTAGTCGAGCAGTCACACAAGCAAATTGCTCGAAAACCTTCCCAACCACTTATCCGAAATTTTAATTGCAGATTTGGAAAAAAAACATTTCATTACTTCCAATATATCGATTGAGAGTAAGATATTTTTAGGTGAAATAAATATGTACTCGTATACTAAATCTTTTTCTGCTTACAAAGAGTATATTTAAATGTAATTTCCGATAATATGGTATCATTTATAATGGCATACGTTATTGAATATAATCAATGCATACCCCGTATGTAATTTTACACCCATGCATTATACAAATAGATTATACTAAGTTAATTTATCTGAGCCAGTGAAGTTACTCTTTGCAATGAATATTAACGATCTTCATAGCTAAAACAGATGGGGGTTTTGCGTTTTGGTCTTGCTCATAGCTACTGTTATTGAGGCAATGTGGTCTATCTATTCAATTGGCTACTTTCTGATGTTCTTCTTATTAGTGGTGCTGGCGGTGTCGTTCCAAACACAAACAATATATATATATATATATATATATATATATATATATATATATATATATATATATATATATATATATATATATATATATATATGTATATATATATATATATATATATATATGTATATATATATATATATATATATATATATATATATATATATATATATATATATATATATATGTATATATATATATACATATATATATATATATATATATATATAAATATATATATATATATATATATATATATATATATATATATATATATATATATATATATATATATTATATTGTTTGTGTTTGGAACGACACCGCCAGCACTACTAATAAGAAGAACATCAGAAAGTATATATATGAAGACATAAATATATATATATATATATATATATATATATATATATATATATATATATATATATATATAAACTTTGTCATTAATCGTACATTCAATGAGTTTTACGTTGTTACCCATAAACTCAAAAGGGGGCCCTTAAATTAGTCAAAAACATATATCTATGTTTCATGGTAACATATGTATGTGTCCTGAAAATTTTTCAATAATCGTGCTATAAACAACTAAGTTACAGCCCATTGCAAATTTAACAATTACGTGCAACACGTGATTCTGTTCAGATACACATTTGCAAACGACCTACACCCTACAGATATGTAGGAATTTTGATAAATATTTTATAAATGGTTTATAAAAGTGATATGTTACTATACTCCTGAAACAATGGAGTCAGCACACTGGAAACGAAATGGAATTCAAATGCATATTAACCATATTTAGTTTTTTGAACTCAATTTATGCTATCTAAATATGGCGCGTTTTGATGTTTATAAGAACTTGTTTAATTTACTAATTCGTTTAGAACACCCTTCAGGCAAGAAACCGTTCCTTCTACTCCGAATTGTTTTCTGTTAAATCTCTTTCATATTTAATCTTAGCGGTAGCTATAAGTTTATTTAGAATTTTTAGATGTTTTTTATATTCAGCCTTCAATGTTTCATTTTCAGAATCCAATCGCAAAATTTTATATAATTTCTCTTTCGTTAAACGAGAATTCATAATACCTTCAGTTATCCACGATTTTCTGGGAAGGTACTTAGATTTGTTTCTTCTATCAGCATTACTAAATCGATATTTTAGAAGGCAACATTTTATTCAACTTATGAAACATTTTATTCAACTTATTAAACATATTAGGCTCGTTACGTAAAATTAGATTCCATTTTGGTTTGCTATCAGAAATCTTAATTTTTTATAATAGATTTTATGCTTGCTAAAATCCTCTTTAATAGTAATAAGGGGGAGATAAGGTTCAGGGAAAACCATACTAAACCTTAGAGATTGAATATTGATACAATTGGGTTTGATGAACATATTAACAGCACAAGAACCTCCTAACTTAAATATCGGAAGGCCTTATAACCTCTTGAAAAAAGTAGTGTATCCTCTTTCCAACCGATTACTCAAACATTCTTGGGTTACCATATTAAGATCTAATAAATCAATATAATAAAATGATTTTTGGAATTTGGATGGAATATATGCAATATATATACCTGTATATATGTACATATATAATAAACATTGTTTATATTTGGAACGACATCGCCGAATGGATATCCCTTTTCTTTCTTGACCCACGATATCATTCGTTCAGGTGATAAGTTTGTTGAACTTTTTTCTCTTCATTACAGTGTCTTCTAATATTAAGAAAATTACAGACCATTTCAACGTGGAGAATACGAATGGAGTGTTGGCGAAACATGCAATTGTTTTGCTACAGGAGTGGGGTGTAACATATATCGGAAATCTTTTTAAATTTAGATTTCAAAATCCAATTCAAATTCTAAATGCAATACAATCTACATTTCAAAATTCAATTCAAATTCCTATTCAAATTCTAATTCTAACCAAAATGCATATTCAAATTCTAGCTCTAAATCCATTTCAAACATGTAAACAACATCTTACACATTTCTAATCTGCTAATAGCCCAGTCATATTAGGTAAAAAAAGGGGTCAACCTCGGAATAAAAGATAATAAGCTGCAAATTGGTATGAACCTTTGTTTTGTCATTCTAAATGTTGTCTCAAAAGTCACAATCGTTATCGTGTTCGCGTCTCAAGATATTCAAGGTCAAAGGTCACAAAAATCGGTTTTTCGCGAATATCTGGCTTCCTATCGGTTAAATGAGATTTGCATTTATTATAAAAGTTGTAGGCTATAAAATTCCCTACAACTTTTGTTTAAACTTTTTTTTCATACGACCAACCGTTTTGAAGGTAGAGCGCGAAGAGTGCACATCGTACAGTCATATACGGCCTAATGCAAGGTCAAGCGTGAGTTATGGTTATCAGTACGTTATAAAGTCAATTATTTACTTGGAAATTATAATTATTAAACAATGCCTATTATTTATGTACTAACTATTAATTATTTATATTTAATTAAAGTAAGTAACTTGATTATTTATATATAATTATTCATATTTAACTATTTAAGAATATCGGGATCATATGTATTTTCTTCATCGGGATTACTTGGATACAGTGAAGCGTTGAGGCAAGCTTGTCCGTTGCACTGGCCGCAAGCTAAAGAACATTGTAGCCCTGATTTTCTGCATCCACAGCGGGAACCACAACCATTTTTGCAATTGCAAAATATTACGTTTAGTAGTTCGGCTGGTGCTGGAGGTAATAACGTTCGTATGGGCTCCAGGATTTCATTTTCAAGCATCCAGCCCCATTCTTTAGGTTCTAAGTCCTTCCCTAACCACGTTTGAATCTGGTAGTAGACACGTTTTATGTGTTGATGAGCTGCTACACTTGTTGGTGGAAGTGTTGACGTAATATTTTGCAATTGCAAAAATGGTTGTGGTTCCCGCTGTGGATGCAGAAAATCAGGGCTACAATGTTCTTTAGCTTGCGGCCAGTGCAACGGACAAGCTTGCCTCAACGCTTCACTGTATCCAAGTAATCCCGATGAAGAAAATACATATGATCCCGATATTCTTAAATAGTTAAATATGAATAATTATATATAAATAATCAAGTTACTTACTTTAATTAAATATAAATAATTAATAGTTAGTACATAAATAATAGGCATTGTTTAATAATTATAATTTCCAAGTAAATAATTGACTTTATAACGTACTGATAACCATAACTCACGCTTGACCTTGCATTAGGCCGTATATGACTGTACGATGTGCACTCTTCGCGCTCTACCTTCAAAACGGTTGGTCGTATGAAAAAAAAGTTTAAACAAAAGTTGTAGGGAATTTTATAGCCTACAACTTTTATAATAAATGCAAATCTCATTTAACCGATAGGAAGCCAGATATTCGCAAAAAACCGATTTTTGTGACCTTTGACCTTGAATATCTTGAGACGCAAACACGATAACGATTGTGACTTTTGAGGCAACATTTAGAATGACAAAACAAAGGTTCATACCAATTTGCAGCTTATTATCTTTCATTCCGAGGTGAAAGCCCTAATATGACTGGGCTATAAAAAGATCGCATTACACACAAGGCATGTGCTAGAACATTATAGTAAACAAAAAAACGTTTGCTTACTAATTTCATTGAACTTGACTTTAACAAGCCAATGCATTGTTTTCGCGCTCAAAGGCAAAGTATCGTTTTCGTTTAGAGTTTCAGTTTACAGACAATGAAAAGATTTCCGCTTTATGGCTGAATGCATTTGGATTCCCATATGGAGAATCCAATAGATATTTTTAGGGTTTTGTACTAAAATACAAAACCCTATTGCAATCACGACCTGTGTCCGTCTGTCCGTCTGTCCGTCCGTCCGTCCGTCTGTATTTCACAGCACTTTTTCTCCGAAACTATAGGGGCTACAGCCATGAAACTTTGTAGAAAGGTCAGAAGTGGTGACCTGTTGAAAGTCCAAGGGTGGAAGAACTTTTCAAAGGCGTTTAAGGGGCGCTCCCCATATAAGGGGGTGACCCCTCAAAAAAAAATTTCACCATTAGTAGTCGAGTAGGGTGTCATTGGAAAGGTCTCAATGAGATCTTTTCAAAAAAAGTCTTAAAATTGTCTTATAAGTACCGAGGGGGGCAGGCGAAAGGGAAATGTACGAACTTTTCGCGTACCCCCCCTCGCGATTGGACACCTTCCATCCGAAAAATCTGAAAAAAATCATGAATGTAGGCCTTAATGAGTACAACAACAACAAATACATGAGAAGTCGAAATTCACTCAACTTTGTTAGTAATAGTATGATTTATCGATTTTGTGTTTTCTTGAATAAAATCTAAACGGTACCCTTAAACTCAATAAAATTTAGCAAGGAGATGACTATTTATAAGATTGATCTTTTCGGAAAGTTTCATAAAGATCAAGTAGTATTTACCGAAGTTATAGCGATTTGAATTTTCCTGTATTACTATGGAGCAATATGCCCTGTATTACTATGGAAACATATTGCTATGGAGCCATATGCGCTTTTTACCGACTTAGACACTACAGCTTTGCTGGAATTTGCATGAACATTTCAGGAGTGATAGGTATCATGAAGATGAGTACATACAATTGAAACAAGTCGAAGAGGCAGGAGAGAGCTCCTAGCAAAAGGGCTTTGTAACCATTCTAGGATTCGAAAAAATTGGCCATGAATCGATGATTACAGTACAGAGGAGTGGCCCCTGAAAAAAAATTTCATGAAAGGTAGCCGATATGAGTATCAACTGAAAGTTCTCTATGAGAGCTTTTCAAAACAGTTCTTAAACTGACAGTTTTTGCTTCAGTGGGAGCACAGGGGGGGAAATACATAAAAAATGTGTTTCCTTCCTCGCGAATGGACACCAGTGATCTAAAAAATCTGAAAAAAATATCAAAGGAGATATTAATGGGTATAACTATAACAAATACCTCAGAAGTTAAAATTCGTTCAACTTTGTTAATAATAGTATGATCCTCGAATTTCACATTTTCTCCAATTAAATCGTATTTGACATGTTTCTTGATTTTATTCGTTGCTGGTTACTGCATTTTGTAAGTTGAGTACAAAACCCTTCTGACATGAGCATAGGTCTGTCTACCCAACTTGTTTATGAATAAATTGGAATACACATGAGTACTTCATATTACTTGTAGAATGTTATAGATGCATTTCCAATCTGTACAATTTTTGTTCTCTTTAGATTTAAATGAGTAAATTTTTGTAGAATATTATGCGATACACATTTCCCATAGCAATACATTTTTTAGCAGAATAATTTTTTTGTAATAGCTTTTATTATGGACTTTAGATCAGCAGAGAATTTTTGTATAAATAGGCTAAGGAATGATAAGAAAAATACGGTCGTTCTACACTACTCAATCCGGCCACTCGCCTTTTGCTTTCTTTCCAAACTGGCGATTTGCTTCTAAGTAATCCAGCCACAATCGCCTAAAAGCCCGGCAGTCTGCCTACTATATTTTTGGATATACCGAACAGGCTCAGTACGCCTAATATTCTGGCACTCTTTGCCACTACTATATGCGTGCGTAGGCGCTGTAATGATACATAGGTAAACCACAGTCAGTTGTCTTCATCGACATAATATCTAACACAACAGGGGGCTAGTTCCTAAGCAAGTAGCCTGTAAAAAGTGCCAAGCCCCACTAAAAATTGAGGCCGACCGATCAAAAGCGGATGGCTGGCGCTGGAAATGCCGCAAATTACAAAATGATGGCAAAATATGCAATTCTGGGTATTTAAATAACATAAAATTTTTAACTTTTAACTATCATTTTATTGTTTGTAAGGTGCACCTTACGGCAGGGGACCATTTTTGGCAATAGTAATCTGCCAATGTAAAAGTGTCTGGCCGCGATTCATTCATGGTGCGACCGACTTACACAGCTTCAATTAATTGATAAGTTGGATAGACAGACCTAAGCTCATGTCAGAAGGGTTTTGTATCCAACTTCTGAGAAATATAGTCACCAGCAACGAATAAACTCCAGAAATATGTCAAAGAGATGTGCACATTTATAAGAAAATCCATTGTTTTTCTATTTTCAACGGTCGCAATTTTGTTGCAAACCAACTGAAATCATTCAAATTATGAATTCTCAAGAATATTAATGTTATTGACCCTATTTGAAAATTTCAAGAAGATCAAATCAAAACTGCAGTATCTGATTCGATGGAAAGCCCATAAAATACCAAAATCAAGTGTTATGGTTATTGTAATTGGAGAAATTTCAAATGGCTATTACTTCCGTGTCTATCATTCGATTTTCATCAAACTTACAAAGTTTAAGGGTCTTTTGTGGCACCACTTAAACATCGTTCAGTTCAAGAGTACATACACGGTTTTATTGGGGAAAAATGTAATTCGCACACCATACTATTATTAACAAAGTTGAGCGAATTTTGAATTCTAAGGTATTTGTTGTTGTTGTCCTCATAAACGCCTGCTTCCCGAATTTTTTTCAGATTTTTCGGATCACAGGTGTCCAATTGCGAGGAGGGGGGACACACATTTTTCGTGTATTTCTCCTCCCTTGCGTTCCTCGAAGCAAAAAGTGTCAAATTAAGACTTGTTTTGAAAAGTTTTCATCAAGACCTTTCATTTGATATCCATAGCGGCTACCTTTAATGAATTTTTTTTACAGGGGCCACTCCCCTATATAGGGAGACCCCCGTTAAATACCTTATAAAATTTTTGCGTAGTTGAACTTTGAAGAGAGCACCACTTTACATCTGCATACAAAATTTGATGTATCTAGCTTTGATAGTTTGCGAGAAAGAGTGCTGTGACGCACAGGACGCGATTTTAGTAGGGTTATGTAAAATTATTTTACAAAACCCTAAAAATGCCCAAATTTTCTCCCGCAAAGCGGTTTTGTGGGGGAAATCGTGTAAGGGATTCGTGGAAATGGGCTTAAAAGAAAGAAGTGAGAAAATTGGCGGTGACTTATTGTGAAAATGCTTATTACTGTGAGAGAGAGAGGCATTGAGGAAAGTTGATGGTAAAACACTCCAAAATTTTCGAGGGTGAACGACCGTTGCACATACACAAACGCGTTTTGTCGATCATTTGGTCGGGGAAATTTTATACAAACGTCCCCGATCATTCCGAATTGAACATTTGGTGAGAATAAAACGATTACCTTTCTTTCATTTGCGTGCAAAAAGGATGAGTGGACGCGAGAAGCTACGCGTTATTTAATGAATTTATAAAACCAGAGGCCATGTTCAATTTCAGAAAACAACATGACGAATGTCAAGTTGCGTATTGTAAATCCATAGAAAAGTAACAGTATGCATAATCTTCACAGAATCACATTATAATAAGCAAGTTTACAACACATCAAGAAAAATATGCGACGAAAAAGGGTATTCAAATTTATATTTTTCAGAAAGCCGAAAAACACGGAGGATTCAAATAAATCCAATAGAAGTTTGAATCGACAAGCTCTGACAATCATAAAATACATTTTTCATCCCAGTTTTTATTACCTTGTGCACAATTCAAGGCTAAAACATCAATTCTCAATCGCTTATCTCTCTGTTTTCACTCTCATGTTGTCCGCACGATGTTTAACGATCAAATGATCCTTTTGACTCCTACACTCGCAAGACATGTATCGTATACAAAAATTGCTTGGTTGAACTATGCCTACGTGTAAACATAAGCGCGTGAGCGCGGAACCTGTTTTACTATGGGTGAGTACCATTCCCGTGTGAAAAAGCCCACTAAGAATATTTCCGATTCTTTTATTTCTTTCGGGGACGAACTACATACATTCTCAAAATCGACGAATCGAAATTTGAAGGGCGAATAATCAAAGGGCAATCGATTTTTAGAGGTGTTGAGAGAGGAACGGGGAGATGTTTTTTTGTCCCCGTTCCACAAACCAGCAAAGGGGGATTACTTTCCATTATAAAAAACTTCATATAGCCCGGCACCACAATCATTTCAGATTGCTGGAAAGTAAGTTTTTTGTTTCTAATTAAGGATAATCATTGCATTTCAATATTGCTTACAGGCTTACGATTGCCTCGATGACGAAGGATCTAGCCATTTGAAAGTGAACCACTCACTGAATTTTGTAGACCTCCGAGAGTGGTGTGCATATGAATACAATAGAGGGGCTGTGGTCGCATCTGAAACGGTCACTTCCCAGCTTTGGAGGTAGAAAGACAAATCTCCCTGGCTACTTTGCAAAATATATTTTTCTAAAACGGACAAAGCAGATGAAATTAGGCCCTACCGTAGAATTTTTTAAATGGGCTGGTGAAAAATTCAACCCGAATGATATGTAAAGATAAATAAACAAAATAAATATTTCTGTGAAAGATGTAATGATGAATTACCTTGCAGGGCTTGCTGGCGTAAATTAGATCTAGGCATATTTACACATATTAGAGATAAGGTTAAACGTTTAGGCTAGCAATATTTTGATAACATTGTATTCGTATAATATAAAGCTTTTGATTGAATTTGTTTAGAATTAGGTTTTAATATATTAGATGTAGGATAAAAGTTCACCGTTATGTTGTGTTAATATTATAATTAAATTTTGAATAGTGTTGGCTTTTTAATTTTAATTAAATTGAATTCGATAGTATTTTTTGATTATTGATTAACAATGTATAAGTTTAGAGAGCCATTTGGGCCATTAAGTTTTTAGTACTTTTATTGTTTGGAATTTTCTTTATATTCTTTGAAAATTTAAAGCAATTAGAATTGAATGAAGCGCTTTTGATTTTGACTTTGACCTCTGAGTACATATTTATCCAATCAGAAATTATTTTTATTACTTACTTGTGTAGAACTTTTTTATTGGTTTTATCATGGAAAAAATATAAGAAATGCAATGAATACTACCTTAGGCTTGAAGAATGTTCCAATTCGAACTTTTTGAGATTCTATTTCTTATTATCATATAGGTCTCGATAGCACTCATAAGGTGGACTAATTTTGTTATTACCGTTAAAACTTCTGTCCAAATTTATATCACTTGGTTTAAAAAATTTCATTGCAATTTCTAAATTTCCATAGGCTTCTGAAAATATTGTTGTCGTATTATTGAATCAACCAAATAAGCTTCACTTGCTTCATGACAACAATCACACCCAAACTATGGAACAGTATTGATATCCCACTTTCTAAATATTCCCTACAAAATTCCAATAGTTTTACTCTTTGAATGTAATACTTTGGTTGAATGAATTCAATATTTTTTGAATCAATTTAGGTACTTTTACCATGACCAGGAGGAGGGTGTTGATATTCTTGGCCATTATGGTAACAAGCTTAGCATTAATAGGGCACGAGCTGGTATCTTCGGAAAAATCAACCAAATAAGCATCAATAGTTTCTTGAAGAGTCAAGTCAACGCATCCAAACTATGGATTTGTAAATACGTTGGATATCCTCCGTAAATTTCCCCACTTTGTAAATATACACCAAAATACCATCAATTTCACTCCTTGAATAAAGTTTTGTGGTGTTAAATAGGGCCCTTTTTGTATTAATCCAACATTTTTTGTATCAATAATATAATAATAATTTGTTTTTTTTTTTCTTCAAAAGCCGTCGGGCCTTGCCTTGTTAAGAGAACAAACGTACTTCGACTCCACTGAGTCACCTTTGGTATCTCAAAGGAGTCGAAGCGCATCTGCTCACCTAAAAAGGCAAGGCCCGACGGCTTTTGCAGAAAAAAGAGAATTGGCCTGCGGATACCAAAGAAACAAAATAATTGACTATACCTAATAATCATTTAATATTTTATATTAGTATTAGAAAATTAAATTCAAATCATAATCAAATACTAATCTTTATACAAAGGCTTAAAAATAAACCGGTTATTATTGTATTGTATGTTCTGGGACTTAGAATTTGGAATTTCATCCAAATTCCAAATATCAATTTATTATATTGATTTATTAGATCTTAATAAGATAACCCAAGAATGTTTGAGTAATCGGTTGGAAAGAGGATACACTACTTTTTTCAAGAGGTTATAAGGCCTTCCGATATTTAAGTTAGGAGGTTCTTGTACTGTTAATATGTTCATCAAACCCAATTGTATCAATATTCAATCTCTAAGGCTTAGTATGGTTTTTCCTGAACCTTATCCCCCCTTATTACTATTAAAGAGGATTTTAGCAAGCAATGAAGTAAAACCTTCTATAAAATCTATTATAAAAAAATTAAGATTTCTGATAGCAAACCAAAATGGTATCTAATTTTACGTAACGAGCCTAATATGTTTAATAAGTTGAATAAAATGTTTCATAAGTTGAATAAAATGTTGTCTCCAAAAATATCGATTTAGTAATGCTGATAGAAGAAACAAATCTAAGTACCTTCTCAGAAAATTGTGGATAACTGAAGGTATTATGAATTCTCGTTTAACAAAAAAGAAATTATATAAAATTTTGCGATTGGATTCTGAAAATGAAACATTGAAGGCTGAATATGACAAGTTGGGTAAACAGACCTACGCTCATGTCAGAAGGGTTTTGTATTCAATTTACAAAATGCAGGCACCAGATCGAATCAAATCAAGAAACATGTCAAAGACGATTTTATTGGAGAAAATATGAAATACGAAGATCATACTATTATTAACAAAGTTGAACGAATTTCGACTTCTGAGGTTTTTCTTATTGTTATACTCATAAATATCTCCCTTGATAATTATTTCAGATGTCCATCCGCGACGGAGGAAATACATTTCTCATGTATTTCCCCCCTGTGCCCCCACTGAAGCAAAAACTGACAGTTGAAGAACTGTTTTGAAGAGCTTTCGTAAAAACTTTTATTTCATACTCATATCGGCTACATTTGATGAATTTTTTTTTTTCAGGGGCCACTCTCCTGTACTGTTATCATCGATTAATGGCCAATTTTTTCGAATCTTAGAATGGTTACAAAACCCTTTTGCTAGGAGCTCTCTCCCACCTCCTTGACTTGTTACACTTATGAGCATTAATTGTAGGTACTCATCTTCAGTCATTCATTAAATTGAATCAAGTGTTCAAAGCATGCACCTTAAACGTTGAAGTTGGGAAAAAATAACTCAAAATTATTCAATCATCGCATTAAAAACAGCCATATTTTGTTTTACAATTACTGATACCACTACCTGAACCAATTCTCAAAGATATACATGACACCTATCATTCCTGAAATTTTCATGCAAATCCTAGCAGGACTGTAGTGTCTCAGTCGGTAAAAAGCGCATGTTGTTCCATAGCCATATGTTGCCATAGTAATACTCGTAAATGCAGCGCATATTGTTCCATAGTAATACAGGAAAATTCAAACCGCTATAACTTCGCTAAATATAATTCAATCTTTATGAAACTTTCAGGATAGATCAATCTTATTAATAGACATCTTCGTGTTGAATTTCATTGAAGATTTTATTTACGAAAACATAAAATCGATAAAACATACTATTACTAACAAAGTTGAGTGAATTGCGACTTCTAACGTATTTGTTGCTGTTGTACTCACCAAGGCCTACAATCATTTTTTCTCAGATTTTTCGGATCACAGGTGTCTAATCGCGAGGGGGGGAGACACAAATTTTTCGTGTATTTCCCCTCCCTGTGCGCCCCTCGAAGCAAATTTTGCCAAATTAAGACCTGTTTTGAAAAGTGCTCATTTGATACCCATATCGGCTACCTTCAATGAAATTTTTTTCGGGGGGTCACTCTCCTATATAGGGAGACCCCCCTTAAATACCTTAAAAATTTTTTTTGTAGTTGAACTGTGAAGAGATCACCACTTTACACCTACACACAAAATTTGATGTTTTTAGCTTAAGTAGTTTCCGAGAAAAACTACTGTGGCACACGGACGGACGGACGGACGGACAGACGGACAGACTGGTCGCGAAACTAGTAGGGTTTTGTAAAATTATTTTACAAAACCCTAAAAAACATGTAAAAATTCTAAATAAACTTATAGCTACCGCTAAGATTAAATATGAAAGAGATTTAACAGAAAACAATTCGGAGTAGAAGGAAAGGTTTCTTGTCAGAAGGGTGTTCTAAACGAATTAGTAAATTAAACAAGTTCTTATAAACATCAAAACGCGCCATATTTAGATAGCATAAATTGAGTTCAAAAAACTCAATATGGTTAATATGCATTTGAATTCCATTTATAGAATATTTATCAAAATTCCTACATATCTGTAGGGTGTAGGTCGTTTGCAAATGTGTATCTGAACAGAATCACGTGTTGCACGTAATTGTTAAATTTGCAATGAGCTGTAACTTAGTTGTTTATAGCACGATTATTGAAAAATTTTCAGGACACATACATATGTTACCATGAAACCTAGATATATGTTTTTGACTAATTTAAGGGCCCCGTTTTGAGTTTATGGGTAAAAACGTAAAATTCATTAAATGTACGATTAATGACAAAGTTGAACGGATTTTCATTTTTAAATATTTGTTGGCCTTGTAATCCTAAAGAAACACAGATAAGTCTGACAATATTGCTAAATATAAGAATAAATATTTCTGTGAAATATGAGTAAATTTAAGGAACAAAATAATTACATCTAGCAGGAAAAATTTGGTAATGTCGCATATGACTCAAAATAGCATTTTTGTAGATCCAACAGCTAAGGAAGTAATTAAATATAAAACTGTTGATTTAAAAGATAAAGTTGGTGGTACAGACAATACTCATTCGAAAGTCCTGAAAGCTATCTTCAATTACATATCTGAACATTTAGCACAAATTATCAATATGTGCAGCATGAGACGCATAAGCCGAAGGTCCCAGGTTCAAATCTCGTTGGTGAACAACGTGATTTAGTTCAGGGGATTTTTCGGACAAACTGCGAGTGTCAACTCAGTGGTAATATGTACTGATTCAATCAGATCGTATCATAGCTGAGCAGACACACGGGAGCATGGTACTGACCAAACCAACTTCCGAAACAAAAACGGTCATGAAAATGAGATACTCTAACTATCTCTAAGCGAAGGCCCGAGAGGGGCTGTAGTGCTAAAAAGAAGAAGATCAATATGTGCATTGAACTGTTGATATGGCCACATATCTTAAAAAAAGCTGTAATTGTTCCAATTTACAAGTCTAATGATAGAAACAAGTCAATAAATTAAAGACATATATCCTTATGCTTAAATGTGCCAAAAATCTTTGAAAGTATTACAATATATATGACCGAAGTTTTAAAATTTTTGAAGAAAAATAAAATACTGTCCAATAAGCGGTTCGACTTAATTAAAGCACTAGGAGCAAAAGACGCTTTCGGTGGTATAAGTAATTCAATAAACAAATTTTTCGATCAAATGACAACAATTATTTTGACTTTTCATAATCTCGCTAAAGCTTTGGATACTACAAATCATGAAATATAATTACAGAAATTATATTATTATGGTATAAAGGGTTGCTTCTTTAAACTTTTAACTTTGAAATGAACAGCAATAAGAAAAAATTGCTAAGGGTGGTACTTATTCAAAAAATTGAAATCTACTACAGGGGTTGCAAAATAAGATTTTTCCAATTATAAAGAAAAAACAATCTGTTCTAAAAAACTATCCACATAATATTGACGAATCAGTGTGTTTACTATTTCACTGTAAATTTATAAATTAATATGAAATATCAACAAGAAACAGCATGTATAAAAGTGTTATTTTACCAAAAATCTAGTGATAAGAACTGCAATATTGTCCAATTAATTTTCAAATAATTATTAGGTATCAATTGAAATGGATAAATATATTAAGATGAAACTAGAGTCATGGATATTTGAAAATATGCAGAGTAAGCGAGAAAAATGTTTTGTATTATTACTACTTTTACAAAAGTTGCAAACTGAAATGCTTAAGGATGCGGGCTAGTATTTTCCTTATTTTTTGGTTTGAAGTATTACTTTTATCTTTAAATTGTCTTTATAATATCTACGCTTTCAAATTTTACTTTATATTTTACTTTACTTCCTATATTACATTCTGTAATTTAAAGTGAGTGCAAGTTTATAAAACACTAGTTTCCTACGCACATGTATTGTTATTCGTCTGTAGGAATTACAATTTGTAGTAGTAGTATAGTAGCACATAATTTTATGCTGGTTTAAGTAAAAATAAAAAATTCAGGCACGTTCATCACGAATGCATCGAGCAAGTTAATATCCTTGGCCACGATGGTGACACACATTTTTTTTGTGGTAGGGAGGTGAATGCTATTTATGCAGAGAGTGTGGGACTCCCATGCGCGACTGTTCTACTCACTAAACACCTCCCCTGTCAACCTGAGAATCCAGCCTGGAACCGTTTGACAAATTACTTCGGACCAGGTCTCGTTGTGTTACGCCGTGAGGCGCCTTCAAGCTGGAGAGTCCTTTTCCTAGCGGAAGGGGAGAGGGGAAGAGGAAATGCCAGAAGAGCGATCCCCCAGCCTCTGCGCCCCCGGCTGCTGTGAGTCCCTTATATATTTTAGGACTGCCCGAGCACAATGTGCCACCTGGGTCCATTTGTCAACCGATTCGAGCATCACCGCAACTATATTATCCGGAGTGAGCTCTTCCGTCTCCCTATAGAGTTCCCTTCACAGCCTAACCCATTTGGTACACGCAAAAATGTGTGACAGGCAGTGTCCTCCTCTCCTGGGCAAAACCGACAATCGGGGGACCATGACTTACCGATCTTATGCAGGTAAGACTGAAAACACCCATGCCCGCTCAAAAGCTGGGTCAGATGGAAGTCAGTCTCACCATGCCTTCGATTTAGCCACGGTCTCACATCCGGGATGAGGCGCGCAGTCCACCTTCCCTTCGTGTAATTGACCCAAGACTGCTGCCAATCGTTGAGCGAGCGCTGTCTCTCCTCGCGAACAACCATCTCCCGTGCATCCTCGTTTCGGCGCAGGTAAATAGTAAATGAAGGAGGTACATAAGGGGGTGACAGGTATCATGCCTGCAATAACTCTCACCGCCGAGTCAGAGACTGTTGGATACGAAGATGCAATTCTCAGTGCTCCTCTTCTCTGTACCTGTGCCAAACTTTTTTGGTATACCTCCTTGATGAGAGCGTCGCCCCATACCCCTGTTCCGTACAGTAGCACTCATCAAGCGGCGTCCTCCGATGTTGGCCATAAGCCGACTCAGAGCCGATATTCCTGAAGAAGCCTTCTCAGCCTCAGAGAAACTCATCAGTAGCCCCAGGTACTTCAGCGCAGGCTTCGATTCGATTCGTAAGTCGCTAAAACTGATCACCTTTACTTTAGGAATTCTCTCTTCTGTCAAGATGACCACTTTGGTTTTCTCCAGTGCTAAATTCAGCCCGCGAGCAGTCATCCAGTCCCTCACTCGGCGCATCAGGATACCTAGTCTAAGTTGCGCTTGTTCAACGGTGCGTCCAAGCGACTAGAGCCACAACATCATCCGCATAGCCGACCAAGCGCGACTCATCTGGCATCTCAAGTCTCAGTAGCCCGTCGTAAGACACGTTCCACAGGTCCGCACCAAGGATAGATCCCTGGGCAACACCCGATGTAATTTCCATCCTTCGTTCGCCCTGTGTCGTGTCGTAGAGCAGACTTCGGTCCTTTAGGTATTTCCTCAAAAGCCGCATTAGATATTCTGGAACTTGAAAAGAGTCGCTTGGTGCGACTATATGCCTCTGCCCTTTGGATCGCGTTCACCACCTCTGCAATCGCATCAATGGTAGAGCGTACTGCCGAGGAGATAGGTCTCCAGCAGCACGAATCGCGTCAGTGAGTCTTCCCTGCAGACGGCGATCTGGGATTTCCCTTCCCCTTGCTGATCAGCACGAGCCTCGCCACCTTCCATCGTACCGGGAAAACCCCGTCCCGTAGGCAAGCGTTGAATGTGCTGAGCAGCAAGTCAGGACAATGGTGATAGACGAGCCGCAACACCTCAGCTGGAACACCATCTGGACCTAGAGTCTTCCTCGCTTTCAATGAGCGGACCGCCTCCTCCAGTTCCAGCTGGGTGAGGAGTGGGCACTCTACTGCTGTTTCACCATGGACAGCGTCAACATGGACGGGATGGGCGGGGAAGGGTCCCCGCACTATCGCGTCCATGTTTTCCGCCTCATATATACAAGGCTTCCGTAGGGCACTAAGTTTTCGCATGACCAGCTTGTAGCCAAGGCCCCACAGATCCTTGTTCACATTGTCCACTAGATCGTGCCAGCAGCGAGCCTTGCTACTGTTGATCAGTTTGCGAAGGCATTTCCTGGCCGACTTATATGCTGCCACCCAGTTGCATGCCTCGTCACGGTTCCGCGCCCGTTGAACCTCACGTCGAAGCTTGTGACCCTCCCTACGCTTTTCAGCGATTTCAGTTGACCACCAGTACACTGGGGTGGTGCCGTGCCGGGGTCTACGACGGGGCATAGAAGCGCAGCAAGCAGTCGTAATGATGCTCATAGTAGACTTCACCACGTCTTGAGCTGCCAGTTCTTCCGTCCCCTCTGAAGCTCCCTGCAGCTCTTGACGTCCATCCTTCCGATGTTCCATCCAGTTGTAGAAGGCCGAGAGCACGGACGTCGGGAGACAGCATCACTGATCTCAAGCAGAATGCACTGATGATCACTGGCTGAGTAGTCCTCTAATACTTTCCAGTTGTGTATCCTCCGTACTAAGGACTCCGAGGCGAATGTCACGTCCGGTATGGTTCTCTCACAGCCAATACGGCGGAAAATCGGCGTAATTCTGGAGTTTAGTACGACGAGGCATGCCCATTCGATTGCTTTAACGTTGAAGTCGCCACCAACGAGCACTTTACCCTCTGCGTTCGAGACAGTGCCCTCCAAAGCCTGAAGCTTGGCTTGGAAAGATGATATCGATTCGTTAGGCGTTAGGGACACACTAAAGAAGGTGGTCCCTGAGCACCAAACCCACACGAAATCATCCTCCCGTCCACAACTCTCCGCTTAAAAGTCACTGTTTCGAATCCAGATGACGGCAGTACCAGTTTCATCAGAATACCATAATGCAGGACTTTTATTATGGTGTTGCTCACTCAGCAGCAAGAAGTCGGCTTTCATGTCCCTCGCAAACTGCTCAAGCAGATTTTGGGTTGTTGAACTGCGGTGTAGGTTTAGCTGCAGGATGCTGGTCATTGAAGCTCTGATTGGGCCTTGGCTAGGGCTTCCTGGAACACCCGGCATTTTCCTGATCCCAAGACGTGTCCAAAATCAGGTTTTGGATCAGCATCCTTCCAAAGGATACAGTGTACCTCCTTCGTACACTCTTTTCTTTGATGACCCATTTCACCGCATTTGTAACATAGGGAGCTCCTATCGGGTCCTTTGCATACTTGTGTGGTGTGACCATAACCAAGGCATTTGAAACATTGAAGAGGCGTTGCTCTTCGTCGTATCCTACAGACAACCCACTCTATTTGTACTTTGCCCTTGTTCAGGAATTGTTCGGCGTCCTTTTCGGTGAAGTCAAGTATGTCCATGCGTTGTCCCCTGATGTTTTCTGGTGTCAGTCTAACTTTGATCCTTCCCACGCTAGGGAACTCCCTTTTGATGGCCTCTTCTACCTCGGTCAGATCCGTCACGCAGTCAATGTCTCGTATTTCGATCGTTGCCATTGGCTCGAGCGGGGCTAAAATTTCGCTTTTGCCGAGGACTTTCTTTACTGCGTCACAGAATGCTTCCTTATTGCCGGCCTCTGCTCCGAATCTGACCAGTATGTGGCCCGACCGCGTTGGTATGGTGACACACTTAATATGAATAGCGCATAAACAAGTGTCTATGGGTCTGTGTATCCGTTGAATATTATCCTTTTTAGATTGCCCCAATCCAGATATTTCCTGTAAGACTTCATTAAATTTAATCTTTGCAAATTATTTTATAATCTATCTCTTACCACGAACATAACGAGCAAACGAAATTGAGGAACCATCACACCCACACTATGGAATAGTACAGAACATCCTTGGCCATGACGGTGATACGCTTCAGAAATGGGCATCCCCGAACAAACCAAGCATCACACGTCTTGAGTGAATTTACTCTTTGGAAATCGTTTTTGGCCCTGAAAAGGACCATTTTCAATCATTTTGAGGAGCTTCGCCAAGAATATGACGAACAAGTTGATCATCATGGAGACATGCCTAGCGCAAATCAAAATTGATGAACGATCACATGGGCATGTGCAGAATTCCCACTTCACATGAAGAGTATGATACGGAGGACAACGCGCAATTTTGATGGCGTTCAATCCAGATCAGTGTAAGCAATCGTGTTTGTACTGGAAGCTTGCGTGAAATGTCCTTGGTTTTCTAGACAATGAAACTTAAAGATTTAATTTTTCCTCAAAAAAACTTCCTTTCACAAGTAGTTCTTGGTTTCATCACTTGATTTCGGAGCGATGGCGGCGATGGCCATTTCACCTATTACGAATGGTAACCTATCATTGATTCGAGATAAAACGAAACATACTAGACGCATTGTCATCGGATGTGATGGTAACAATCTCTCAATACCAAAGGCGAAATTCTTCTCTAATTGGTTGAAAATTTGAAATTCAAAATACTTAGTACCGGAACCTGTACATTTGAAAGAATCACAGTTGATGGCAAATGGATTTTGTCCTCTCCGGATATTATGATCTGTGAAAATCAGTCATTTTCCAATTAAGATCACAATTAAAACGGACTCGAGCACTTGACGGCTGTGTCAATACAAGGACAATTATAGTAATGATATCACGACTAGACAGAAATTTCAGGGAGATCATCAATGACTTGAGTCATATTATCAACAATAATACTACACGCAAGAGAGTTAAATACAGCAACAAACCCTTGTGGTCAAAAAAATGAATGAAGGTCTGGGAAAGAATGAAGCAAAACATGAGTGGAAACAAATTGAGTAAGCAAGAGAGTGCTCCTACCAGAAGGTCTTTGCAACTACCCTAGGGTTCGAAACAAGTTTTCTAATAGCGTAAATCGTGACTTGAATTATTCATCCAAAATTTGGGTAAGAAATCGTTCAAATTTATGTAAAAGATGCAGAGTTTCCTTCATAACCACGTTGTAATCGCCATTTTGTGCCAGCTTGAATAATTTTTCTGACTGCTCGGCCAATTGAAAATATTCTAATTAAACACTATTCCTCAAATTTTCATGAAAATTGGAAGAAAATTTAAGTGCCTAGGTCAATTTGAAATATGTATCATCATGAACACGTGTTATTGTTGTTGTAATACCAAACAATTGAAATGGCTAAAACTCACTTGGTCATGATTGGATAAAGATCTTATTTCAATGTATATAATTGCTGAATTTCAAGAAATTTAAAGATACCATTTTGATTTTATGGGCGAAAATGTGAAATCTACAAATCATACTATTATAACAAAGTTAAGTAAACTTCGATTTCTTATTTTTCTCAGATTTTTCAGCTAAATGGGGAGGACAGAATATTTTGGTACATTTTGCCTCCCCCTGGACCCCCTGATGCTCGAAATATCTTTTTAAATTCAGATTTTAAAAGTACTAATCAAGAACTTTTATTTGATACCCTACTCGATTACCTTTAATCAAAAAAAAATTGTATTGGCCCCCTTAAAATAATTTGAAATGTTTGGTAAGACCTAAAGTTTTGAGAGACCGCCACTTCTGACCTTTTCACAAATTTTGAGCTTTCTAGCATCTATAATTTCGGAGGAAACTTGGTGTGACGCGAGCAGACGGACGGACGGAGGCACGGATGGACAGACAGGTCGCAAACTAGTATGTCTTATAAAAAAAATGTTTTTACCAAGACCTAAAAATTGTGCTTAATGTCCACGAAGAAGGTAATATTAAATGTTTGGGGATCTCTATCTATCTCCAAGATGTCTGGAACACGCAACATCCTAACACCAATATCACCAAGGAAGCTGTAACAGCCATTAACCCCAAGCATCCTATATAAAGCCAAGGAGGTACAACCAATTCAAGGCGCAAAAGAAGCTCACTACACCTGGTATCGACTCAATTGGTTATAACGTGCTAAAAATTCTTGCTGCGAATCTTCTTCACTGCCTTCTTGAGGCTTGTTATAAAGATGTTATTGAGTGTAAAATCCCAGATTCAGACAGGCTTATTAAAATCGCCTTTATATGATTGAATGACTTCTTTACATATGTTCAACGGATTCATAATTCGTCATGGATTCATAGCATCAGAAAAGTTTATTTGAGACCAGGGATGATAACAAAGCCCTTCTGGTAGCCACACCCTCCTGCCTTTTCGTTTTGTTTAAGTTTGTCTTCACATTCATCCCCAATCGGGCATTTAACGGACAAACAAGGGTAAGATATACGAATTGTTATACTTAATACTTAGCTCTTTAATGCATAACGAATCATACGTAAAACGAACACAACAAATTTATTGAATTATATAAATACTACCCATCTGGTCAGTCATATAGTAAGAAAACAAAATAACAGTGTGGCATTCTGGGAAAGTCCAGTGGGAAATTTAGCATAGATAAATTCAGGAAAAAATCAGGAGTTAATGTGGCAAATCCAAAAATCGAGGATGCATATAATATGACAAAATGTGAAAAATAAAAAATAGACGCATTCTAGATTTTTGAATATGTCACATTAATTTCTGAATTTTTCCTGCATTTATCTATATACAACTTTTTATCCTTTACATAATCATTTGCAGCCGGACACTACCAGACTGCGTAACTACTGTTTTGGCGTAATCTTTCTTATGATGGTGTTACGAGATTGGGACCAGTGAACGTGGTGGATCATTCTTGGAGTCTTTAGGAAAACGAGCTAAGACAGTGTTTCAGGAGCTAAAATAGCGTTGGCGATCAAAAACAGCTCTGGAGCAGCTGGGACAGCGTCGGCGAATAGTGGTGTGGAAAGTGTATCGCTACAGAAGAGTCATTTTTTCGTTCTGTACGTTTTTTCTGGGCTAACTCATCTCGCTCATATAAACGTATCTATAGCGCATCGCAAATTTATAATCTACATCGGCAACTGGTGGATGCTTGCTGGGATGCCGAGTTAACTTACAATTACTTATTTACTCTTCATTCACTTGGGTAATATTGATTTTTTTCGGTAATAACTCGAGTTGGCCGAATTGAGCCGAAAAAGTCAGTGATGGGTACTTTATTCGGATCTCGGTACGAGTATAATTTGAGAGAGAACTACTTGTGCAAGGAAGTTTCCTTGAGGAAAAATTATAATCTTTAAGGTTTGTTTTCTCGAAAACTAGGGACATTTCACACAAATGTTCAAAGCTAATATGATCCCTTACACTTACTTGGATTGTACGCTATGAAAATTGCGCTCCGCCTCCCTTATCACAATGTTACCGGGATCTCTTCCATGCAACCCTTTTTGCGCACGTACGGTTGAAATACAAACTAGTTTTCGAAAAAGTTTAATTGATAAAAACAATAAATTACAAACGATTCCACGAATTTGATTAACATTCGTTTTTGACAATTAATGCTGTCAGTTAATGTCATTATCAAAAGTCAGAATTGTAACTGAACAGAACAGCTGAGGAAGAAATGGGTTATCATATTCGCTAAATACGGTAGAAGCTATCCTATCATATACCTTCACCCATCCTATCCAATCGCAGGTATTCACCGCGCTTGATTTTCACCTATGTTCATCTGCTAATCTCAGGCGCAACGCTTTATCCTAAATAGCTCTCCCCCCAAATGGTAATACGGGTCTCGCAAAGTCAAAATATTTACCGACCATCAGCCCTTGACTTATGCTCTCTCTAATAAAAATACCAACTCAAAGATGAAGAGATGGAAAGCGATTCTAGAGGAATACAATTATGAATTGCACTACAAACCAGGCAAAAGTAACGTAGTAGCGGATTCCTTATCAAGACCAACCCAGATAGCTGCCATTCATTCTATGACTCCAACAGAGCATAGTGACGAAAGTTCGTCTCACAACTTAATTCCAACTGTTGAAGTACCACTGAATGCATTTAGAAATCAGTTAGTTCTCAAGATCGGTGACGAGGATAGCTACCAAATTCTCAACTCTTTCAACAACTATACCAGACATGTCTTCATCAAACGTAGCTACAACGAACAAGATATCATTGAAATCTTCAAGAGATATCTTAACCCAAATACAATCAATGGGCTTTCTACCAAAGAGGCAATAATGGGTAAGGTTCAGGAAGTATATCCTATTCATTTCCAAAACTTCAAGATAAGATTTACTCGAAGGATTGTTGAAGACATAACGGCAATATATTACCATTTGGGGGGAGAGCTATTTAGGATAAAGCTTTGCGCCTGAGATTAGCAGATGAACATAGGTGAAATTCAAGCGCGGTGAATACCTGCGATTGGATAGGATGGGTGAAGGTATATGATAGGATAGCTTCTACCGTATTTAGCGAATATGATAACCCATTTCTTCCTCAGCTGTTCTGTTCAGTTACAATTCTGACTTTTGATAATGACATTAATTGACAGCATTAATTGTCAAGAACGAATGTTAATCAAATTCGTGGAATCGTTTGTAATTTATTGTTTTTATCAATTAAACTTTTTCGAAAACTAGTTTGTATTTCAACCGTACGTGCGCAAAAAGGGTTGCATGGAAGAGATCCCGGTAACATTGTGATAAGGGAGGCGGAGCGCAATTTTCATAGCGTACAATCCAAGTAAGTGTAAAGGATCATATTTGCTTTGAACATTTGTGTGAAATGTCCCTAGTTTTCGAGAAAACAAACCTTAAAGATTATAATTTTTCCTCAAGGAAACTTCCTTGCACAAGTAGTTCTCTCTCAAATTATACTCGTACCGAGATCCGAATAAAGTACCCATCACTGACTTTTTCGGCTCAATTCAGCCAACTCGAGTTATTACCGAAAAAAATCAATATTACCCAAGTGAATGAAGAGTAAATAAGTAATTGTAAGTTAACTCAGCATCCCAGCAAGCATCCACCATTTGCCGATGTAGATTATAAATTTGCGATGCGCTATAGATACGTTTATATGAGCGAGATGAGTTAGCCCAGAAAAAACGTACAGAACGAAAAAATGACTCTTCTGTAGCGATACACTTTCCACACCACTATTCGCCGACGCTGTCCCAGCTGCTCCAGAGCTGTTTTTGCTCGCCAACGCTATTTTAGCTCCTGAAACACTGTCTTAGCTCGTTTTCCTAAAGACTCCAAGAATGATCCACCACGTTCACTGGTCCCAATCTCGTAACACCTTCATAAGAAAGATTACGCCAAAACAGTAGTTACGCAGTCTGGAAGTGTCCGGCTGCAAATGACTATGTAAAGGATAAAAAGTTGTATATAGATAAATGCAGGAAAAATTCAGAAATTAATGTGACAAATTCAAAAATCTAGGATGCGTCTATTTTTTATTTTTCACATTTTGTCATATTATATGCATCCTAGATTTTTGAATTCGCCACATTAACTCCTGAATTTATCTATGCTAAATTTCCCACTGGACTTTCCCAGAATGCCACACTGTTTTTTTTTTCTTACTATATGACTGACCAGATGGATAGTATTTATATAATTCAATAAATTTGTTGTGTTCGTTTTACGTATGATTCGTTATGCATTAAAGAGCTAAGTATTAAGTATAACAATTCGTATATCTTACCCTTGTTTATCCGTTAAATGCCCGATTGGGGATGAATGTGAAGACAAACTTAAACAAAATGAGAAGGAAGGAGGGTGTTGCTACCAGAAGGGCTTTGTAATCATCCCTGGTCTCAAATAAACTTTTCTGATGCTATGAATCCATGACGAATTATGAATCCGTTGGACATAAAGAAGTCATTCAATCATATAAAGGCGATTTTAATAAGCCTGTCTGAATCTGGGATTTTACACTCAATAACATCTTTATTACAAGCCTCAAGAAGGCAGTGAAGAAGATTCGCAGCAAGAATTTTTAGCACGTTATAACCAATTGAGTCAATACCAGGTGTAGTGAGCTTCTTTTGCGCCTTGAATTGGTTGTACCTCCTTGGCTTTATATAGGATGCTTGGGGTTAATGGCTGTTACAGCTTCCTTGGTGATATTGGTGTTAGGATGTTGCGTGTGCCAGACATCTTGAAGATAGATAGAGATCCCCAAACATTTAATATTACCTTCTTCGTGGAAACTAAGCACAATTTTTAGGTCTTGGTAAAAACATTTTTTTGTATGTCTGTCCATCCGTGCCTCCGTCCGTCCGTCTGCTCGCGTCACACCAAGTTTCCTCCGAAATTATAGATGCTAGAAAGCTCAAAATTTGTGAAAAGGTCAGAAGTGGCGGTCTCTCAAAAGTTTAGGTCTTACCAAACATTTCAAATTATTTTAAGGGGGCCCATAAACTTTTTTTTTGATTAAAGGTAATCGAATAGGCTATCAAATAAAAGTTCTTGATTAGTACTTTTAAAATCTGAAGTTAAAAAGATATTTTGAGCATCAGGGGGCTCAGGGGGAGGCAAAATGTACCAAAATATTCTGTCCTCCCCATTTAGCTGAAAAATCTGAGAAAAATAAGAAATCGAAATCGTTTACTTAACTTTGTTATAATAGTATGAATTGTAGATTTCACATTTTCGCCCATAAAATCAAAACGGTACTTTTAAATTGCTTGAAATTCAGCAATTATATACATTGAAATAAGATCTTTATGGAAATCTTATCATGATCAGACAGTTGGAGGCGCTGTTTGCAGGAAGCGAAGGCCCGAGAGGGGCTGTTGGGCTAAAAAGAAGAAGACTAAACGAAAATCACTAGCCTCAGAATTAATTTTATAACTTTTATGAAACTAAAAATTCATTTCTAATCAACTTTCAGTGTGTACGTATTTGACGACTATAATTTGTTCTTAAGTAAATTAGTTTATTATATTCACGAGACAGGTAGTACCAGCGAAACCCGTAGATGCTAAAAATTAATCAAATAAAGTCACGAAAAGAAAACATGATTTTTATTTTGAAAGTTAAATAAGACAAAACACTTTAAAAAGTTTAATTGGATAATGCTACAACAAAATTTTTTGAATCCAAGTGATACATTTTTCGTGCAAAAATCGACGTACCATTATTATACATTAAAATAAAAGCAATTATATTTCAGTCCTTGCAACCATGAATCAGCATTCAGCTGATATCCCTTGACATACCATATCAAGCAAAGACATACATTGATGTAACAATAATTTAGGAAAAATATTTAAATGAATTTCTCACTGATCGTACTTGAGGGTTTATTTTTTATTTCCAAGTGTTTGTCAGAGTCAAAAAATCTTTTCATTGCAATTTATTCAATGATAGCTTTAAAATCGACAAGAATAAAAACTATGGTTGTAATTTAATTAACATCACTATTTCTAACTCTAATATGTATACTTGCTTAGTTAGATATTCAACATTTACAAACATAATTACACTCAACAATCTAGTTTCATATTTATTATTGTTCAGAAAAACACATAAAAAGAACGATTAGCGATAAAGAAAATCGATTCATATATAATGGATTTATAATCTTTTAAATTCTTTAAAAGTATTAATTCTTATATTTCACACAATAAAATTGTGCACTTCCATTCATAAAATGAACACACCCCAAATTTATGAATGGACACACAAAATCGAAAACATGTACATTTATTTACAATCTTCTATAATTGCGAAGAATGAAATAATCTTACGACTAGCTTTAGCCGTACATGGCGGTGGTGAATCTTCACACAAAACGCATAGCGAACATACATTCATCCTACATAATTCATTCGCTTGGATTTGCCAATATGTTGATATATGTATGTGGTGTGTTGAACAGCGCCGAATAAAACACAGTCCGTTTGCACATACAAAATATATTATTTCACTTAAAACTAATTACACAGCAATGGCGGTTCTTAACTCGTTCGTGTCAACCGAGCGGAGACTGCACTGCTTTGCTATGTCAGCGCCGTGGTTTTCAAGTGTTCGCCTTTTGCACTTTGCCAGCTGTCATTGTGTTGCCACAGTACCCCCTCCTTAGTGATACTGTCATTTGATATGGCGGCAGTTGTCACGATTCGTTTGTTGATGCTGCTTAAAGTTTCCGCTGGCTTAGGTAGCGTCGTTGGAGTTTTCTTGCTGTAGGTTCTGATGGGACTTTGCCAATGCCAAAGGTGAGGTGAGTTAATCTCTCCCTGTGGTTGTAATTCATTGGATGCCGTCGTTGATTGTTGTGGCTCGTTGGATACCGTCGTTGATTGTTGTAGCACGTTGGATTCCATTGTTGAGTGTTGTAGCTCGTTGGATGCCGTCGTTGAGTGTTGTATCGGGTATGCTGGTTTCAATCGTTCGGTTGAGACTGTTGTTGGCTGATCGTTTAGCCTGATCACGAATGTCCTTTCTGTTGGTCTGTCGATGACTTGATGCGGTCCAGTGTATGGAGGTTCCAAAGGCTTTCGCACGGAATCTTTCCTTAAGAATACGTGACTGCAGGTTGCGAGATCGTCATGCTTGAACAGTGTCTGTTTAATATGATGTGCTGTTGGCGTAGGTCGCATGTGTTGTCGTAGTTTTGCCGCGAACTCACCGGGTTCTATATGATCTTGTGCGTTGGTAAAAAACGTTTCTGGAATACGTAGGGTTGTTCCATATAGGAGTTCCGCGGAAGACGCACCGAGATCTGGCTTGAAGGCCGTCGTTAATCCTAGCAAGACGTTCGGCAACAGCTCCACCCATGGTGTTGTTGGCTGACACATTAGTGCGGCCTTGAAGGTACGATGCCATCGTTCAATTAAGCCATTAGATGCTGGATGGTATCCCGTCGTGCGCAATCTATTTGCTCTTATGAGGTTCGTTATGGCACGAAACAGTGATGACTCAAATTGTGTTCCCTGATCAGTTGTAATTACTGCCGGGGAACCAAAACGCGCAATCCAATTTGCATACAATGCTCGAGTGACGGTTTCAGCAGTCATGTTTTTTAAAGAGACTGCCTCTGTCCATCGTGTGTAGCGGTCTATCATGGTTAAACAGTAACGGTAACCATCAGGCGTGGTTGGCATTATGACAATGTCGAGATTGACATGTTCGAAACGATTGTTAGGGACGTTAACGCTGAGAGGTGCATTTTTTGTGTGTCGTTGGGCCTTGGCCCGTTGACAATCTATGCAGTTTCGTGCCCACTCGGTTGTGGTCCTGTTTATGTCAGGCCACACGAACTTTTGTTTGATCATGTGGACCGTTGTTCTGATCCCAGGATGTGCCAGATTACGTATTGTTGTGAATGCACGATGTCGCAAGGTTTTCGGTACATAGGGTCTGATGATTCCTTTTGAGAAGTCACAGTATATTGTTTTGTTGTCCATTGAAAGCTTTTGCAGCTGCAATGAAATTTTCCCCTTTAATATTTCTTTAAGTTCTTCATTGTTCTGATGCTTTTCCAGTTCTTTGGAGTCCAGACACGTTGGCATGTGGATTTCACATATCCTTGACATAGCGTCAGCAACTGTGTTGTCGTCTCCAGATATGTGTACGATTTTTGTGCTGGATTGTGAGATATAATTTAAATGTCGCTGCTGCCTGGGCGAAGCTTTATCGAGTTTTTGTGAAAACGCATAAACTAACGGCTTGTGGTCTGTTTTGATAACGAACGGTCGTGCGTCTAATATGTGACGAAAGAACCGTATTGATTCTTGTATTGCTAACAGTTGCCTGTCATATGTGCTGTAGTTCTTTTCCGTTTCGGTAAGTTTTCGGGAAAAGAATCCGATTGGTTGCCAGGAACCGTTTACTTGCTGTTCTAAAGCTGCTCCAACAGCGTGGTCAGACGCATCCGTCGTGAGAGCTAAAGGCGCATTGCTTATGGGGTGTGCTAGTTGGGCTGCCTTCGTGATGCTTTCCTTACATTTGTTGAATGCTGTCTCTGAATCTGTTGTCCACTCGATTTCACGTTTGTCATTTTTGTGTGCTCCGCAAAGAAAAGCTGTGAGTGGGGCTTGTAACTGGGCAGCATTTTTAATGGAACGACGGTAATAATTTATTATACCCAGGAACCGCCACAGGTCTGCAATTGTTTTCGGTTTTGGGTAGATTTTGATGCT
This sequence comes from Odontomyia ornata, assembly GCA_963969285.1. Lineage (NCBI taxonomy): Eukaryota > Metazoa > Arthropoda > Insecta > Diptera > Stratiomyidae > Odontomyia > Odontomyia ornata. The sequence goes on from OZ017742.1 coordinate 174,815,205, forward strand.
TTCGACTCGTTCCTGTGGAGGTTTACAGCTGTGTGCGTTGATCGTCATGCCCAGATATTGGACTTCGTTGCATTTGTTGATATTTATTGTGAGGCGATGTAGTTTTAGTCGTTCGAGGACCAGTTCAAGATGTTCACGGTGTTTACTTGGAGTTTCGGACCTGATGAGAATGTCATCTATGTAGCAAAATACAAAATCAAATCCGCGAAACACATTATCCATGTGACGTTGAAATGTCTGTGTTTTTTGAGTCCGAATGGCATGGCTAAAAATTCAAATAGCCCGAAAGGAGTGCCGATAGCTGTCTTTGGTATGCCCGCGTCCGCCATGGGTATTTGACAGTAGTCTCTATTTAGGTCCAATATGGAGAAAACTGTCTTGCCATTCATATGTCCCGCAACATCATGTAAGTGGGCAATTGGATACCGATCCGCAACTGTTTGCGCGTTTAATTTCCTATAGTCCCCACAGGCTCGCCAGCTGCCTTCTTTCCTTTAGACGAGATGAAGTGGGCTTGCCCAAGGACTGGAAGACGGGCGAATGATGCCTCGCTGTAGCAACTCGTCGAATTGACTTTTTGCGGCTGCAAGCTTCTCTCCTGTGAGCCGACGAGGTTTCTCTGCGACCGGTGGTCCTGTTGTGATGATATGATGTTCCACCTCAGTGTTTACTGTCGACATTTCATTGTGATGTGATTTGGGTCCGCTTGAAATGAATTTTTCTAGTAACTCCTGGTATATGTGGTGTGGATACATTAAAGATTTTGGACTTGATTGTCACGCCTGAAGTTGTTTTCCCTGTTTCCATTTGAATGATTTGTTTCCGTTTTAAATCGATTAAGTTAAAATGTTCGCTACGATGACACCACTATGTACAGAAACACCATTATGTATAGCGAACATTTTAAGTCCGCATTGGGGGAACCCATGTTTCTGGTGGCGCACCTATCGCTGGTAAATGTCTGAGGTATATCTTTAGTGAAAATCCAATCCAACTACAGAAACTTTTAAAGCTGCTTTGAAAGTTGTTATGAATTTTGAGATATATGATGTACATATATCAAAATATTGGCAAATTCAAGCGAATGAATTATGTACGATGGATGTATGTTTGCTATGCGTTTTGTTTGAAGATTCACCACCGCCATGTACGGCTAAAGCTAGTCGTAAGATTATTTCATTCTTCGCAATTATAGAAGATTGTAAATAAATGTACATGTTTTCGATTTTGTGTGTCCATTCATAAATTTGCGGTGTGTTCATTTTATGAATGGAAGTGCACAATTTTATTGTGTGAAATAATATAAGAATTAATACTTTTAAAGAATTTAAAAGATTATAAATCCATTGTATATGAATCGATTTTCTTTATCGCTAATCGTTCTTTTTATGTGTTTTTTTGAACAATAATAAATATGAAACTAGAGTGTTGACTATTGAGTGTAATTATATTTGTAAACGTTGAATATCTAACTAAGCAAGTATACATATAAGAGTTAGAAATAGTGATGTTAATAAAATTACAACCATAGTTTTATTCTTGTCGATTTTAAAGTTACCATTGAATAAATTGCAATGAAAAGAGTTTTTGACTCTGACAAACACTTGGAAATAAAAAATAAACCCTCAAGTACGATCAGTGAGAAATTCATTTAAATATTTTTCCTAAATTATTGTTACATCAATGTATGTCTTTGCTTGATATGGTATGTCAAGGGATATCAGCTGAATGCTGATTCATGGTTGCAAGGTCTGAAATATAATTGCTTTTATTTTAATGTATAATAATGGTACATCGATTTTTGCACGAAAAATGTATCACTTGGATTCAAAAAATTTTGTTGTAGCATTATCCAAATAAAACTTATTAAAGTGTTTTGTCTTATTTAACTTTCAAAATAAAAATCATGTTTTCTTTTCGTGACTTTATTTGATTAATTTTTAGCATCTACGGGTTTCGCTGGTACTACTTGTCTCGTGAATATAATAAACTAATTTACTTAAGAACAAATCATAGTCGTCAAATACGTACACACTGAAAGTTGATTAGAAATGAATTTTTAGTTTCATAAAAGTTATAAAATTAATTCTGAGGCTAGTGATTTTCGTTTAGTCTTCTTCTTTTTAGCCCAACAGCCCCTCTCGGGCCTTCGCTTCCTGCAAACAGCGCCTCCAACTATCTTAGTCCGTTGACGGCGTCTTCCAATTCCGAAATTCGAGAAGCGATGAGCTGTCTTGTTTTCTCCGTTTCCCCACTGGCCTCCGGCCTTCAGTTCTCCCAACGAATACCTTTTAGGATATCCGTTGTTCGTCCATACGATTCATGTGGCCAGCCCATTGCAGCTTCCGCAGTCTTACAATCCTTGAGACCTCCGGTTTGTCAAAAATTTCATACAGCTCATGGTTGTATCGAATTCGCCATTGGTTCCCGGCAAGCTTCATTCTAATTATTCGCCTCAAGACCCGTCGCTCAAAGGCGTTCAATATATTTGCGGATGCTTGGGTTAGGGTCCATGTTTCACACCCATAGCATAACACAGATCGCATCACAGATTTGTATACTTGGAGCTTTGTTCTCCTGTGTATGCAGCTGGTCTTCAAGATCGTCAATACTGAATAAAATGTTTGATTTGCGAGCTGTATTCTTCGACGTATTTCGTCTCTTTAATTACCCGTTAAGTCTTATTTGTGTTTATTTTCAAGCAATGGTAAATATAATTATTCGTCAAGCATAACTATATTTTGCAGTCAGTAAATTGCGAAAAATTAATGATAAAGTCAAATCGATAATAATCGTTACTATGCATTAATTTCAAGCTTGTGATTTCGATGTTAAGAAGGTTTAGAAAATTGTTCTTTTGATGATCTTGTTTTGTAGGGGGCTTATAAAAATTATTTTTTCAACGAAATTGAGAATAACAGTTTGCTCATCCGTGTGCCCATTTTTGCATTACAGCAAGTTTCTCGAGCAACTACAAAGGATATAATCGACCTTTCGGACTCGTTTAAAAGCAATAAGCTAATGAACGTTTTAATAAAAAAACAACTTCAGAGGCATTTCGGGAGGCCTGAGTATATAAAATACTTTAAAGGGCTCTACGTAAAAAAAGCACGTTTTCCCACACCACTAGGAATAAAGTGCAAGACATTTTTTTAATGTGGTATCCCCTGTATGCTTTATCCATTTCACAGAACATGCGCTTAAAACTTGTGAGAATCATAGTAAAGTGCAAGACGTGTTTTTAATGCGGTATCTTCTATAGGCCTTATCCATTTCACAGAACATGCGTTTAAAACTTGTGAGAATCGTGGTCCCTCCAATGGGCTGATCACAATAAGAAGTTTTGGGTTTAATAAGGCAACTAACATTATCTTTACGAAGGTGTTAACTGTGTCAAAGGAAATAGATGCAGATAAAATTAACCTTCTAATACAAGCACAAACTATGAAAGCATTGATAAGGTGTTGCGGGATGAGAAAAAAAAAGAGATTTTAGTGTAGAAAGTAGCTAATAATTTCTGGAGCTGAAACTCAACTATCACGCGAAGCATGCTGGGGTACATGGTTGCGTGACAAAGGCTATAACATGATGCGAATCAAATAATTAGCCCCAATACCAAAAATTTGCGCTCGATAAATGAAAAAATAGTACACATCAGTAGAAATTAGGTGGCAAACTGATTAAATCATAGAAAACAAAGCTTCAGGCTTAAACTAGATCTTTGGAATGCTTTGGCTTTGAAACATCACCGATTACTTAACTACCATTTAAATCTTGATCTGAGGTGGTTAGTTGCAGTGCATATGGAATAGGTGGATAACATACAACCATAAGTGATGTGGAATATTTAACAGACATTACTGTTGCAATATGAAAAGACTACTTGAATAAATATTCGGCCGTAAAACTAGTACAGATGTGCAACTAGCACATCTCTCTTGATCGTCATTACGTTTGGAATATCCCGATTCAATAGCGGCTGAAATCGTTGCAAATATGGGATTGCTAAAGGCTTGCATTTCTAGTTTTGCTAGCATTTTATCGAAGTTACATGGTTTTATATGCACGTCTGTGGGTTTACGAATAGTGGTGATAACATTATTATCCAATTCACGCACCTTTCGAATGATTCTCCATGAAAAGATTTTACTATAGTAATTTATGTCATTTTTCGGATGGATATTCCTTAAATTTTTAAGAAGTTGAAACATATGGAAACAGTTGTATGTTCCTCTACCTTCTCTTGCAAAGTATGAATTTCAGTAGAGGACCTAGGTAAGTATAAGAATCGTCGATTTACTGCGGTCTGATCACAAACCGTTCCTAATACATCGTAGCCAACACTGATAATATAGTTTATGGTTGTTTTTATAATAAAAACCAATGAACCCAATTCCTTGCTTCAAAATTAGAGGCACAGTGTTTTATGCTACGTTGTTAAACCGCCCAAATCACAAAAATCATAAATAATGTCTTCTGCGCAATTATATTCCAGTTCCGTTCTTATTGATATCTCGTCAAAATGTAAAACATACTGCCGATCTAAACTAGACATTCTTTTGATTTTTTCTCAAGCAGGTCTTTTATAGAATCAACAAAACCAGTTTTTAAGCGAAGATTCGAATACCAGTACAGAATAGTCCTGACTGAAGGAACACTGAATTCCATGTTTAGAAACTCCCTATAAAGGGAAGGGGGCCTATAGTAGTATTTCAAGTAAAAAATTTGCTCATTGATCCAAAGGGGCATTAGGCTTGTGGGAAAGCTGGGAACGTATTAAAAGCTGAGCTTCTTGGCTTATATCCTTCAACGAATTTCTTGCTTGTTTTTCAACATCCGATTTATTTTTCCTTATTCGGTAATACTTTAGAGAAACAAAACATGCTTTAGGAATTGGTTGTTTTTCCTCTGTGCTTTTTGTTAGGCGGCGGTCTGGAGATGGAAACTGAGATGGGTGTACGTTTAGTATGCTATGTCTTGAATGAAGTTTAAAATTCCGAAGATGGCTTTCATCCTTCGGATCTTTTCGCACTTCACGTGGAGGTAACAACTGTAATGACAGGTTATTTAAATTTAAATCAATTAAAGTTGGATGAATGAAGCTTTGTTTGGGCTTATCTCTAAAATGAACGGGATGAGGTTTCTCAAAATATTGTTCTTTGCAATTTCCAACTCAAAACTACACTAAGGATCCATAACATACTCACTATGTGAGTAAACGCTACGAATGACAGATGTTAGCAATGTATTTTGCTTCAATACCTTTTTATGGCCATATTTTTTAATGCAGGGCTTTAAAAATGATCCTCACCCAGAAATTGGGATTTTTTTCAAAAAGTTTAAGTGCGAAATGCCTATACGCTTTAACTAGACATTGGTTCTCTAGTCCTGAGATATTCCAAAATAACTCAAGGAAAAACCAAACATATAGCCGTGAAGGTGATTCTATATATGAATTTCTATATAAAAAATCTACATAAAAATTTCAAAAAAAATAAAATTAAAATTTTATACTTAAGCCTTTCCTTTAATGTATTCACAGTTAAATACAAATTTGAAGATGTAATGACCCATTTCAATACATTGCATTTATTCAAAACTTTCTAACGGTGAAGCCTATGAAACATTAGACCCCATGAATTTTCCCCATATTCAGACGCTTTTCATTTAGGCATCTTGATTGTAGAAATCGATTTCGAAGGTAGAAAAAATCGTTAGGGTGCTTTATTTTTCTTTCATAGTGCGCGATCGGATCAACCAGGGGGTGTGGGTTCGATACCCGGTCTGTGTACCAATTTTAGTTTTGTTTTTCCCTTTTATTAGTTGATTGTTTACTTATTTAAAATATATTTTTATGCTTTTGTGTCACAATGGTAGAATTTTCTAAAATGCATCGCAGGATGCCATCCATTATAAATGAACATTTTTTGTGCTTGTAACTAGGTTCTCAAAGAAGATTTGATTGTGGAATATATTCCAAAATGTTTCGTGAAAACTTAGAACAATTTTTTTGTTTGTGGTAGGGAGGTGAAGGCATTTACGCCCGCCGAGTCTGGCAGTGTGGGACTCCCATGGAGGATACCCTTGGAGTACCCACTAAACACCTCCCCTGTCAATCTGAGAACCTAGCCTGGAACCGTTTGACACATTACTTCGGGCCAGGTCTCGTTTTGTTATGCCGTGGGGCGCCTTCAAGCTGGAGAGTCCCTTTCCTAGCGGGAGGGGAGAGGGAAGAGGAAATGCCAGAAGAGCGATCCCCCAGCCCCAGCGCCTCCGGCTGCTGTGAGTCCCTTTTATATTTTAGGACTGCCCGAGAATAATGTGCCACCTGGGTCCATTTGTCAACCGATTCGAGCATCACTGCAATTATATTATCCGGGGTGAGCTCTCCCGTCTCCCTGTAGAGTTCCCTTCGCAGCCTGACCCATTTGGTACACGCAAAAAATGTGTGACAGGCATTGTCCTCCTCTCCTGGGCAAAACCGACAATCGGGAGACCGTGACTTACCGATCTTGTGCAGGTAAGACTGAAAAAACCCGTGCCCGCTCAAAAGCTGGGTCAGATAGAAGTCAATCTCACCATGCCTTCGATTCAGCCACGGTCTCACATCCGGGATGAGGCGCGCAGTCCACCTTCCCTTCGTGCGATTCCCCCAAGACTGCTGCCAATCGTTGAGCGAGCGTTGTCTCTCCTCGCGGACAACCATCTCCCTCGCATCCTCGTTTCGGCGCAGGTAAATAGCGGTAGGTATCACGCCTGCAATCACTCTCACCGCCGAGTCGGAGACTGTTGGATACGAAGATGCAATTCTCAGTGCTCCTCTTCTCTGTACCTGTGCCAATCGTTTTCGGTATACCTCCTTGCTGAGAGCGTCGCCCCATACCTCTGCTCCGTACAGTAGCACTGACCCTACAGCACTCTTCAAGACGCGTCTTCTTGATGGGCTGGGTCCCCCTACGTTGGCCATAAGTCGACTCAGGGCCGATATTCCTGAAGCAGCCTTCTCAGCTGTTGCCCTGATTTGCTCAGAGAAACTCATCTTCAAGTCGATCAGTAGCCCCAGGTACTTCACCGCTGGCTTCGATTCGATTTGTATATTTCCAATACTGACCATCCGTACTCTAGGGATTCTCTTTTTTGTCAAGATGACCACTTCGGTTTTCTGCAGTGCTAAACTGAGCCCGCGAGCAGTCATCCAGTCCCTCACTCGGCGCATTAGCATACCTAGCCTAAGTTGCGCTTGTTCAACGGTGCGTCCGGCGACCAGAGCCGCAACATCATCCGCATAGCCGACCAAGCGCGACTCATCTGGCATCTCAAGTCTCAGTAGCCCGTCGTAAGACACGTTCCACAGGTCCGGACCAAGGATAGATCCCTGGGCAACACCCGATGTAATTTCCATCCTTCGTTGGCCCTGTGTCGTGTCGTAGAGCAGGCTTCGGTCCTTTAGGTATTTCCTCAAAAGCCGCATTAGATATTCTGGAACTTGAAAAGAGTTTTCCAGCGTGTCCAGAATATCCATCCATCTAGCGGAGTTGAAGGCATTCCTGACGTCGAATGTCAGCAACAGGACGATCCGGCGCTTGGTGTGACTATATGCCTCTGCCTTTTGGATCGCGTTCACCACCTCTGCAATCGCATCAATGGTAGAACGTCCTGCTCTAAAGCCGTACTGCCGAGGAGATAGGTCCCCAGTAGCACGAATCGCGTCAGTGAGTCTTCCCTTGATGAGTTTCTCTAGCACTTTCCCAGCCGTGTCTAGCATGCATAACGGGCGGTATGCAGACGGCGATTCGGGATTTCCCTTCCCCTTGCTGATCAGCACGAGCCTCGCCACCTTCCATCGTACCGGGAATCCCCCGTCCCGTAGGCAAGCGTTGAATGTGCTGAGCAGCAAGTCAGGACAATGGTGATAGACGAGCCACAACACCTCAGCTGGAACACCATCTGGACCTGGAGCCTTCCTCGCTTTCAAGGAGAGGACTGCCTCCTCCAGTTCCAGCTGTGTGAAGAGTGGGTAGTCGACTGCTGTTTCACCATGGACAGCGTCAACATGAACGGGATGGGCGGGGAAGAGTCCCCGCACTATCGCGTCCATCTTTTCCGCGTCATGTATACAAGGCTTCCGAAGCGCAGGAAGCAGTCGTAATGATGCTCATAGTAGAGTTCACCACGTCTTGAGCTGCCAGTTCTTCCGTCCCCTCCGGAGCTCCCTGCAGCGGCTCACCTGCTGTGAGAACCTTGACGAATCTCTCGACGTCCATTCTTCCAATGTTCCATCCAGTTGTAGAAGGCCGAGAGCACAGACGTCGGGAGACAGCATCACTTATCTCAAGCAGAATGCACTGGTGATCACTGGCTGAGAAGTCCTCTAATACTTTCCAGTTGTATACCCCCCGTACTAAGGACTCCGAGGCGAATGTCACGTCCGGTATGGTTCCCTCACAGCCAATACGGCGGAAAGTCGGCGTATTTCCGGAGTTTAGTACGACGAGGGCCATCCTGGCCGCCATTTCCAGGATTCGTTTTCCCCGTGGATCCGTCTGAGGCATGCCCCATTTGATTGCTTTAGCATTGAAGTCGCCCCCAACGAGCACTTTACCCTCTGCGTTCGAGACATCGCCCTCCAAGCTTGGCTTGGAAAGATGATATCGACTCGTTAGGCGTTAGGTACACACTAAAGAAGGTGATCCCTGAGCACCGAACCCACACGAAACCATCCCCCCGTCCACAACCCTCCGCTTGAAAGTTACTGTTCCGAACCCAGATAGCGGCAGTACCAGTTTCATCAGAGTACCATAATGCGGGACTTTTATTATGGTGCTGCTCACTCAGCAGCAAGAAGTCGGCTTTCCTGTCCCTCGCAAACTGCTCAAGCAGATATTGGGTTGTTGAACTGCGGTGTAGGTTTAGCTGCAGGATGCGGGTCATCGAAGCTCTGATTTGGCCTTGGCTAGGGCTTCCTGGAACACCCGGCATTTTCCTGATCCCAAGACGTGTCCAAAATCAAGTTTTGGATCAGCATCCTTGCAAAGGATACAGTGTGCCTCCTTCGTACACTCTTTTCTTTTATGACCCATTTCACCGCATTTGTAACATAGGGAACTCCTATCGGGTCCTTTGCATACTTGTGTGGTGTGACCATAACCAAGGCATTTGAAACATTGAAGAGGCGTTGCTCTTCGTCGTATCCTAGAGACAACCCACCCAATTCGTACTTTGCCCTTGTTCAGGAATTGTTCGGCGTTCTTTTCAGTCAAGTCAACTATGGCCATGCGTTGTCCCCTGTTGTTGTCTGGTGTCAGTCTCGCTTTGATCCTTCCCACGCTAGGGAACTCCCTTTTGATGGCCTCTTCTACCTCGGCCAGATCCGTCACGCAGTCAATGTCTCGTATTTCGATCGTTGCCATTGGCTCGAGTGGGGCTAACATTTCGCTTTTGCCGAGGACTTTCTTTACTGCCTCACAGAATGCTTCTTTATTGCCGGCCTCTGCTCCGAATTCGACCAGTATGTGGCCCGACCGCGTTGGTCGTACTAATTTAATGGTAGTATTGGTGTCTTCGGGCCTCACGTTTCTCCTGATGTCCCGCAGCACCTCCGCGTAGAATCGGCCATCTTGGGGCTTTACAAGCAGTGCCTGCTGCCGGGGTCTTCGTCGGGGCCTCTGCCTCTCCTGTTTTGCATTAGGTCCTTTTTCGAACTGGGCGTCCGCACGAACTTTACTTTCTGGCTTTTTTGAAGGAGTTTCTTTGCAGCTTTCTTCGCTCCCTTTGTAAGCACTGTCTGGAATCCCTGACCTGGTGCTCCACGCCCTTCAAGTGCCTCTTTCTTCCTTCTTTCATCCCGATCTCCTTCGATTGGGCTAGACGCCATTCTTTTATTGACTTTTAATGATGGAGCTATCTGCATGTCGCCTTTAGATTTCGCCCCAAGCGCCTCTTTAGCCTTCTGTTCATCTTCGGCCCTTAACCAGCTCCCCCGATAGTGCCCTATGCGATCTAGGAGCTCCTCTAGTTCAAGGAGCCCTTCCTTTGCTACTTTGCTGATTTTTGGGGAGTCGCATGTAGCTTGTATTCTTTTCAGAACATCTCCCGCTTTTCGAAGTAGTCTTTCCTCTTCGTATCGCTGAGCCGCAATTGTACCTTGCACCTTGGGAGAGGTTTTCGCGTTCCGTTTCTGAGTGCAGTACTTCCGCCACATTTTCAACGTTGGCGGTACAATCACGCAGTGTCTGGTCACTCTTTGCTTTTAGTACCGTAATCTCCTCGTTTGCTTCTGGATTTTTCGTTGCAATGTCGGTATTTGTGACCCTTGCATCGGTCGCTTTAGTAACGATCGCAGCGGTGACAATCAAATTTTCGGTGGTCTTTATGTTATCTTCCACTGCTCGAACACCTGAAGCATCCTGCCGAGTCTCCCGCTTCTCCTTAATAGGACGCTCGTGCGTTCGCATCATTTTTTTGCTGCGCCCAAACGCCACGAGAATCCCAGTCTGCACCAGACTGTCTGCTGTTCTCCGTTTTTCGTCTACCGTCACTGTCGTCGTGTTAGTCTTCGTTTTTTTCGTGGTTAGTACAGCTCTCGATGTACTGTTGAAATCGTGGCTGCAACCGCTGGTTGCGTCGTCGTTATTATTTTTGGTTTCATTTTTTGGATGTTTTTGATCTTTTGATTTTGTTTGCTCCATTTTATTGGGTCCCCCCTCGGAGCCGCTATCTCCGTTCGTGTGTGTAGTCGCCTTTTTGGTCCCATGGTTATCTTTGCAGAGCAGGGAGGCCATGCGAGGGTTGGCACAAGCCCTTATGGGGACAAGTGCTCAGAGCCAGACCAGCGCTAATCGGGAGTCCGTCTCAACCGAACCTACACCACCAACCCAATGGAGCTAACTTCGAACGTACTCCGAGGCCTGCCAAGGTTTTACCGGGACGGAGACGGTATGATAGTTGAATTGGAGCCGTTCACACACGAGTTTCACCTCGGCGCTACTGTGCAAAGCAACTAGGTCCAAACCATCACATCCGCGAGCCCAAAGCGTCAATTCCAGTTCGTTGTCCAAAGCGTAGTCCAGATACAATAAAAGTCGTTACCTGTCATCCCAGGAGGGAACCTCACGGCACCCTCCATATCCTCGGGTCCGTGGGGGCGGCACTCCCCAAAGAATGCTAGCCTCCAAGAATGTTCTTGTCGACCGGCTTTCTCCCTGCGGGAATTTCCTCGGGTACGTGGGGGCGGAACTCCCCAAAGAATGCTAGCCTCCAAGGGTGGTCTTGTCGACCGACATTCCCCCTGCTGAGTTTCCTCGGGTACGTGGGGGTGGAACTCCCCAAAGAATGCTAGCCTCCAAGAGTGCTCTTGTCGACCGGCATTCCCCCTGCGGGGAAAACTTAGAATAATGGTTATTCGTAGAATTTAGAATAGGATAGCCCTACTCACTAGATAAATGTGTACCCATGATGTCTCGGTAATTTTATTAAATATCGATTATCGGCTATTTTTAAAAGAATTCTTCGCAGGTCATCAATGGCGAAAACATATCACACTGTACTACGAATGTGAAAAAAAAATTTTAAAAAATCAGTGGCTTCAAAAAATGCGTCAAAAAGTTTCACGGGATCTCACCACATCCATTTGCACTTATCTCTACGATATAAATTCGCAATTCTGGCCTTTATATGGAATAAGTCATATGGAGACGTACTCTCAATTATTATCATTTTTACTCTTAAGCGTGTTTCAGAGCCAGTTTTGAATTCTTCTTAGAGTTTTCATTTCACAGTCTTTAGCACTTCTATTGCTTCGTATTTCTTACACATTTATTATGTGCGCAAAGGCTTATCGAATAACTGAAGAATGTTTCGAGTTTCAGAAACTGCTCTAAAACCTGTTTGTAAGATAATTAGGCCATCTTAACTGCTTCTGAACATCTGATTCACATCAAATCCATTTTAAAACAATGCTAATTTGAATGCCTTTATTCTATTTCATTCTTTATTTTAGTGACTTGTCGAAATTATTATCAAATATTATTTTATACAAAAAAGATGATATTATCATTCTTTTCAACTTTGTTACTAGCAGTTGGCTACTAAGTATATTTTCTTTCAATTAGATTCTATTTGATGAGCTATTCCCCTTTAGAAATGCAGCGTACATTTTCTTTGATTCCAACAAAGATATAAGCAGAATGACTTCACTAGGTATATCCTGTTAGTGCTTCCTAATCCACTCATTTATTCGAAACATCACAATCATCATTAATCAAAATAAAGAAACTGACACAAAGTCAGGTATATCTATTTTATTAAGTGTGTGTTTACATTTCCAAATTAATTCACAAAAGCTTACTATCTATGTAAGGTATGGAATTTTTCAAATCAAAATCATACGAGGAATTCTTAAGCATTCGTAATCATAACCTGAAAATCACATATCTAAATTGAATTACACTCAATGAAAAATTCATTTACTCGCGTATCGTAAAACTTCTATTAACAGCTGCAAAATTTATATTACAAGTTATATCTTCCTACGAATACTCACAAATTATCTTTAAATTTACTTCTCACTTGCCATGTCGCCTCTAACAATGATAATTTTCTCAGCTTCTCATAAGATAATGAGAACCAGACAACTTTGCATCGAGGCTACCTTCGAGTTCAATCCCGATATTGTGAACTGTTCGCATTTGAAAGTCACTTGATCACACCTTTTCTCCAATAACTCAACAAAAATACAAGTATCGCATATTTCCTAGATGTTTCAAATAAGGAATTGCTATAATGAAGCGATACAAAGCAAACTCTTTTCACTAATTGATACATGAGATTACGGGTCTCCCTCTTAGTATTAAAAGATGTGCTATGCATTACTGGAAAATAACTATAGAATTCAATGTAAAAATTGTACATGAAAAATTATATAATTTATTTCTTTTACATCATGCAACTGTTGGCACGTTTAAAAAGATATTCAAATTTACTTTCAAATATTTTGATTTAAATTATAATATGAATTAATTACTTCTTTCGTAATGGGTTAGTTATTTCCAACTGACAAGCAAATTATCCTTATTTGGAAATCATAAGTGATTTACTTTTTTTCAAGCAACTCCATTCATTCATTCAACATTCCTATTGCGAATATTATATTCCTCAAAAGAGCCCACGAATATCATTTGCCACGTTGCAATTAACCACGATAAAATTCATTTCCTTCCATAGCAGATTTGATCATTAGCCAACGATGCATTGAAGCTCGCCAAAGCGACATGCATCCATCTAAGACACATCGGCGGAAAGAAACTGTGGCAACACAATGACAGCTGGCAAAGTGCAAAAGGCGAACACTTGAAAACCATGGCGCTGATATAGAAAAGCAGTCAGCTGACACGAACGTGTTAAGAACCGCCATTCCTGTGTAATTAGTTTTAAGTGAAATAATATATTTTGTGTGTGTAAATGGACGGTGTTTTATTCGGCGCTGTTCAAGCCACTACAAAACTTTTGCTCGAAATGCTAAAATCGACATCGCAGCGCCATCTATCCTGCCAATTGGCGTTCACCGTGACAACACTATGTATAGGAACACAATGACCATTGTGAATTTTAACTTATGGGGATTATTAATAAGCAAGGTGCGATCCCCATGAGAAGAAAGAATATTTCTTTACTAAACACAAATATAACTTTATTGACAGGATTATGTAGTCAGAAGTGAATGTAGTGAAGGACTACATGTTGGCGCGCGCGATGTTGACTCGTCGGAGGTTGCAAACGAAGTGGCCGTCTCGTTGACATGAGTTGAGGAATTCATGGCATCCACTAACTGCTTGATGCGCTCCTTGCGGTGAGCATGTTGACGCCACAAACTCATCTTTGATTGATGCCTGAGCTAATTTACTGTAGTACGGGCATAAACCTTGTCGTATCTGCCGCTCATACTTAAGCTCAATATAAATTTCAAATTCCTAGTGAAGTGCTCAATCTCATTTCCGGTAAATTGAATTTTATATACATAAACGAAAGTGTTGGGCTTTAATAAATTTAATCCACTCATTAAATCAACTCGCAACTAAATCCTACAATATGACGTACTGTGCTGCTAAAAAGTGCATAGACAAACTTAATAACACGCCATTAGTAACATGCTACGGTTTCTGTGACCTGCCGTTTCACGCTAAATGCGCCAAATTGTCTGGCCCACAGCAGACAGTATTATGGAGGTAGGAACAAGTGTCTACTGGCATGGCGAAGCATGTCGAAAAAAACACGATATCAGCGTACGTAACGAGGCTTAGGGTAGCCAATTAAACAATTGATCGGCTTTCCAATTGGAAACAATGAACAATGAAATCACCCAGCTTGTGAGAATTGCCGATATTGAGCAACCTGAATAATCTCCAAAGTCAGCTGGCGACCAGAGACCTGAAAATATCGAAAATGAAGAGCTCACTACAATACCGAATACGCCAATAGCTCCCCGTAACCAACCAAGCGAAAATTCACCTTTGTTGTCATCTGTGAGGTCACAAGTCATCACAAGAAGTCAAGCTCAAATACCTTCTCGTCAAATTGAGCAGTCTTCAACACCTGGCATTAATTCTCCCTCTTGCGTACAAACATCTCCGTTGCAGCCAATCACGTACGCTTCACATGCTACAACTTCTATAAAGGAACCTGACGTAGCTATTGATGAAGAAGAGGCTCTTCGTGCTGTCGCTCCTCCACTCCAGGTATTTGTTTCGAGGCTAGCATATAAAACTACTGTTGAAATGTTAACTAAACACGTGAAGCGTAAGCTTGGATCATCTTTTCCCATATTAGACTGTGTTAAGTTAACAAAAGCAAATCTTCCTCATCGTCAGATCGCTCCCTTCAAAATTAGTGTGCCAGCAGAATGTAACGCTTTGTTGAATCAAAATTTGTGACCCGATGAAACTTTAGTCAAGCGTTACAATCCTCCCAGAAGGCAAAATTTTCTGAGAACTTCTCATCGAAAAATCAACGCATATCAGACACTAAATCTTTAAATAATATTAGCGTATATTATCAGTCTGTGTGGTCTAGTGGTTAAAGCATGAGACGCATAAGCCAAAGGTCCCAGGTTCAAATCTCGTTGGTGAACAACGTGATTTAGTTCAGGGGATTTTTCGGACAGACACTAAGTGGTAATATGTACTGATTTAATCAGATCATATCACAGGTGAGCAAACACAGAGCATGGTACTGACCAAACCAACTTCCGAAAAAATCAATACGGTCATGAAAATGAGATACTCTTACTATCTCTAAGCGAAGGCCCGAGAGGGGCTGTAGTGCTAAAAAGAAAGAAAGAGCATTATCTAAATGTAAGAAGCTTGCTGACCAAATTACATAGCCTTAGCGTTTCATACATTCTTGCAAATGACAATATTATTTGCTTAACTGAGGCTTGGTTGAAGAGTGATATACAAAGGTCGGAATTTTTCCCAAATAACATTGTCTATCGGAGGGACCGTGATTTTAATCTGACAATGAAATCTGATGGTGGTGGAGTACTGATTGATGTTGCTAAAGATCCTTCCAGTGAGCTTTGTGACAGTTTTCATCCCCCAGACTTAACCGAGCACGTACTTGTCAAAATCAATACTCTTTCCGCCCCTTTGTTCATATTCTGCATCTATCTTCCCTGTAACTCTTCTTTTGACTTTTATGATTCACTATTTGGCTCACTATCATCTTAGTGCCTTTCACTTCATCCCACTTCACGTATTATTATTTGTGGTGACTTCAATCTTCCTTCCGTAGAATGGGACTTAGCATCATCTATTGATATCTTGTCTTCTAATCGACAGTCTGTATTACTGTTGAATTTTCTTTCCCAATCTTCCCTTAACCAATTAAATTAAATTCTAAATATAAACAATCGGGTGCTAGATCTTGTAATGTCGAACATTGATACTGGGCATATTCACGTAGATGATGCACCTCACTCCTATGTATCTCCTGACCCCCATCATCCCCCTCTGTTGTTAGACATCAACATGAGCTTTCCAAAGACAATTAAATGCCATCAGCCGCTCAAATTCAACTTCTGGAAAGCCAATTTCAGCGCATTGTCGGAATCTTTGAATTCACTTGATTGGTTCTCGTTTTTTATAGGCGTTGATTGCGAAGAAGCTCCTACTAAATTTTGTTCCCACCTCGACTAGCTTATCTGTCAATTTACACCCCTATGTAGGTCCAAAAAGAGCTCTGAGCGACCTTGGCTCAACCGTGACATCATAGAAGCTCTGAAGTTTAAGAACAAACTTCACCAAAAGTTTAGATTGACCGGTGATTCTGACTCTTATAATGAATACTCTAGATCCCATGCCTTCGCGAAATTATTAATCAAAAGCTCAAGAAAAAAATACTTTACGCACATAGAGCAGTCACTTCATTGTAACCAGTCAAAACCATTCTCGTCATACATTAATCATCTAAAGTCCTCCCCGCACTTTCCTAGCACTATGTACTGGAATGATAAACAAAGTTCAACACTGGAATCCATTTCCAACTTGTTCGCGGACTTCTTTTCCACTATAACTTCCTCTTCAGCATTTGATTCTTCTTATGGGTTCCCTCTTCATTTTTCTCTGGCTGATAGTGCTCCAGCAGTTAGCCCTGCCGATATCGAGTCCGTAATTAATACTCTTGACACAAGCATTGGTTCTGGACCAGACGGAATTCCAAATGTGTTCGTCAAATCTCTGTCCTCTTCATTAAGTGTTCCTCTGAGTTTTATTTTTAACACCAGCTTATCCTCCGGAGTTGTCCCTCACTTCTCGAAGACAGCCAACATCTTCCCAATTCATAAATCTGGTCCTCTTTCGTGTGTCTCCAACTACCGTCCAATCTCACTTCTATCTTGTTTCCCGAAGATCCTAAAACGTTTCGTTCATAATCACATTTATGAACTTATATGCTCCTCGATATCTCCTGCTCAACATGGCTTTCTTCCAGGTCGGTCGATGACTACAAATCTACTTGAGTTTACACACATTGCCGCTGAAGCCCTTGATAAGCACTTTCAGGTTGACGTCGTTTATACTGATTTTTCCAAGGCGTTTGATAAAGTAAATCATAACGTACTGTGTAAAAAGCTAATACAACATAGTATTTCTGGTTGCTTGCTCTCTTGGCTTATCTCATACGTAAACAATCGTTCATGTAGAGTAAGTCTCTGTGGAGTGTTATCTCACTCCCTCTATCCACAGACTGGTGTTCCTCAAGGATCCATCCTGGGGCCGCTTTTATTACTAATATACATTAACGACTTGCCCTCTTTAATAGATGCTCCATGTCTTCTCTATGCTGATGATCTTAAAGTTTTTAAAGTAATTAGATGTATTGATGATTGCATTTCCCTCCAAAATGACCTGAGCGTCCTATGCGATTGGAGTGAATCAAATTTTCTTTCCCTTAATGTGCAAAAATGTCATAAAATGACTTTCTCCTTAAAACCGAACACAATATCATTTCCATATAGTCTACACAATAAGGCACTATCTGTAGGGACCAAGTCCAAAGACTTAGGGGTGATCTTAGACCCGCGACTCAAGTTCGAAGAGCACATCCTCGACATCATGTCACATGCTTCTCGGGTTTCCGGATTTGTTCTTCGTCACTCATGCATCTTTGGAAATATCCCGTCTCCAGTAAATCTTTATATAAGAACTGTTCGCCCTATCCTCGAGTATTGTTCCCAAATTTGGACACCGCATTATAAGTACTCAGACTCACTGATGGAATCTGTACAACGGAAGCTCACCCGAATATTATTATTTAAATTTAAAGTCCCGTACCAATCTTATGAAAAAAGACTTTCTTTTCTGCATCTCCCATCGGTATCATCTCGTAGACACTTTCCTGATGAATGTCTCCTATATAAGCTTCATCACCATCAGTTGCATACAAATGTAAGAGAGTTACTGACAATGCGGATATCTAATTATCCCTCTAGAAATGAAGGAAATTCCATTTGCGAGAGCAGGAACATTTTACAATTCACCACTACTGCGTCTGCCAAGAAACCACAATGCTATGGAGTTTGGCCCGTACCCTCCATCTTTAGTAATTTAAAAGCATAGATTCAAGAATTTAATTTTAAATACCTAGCCTAGTATATATATATATATATATATATATATATATATATATATATATATATATATATATATATATATATATATATATATATATATATATATATATATATACTTGTATATATATATTATGTTGTACTTTTCATCTATATTGTTTGAACCAATCTTGCAATTGGACTTTAGTCCGTAAGTTGGTCGAAATAAATATGTGATAAATAAATATGTGATAAATTACTTTAAATATCAGCATTCGCATCACCATCCGCGTTAATTAATGCTGATTTTTATGCTGACATTCAGGTCGTAACATGATCGCGTAGAGCAGAGCTAACACAAGTTCAAAATGTTTGTAAGAAACGAAATACTGGATTTGTTAGGTGAAGGGTTTTGGGAGAAAAGTCACAATACACAAAACTCAATGGATTTTAAATAAATCGGGGGTTCCCCGGAACGTTCGTCATGATTCCAAAGGACCAAGCATTTCTCTCGAGTTTTTGCAAACATTCAGGTGATAGAAGTGAACAGAGTGATTTGTGATTTGTTTGCGCGTATTAAGTTTCAATATAGGTATATTGTTCGCTCAAGTTTTTTGCAAAAATTTGTGTAATGGAAGTGAACAGAGTGATTTGTTATTGTGTGGGATTTTGAAATTTGTCCTAATAAATATCTCCACAAATGAGAAGTTCAATATGGCAGTCTTTTGCCTTGGAGGACAGAAATACTGCAAAATGTAATATTTGTGCGAAAAATTATTCGCGGAAGGGACATACAAATACGTCGTTAAAAAACCATCTGAGGCTCATCCGTACAGAAGAATATAGTTCTTTCATGAAGCTGGAAATCGAAAAGCAGCAAATAGAAGAAGCTGCTACAAAAGGTAAGTTAACATTATAATTTTTAAGCCTTGAAACATAAAGTCACGACACGACTTGCCGAGGCAGAAGGTATACTTTTACAAATTAAATGGAGTGAATATGTGGCTTGCTTCTGCGATGTTGAAATAGTTGGACTCGTGGTCCGGAAACGCAGTAGGCGCCGTTTCAAATCTGATTTGATTTGCAATATTTTCTTTCTATTAGGAAAGTAATTAGGGCAAATTTCCTTTTATTCGGTGAATTCTTCAGTGTAAACAAATTACCGTAATTGTGCTGTCTTCTGCAAAGATTATTTCTGAAGAAGAAAGCACGATTACAGTCAAAAATCTGTTTGAAGAATAAGTTATTACGCAAAATTAAATGGTAACGCCATTTTCTTAATTGTTTCTTTTAAATTAAAAGAAAATCTTTCTGCTTTGTTCTCTTTTCAAGTGGAATATTTTGAGAAAATGAAATCAATTACAAATAGTGAATAAAATAATGTTGAATTAACAAAAGGAAATTTGTTTGAATTCTTTTTCTTACTGTCAGCTTAACAAAATAGTTCAAAAACATAACAAATTCAATGTTAAAAAAACAGCTATGATTAATAAGTTCAGAAATTTTATTTCCGGTAAATAAATATATTTTTAAATAAATTGAATTTACAAAAGTTAAGATTCGGAGTGAATTTCTTTCCTTCTTTAGTGCGCAACACTAGAAAAAAGAAATAAGCACTGAAAAAGAGTACATTTACTCCCGAAATATATGCTTGTCAGAATAAAATATTTCATAGTGTTGTAGCTATTATTTTGTCACATTGAATTAAAACCGCTAAAGACGGAGAAAAATAAGGAGTTCAACTATGGTTTCGTTCCATCTTTGATATATTTAGGAGGTCCATCTTTTGACGAACTAAGTTTGATCCATTGTACAGTAGAACCGCCCTTAACCACCCTCGGATCAACCGGCCCCTGGATTAACCGCCCTACTAAATGAAACAACTTTTAAAAAATTAACTGAAGCATTATTTTAAAACACTTTCTGGAAAACGACGATGACTGGGAGCGAATATTATGTAAGTGATAAAGCGTATGCTCTCCCCAACCCAATGTAGATTGGGTTTTAAATTCAACAGTTTTATTCATCCATGTTCTGTATCTAATAAAATATGGTGAGTAAATAACATATTTTTCTTTGATTATTTTGCGCTTTGTTATTTTTAATTTGCGCAATGTAATATTTTACGCTACATGATAATTATTTTACACTGTATAATTATTATACTACGTTTATGTTAGTATTTTCCTTTGAAATACCATCACATCGGATTTGGCCAAATAGGTGACCAGCCAGGGTTCCAACCCCGAGGTGGCCGGTTAAGAGTGGTCCTACTGTATCCTGCTCTTCCGTGCCGTACTTTGTTCTTTGGTGAAAATATCGTACCTTATGCTCTTTCGTGAAAAGATGGTTTGTAGCAGTATTTTTTGATTTCTGTTTTAGATAAAGTACTTAAACTAATACAGCCACCATAAAAACAACTAACAATTGAAGAAACACTTCAAAAAGAAAAACAGTACGACAAAAACAACCCAAAGAGTGTAATGGTTAATAAATTAATAGCCGAAATGATTACTGTCCAAGATCTACCATTTCATTTTGTAGAAGGAAATGGCTTTTAAAGACTAATAAAAACTTTTTTTTTCTTTAAAAGCCGTCGGGCCTTGCTTAGTTGTGTGAGCAGACGCGTTTCGACTACTTTGAGTCATCTTGAGTGTCTAAAGGATGTGTTGAAGGGAGCGACTTTATATAGTCGTAGGATGGTCGCTCCCTTCAACACATCCTTTAGACACTGAAGATGACTCAAAGTAGTCGAAACGCGTCTGCTCACACAACTAAGCAAGGCCCGACGGCTTTTAAAGAAAAAAAAAAGAGGATTGGCCTGCGGATATCAAATAAACAAAGTTATTGACTACTAATAAAAACAGTTATTTTCACTGAGTATGCATGTAAAAAAATTTACCAAAAAGTTGCCGTAAAGGTAAAAAACATTTTAAAAGAATTTGCATACATGAGCTTTACATCGGACATTTGGACGGATTCAAGCCCCATGGTGTCCTCACCTGACCTAACATGGAGTTAACGAAAACTTTGAACGCAAATCAATAACTCTCAGATGTGAAACATTCGGTGATTGGCATACGGGAGATATTATTGGCGAAAAATAACAATCGATGCTCACTGAATGAGGAATATTTAAAGGTCAAGTTACTTGCATAATACGAGACGAAGGATCAAATACGAAAAGGGCCATGATGATATCAGATTTGAGTGATATAGATTACACAATACATAAACTTCAAATTTGTGTCAAAAATGGGCTGAAATCTGATCAAACTTTAATAAATACAAAACAAAAGCTCAAAAAAATTGCAAGCCACTTAAATCATTCGACAATAGCCCAAAAAGAACTGAGTGTTATTCAAAAGCGCCTCAATCAACCCAAATTAGCAGTTTTCTAAGATCGCATCACGAGGGGAATAGATTTTGAAAATAAAAGATTCATTAAGTATTTACAGTAACAACCACGACATAACAACTATTTTAGCTGAGGAATGGAAAATAATTGAAGACTGCGTTAGTTTGTTGTGACCTTTTGAAGACGGTACATGGCAATTAAGCAATTCGAATGCTTTGATTTCACCAGTGATTCCATTTATTCATCTGCTAACGAAAAAACTTGATAATGCGTTAGCTAAACCAGACAACCCAGATGCAATACAACATCTTATTACAATTTTAAAAAATATCACTACCAAATTTTCTGGCATTGAAAACAATTTCACATTCGAAATATCACTTTTTTAGATCCTCGATACAAAGCGAAATTCATTAGCGAATTTTCCAAGGAAAAAATTGAGTCGGAAATACTAAGACTAACAAATAATTCAGATGAAGCTAGCGCATCATTTTAAATGGAAACAGATGATGAAGAACAGCCCACAACTAGCAGGGTTAAAAAACAAAATCTGCAAAATGAACTTGAGCAGTTCAAGTGATGAAGACAATGACAACTTCAATAGTTAAAATCCAGATATGAGCTCAAAATTGAAAATTCTTTTAACGCAATATTGTAAGGAGAAGAAAATTATGATCTCGCAAAATCTACTTGACTGGTGGAGAACTCATGGAACAACTAATTATAAAAAACCTTCTACGCTGGCACGGAAACTCCTCCCACCCCCGCCGACAAACGTTCCCAGTGAGCAATTGCTTAGCAGGGCCGGTTTTGTTTATACTCTAACGCGTGAAAGGCTGCATGCTGAAACAGCAGCTCAGTTATTGTTCTTAAAATATAATTTACCATTGATTAAATTTCAACATTAATAAAAATAAATAACAAATCATTAACTACATTAAAATATGTTCAAATAATGCTTAGCTAAAACTATGTTATAGAAAAAAAGACTTGTTTGAAAAGAAAAACTGATAGTTACGAATACATACCTTACCATTTAATTAGGATACCTTAAAACATGAACTATCTAATTGTTATATTTCAGGCAACTAATCTAAAATTCTCTACTACTTTAACATACAATGACCTAAAAGTTTGTCTGAAAGTAAGTGTGTTGATTGCTACAAATACTGTTTGATTTGCGAGAATACTTCACTAACATAAAGCAACATTTTCTGTCAGTAAAGCTTCTTGTTATATAACTCAAGCTTAGTATCAGCATCAGCATCAGCTGATATTGGTTTCAACAAATCAGCATCAGCATTCGCTGATATTAAAATAAACCATATCAGCTACCCACTAAACACCTCCCCTCCCCTATCAATCCGAGACCCAGCCTGGAACAGTTTGACAAATTACTTTGGGCCAGGTTTCGTTTTGTTACGCCGTGAGGTGCCTTCAAGCTGGGGGTTCTCTCTTCTAGTGAGAGGAGAGAGGGGAATAGGAATCGCCAGACAAGCGATCCCCCAGTTCCAATGCGCCGGCTGCTGTGAGTCCCTTTTATATTTTAGGACTGCCCAAACATAATGTGCCATCTGGGTCCAATTTGTTAAAATGTGTAACAACATAATAATGTTATCGCCATCTCTTAGCGTTACACTAGAAATTTAGTTTGAATGAAGTTCGTTGTATTGCTGGTTCATCAAAGTTGCACAATAAATGATTTAAGTCTGATTGCCACCACTATCTGAGTTTCATATTAGGTTATGGGCCCAGACTCATTTTCGTTAAAAAAAACATTTTTTGCACTTGTTAGTTTTTAAAATGTCACCGAACTATATTGCAAACATTCCAAAGCTCGTGTGTGAACGGCTCCAGTTCAACTATCATACCGTCTCCGTCCCGGTAAAACCTTGGTAGGCCTCGGAGTACGTTCGAAGTTAGCTCCATTGGGTTGGTGGTGTAGGTTCGGTTGAGACGGACTCCCGATTAGCGCTGGTCTGGCTCTGAGCACTTGTCCCCATAAGGGCTTGTGCCAACCCTCGCATGGCCTCCCTGCTCTGCAAAGATAACCATGGAACCAAAAAGGCGACTACACACACGAACGGAGATAGCGGCTCCGAGGGGGGACCCAATAAAATGGAGCAAACAAAATCAAAAGATCAAAAACATCCAAAAAATGAAACCAAAAATAATAACGACGACGCAACCAGCGGTTGCAGCCACGATTTCAACAGTACATCGAGAGCTGTACTAACCACGAAAAAAACGAAGACTAACACGACGACAGTGACGGTAGATGAAAAACGGAGAACAGCAAACAGTCTGGTGCAGACCGAGATTCCTGCGGCGTTTGGGTGCAGCAAAAAAATTATGCGAACGCCCGAGCGTCCTATTAAGCAGAAGCGGGAGACTCGGCAGGATGCTTCAGGTGTTAGAGCAGTGGAAGATAACATAAAGAGCACCGAAAATTCGATTGTCACGGCTGCGATCGTTACTAAAGCGACCGATGCAAGGGTCACAAATACCGACATTGCAACGAAAAATCCAGAAGCAAACGAGGAGATTACGGTACTAAAAGCAAAGAGTGACCAGACACCGTGTGATTGTACCGCCAACGTTGAAAATGTGGCGGAAGTACTGCACTCAGAAACGGAATGCGAAAACCTCTCCCAAGGTGCAAGGTACAATTGCGGCTCAGCGATATGAAGAGGAAAGACTACTTCGAAAAGCGGGAGATGTTCTGAAAAGAATACAAGCTACATGCGACCCCCCAAAAATCAGCAAAGTAGCAAAGGAAGGGCTCCTTGAACTAGAGGAGCTCCTAGATCGCATAGGACACTATCGGGGGAGCTGGTTAAGGGCCGAAGAGGCGCTTGGGGCAAAATCTAAAGGCGACATGCAGATAGCTCCATCATTAAAAGTCAATAAAAGAATGGCGTCTAGCCCAATCGAAGGAGATCGGGATAAAAGAAGGAAGAAAGAGGCACTTGAAGGGCGTGGAGCACCAGATCAGGGGTTCCAGACAGTGCTTACAAAAGGAGCGAAGAAAGCCGCAAAGAAACTCCTTCAAAAAAAGCCAGAAAATAAAATTCGCACGGAGGCCCAATCAGAAAAAGGACCTGATGCAAAACAGGAGAGGCAGAAGCCCCGACGAAGACCCCGGCAGCAGGCATTGCTTGTAAAGCCCCAAGATGGCCGGTCCTACGCGGAGGTGCTGTGGGACATCAGGGGAAACGTAAGGCCCGAAGACACCAATACTACCATTAAAGTAGCACGACCAACGCGGTCGGGCCACATACTGGTCGGATTCGGAGCAGAGGCCGGCAATAAAGAAGCATTCTGTGAGGCAGTAAAGAAAGTCCTCGGCAAAAGCGCAACTATAGCCCCGCTCGAGCCGATGGCAACGATCGAAACACGAGACATTGACTGCGTGACGGATCTGGCTGAGGTAGAAGAGGCCATCAAAAGGGAGTTCCCTAGCGTGGGAAGGATCAAAGTTAGACTGACACCAAAAAACAAGAGGGGACAACGCATGGCCATAGTTGACTTGACCGAAAAGGACGCCGAACAATTCCTGAACAAGGGCAAAGTACGAATTGGGTGGGTTGTCTCTAGGATACGGCGAAGAGCAACGCCTCTTCAATGTTTCAAATGCCTTGGTTATGGTCACACCACACAAGTTTGCAAAGGACCCGATAGGAGTTCCCTATGTGAAATGGGACATAAAAGAAAAGAGTGTACGAAGGAGGCACACTGTATTCTTTGCGAGGATGCTGATCTCAAACCTGATTTTGGACACGTCTTGGGATCAGGAAAATGCCGGGTGTTCCAGGAAGCCCTAGCCAAGGCCAAATCAGAGCTTCGATGACCCGCATCCTGCAGCTAAACCTACACCGCAGTTCAACCGCCCAATATCTGCTTGAGCAGTTTGCGAGGGACAGGAAAGCCGACTTCTTGCTGCTGAGTGAGCAGCACCATAATAAAAGTCCCGCATTATGGTACTCTGATGAAACTGGTACTGCCGCAATCTGGGTTCGAACAGTGACTTTCAAGCGGAGAGTTGTGGACGGGGGGATGGTTTCGTGTGGGTTCGGTGCTCAGGGATCACCTTCTTTAGTGTGTACCTAACGCCTAACGAGCCGATATCATCTTTCCAAGCCAAGCTTAATGCTCTGGAGGAGCTGTCTCGAACGCAGAGGGTAAAGTGCTCGTTGGGGGCGACTTCAATGCTAAAGCAATCGAATGGGGCATGCCTCAGACGGATCCGCGGGGAAAACGAATCCTGGAAATGGCGGCCAGGACGGCCCTCGTCGTATTAAACTCCGGAAATACGCCGACTTTCCGCCGTATTGGCTGTGAGGGAACCATACCGGACGTGATATTCGCCTCAAGGTCCTTAGTATGGAGGATACACAACTGGAAAGTATTAGAGGACTACTCAGCTAGTGATCACCAGTGCATTCTGCTTGAGATAAGTGATGCTATCTCCCGACGTCCGTGCTCTCGGCCTTCTACAACTGGATGGAACATTGGGAGAATGGACGTCGAGAGGTTCGTCAAGATTCTCACAGCAGGTGAGCCGCTGCAGGGAGCTCCGGAGGGGACGGAAGAACTGGCAGCTCAAGACGTGGTGAACTCTACTATGAGCATAATCACGACTACTTGCTGCGCTTCTATGCCCCGTCGAAGATCCCGGCACGGCAGGCCCCCAGTGTACTGGTGGTCTACTGAAATCGCTGAAAAGCGGAGGGAGTGTCACAAGCTTCGGCGTGAGGCTCAACGGGCGCGGGACCGTGACGAGGCATGCAACCAGGTGGCAGCATATAAGCCGGCCAGGAAATGCCTTCGCAAACTGATCAACAGTAGCAAGGCTCGCTGCTGGCAAGACCTAGTGGCCAATGTGAACAAGGATCCGTGGGGCCTTGGCTACAAGCTGGTCATGGGGAAACTTGGTGCCCTACGGAAGCCTTGTATACATGACGCGGAAAAGATGGACGCGATAGTGCGGGGACTCTTCCCCGCCCATCCCGTCCGTGTTGACGGAACTGGAGTAGGCAGTCCTCTCCTTGAAAGCGAGGAAGGCTCCAGGTCCAGATGGTGTTCCAGCTGAGGTGTTGCGCATCTTCTATCACCATTGTCCTGACTTGCTGCTCAGCACATTCAACGCTTGCCTACGGGACGGGGTTTTCCCGGTACGATGGAAGGTGGCGAGGCTCGTGCTGATCAGCAAGGGGAAGAGAAATCCCGGATCGCCGTCTGCATACCGCCCGTTATGCATGCTAGACACGGCTGGGAAAGTGCTAGAGAAACTCATCAAGGGAAGACTCACTGACGCGATTCGTGCTACTGGGGACCTATCTCCTCGGCAGTACGGCTTTAGAGCAGGACGTTCTACCATTGATGCGATTGCAGAGGTGGTGAACGCGGTCCAAAAAGGCAGAGGCATATAGTCGCACCAAGCGCCGGATCGTCCTGTTGGTGACACTCGACGTCAGGAATGCCTTCAACTCCGCTAGATGGATGGATATTCTGGACACGCTGGAAAACTTTCAAGTTCCAGAATATCTAATGCGGCTTTTGAGGAACTACCTAAAGGACCGAAGCCTGCTCTACGACACGACACAGGGCCAACGAAGGATGGAAATTACATCGGGTGTTGCCCAGGGATCGATCCTTGGTCCGGACCAGTGGCACGTGTCTTACGACGGGCTACTGAGACTTGAGATGCCAGATGAGTCGCGCTTGGTCGCCTATGCGGATGATGTTGCGGCTCTGGTCGCCAGACGCTCCGTTGAACAAGCGCAACTTAGGCTAGGTATGCTTATGCGCCGAGTGAGGGACTGGATGACTGCTCGCGGGCTCAGTTTAGCACTGGAGAAAACCGAAGTGGTCATCTTGACAAAAAAGAGAATCCCTAGAGTAAGGATGATCAGTATTGGAGATATACAGATCGAATCAAAGCCAGCGGTGAAGTACCTGGGGCTACTGATCGACTCGAAGATGAGTTTCTCTGAGCAAATCAGGGCAACGGCTGAGAAGGCTGCTTCGGGAATATCGGCCCTGAGTCGACTTATGGCCAACGTAGGGGGGCCCAGCCCATCAAGAAGACGCCTCTTGATGAGTGCTGTAGGGTCAGTGTTACTGTACGGAGCAGAGGTATGGGGCGACGCTCTCAGCAAGGAGGTATACCGAAAACGATTGGCACAAGTACAGAGAAGAGGAGCACTGAGAATTGCATCTTCGTATCCAACAGTCTCCGACTCGGCGATGAGAGTGATTGCAGGCGTGATACCTGTCGCCCTCCTTGCTAGAGAGCGCCGCGCTATTTACCTGCGCCGAAACGAGGATGCAAGGGAGATGGTTGTCCGCGAGGAGAGACAACGCTCGCTCAACGATTGGCAGCAGTCTTGGGGGAATCGCACGAAGGGAAGGTGGACTGCTCGCCTCATCCCGGATGTGAGACCGTGGCTGAATCGAAGGCATGGTGAGACTGACTTCTATCTGACCCAGCTTTTGAGCGGGCACGGGTGTTTTCAGTCTTACCTGCACAAGATCGGTAAGTCACGGTCTCCCGATTGTCGGTTTTGCCCAGGAGAGGAGGACAATGCCTGTCACACATTTTTTGCATGTACCAAATGGGCCAGGCTGCGAAGGGAACTCTACAGGGAGACGGGAGAGCTCACCCCGGATAATATAGTTGCGGTGATGCTCGAATCGGTTGACAAATGGAACCAGGTGGCACATTATGCTCGGGCAGTCCTAAAAGATAAAAGGGACTCGCAGCAGCCGGAGGTGCTGGGGCTGGGAGATCGCTCTTCTGGCATTTCCTCTTCCCCTCTCCCCTCCCGCTAGGAAAGGGACTCCCCAGCTTGAAGGCGCCCCACGGCGTAACAAAACGAGACCTGGCCCGAAGTAATGTGTCAAACGGTTCCAGGCTAGGTTCTCAGATTGACAGGGGAGGTGTTTAGTGGGTAGTCCAAGGGTATCCTCCATAGTCATCCACTCAAGCCATTAACGAATTTGTTTCGAACCCTAGGATGGCTACAAAATCTTTCTGGTAGGAGCACTCTCCTACTAACTCGACTTGTTTCACCTCTAAATTGTAGGTACTCAACTTCAGCCATTTATTACTAAATTCAATCAAGCGTTAATATTATGTCCCTTAAATGTTGAAATTGGGGGAAAATAACACAAATTCATTCAATCTTCTCATTTAAAACAGGCGCCATTTTGTTTTACAATTGCTGATGTCACTAGTTGAAAAAATCTTCAAAAATATTCATGATATCTATCATTCTTGAAAGTTTCATGTAAACCCTAGCAAACCCGTAATGTTTGAGTAGGTGAAAAGCGCATATTGTTCCACAGCAATATGATTATTATTTCCCTCTTGGCACTGGTACGGCAATTTTAAGACTTATTTTGAAAAGATCTCAATAAGACCTTTCCAGTGAAACCCCACTCGACTACCAAAGATGAATATTTTTTTTAAGCGTCACGTTCCTATATGGGGAAGTCCACCTTAAAATTTTCTCAAACATTTTTACCACCCAAAACTTTCAAGAAGTCACCACTTCTGATCCTTCAATAAAATTTCATAGCTGCAGCTTCTATAGTTTCGGAGAAAAAGTGCTGTGATATACAGACGGACGGACGGACGGGCACAGGTCGTTATTGCAATAGAATTTTGTATTTCAGTACAAAACCCTAAAAGGGAGAGAATTCTTAGACCTGTGTTGCTTATTTAAAATACATCACGGTATTCTTTCATCCAACCTTCGGGAAGGCTTTATAAACGTCCCACCTCAAGAACGCGTTCAACTGACATATTCTTTGTGCCCTTTGCTAGTACCGATATTTATTTTCATTCGCTTTTAGTACGCATATCACGTCGTTACGATGAGCTCCAGTTGGGTCCCCTGCCAAAATTCTTAAACGCATTTAAAAGCATATTAAGGTTTATATTCTTAGCTTCTTATAGTTTATTAGCATTTTGTAGTCTTTTTATTTTGTCTATTTCAAGTTCATCACTTTGTTTTTGTTGCATGTATTATATTATATTTCATTACCTACTGTGTCATTGGATTCATGGATCTGTAAAATAGTGTAAATAAATAAATTAGATAATCGAATGTTCGTTGCCCACGAAATTTGAAAAAGTCACCTTACTTTTTGTACATACATTCTACAGCTAATATACAAGTATAGTACTATAAAGTAATTCTAATAAAATTCAATCAAAAACTTCATCTTTTACTAAAAACTGCTATCACAATATTCGTAACCTAAACGGTAAACCTTATCCCTTTGCCCCATATGATAAACATAATATACTACTGTGACCCAAAAATAAGGTGACATTTAAATTCAAACTGCGCGCGTCGAAGGATTTGGAGAATTATTTTTTTTAGGTTGGTAGTACTGTCAGTGACATCTATGTCAAATTTACAAGTCAAATTATTCATTAGTGTTTGAGATACGCGTCGTTTCCGGGATGGCCTTCAGTTCCGTCTTCGCTGCGGCTTGAATCTCGTCTATCGTATCAAAACGGTGTCCCCGGAGCGGTCTTTTGAGCTTGCTGAACAGCCAGAAGTCGCACGGCACCAGATCAGGTGAATGCGGTGGTTGCAGAACGATATGGGTTGAGTTTTTTGCGAAATGATCACGAATTACGAGTGCAGTATGAGATGGTGCATTATCGTGGTGTAAAAACCAAGGATTGTCTTTCCACAATTCCGCAAATGACGCAAAACGTTCAAATAATATTCCTGGTAGACTGTTTTGCCCGGCTGAAGGAATTTATAATGCACAACACCACGATAATCGAAGAAGAGAAGAGGTTGATGGTCGCCCAGGACGCTCTACGTCTTCGACACGTTCACGGCCGGCTTGGAACATCACTATACATCTTGTAAATATTTTTTAAGACACAGTCTCATCAACAAAGGCTTTCTGCACCATCCTCAACGTATCCTCAGCAGAAAATTGATTCTGCAAACAAAATTTAATGCAAATTCAACAAATTTCGGCATCGCAAAAAACGAAAAACTCACTTTTAGCAGCTCACATAACGACGCGTATCTCAAACACTAATGAATATTTTGACATGTAAATTTGACAGTACTACCAACCTAAAAAAAATAATTCTCCAAATCCTTCGACGCGCGCAGTTTAAATTCAAATGTCACCTTATTTTTTGGACAAAGTAGTATATATATCCTAAATATTGAAATCTATTCCTTATTTTAATACAAATGAACCACAACACTAAATGTAGCTATGAGCTGAAACTCAAAATAATGCAACGAGAGACACAAAACAAAAAAATTGTTATTTAGCCACCAATACCTAGATTACTCCGTCCCAGCTCGACTAGCCTCAACAAATCTAGCAAATGGGTATTTCCATTGGAATTGAACTCAAATTCGGGGGATACTTTATCTTTTCATCGGTGGTCCGTCTATATATGTGATATATGATTGGAATACTGTAAGAATCAAAAACATATAGATTCATGTCCAAATACACGAATACTTCGGGAGCAATGAAGCTAGTTGTGAGACAAGCTGCAATATAACTGTCTGTAGGGTAGAACGGCTGTGAAACCCATGCGTTTCATATGATTCCGAAGATGCCACAATATACCGCGGTTTGATAAATTGTTCTATTCGATATACGAGTATAGTGCTTCCAATCCATCTCAGGCTTTCTGTACAAACTAGTACATGCACGAAGACATTTCCTTTCGAAAACTCTTAATCTTTTGATAGTACTAGCACTCTGTTTGTACCAGATCTGAAATCGATATAACAAAACTGGTCTAACCAGGGTTTTGTAACAGATACCTTTGAACTTTAGATTGATGTATCTGGCATGAAAGAGTCGTCAAAGGGCCATGATTACTTTATGTGCTTCACTGTGACGAACATGTTCAGTATAGTACAGATACAGATCAAGATGAGCACCGAGGTATCGAACACAGGATTTATGGGGAACCCGTTCTGAACAATCTGCACCAGCGATAATGTGGGAATCCTTCCAATTACGTTTCAGGTCTTGATTTGCCCCCTGCAGCGTTGTCCGGAACAAAATTGTTTCGCACTTCTGCGCATTGATTTTCATTTGCCAAGTGTCGGTGTGCACATCATTGAACATTTTTTTGCAGATTGCTCTGAACTACTGTAGCTTTTCGGTCTGCGTATAAATGATCAGATCATCAGCAAACGCTACCAATGATCGCGTTGGCGAGACGTTAAAATCAAAGCCGTTCAATTGAATATTGAATATTGGAAAGAGTAGAGGAGCAGTAACTATTCCCTGCCATAGATCATTCAAGACATTGAATTCACGCATTGTCGTCAGATTTTCATCAGTTACAACAAATGATTTCCCGTATAATATATTGCACATCATGGCGACAAGGTATCTAGGGAACCTATCTTGAAGGAGTTTAAAAATTAGTCTATCCAACCACACCGTATCGAAGGCTTCTTCATATGAATGAGATATGCTCCAATACATTCCCCATAATTTAGTTTCCAACAGATGCTTGAGGTTACTTCGTTATTGCATGTATGTTCAATTTGGCATCAACTCATATTTCTCAATATGGGCGTTTAATGCTTTGTTAAGTATCGCATCAAACACCTGGCTGATGTTAGGCAGCAAGCTGATTGGGCGATCGATTTTAGAGTACGAAGATTATGTTCCTTGCTCCAAGATCGGAAATACCTTAGCCTTTTTCCATTCACTCGGGAAATATATATTGCTCTACAAGCTGTTGAAAAATATTCAATAATTCCTAATAGCAACCTCAAGCAAATGTCGGAGAACTATATTGCCAAATATGAAACATAAGTCTTCATAGCTGACAAAATAATCAATAAGATTCAAATTCGGCATGAGGTCAGATGTTAATGTTTCATTGAAATGAATAATTGATTCGCCGTTTAGGCTTGATTCGAAGTCGAAATCTTTTGCTCGACCTACCTTTGAAAGTTTTTGATTCCCTCTCTCAGGTTTTGATAGATGAACCAATCCTAAATGAGTTCCAATCAGGGCAAGTTTCTGCAAACCATCGCATATAATCCTGTTTTCAATTCTATCCGGATACGTACTATCAATTTCGATACCAGCCCTATCGAGAAAATTTATCTCATCACTAGCGACTTCAAGATTCGATAGCTGCGCTCAAGATTTCTTTCGGAATATGTTATTAACTTTCGTGAAAATGCCATCTGGGTCCTGCGGGCTAATATTCTTCAGTTTTTCCGCCCATTGATTGCTGACCACACTCCTGAAGTATGAGCGAACTAAGTTCCGAACATTCTTCAGGTGTAATTTCAACAATGGTTTGGCTCTGTATGCTATTACATTTCATACAACAGATTGGCATTTGACAATTCAACGACAAGCGTCCATATTATTGACGTTGGTAGCATTGCTGTACAACATTTTTCTGTTTGTTCTCGAACCATACTATTTAGTAGTTGATTATCCGTATCTTCTTCAGTTCGTTCTCGTTGCAGCTGTTGTCAACTTGTACCACATACATGGGTAGCATTCGGTGTCGCATCATAAAGCGCCTCGTTCAAAGGGGCTTCACTTGAACTATATTTATGTTGAGCCCGTGTTTGTCGATCTCACTTTTGATCTCGTCTCTAAATAGACGTCCTGTTGCAGCCTGTCCCATTTTTTACCTGCGAAAATGTGTTGCAGGCATCGGTCCTCCTTAACGGGCAAAACCGAAAATCGGGAGACCGTGATTAATGAGTAGGTAAAATTGGAAACAAATATGCCCGTCAAAAGCTGGGTCATATAGAAGTTAGTCCAAGATGAGGAGCGCAATCCACCTTCCTTTCTTGAAATTCATCCAAGACAGCTACTGATCGTTGAATGAGCGTTGTTTCTCCTCGCGAGCAACCGCCTTCCTTTCGCTCTCGCTTCGATGCATGTAAATAGGAGCTCTTCAGCATGAAGGGCAACAGGTACCATGCCTGCAATAACTGTCACCGCCAAATCAGAGACTGCCGGATACGAAGATGTAATCCTCATTTCTCTATACCTGTGCAAGGCGTTTTCGGTATACCTACTTACTGAGAGCGTCAATTCATATTTGCGCTCCGTACAGTAGCACTGAACCTACGGCACTCATCAAGAGGCGTCTTCTTGATGGGCTGGGCCCCCCTACGTTGGCTACAAATCAACTCAGAGACGATACGCCTGAAGCAGCCTTCTCAGCTGTTGCCCTAATTTGCTCAGAGAAACTCATTTTCTAGTCAATCAGTAGCTCCAAGTACTTCACCGCTGGCTTCGATTCGATTTGTGTATCTCCAATACTGATCATAGTTACTCTAGGGATTCTCCTTTTTGACAAGATGACCACTTCAGTTTTCTCTAGTGTTGGACTGAGCCCACGACGAGTCATCCAGTCTCTCACTCGGCGCATTACCATGCCTTCTCCAGTCTTTTTTTTTTTTTTTGTGGTAGGGAGGTGAAGGCATTTATGCCCGCCGAGTCTGGCAGTGTGGGACTCCCATGGAGGATACCTTTGGACTACCCACTAAACACCTCCCCTGTCAATCTGAGAACCTAGCCTGGAACCGTTTGACACATTACTTCGGGCCAGGTCTCGTTTTGTTACGCCGTGGGGCGCCTTCAAGCTGGGGAGTCCCTTTCCTAGCGGGAGGGGAGGGGGGAAGAGGAATTGCCAGAAGAGCGATCCCCCAGCCCCAGCGCCTCCGGCTGCTGTGAGTCCCTTTTATATTTTAGGACTGCCCGAGCATAATGTGCCACCTGGTTCCATTTGTCAACCGATTCGAGCATCACCGCAACTATATTATCCGGGGTGAGCTCTCCCGTCTCCCTGTAGAGTTCCCTTCGCAGCCTGGCCCATTTGGTACACGCAAAAAATGTGTGACAGGCATTGTCCTCCTCTCCTGGGCAAAACCGACAATCGGGAGACCGTGACTTGCCGATCTTGTGCAGGTAAGACTGAAAACACCCGTGCCCGCTCAAGAGCTGGGTCAGATAGAAGTCAGTCTCACCATGCCTTCGATTTAGCCACGGTCTCACATCCGGGATGAGGCGCGCAGTCCACCTTCCCTTCGTGCAATTCCTCCAAGACTGCTGCCAATCGTTGAGCGAGCGTTGTCTCTCCTCGCGGACAACC
The DNA here is from genome assembly GCA_963969285.1 of Odontomyia ornata. Taxonomy (NCBI): domain Eukaryota; kingdom Metazoa; phylum Arthropoda; class Insecta; order Diptera; family Stratiomyidae; genus Odontomyia; species Odontomyia ornata. The sequence continues at coordinate 174,849,816 of OZ017742.1, forward strand.
ATCTCCCTCGCATCCTCGTTTCGGCGCAGGTAAATAGCGCGGCGCTCTCTAGCAAGGAGGGCGACAGGTATCACGCCTGCAATCACTCTCACCACCGAGTCGGAGACTGTTGGATACGAAGATGCAATTCTCAGTGCTCCTCTTCTCTGTACCTGTGCCAATCGTTTTCGGTATACCTCCTTACTGAGAGCGTCGCCCCATACCTCTGCCCCGTACAGTAGCACTGACCCTACAGCACTCATCAAGAGGCGTCTTCTTGATGGACTGGGTCCCCCTACGTTGGCCATAAGTCGACTCAGGGCCGATATTCCCGAAGCAGCCTTCTCAGCCGTTGCCCTGATTTGCTCAGAGAAACTCATCTTCGAGTCGATCAGTAGCCCCAGGTACTTCACCGCTGGCTTTGATTCGATCTGTATATCTCCAATACTGATCATCCTTACTCTAGGGATTCTCTTTTTTGTCAAGATGACCACTTCGGTTTTCTCCAGTGCTGAACTGAGCCCGCGAGCAGTCATCCAGTCCCTCACTCGGCGCATTAGCATACCTAGCCTAAGTTGCGCTTGTTCAACGGTGCGTCCGGCGACCAGAGCCGCAACATCATCCGCATAGCCGACCAAGCGCGACTCATCTGGCATCTCAAGTCTCAGTAGCCCGTCGTAAGACACGTTCCACAGGTCCGGACCAAGGATAGATCCCTGGGCAACACCCGATGTAATTTCCATCCTTCGTTGGCCCTGTGTCGTGTCGTAGAGCAGGCTTCGGTCCTTTAGGTAGTTCCTCAAAAGCCGCATTAGATATTCTGGAACTTGAAAGTTTTCCAGCGTGTCCAGAATATCCATCCATCTAGCGGAGTTGAAGGCATTCCTGACGTCGAGTGTCACCAACAGGACGATTCGTCGCTTGGTGCGACTATATGCCTCTGCCTTTTGGACCGCGTTCACCACCTCTGCAATCGCATCGATGGTAGAACGTCCTGCTCTAAAGCCGTACTGCCGAGGAGATAGGTCCCCAGCAGCACAAATCGCGTCAGTGAGTCTTCCCTTGATGAGTTTCTCTAGCACTTTCCCAGCCGTGTCTAGCGATGCCCTCTCCAGTCTTAGTAGCCTGTCGTAAGACACGTTCCACAGGTTTCGGCCAAAGATAGATCCCTGAGCAACACCCGATAAAACTTCCATCCTTTATTGGACCTGTGTCATGTCGTAAAGTAGGCTTGAGTCCTTCAGGTAGTGCCTCAGAAGCCGCTTCAGGCATTCTGGAACTTGAAACGGGTTTTCCAGCGTATCCAGAATATCCATCCATCTAGCGAAGTTGAAGGCATTCCTAATGTCCAGTGTCACCAACAGAATAATCCGGCGCTTGATGCGGCTATACTCGTATGTTTTTGACTTTTGAACCACGCACACGACCCCTGTAATCGCATCAACGGTGGAGCGTTCTGCTCTAAGCCATACTGCTGAGAAGATAGGTCCCCAGCAGGACGAATCGAGTCAGTGAGGCTCCCCTTGATGAGTTTCTTTAGCACTTTCCCAGCTTTGTCTAGCATGCACAACGGACGGTATGCAGACGGTGACCCGGGATTTTCATTCCCCTTCTTGATCAGCGTGAGCCTCGGCACCTTCCATCGTACCGAGAAAACCCTATCCCTTAGGCAAGCATTAAATGTGCTGAGCAACAAGTCAGAGCAATGGCGATAGACAATTTACAACACCTCAGCTGAAACACTATCCGGGCTTGGAACCTTCCATGCTTTCAATGATAGGACTACCTCTTCCAGTTTTGGCTGTGGCAAGAGTGGGCACATGATTACTTTTTTACCGTGGACAGCGTCAATGCGGACGGAATGAGCGGGGAAGGATGCCCTCACTATCGCATCCGTAGGGCACCAAGCTTCCGCATAACTAGCTTGCAGCCAAGGCCCCATAAATCCTTGTTCACATTGTTGACTAGATCTTGCCAGCGGCGAGCGTTGCTGTTGTTAATCAATCAGTGTTGAATGTGCTGTGCAGCAATTCCTTGCTTTCACTGATCATCCTATCAGTGAAAGCCTTTTCCAGTTCCGGCTATGTGAAGAGTGGGCGCTCATTACTGCTTCACGATGGGCAGCGTCAACATAGAAGAGATGGACGGGGAAGAGTGCTCGCACTTTCTCGTCCATCTTTTCCGCTTCATGTATGCAAGTCATCCATAGGGTGCCAAGTTTCATCATAACTAACATATAGTCAAGGCTGCACGGATCTTCGTTCACATTGTGAACTAGATCTAGCCAGCAGCGAGCCTTGCTGTTGTTAATCAATCTACAAAGGCATTTCCTGGCCGACTTATATGCTGCTATCTAGTTGCATGAACATTATCCACTGACAGTTTGACCTGTCAGTGGTATTTGTTTACTTTTGAGATTTGGATAAAATATTCAGCCTTCATTTGAATCATTTTTTGAATCATCAACGTTAGGATCTGTATTCGTCGGTTTGAATAATGTTTTATCTTGAACTTCGGCCTTAATATTTAATTGCATATCATACATTCGGTGATACTGTGGCTTCAGAGATGTGCCTGGTCCCGAATAGTTTAAGTGATCGTTCTCGCCTGGTTCTCTTAAACCTTCCTTTTGCTTTATTTCGTCGTATACGTGCTCTTCTTTGGTGATTTCGTCTATACTGTGATACACGTTTGGATTAGTTAAATCTGCATTATAATTCTTCACACTAGTTGCTGTGTTAAAGTTTATTGAATACGTATCAGTACAATTGTTAGCGTTTGAATCATCATCATAGTTAGAAAGTGATGATTGTCCATTTAGATTGTTCATCTTTGGATGTAAGTTATTTAGCAGTCGGGTGTTGTCCGCTGGTGGTTGCATTCCGTAGCCAGGATTATCGAAATTATCCCGTTCTGGATATGATTGCGGATTAGCCATACAAGCAACATGAGCTATTTCGGTTTTTAAATTCGATACTCTACGCCGGTTGTAGAAAAGCACGGCAGCAAATATTCCAATCAGTACCAAGGCCATTACAATACCAAATGCCAGACCAGCTTGATTCGTTGAAGAGTCAATAACAGCAACACGCTCTAGAATTAATGGAATGTCACAGTTATCTCCAGTTTTTCCTTGACGACATTTGCATCCCAGGGCAGCATGACATACGAAATTTTGAGATGGACAAGCACATGCTTCCATACAATGATTTCCAAAGAATCCATCTGGGCAAACTTGATCACATTTTTCACCCATCCATCCGGCTTTGCACGAACATGAACCATTTTCCGGGTGACACGCTCCATGGAGACATTGACATTTTTCTTTACAATCTTTTCCATAATGTTGTTCAGCGAACGGTCGATCGCATTTTACATTCTTCCAACCAGGAGTACAAAAACATTGACCAGTTTCCGGCGAACATTTAGCTCCATTTTTTTCAATCACACTTTTGATTGTATTCGACTCCATGCGTTCCTTCCGGACATGATTCCGTGCAGTCGTTACCGTGGAACCTAGCAGCGCAATAACATTCACCGCTAACTGGTGAGCATTTCGCATTATTTTTACATTCGCAAGCTAGATCACAATTCTTTCCATATTACAGGAAAGTGCACGGTCGATTGCACTGCTCGCCACTCCAACCAGGTTTACAATGACACAAACCAGTCCAAGGGTCGCAAAATTCGGTGTTATTCATGTCACAATCACATATTTTGCTACAATTCAATCCGTATTTGTTGATATCACATTTTATCTTTTCGCATAGTCGTCCTTCCCAGCCCGCTGAGCATAAACATTCGCCAGTAGAAGGATTGCATTTCAAATTATTTTTACATTTACACTTTTGGGAACAGTTTTGGTCAAATGTATTTTACGGGCAAGGAATCGAACACGTTTCTCCAGTGAAACCAGGGAAACATTCACATTCACCAGTTATATGATCACAGTCTCCATTTGAGCAGTCACAAGTTTGGTTGCAGCCCAAACCATACGTATTAGCAGGACAGCGATTGGCACATACGGAGCCTATCCAACCCAGTTGGCAGTAACACTTTCCACTTACAGAATCACATGTACCATCATTCTGGCAGTTGCATACTTGTTTACATTCGGAATCATGCTTTCCACTTGGGCATTCATTTTCGCACCTTTTCAATGCCATTTAACAGCCGCTAATCAACCTTGAAATTACCTCACAGCACTAAACGATAACATTCCATTTTCAACCATGCGTTGATTCTGCCCTTCGCTCGATGACAATTATGTTTGCTTAAAACTACAAATAATCGTATTTAAACTACTATTATGAATACAATTTGGAGTGACAAACAAACACTAGTCGAGTGCGGCTTAGCTTTCTGAATATACCAAGTTACGCGAATGCTACGATAGTGTTCGGGATGCGGTAATACTGGTGCCCTTCTGTTGTATCCGTAACATTTCCCCCTACTTTTAGTGAATTTCCCTGAAAAACACTCCTATAATACTAACCACTCAGCGGCCCTGAGATTAAGAGTCTCATGCTCCACCAATCGAGCTAGCATGGCCCACCAGTCCCACATACTACTAGTACTACTAAAAAAGGAGGAGGTAAAAAAAAACAAGTTGGGTAAACAGACCTACGCTCATGTCAGAAGGGTTTTGTATTCAATTAACAAAATGCAGTCACCACATCGAATCAAATCAAGAAACATGTGAAAGACGATTTTATTGGAGAAAATATGAAATACGAAGATCAAACTATTATTAACAAAGTTGAACGAATTTCGACTTCTGAGGTTTTTGGTATTGTTATACTCATAAATATCAACCTTGATAATTATTTCAGATGTCCATCCGCGACGGTGGAAATACGTTTTTCATGTATTTTCGCCCTGTGCCCCTACTGAAGCAAAAACGGACAGTTCAACAACTGTTTTGAAATGCTCCCATGAAAACTTTCACTTCATACTCATATCGGCTACGTTTGATGAATTTTTTTTTCAGGGACCACTCTCCTGTACTGTTATCATCGATTCATGGCCAATTTTTTCGAATCCTAGAATGGTTACAAAACCCTTTTGCTACGAGCTCTCTCCTATCTCCTTGACTTGTTTCACTAATGAGCATTAATTGTAGGTACTCATCTTCAGTCATTCATTAAATTGAATCAAGTGTTCAAAGCATGCATCTTAAACGTTGAGGTTGGGAAAAAATAACTCAAAATTATTCAATCTTCGCATTTAAAACAGCCACTATTTTGTTTTACGATTACTGATAACACTAGCTGAACCGATTCTCAAAGATATACATGACACCTATCATTCCCGAAATTTTGATGAGTCGGAAAAAAGCGCATGTTGTTCCATAGCCATATGTTGCCATTGTAATAAATGCAGCGCATATTGTTCCATAGTAATACAGGAAAATTCAAACCGCTATAACTTCGCTAAATATGATTCAATCTTTATGAAACTTTCAGGATAGATCAATCTTATAAATAGACATCTACATACTATACTGAATTTCATTGAATTTAAGGGTACCGTTAAGATTTTATTTACGAAAACATAAAATCGATAAATCATACTATTGCTAACAAAGTTGAGCGAATTGCGACTTCTAACGTATTCCTGATTTTTTCAGATTTTTCGGATCACAGGTGTCCAATCGCAAGGGGGGGACACAAGTTTTTCGTGTATTTCCCCTCACTGTGCGCCCCTCGAAGCAAATTTTGCCAAACTAAGACCTGTTTTGAAAAGTTCTCATCAAGACCTTTCATTTGATACCCATATCGGCTACCTTCAATGAAATTTTTTTTTCGGGGGGTCACTCTCCTATATGGGGAGACCCCCTTAAATACCTCATTAAAATTTTTTTATAGTTGACTTTAAAGAGATCACCACTTTACACCTACACACAAAATTTGATGTTTCTAGCTTAAGTAGTTTCCGAGGAAAACTGCTGTAACACACGGACGGACGGACGGACAGACGGACAGACTGGTCGCGAAACTAGTAGGGTTTTGTAAAATCATTTTACAAAACCCTGAAAAAACTAATACTATGACTTCTACCAACCTATATTATGACCTCCACCAACCTAACAGGCTACGAGTACTGAGCAAAAAAAAGAAAACTAATACTAAGACTTCTGCCAACCTACCAGACTACGAGTATTGAGTAAAGAAAAGAAAACTAACACTAAGACTTCTGCCAACCTACAACACAACGAGCATTGAGTAAAAAAAAAAGGAAGACTAATACTAAGGCTTCTGCCAACCTAACAGACTACGAGTACTAAGTAGGAAAAAGATAAATAAAAGAAAACTAATATTATGACCTCCACCAACCTAAAAACTAATACTAAGACTTCTGGGCCCCTCAAGCTCACCTACTACTAGTACCAAACAATATGAACCCAACTAAAACCAAACTTGAAAACCTCGACTTCCCTTAAAACTACCGATAGTTCAACAACAACAAATTCAATTAGTTATGTTAGCTATATACTTATTTTAAGCTTCGACTCATGATCGCGCCAATTCTATCCAGTTACCCCTTAGTTTCTGATTCGCGGTTTTCCTACATATTGAAGCTCAGGTAAGCTGGTTCTCCATTCATGTCTTACCCTTGGGAAACTAACTTCTATTACGATCCACCTTGTTTTAGAATGCGGAACTCACTCCTGTCTGTGTTACCGTAACCTTCCCTTTGTCGATCCGCTTTTACCTTTACGAGACGTACACTTTGAGGTCCTTCGCATGGCAGGTGCCTGCGGCTCTCCCATCCATGTGTCTGAGGTTGTAAGAGCTCGCTGATACTTGTTTCTCCACCACAAAAGGTCCTATATATTCTGGAGCCAGTTTCGCGGAGAAATATTTTGCGGCGTCCGACTGCACGAAATTTTGTCTCCAAACCCTGTCACCTTCCTTAAAAGATGCTGGACGTTTTCGGAGATTGTACCGGGCTGTGGCCTTTCCTGCCATCTGCTTCATCCGCTGAGCAATTTCTTCTCGTATAGTCTGCAGGGCCCTAGCTTTCTCTTGTACGCACGGAATTGGATTCTCCACTCCACCTACCTCGTACTGTCGTGGATCTGTTACCATCTCCCTTCCAAAATTGACGAAATATGGAGTTGCTTTCATAACCTCATGAGTATACGTCCGTAAAGCTCCAATTTTGCCAAGTTAATATCCCACTTCCGGTGGTTCTCTGTACTGTACGCCCTCAGCATTTTCTTAACTTCTTGATTCACTCGCTCGGCGGGATTAGCTTGAGGATGGTAGAATGCGGTAAATTTCGCGTGAACCCCATAAGCCCCCAGCATTTGCCGAAAAATTCTCGAGTGAAATCGCACACCATTATCGCATATAAGGGAGCGTGGTACGCCGAACAGCATGAAAACTTGGTCCTCCAAGATCCGTGTGACCTCATTGGCTGTGGCTAATCGTACTGGATATAATAACATGAACTTGGAGAAGTAATCGACAACCGTCAGAATGTGTGTGTTCTCTTTTGTTGAACGAGGAAGAGGTCCGATTAGGTCAACACAAAGAGTTTCCCATGGTTGTTTAGCCTCGTTCACCCTACTGACCATATGACCCGCAGATCCTTGACGATCCACTTTTACTGACTGGCAATTTTGCACCGTCGCACGTATGTATTAACGTCCGCGGCCATCTTCGGTCAGTAGAAGTGCTGTGCAATACGGTCGAGTGTTCTCGCCATTCCCATGTGTCCTGCTATTGGGTCATCATGGAATTTTAGTAAGAGCTCTCTTCGTTCTGGTTTCGGAACTACATTCTTCCAGGAGTCTTCCCACCCCCCGGAACATGGCAGTCGACTTTGCATCCGTTTATATAATTCCCCTCACCTCACTTGCCAGGCGGCATATTTCTCGGGCTCGGCTTCTATTTTCTGTTTCATCTTCCGATACCATGCGTCGTCCTCTACATTTGCTATTAATTCTATCGTTGGTACTGAGCGTGATAGAGCGTCCGGTACAAGGTGTTCCTTTCCTTTTCGATGGATGATTTCGAAGTCAAATTGCTGCAGTCTGACCGCCCAGCGAGCCAATCGACCGGTAGGATCCCGCAGATTATTTAACCACACCAACGAATGGTGGTCCGTTATCACTTGGAAATGGTAGCCTTCCACATATGGCCGCAGCTTCTCCACCGCCTATAGCACCGCGAGACATTCTTTCTTCGTCGTTGAATATTTCTTCTCCGCCTTACTAAGGGAACGACTCAAATAGCACACTACCTTCTCTCCTGAGGCATGCTTCTGGCTGAGAACTGCCCCTAATCCGACATCAGACGCATCCGTTTGGATACAAAAAGGCAGGTCGAAATCTGGGCAACTCAAGATTGGTGCGGATGACAATTTTGCTTTACAAACTTCAAATGCTTCTTGACACTGTTGAGTCCACACAAATTTCCTATTCTTCCGTAGAAGGTCAGTCAGTGGTGCAGTAATGGTGGCATGGTCCGGGATAAATCGCCGGTACCAGGATACCATTCCTAAAAATGCCGAACCTTCTTCACGGTGTTTGGGGACGGAATACGCAGCATCGATTCCACCTTATCTGGATCAACGTTTAACCCCTGTTCATCGACGACGTAACCCAGGTACTTTAACTGCGGCCGGCAGAACTGACACTTTTCCCTCGATACCCGTAGTCCTACTTTTCGTAGCCGTCGAAATACTTCCCTAAGTATTGCCACATGCTTTGTAAAGTCCTGAGTCACGATCACTATGTCGTCCAGATAAGTAAATACGTACGGTTCTAGTTCTGGTCCCAACACGCGATCAATCAATCGTTGCCAAGTCACTGGGGCATTTTGCAGTCCGGATGGCATTCTTCTGAACTGGAACAGTCCCCTCCCAGGCACGGTAAATGCAGTGAAAGCTTTTGAGTCCGCTGCCATTGGGACTTGCCAATACGCTGATTTTATGTCGAGTGACGATAGGTACCGAGCATCCCGTAATTTATCGAGGGGCGAGGAAACGTATGGTATTGGGTAAGCATCCTTCTCCGATACTGCATTGAGTTTCCGATAGTCCACGCAAAATTTATAGGTACCCTCCTTTTTCTTCACTAACAAGAGTGTGGATGACCAGGCACTGTTCGAAGGTTCCACTACTCCCATGGCTAGCATCTCATCCAGCTCGGTATAGACATGCTTCAATATAGCTGGCGACATCGGATAATACCTTTGCTTAATGCGCGCTGCAGTTGTCTTGATCACATGTTCTGCTACCGATGTTTCCCCCAGCCCTTCACCCATAGCCTTAAATTCCTCCTCCAGCAGCTTATTTAATTCCAACTCCTGCTCTAAAGAAAGACTACTCAGTGATCGTAAGTGGCTGGGGAGTTTCTCATCTAGTAATGAGACGAAGTCCCAATGCTGACTGCTAAGGTCCAAGACAATTCTAAATTTTTATATGAAATCCACCCCCACGATTAGTGTTTGCGGGACCGAGGTAATCACCAATGCTTCCAAGTATTGTGTATGTCCTTTTAACCTTAAAGGCAAACATACGGAGCCCTCCACTTTACAATTCTCGTCGCTCGCTGTTCGTACTGCATGGGTCGCACACTTATCCAAGGAAACAACGATCTTCCTCAATTGCTCCCAACCTTCTGAACCAATGATTGTTCTGCTTGCCCCCGAATCCAATAGACCTGGCATCCTCCTTCCTGCAACTTCCACCAGGACATGTGGGCGAGCATCTCCCTCTTTCTCCTCCAAGGCGAATTCTACTTTTGACACACTCCGTTGCGACCTTTTATTCGTGCCACCGCGGTCGCCTATGGGGCACGTTGCTCGTTTCTCGATAGTCGATTAGTTGCTCCCCGTGCACTCGTCATGTCCTGTTGGCGACAATTTGGACAGTTAGCTCGAGTCGTGTCCCTTCTTCCACACCCGTAACACGTTTTTGGCTGCCTACACTCCCTTGCCCAGTGTCCAGCTTGCTGGCAATTCCAACACCATCTCACATTCCCGCGTTGGCCCCTTCCTTCCACAGATGGTGTGGTCTCCACATAAGCCAGGTCCTGCTCCAAACGTCGCTTTCCTCGATGATGAGCTGGTGGCACAAAGGCTTCAACCGCTTGCCGAGTCTGCTCTAACCTCCTTCCTAACTCAACCAACTCTTTCAAACTCTCGATTGTCCTTAAACTCAACTGAGTTTGATAGAAAGGGGATATGTTTTTCCGGATGATCTTGAGCTTTTGCTTCTCCGATTTCGGCTCCGACAATCGCTTGAACATTCCCTCCATCACCGCTACATACACTCCAATTGTCTCATCTACGCCCTGAGTCCTCTCCTTGATCTCCTCTTCAAGAAGATCATCATAGTCTGGCGGCAAGAATTCCGTTTTCAAGGCTTTGACCAAACCGTCCTAATCATCCACTAGTTGTCGATTGGCTCGGAACCAAATTAGAGCCTTCTTTTCGAAAAGCTCCACCGCTGACCTAAATAATTGTCCTTTGGTCATTCTCTGAGCCTCCCTTAATTCTTCTACCCTTTCCAGAAAAGCATTCAAATTCCCCGATGCTTCTCCAGCAAACGTAACACCCCACTTTGCAATGTTCTGATGTTTCAGATCACCATTGCCGAATCTCGGTGTTGAGCAGGATGTCGGCTCTCCAGGTCTTAAGGACGATCTGCGTTCGTATTCTCGCTCCTGTGCTACGGGCTCGTTTTCCGTGTCCCCTTCATTTTCTGTCCTATCAATCACCATTCCCAGGGCCATGATTAGCTGTTGACGCAACCTGTCCAATTCCACCTGTGATGCCTCCGGCAGCTGAGCCGTGTTGCGAATTCTTCGCAAACCAAACTCCATCTTAGCCCAGATTTTCAGATATTCTTTGAACTTCTTGTAATTTAAGAAGCTCGCCACCAAATCCTCGACCTCTGCTATCTTCTCCTTTATCGCTTCCAGATCTTCCTCATAAGTGAACGGGTAATTTTTCGCCACTAACGACTCGTTCAGGGCATCCTCTGCCCGTAACGCAGCTCGAAGCGGTTTCCTCATTGCTTCCACGGTGTCTTGCGGCAAATTCCGGATGGCTAACTCATAACTTAACTCGTCCTTCACCATTCGATCCACTAAAAATTTTCCTGATTTCGACATCCTCGAATTTTAAAATAAAAACAACTTTAAAATGAGAACAACTTATTTCTTAATTCGACGGCCTGAACAGAAAAACACAATTACTATCGCTAAAATAGGAGCCTCTTCTGTACTTTATTTCATATACCCTACCGATGGATGCAATATAAATGGATTCTAATATCACCTTATCACTATACTTAAAAGCTACCCTCCACAACAATACACTTCCACCGAGTCTCACTTTTAAATTTTTCCACACCCGCAATATTATCCACTTCACTTCTCACTCACAATTCACTCACTATTCAGCGTAAACTTTACTTCAACGTAACTTCGACTCGGACGATCAATCCTTCCGAGGATTCCCACGGACTTTTGCCCCACGTTGGGCGCCAAATGTTACACCCGCTTTTTATCCCACGGGAGCCACTATGGCCCTCAAGGAACTTGGTGTGCTCCGGCGGGGCTTATGGACCCGGTTTAGCTCGTCTGGAGACGGGCGTGGGACGCCACTCGCTTGTCCCTCAAGGCCCCAATAAGCCGCCAAGCGAGAATGCGGCTTGCCGGAATAACCACCGTCGCGATTCAGCCGAACCCTACCTACACACGGACTACCATTCAAACCTTACACCTGCACTACCACTCAAACCTTACACCTGCACTAACCATCGCCACCAACCCCGAACACTTTGATACTATATATCACTAATTTCACTTTGTTTTAATGAACTTTTACATCGACTTGCCACTCAAGCCGCACTCGTCACAATCTGTAATCTGAAAGAAGTCTTTACCTGTTTTTTTTCACAAAGCGTAAATTTTATAAATGAAATATCAATGAAGTTTCAATAACATATAATTAAAACTCTCAAATTTTATATACGCAAATAATCTGATTCACACTAAAAAGAACTTACTTCTACTGAGTACCTACAAGGGGCCCCTTCGATGGTTGCATCCGTTGGTGCACTTTATTATTATTTCTTTAACGTCGTACAAGTACGAAATTTTGAGATGGACAAGCACATGCTTCCATACAATGATTTCCAAAGAATCCATCTGGGCAAACTTGATCACATTTTTCACCCATCCATCCGGCTTTGCACGAACATGAACCGTTTTCCGGGTGACACGCTCCATGGAGACATTGACATTTTTCTTTACAATCTTTTCCATAATGTTGTTCAGCGCACGGTCGATCGCATTTTACATTCTTCCAACCAGGAGTACAGTAACATTGATCAGTTTCCGGCGAACATTTAGCTCCATTTTTTTCAATCACACTTTTGATTGTATTCGACTCCATGCGTTCCTTCCGGACATGATTCCGTGCAGTATTTACCGTGGAACCCAGCAGCGCAATAACATTCACCGCTAACTGGTGAGCATTTCGCATTATTTTTACATTCGCAAGCTAGATCACAATTCTTTCCATATTACAGGAAAGTGCACGGTCGATTGCACTGCTCGCCACTCCAACCAGGTTTACAATGACACAAACCAGTCCAAGGATCGCAAAATTCGGTGTTATTCATGTCACAATCACATATTTTGCTACAATTCAATCCGTATTTGTTGATATCACATTTTCTCTTTTCGCATAGTCGTCCTTCCCAGCCCGCTGAGCATAAACATTCGCCAGTAGAAGGATTGCATTTCGAATTATTTTTACATTTACACTTTTGGGAACAGTTTTGGCCAAATGTATTTGGCGGCAAGGAATCACGGACGTTTCTCCAGTGAAACCAGGGAAACATTCACATTCACCAGTTAGATGATCACAGTTTCCATTTGAGCAGTCACAAGTGTGGTTGCAGCCCAAACCAAACGTATTAGCAGGACAGCGATTGGCACATACGGAGCCTATCCAACCCGATTGGCAGTAACACTTTCCACTTACAGAATCACGTGTACCATCATTCTGGCAGTTGCATACTTGTTTACATTCGGAATCATGCTTTCACTTGGGCATTCATTTTCGCACCTTTTCAATGCCATTTAACAGCCGCTAATCAACCTTGAAATTACCTCACAGCACTAAACGATAACATTCCATTTTCAACCATGCATTGATTCGGCCCTTCGCTCGATGACAATTATGTTTGCTTAAAACTACAAATAATCATATTTAAACTACTATTATGAATACAATTTGGAGTGGCAAACAAACCCTAGTCGAGTGCGGCTTAGCTTTCTGAATATACCAAGTCACGCGAATGCTACGATAGTGTTCGGGATGCGGTAATACTGGTGCCCTTCTGTTGTATCCGTAACAGCATCCTTGCAAAGGATACAGTATGCCTGCTTTTTTTATGTTTCATTTCACTTAAATTGTAACATAGGGAACTACTACCGGGTTCTTTGCACACTTGTGCGGTGTGACCATAGCCGAAGCGTAAAACTTTGAAGAAGCGCTGCTCTTTGCCGTATCCTGCAGATGACCCAATCTGTTCTTACTATGCCCTTATTCAAAAATTGTTTGGCATCCTTTTGGGTCAAGTCAATGATGGCTATGCGTTGTTTCTAGTGTGAGCCTCACTCTGATCCTGCCCATGCTAGAAGCTACCTGTTGATGGCCTCTTCCACCACGGCCTGGCCCGTGCCGCAGTCAGTGTCTCTTATTTTGATCCAATTTCGAAATCTGAGCATTGATGAACTATCTGAGTCAGACCCGCGTTTTCTCTGTACTCATTTGATGTTTGTTATCACATCAACTTTCCTTTGAAACAGTATCTGTTTTGTGTTCGTTTGTACACAAAACTGACGATAGATACAAGCCATATGGTAGCAATTTGCATATGTATTAGTCGGCCTACTATGGACAAGCTTCCGGGAGCTGTCACCCAACTGCGGCATTAGCAAATGCTTATATTTCGTCATATATACTATTTTCCGAATAAAAAACGTGCCAAACGCATTCCGTGCATGCTATAAATTCACCGTGTATAGCCCATTGTGCTCCTAAACTTTCCAAGACGAGCAAATGAAGCACACGTTTTGCACCTTCGACTGATAGCTCAGCGTTGAGTTGTAAACAAACTCCTATAAATTCACTTTGGAAGGCGATAAAAACAAAACGGGTGTAAGAACTGAAATAATTTTTACTTCACTAGGAGCGCTATTGTGTTCTCCGCGGATCATCTGGATTTCACTGTAGAAATCCGTCTCTAAACCGTACAAAACCTCGAATTTTTGTTGGCACCTCCACAATTCTTCATATAACGCCATGTAAGTTAGCCAGCAAAGTCGGCCTACTAATGGTCATGTGTGTGGTAGTAAGCGCTGCTGCCATATGGCTTGTATCTATCGTCAGTTTTGTTTGTACACCAAATCATAAACATCAAACTACATTTACTTTGACTCCTGTCATCCAATACATGCGCTCATCATTTTTCTCGTTTTTCATGGCCAAATCTATAAATAAATGTGTTTTCGCCACTGTTAAGAATTTACCTATCAAATCGATCATACTACGACAAGATAATCGCCCACTACCCTTATTTACAAATGGTTAAATGGAAGCGCGCACACTCTGACTTTGCAATAATTCTGGCCAGGTAGATTGTCGCAGGAACTTGACATTTTTCATTGGAACAGGTAGCTAACAGGAACGGCCCGATGCTAATGGAACACTGAATCAGAGCATATCTACTAAATAGCAGCTGCAATTAGAACAAATTTTATTTCCTACGGTACTTATGGAGTAGAGAGAATTAGACTAAAAGTGTGTATGTATGGTAAACAAAAACTTGAATTTGCTTGCAATTTTACCAACACAAGGTAAACTTTAATCCATCTTTTACACGATTATTTGCCTCTCTTTTCATTTTGACAGCTCCTCGATTGCAGGTGCTAGTTAGTATATATGCTCTGACTGAATATTCTTGTCATCAATTCTCGCTGTCGATAAGGAGAAATCTTCATATTATCATATGATTTTTTTGCATTCGCTGTCAAATTCGGTTGTGAAAACGCGTAAACAAACTCGTTTGCTGTGTAATTTGGATGTTAAAATCAGTGAAAATTCGTGATTTATCTGTTGTGCATCAACACGACAATAAGAGACAATCTATCGGTTAGATTGCAAGTGAGAAAACGTTATATTTCGACGAAAAATTAAGAAAATGCAAGGAAGTTTCTAAAATATCGAGCATTGTGAAAATATGTAACAATAGAACGACCCGCCAGCCCACAGGAGTAGCATTTCCTAGGTTAGTAGCAACATAAAACGTAGAAAAGAAAATACAAAATTTGGAAGTGTTTTCCATTCAAAATCACTGCTTTCAATTCATGCATGATTACGTTTACATTTCGATGGCGACCATTTTATTCGATTAGTTTTCGCGTAGTAGCGCCTGCATTTTGGGGCAAGTTTTGCTAGCATATTGCTTGAATAATTTAATTAATGAAATCAATTTTATTTCTATTTCCAGGTGTCTGTTAAATGATACTGGACATGCGAATGTAGGGGGATGAAAAAATAATTAATGGACAACAATCGGTAAACTGTTTACTTTTATAAATCTCATCTGGATCTCAGACATATTTTTATTTTTGCAGGCAAATGCAACGAGTTTAGCGACAGTATTGATTTCAAGTGCCTCTTTGGATGTGGAAGCTATTTCATCCTCGAAAGTGGAAAGCAGATTCCTTTAACTGTAGGCATATATCGAATGAATTCCATTTATTATATTATTGAATTTTCAAATGAATAAAAGTAATTTCGAAATAATTAGTCTTTATATTAACAAGCAGAAGGATAAATGAACTCTTCAAAAAGATAGTTTGGACAAATAATTCGTATTTTGTTTTAAAGCTTTTGATCAATTTCATAGCCATTATCAAAGAGATAAATTTATTATTGGGGCGCAGGATAATTCATTTAAAGAAAAGCGTTGGATTTTTAGAACTAATCACTGGTTTGAGAAATTCAATAGGAGTAAATGACATATTTATAAACAATAGTACTCTCAAATTTGTTCCCTCGTACAAATTAGTTCAAGATCACAAAGTTATTTTTTATCCATTCAATCAAGTCTCGGCCATAGCAATATAATATACAAACTGTAAGGCATTCTACTACAAGCTACTAGAAACTTTTATTTACTCCAAATAGTATACTTAAAAATGTTCAAGTGACATGCATCGCAATGCTACTCTTTATTGTATATGGTGAGCACATGAACAACAAACGACACTTCAGTTTGTTAGTTAAGCTTATAGCAGTAAAATACATTAACACAAAATACTATTTGATTGCGAAATTAAAATCAGAATATATTTCTGTTAGCCGATATCTCAACAAATTATTACACCTTAAAGATACATAGTTCTCTCACATTAAGCGAAGGTCAAGCTCAACGATTATACATTTCACCTTGATTCCACTGAAGACGATCCAAAGCCTGGTTATGAAAGGGAAATGGAGGTGAAAAAGTATAAAAGAATGAACGAAAATAATTTTAGTAATAGTTGAATTTGTAATTATCTAAGGAACAGATTTAGTTTTTGCTTACTAAATGTCGCTGCGAGTTTCTTTTTATCTAAATAAAGTTCTGCAAACTATTCAAGTCTGAAAAAGGAACATTATGGATCAATTATGCAATAGCAGTTAACTTTTACATATTCAAATATTTCTAAATTGTAGCTCCTTTTTTAAAGTACACCCTTCGAAAATTAAATCAAAAGAGCAACGTGCGTCGCGCATCGGGAATTGATGACAAAATTTGAGTTGATGTTCCACTCCAGTGTTCCATTCTCAAAGCATTTTTCCTTAAAACTAGTTTACTAGGCATGATAATTTTTGGGTAGAAAATTTTTGTGATACTCGCGCAGGCACACATCATTTTGACATGGAAGTTTCCTGCATAGTGCACAAATTAATTAAAATGCTTGAACTAAACCCAAATGAACGCCGTTATTGTGTATCGATATGTCAATAGTTTATGAAAGAAGTTTTGTATTTCTTCAACCTAATCAATGAAACGGCAATAAAATGATAGTTGCGCATTAAACGCCATATGAGCTGATAATACAAAGATAATGTTCAAAGAAAGGATTTGATAAATAAGTAAAATTTTAGAGACATTTCAGACTACGGTGCTGCTTAATTTGTATTACCTTTGGTGTCTCTGCAACCAATTTTAATGTTTTCATTCTCAGTTTTTTTATGCTTGTCAGTATTAATTTTCTTAAAAAGCATCCTTTGGCTTACTAGTAATAATACAGCCGCTCTTTGTGTGTTCGTCATATCTAAGTTCATACTGATTGTCTTAAACAAAACGAAGCGCATGTATTCCTGGCATACCTTCAAGTGAGCATATAAGTGCTACCATTGATTAAGAGAGTACTGGATGCGCAACCGGTCGCGAGAGCCGAAGCAATTAGCAACCTTCGCTTAAGTTGTGGGAAGTTGAGGTTTGAAGTGATATATTTTTGCTTTTGCACTTAACTTCACTCCGAAATACGTTCAGGCTTATAAAGCTTTTGGTTTTAAAGATCGTGTGTACAAAATCGGCACTTTAGTTCTCTTTTTTTATTAACAACTCACGAATTTTCCATTCATCAGCTTTGACGTACGAGTTTTCTGTGAGAGAACGTTTGTTGTGTTGTACTCAAACTGCTCAACGAAGGCGCGAAATTTTGTACGTGTGCGCGGGTGTCAGTGAGGAAAGTGATTTTTCTGAAGAGAGGACAGAAAAAGCTCTCGGCAAACACAGGGGAGGGAGAAGCAGAGGGAATCATATAGTTTCGAGAGCGTAAGACATTTCTGTGTAAAACTAGCTTCCCACATGGACGAGTACGTGTTCTTTTCAACATGGGGCTCATATTTGCTCGTCCATTTATTTATATGGCTTTGAGTTCTACACATGCCTGAAGTTCCTTTGCAAATCTTGTTGCAGTGTATTCATATTTCCGTCTAAAAATCGTTCGATGTGACAGTGGTATCGCAATGTGATCGAACCTTATAGATTCAAAGAAATACGCAGTACTCTTTCATTTCGATGGGCAAACGAAATAAACACAAAAGGTTAATTGCTCGTTTGAGTCCCCCATAGATGCCAGAGAGAATTGATAGAAATCCATTGCGAGAATTGAAGCACTTTATGATATAGCGTGAAGTTGGCGCGTTATCAGCTGTTGATTCGAATTTCAAATAAATTTGACGTGACGTCTCCCACTAATTTTCGCATCTTGGACTAAATCAATTTTCCGCGCGGGTATTCTAACTTGAACTATATGAAAGATTCAACATGACTTACCCTACGAAGGATACGTCCCTGATATGCTTCTTATAGCTGTTTTTACCGATACAACAA
The DNA here is from genome assembly GCA_963969285.1 of Odontomyia ornata. Taxonomy (NCBI): domain Eukaryota; kingdom Metazoa; phylum Arthropoda; class Insecta; order Diptera; family Stratiomyidae; genus Odontomyia; species Odontomyia ornata. The sequence goes on from OZ017742.1 coordinate 174,868,224, forward strand.
CACTTGCGATCCGTAACAAACTTTTTTGATTGAATAATTTTCACTTTTGCACTAGATTCAACACGGTTTATCTTAAAAAAATTGTTTTGTGTACAATTTCAAATTCAACTTGATTAGACGTTTCCAAAACTGACGATAGATACAAGCCATATGGCAGCAGCGCTTACTACCACACACATGACCATTAGTAGGCCGACTTTGCTGGCTAACTTACATGGCGTTATATGAAGAATTGTGGAGGTGCCAACAAAAATTCGAGGTTTTGTACGGTTTAGAGACGGATTTCTACAGTGAAATCCAGATGATCCGCGGAGAACACAATAGCGCTCCTAGTGAAGTGAAAATTATTTCAGTTCTTATACCCGTTTAGTTTTTATCGCCTTCCAAAGTGAATTTATAGGAGTTTGTTTACATCTCAACGCTGAGCTATCAGTCGGGTGCAAAACGTGTGCTTCATTTGCTCGTCTTGGAAAGTTTAGGAGCACAATGGGCTATACAAGGTGAATTTATAGCATGCACGGAATGCGTTCGGCACTTTTTTTATTCGGAAAATAGTATATATGACGAAATATAAGCATTTGCTAATGCCGCAGTTGGGTGACAGCTACCGGAAGCTTGTCCATAGTAGGCCGACTAATACATATGCAAATTGCTACCATATGGCTTGTATCTATCGTCAGTTTTGGACGTTTCCCATCATTGTTGAATTTTCACGAGTCATATGTTTTCAATCATATGGTTGATATTTTGTTGACAATTCGAGAGTTAAAGTAACATATAAGAGGAGTGGGATTTTCATGAGAGCAACTAGAGAGCCACTTGAGTGGGAGGATGCTCTAGTGGCGTTAAACGCGGGGGGTTTTAATTCGTATGGGAGAGGAAGGCATGCATGTAGTTAAAGTCCTTCACTCACGTATGGATAAAAATAAGCTCATTTCGCGTCCATTACTTTATATGCCTTTGGTTTCCCCGTATAGGATTAAGTGTGAGATGCTTCTTATATAAATGTTAGAAAATATTACCTAGTACTTATTTGCTCCAGTTGTACTTACATCGAGAAAAATATTGCAATTTTAACCAAGAATGATCATTTTTATACAAATCTTGTGCAAAATAACTGAATTATCTGTACAAATATTCACATGAAAAATTATCTTAAATGCCATAATTTATTTCGAATCACATTCACATTAAAATATAAGAAGTTCTAAATGTCAATATATAGAACATAGTAAACAACATGTTAACTAATTTGCTATTTAGTTTTCCGTTGAAAAATTTTAATTAATAGTTAAATTTGTTTGCGAATTTGATAGTTGCCACAGTAACTTTGTAATTTCATTTTGTTTATCGAAATAAAAAGTGAAAACAATGTAAAATAAAACTACCCTAACCTGGTTTAAACACTTTTATATCAATTGTAGACATTGGAATCAGCGCCCGGCAGCAGTCACTCGGGAAAGTTTTAAATTTAAGTTTACGTTAATATTGTTTTCTAGTATCTAGTACTGATAGCTTACAATTTCTTTTTTATTTTAAAGAAGTAGTCTTTTGTTTTTGAAAATTAACAAGGTATTATTTTCGTTGGGGAAATAAACAGTGCATGCTAAAAACCAGTTATTTCGTTGTAAAATTCATCTATAAGCTCAAATATTTTTCTAATACATTTTTCTTTTCAACACGGGGTTAATCTTCGCAATAAGAAGCCAACACAATCAATAGTAAGCTTATTTAAGGTTGCATATGTATTTGATTAGCAAGAATAACAAGCAAACGGCAAATGTGCTAATGACATGCAGTGTTGCCAATCAGTCCCCCATCTAAGTGCTACTGCTTGACTTTGGTGATTGGACGAGAACCGGTAGATAAAGTTAAAGTTAAAAATTGTTTCATTCAACGGTTCTCGTATAAACATTTCAATCTTGAATATAACCCTAAAGCTACAGTTCTTCTTTCATAATTCCTTTTAATCTCATGGCCCTGAAGATATTACTAATTTCATTGATTTTCTTATATGCATAGACATCATTCGATCGGATACATTTTTGGTAAATTTCATATTGTCTTTACTTATACTAGCCTTTAACCTAGCGTTAAGCTACAATTCACGAAAATCTATTTATATGTGTATGGTCTCATTTTCAATTTTTTTTCTTTTACAAAGAACTAGAATCTTTTTTGAAAACAGTCTTTCAAAGATGGTTGAATGTCCAGCTAGGAACCCGGACTGAGCATTTGGCATCAGATCATTCCTCTTCAGTTGCCCATTGAGAGCTAGGTTAATCTGAAACACTTTGTTAACATTTGGCAGCAAACTGATTGGATGATGATTTCTTGGAATGGAAGAACTCTTGCATCTCTTTGCGTTTCGAAACACTTCGGCTTTCTTCCAAGACGATTGTCACGAATAACGGCCTCAGGCATATGCCGTAGCACAATGTTAGGAATCCCATTTATTCAACTTCTTCCTAAATGGGTAGTTAAGTGCAACGAAATCGTTTGCCGAATATTGCGTAGAGTAATGAAAAAACGTTTAGATTTCAAACTAATGTATATTTACTCGTCCTTTCTACAACTTATACTGATGCTGATAGCTCCTTCAACACAGCTATTTATACAAAATTTTATGTAATTCTTATATGTACATCTATATTACGTTTGCATCTTATCCTAGCCGAGGTGGGTTAATCCATATACATAATTGTTGTATTGTTGTGTTTATGATACGCATGATGTGTTTATGATACGCATGATAACCCAGGACTGCTAAATCCTTTTATTAGGGTTCATGATGCGTATGAGTGTCTACAAGGAATTACCCATGTAAGTCTCACGTGCGAGGCATGTGACGTAATTCCTCCCACCTTTTAGTTCATACTGTCCTCAGTATGTTGTATTGTAAAAATATTATGCTTATAATCGTAATACTTATGAATATATGATTTTTTGTGTTCTTAAATATCGTACTTGAATCTTTTAAGTATTCTAATGAGTGCATATTTACATTCTTAACGACAGTATTTAATATCAGTGGTTATTATATTATTTTTTTACATAGTATAATGAATCATTTATTCCTTATCTGTAGAGTACATTAACTTAATACAAGTAGTTTGTGCTTGAGAGATGTATTTCTAGTATTTTATTGGTAACAGTAGTAGTAACAGCATAATACCGTCAACAGGCTAGGGTTATAACGTGTAAAGTTTTTATACTATCTTCGATTCAATTAAGGCATCAGACATAATTTTGACCAACATATAAGTTTAAAATTTTTGAGTTTTTGTTATAAAGTGGTCTTGATTTCGAATTTCATCGGGACTATTTTCTTTTATTGTGTTTGATCTGGGCTAGGACCAGGATTGGTTTGATGATTAGTTACGGTGTTTTTAAGCCTTTTTCTATTCTGTGGATGGATCTTTTGATTATTATTAGCTTTTTTAAATCTAGGATCTAGTTTTCGTGGCATAGGATTCTTTATCCATCTCAAATCTAATTCTGCGGAATGTCTACTCTTGTTGTGATCCTCCAGACTTTTTCTTTTAGTTTCGGTCAAATTTATATGTACGGTTTCGGAACTTATTTCTCCAAAGTAAACATCCGATGGTTTGAATTTGTGAGCAGAATGTATTGTGGTATTGTAATATTTAACACATTCTTCCACTGGGTTTGATAAAAGTAATTCCTTGTTTTCTAATTTTTACCTGAGTAAAAAGGTTCGTAAATGCTCGTTTAGGTTTCTGTGGGCAACCTCTACATCCGAATTCCCTGTCTTGTGGTTAGGACTCGTGAAATATATTTCGATTTTTTCCCGTTTAAACCAGTCGATAGTTTTCTGTGATATAATCGCAGATTCGTTGTCAGTCACCGTTTTTTTTTGGCTTGCCTATTTTATTGAAAAGGGTTATTAAGGTTATGATAGTATCCCATTGTCGGTCTTTTATTGGTATAACTGATAGAAATTTGGAAAATTTATCGATGCAGGTAAGATACATGCGATTCTTGTCTTTATACCATATACTCGTATCTATGTGATAAATTTCTTTAATTTTAGTTTGTGTTGAAGTTTCCTTGAAGGGTTCTTTAGGTGGGTTTCTGTCATACTTAATTTGGTGACAAACCTCACAGTTATTTATATAATTTTGAATATAATCCTTAAGTTTCGGATAGTAATATTTAATTTTCACTTCAGAATATAGTTTGTTAATTCCAATGTGATTTGTGTGTTTATGCATTTTTGCAATTATTTCCATGATTTCGCTGAGCGAGCAATCATGAAGTAAAGTGTTTGCATTGACTATATATGCTTTCGTGTTTGTTGGCCCCAAATATTATATTTTTTCTGGAGTACAAGTAAATGCTTTTTGGCAGGTATTTGAATTCCAGTGGTTCCTACCAAAGGTATATGATTGTGGAGGATATATTTGGCTTGGGTTTCTGTGAACTCTTTAAAGAAAAACGTAATCCTAGTCTTTCGTTAATATTTTCTTTCTTTGCTACTTTTGTTGTACCTATTTTTATGATGATTTGGGTAGAAAAACAATTAAGTGGTTTTTCTGATATGGGAATGTAGTGCGAGTTATCTTCAAATGAAGTATGTTGTGTTGCTAGATCACTTTCAGCCTCTAACGCATTTATTTCAACGCGGGACAACGCGTCGACTATTACATTGTCTTTGCCTTTTACATATTTAATATGGAAATCATATTCCATTAATTTCAATTTGCATCTCTGTAGTTTTGAATTATCTGTTTTGAGATTTTCCAAATATGTGAGTGGTTTATGGTCGGTATGCAGTTCAAACGTCCGCCCATAAATGTAAGGTCTAAAATAGTTTAGAGCAAATATTATGGCTAATAATTCTTTTTCAATTGTCGTTAGTTTTGTTTCTGAAGTATTCAGAGCTCTAGATGCGAAGCATATTGGTTTATTCTCTTGTGACAATACTGCTCCTATTGCGAAATTTGAAGCATCAGCTGTTACTGCGAAAGTTTTATTGAAGCTAGGGAATCGAAGAATTGGATGATTAGAAACGTAAAGCTTTAATTTGTTAAATGCATCAGCATATTCTGTATTATTAACATCCACTTTGGTATCTTTTTGTAAGAACGTTTCGCAAAGTCCTTAATGAATTTCCTGTAAAATCCCGCTAATCCCAAAAATGACTTAATTTGTTTTTGGGTTGTCGGTAATGGAAATTTTACAATGGCTTCAAGTTTTTTAGGGTTGGGTTTAATACCATTTTTAGTAATTATGTGTCCAAGAAACCCTGTTGATTTATTCAAAAATGAGGTTTTAGAAATTTCGATTTTCAGATTCGCGTCGCGTAAGGGTTGTAACACTTTTCGTAGAGCTATCTCATGCTCATACAGTGTGGAACTATAGACAAGTATATCGTCCATATACACAATGCAAATTTTATTGATAAATTTATGCAATATTGAATTCATTAACCTCTGAAAGGTTGAAGGTGCATTTTTCAAACCAAAAGGCATGCGCGTAAATTCAAAATGCCCTTCGTCTGTGGAAAATGCAGTTATGTGCCTATCCTCAGGCTTTATCTCAATTTGGTGAAAACCTTTAGCCAAGTCTATGCTTGTAAAATAATTAGCGTTACCCAACTATCCAAGTATATCATCAATCTGAGGAATGGGGTATTTATCAGCGATGGTTACATTATTAATTTTCCTGAAATCAATAACTAATCTATGTTTATTGCCTTTTTTGGGTACGACCCAGACGGGAGAGTTATATGGTGATTTAGATGGAACTATAATACCTTGTTCTAAATCTTCCATGATTTGTTCTTTCACGAAATTTCTAAGGGAGTATGGGTACCTATAATTTTGCTGATATATTGGCTCACAAGTTGTTAGTTTTAACTCGTGCTTTATTTCGTGAGTGAATGATAGTTTTTGATTTTTATTGCATTGGATATCAGAAAATTCATCCTTGATCCTCTCAATCAATAATTTTTCCTCCCTCGTATAAATAGTTTCGTTATTTTTCTTAAAAGATATTTCAGGAATTTCAGAACTTTCTCTTGCTAATACGTCATTCACCTCATTTGCAATCATAGAATAGTTTTCACCTTCTTGATCGAAGCTCAGTGAGATATTATTAACTGTGATTGTATTATCGGTAAAGTCAAGCTTTGCTCCGGTGCCAGCAAGCACATTTTGACCAATAATGCAATCAAATGAACTATTAATGAAATCCATTAGTTTCCAACCAATAAAATGGATAGTACAAAACTCGGATGGAAATTCAGTTTTCATAGTTCACTTGTTCGGATCTGTTTATTGAATTGATCAGTAACGAATTGTCTAGTTGAAAGCGCCGACGAGGGCCTACAAGTTTTAAGTTCATAAAGCAATGAGTACTTCCAGTATCAATAAGGCATCTGAAAGATTTTCCCTCTATAGTTAGTCGAAGTATTGGGAGTTTTTCGAGGCTTGAAAACGAAAATTTTCATTTCCAATATGTAAGGAAGAACCTGAAGAGGTGGCTGTATTCATAGAAACGTCAGTTGGTAGAGAAAGATCATTTTGCCTGAAATTCCGACTTTGTGGCCTCTGATAATTGCTTCCTGAATTCTGTTGACGATTTAATTGAATCGATTGAGGATTTTTAAAACGGTTTTGAGAAGTGCTATTGACAATATTAAACTGGTCTACTTATCTATTTTTCGAACCGTAATGTAAATATCCGGAGTTCACTAATACTGAAAATGCGTCCCATAAAGTTTCAGGCTTATGAGCACAGAGAACACCCCGAATGGGTTCTGGACACTTATCGATATACACATTTTTCACGATTTTTCGTCTCTGATTAATCTCACTTCTAGCTTGTTCAGCTGTATATGCACCATTTGTTTTTATTTTGTTACAAACTAGATTCAAGTACTTACTTAGATAAAAATATAGTTGTGCAGGAGTTGTGAAGCGAGCGCCAAGTATTTTCTCCATTAGCCTGATTTCCGTTTCTGGAACATCAAAGTGCAGCAGAAGTGCTCTCCTCACTGTTGACCACTGTGTCGATGGTAAGGCATTTACCATTTCCTACGGTTTTCCGGTTAGCTTACCAACAACCTGATGCTCGATGAGTTGTATGTGGGTTGCTGGAAGAGTTTTGATAATATAATGAATTGCATCGATTGAGTTGATGAATGGATAGACATCTTGTTGATCGCCTGTAAAAGTTGGAAGGGAGTTGATGTTTGAGCAAACAGTTTTGAAATCCATTTTTTTGTTTTCGTCGTTTGATATTTGTTCACTTGCGGACTTTTCTATCAGATTCGGTAGGGCTTCTAACAAATCACGTGTCCACGCCAGCTTTTTAGATAAAACTTAATGAAAATCCTAATTTTTGAACACCCGACTGCGCCAGCTAAGTGCAACGAAATCGTTTGCCGAATATTGCGTAGAGTAATGAAAAAACGTTTAGATTTCAAACAAATGTATATTTACTCGTCCTTTCTACAACTTATACTGATGCTGATAGCTCCTTCAACTCAGCTATTTATACAAAATTTTATGTAATTCTTATATGTACATCTATATTACATTTGCATCTTATCCTAGCCGAGGTGGGTTAATCCATATACATAATTGTTTTATTGTTGTGTTTATGATACGCATGAGCGTCTAGACCTAATTCACGAAAAATAACCCAGGACTGCTAAATCCTTTTATTGGGATTCATGATGCGTATGAGCGTCTACAAGGAATTACCCATGTACGAGTAAGTCTCACGTGCGAGGCATGTGACGTAATTGGGTTCTTTACTTGCGAGAACATTGTATCTGCATCCTGTGAATAGATGCTATTTATTTTTTTCCATCCACTGCCTGCTGACCTCGTTCCTGTAGTTCTGTCGAATGAAACTTTAGACATTCCTTAGGGTCGATTTAATCATGTTTAGTGTAGGATGGTAATAGTCCTGCAGTCGCCGATAAATATTGTTGATGCGGGTTGAGAGGGAGTTTTTCAGCCGTTTTAATCATTTGATAATTGGCGTATCATATCTTTCCATATTATTTTTGTGTTTTGTCTTGGGGACAACTCGGTCCATAGTGTGGAGTATCAGGAATTCGTAAGATAATAATCTATCTCATCATTTTTTAAAGTTCTGTCGCTAGGGACCATAGTTTCGTTGTCTAAAGTACTCAAAAGAGGGCATCGCTTTGAGCGTTTTTGTTCAAACATCTTTTTGAACTGCTCCCAACCAGTTTTTTTTCAAATTCAATCTGTAATTATTGGGCGGGAATGGAAGGAGGAACAAATTGTCCCTTCCATGCTGAACTTCTATTTCAATAGCTTGATGATCAATATCATAAGGAAGGGTACGCCATTTCCGTGAAGGAGTTTTCGATTGAAGCAGGAGTCTTGCATTAGCTATACACAGGTCCAATTGAAACTGGCCTTCGGTAGTAAAAGTATCTCTGGCCCATAAAGATGACATTTGAAGTCCACTTGGCGCTGTGTTATCGACGATTGCAGGAGTACAACCCTTGGATTGTTGATGACGTTCAGCCATGTTATATGCAGTGCGTTTAAGTCACTAGCAAGAATGTTGTAGTTATTTGGTCGATGGAGCTCGAGAAACCCAAAAACTCTTCCTTGAATTATAACTCTTTACCGCTAGCCACATATGCAGAAATGGCATAGAGGTTATCCCTATCAATTAGTGGTATTAAAATACAAGAGACTTCTATACTTTCAAAGTTTTTGAACTCAGCGCTTCTTATTTGTTTGAGCCGATAGGATCTCCGCACAAGAATTCCAGTTCCGCCTCTATTTTCACTAGATCACCTATCATTTCTCACAAACTCGAAGTCCTGAAACGTGTTACGAGAGCCACAGTGCAATTATTACCCGATCCGCGTCCCGTCGTTCCTCTGCATACTTTCAAGGGCAACATATGCGAAAAGCTGTGAATTGTAATCAAAGCATCTGTGGGCGTGGCGTCGTATCATGCATTAGCAGAAATGGGTGTGTATCCATATTAAGTATTAAACATATACAGGCAGTCCTCGACTTACGTCGTTTCAAGTTACGTCGAACAATGTTTTGACACTATTCCTCAAGCATACGTCATTTGTTTCGATTTCCGGCGTAGGAGAATTCACTTGTCGCGATGTCAATGATCGTGGGGCCGGTGGGGCGTGGTGTGGGCGTACGGGGATACCCCGCACATGCTGCTGATTTTGTTTAGTTACTTCAGGAACAACGGACAATCAAGACGTAATACATTAGTTTTTTTTGCATCTTTGACAGTTTTTGTTTTTACATACATATTTAAGTGAATTTTAAACTATGCCACCTAAACAAGACAATAATAGTGAAGTGAAGAAGAGAGTAAGAAAGACAATTACAATGGAGGTTAAATCTAAGATTTTAAAACTCAAAGATCGCGGTTGTTCGACTGCATCTATTGGACGAGAACTTAATTTATCACGCACGATGGTGCAAACAATATTGAAAGATAAAGAAAAACTCTTAACAGCTCTACCTTCCGTCTCTTCAAACAGCACTATTATACGAAAAAGGAATGCTTCAATTTCTGAAATGGAAAAACTCTTGTACACTTGGATTCAAGATCAAACTCAGCGACGGGTTCCTCTAAGTTTGGCTATTATACAAAATAAGGCGCTGAGTATCATCAACACACTGCAAAATAAACGTGGCGAGAATAATAGTGAAGAAACAAAATGTTTTTCTGCCAGTCGCGAATGGTTCATGCGCTTTAAAATGAGATATTCGTTACATAACATTCGAGTCCAAGGAGAAGCTGCTAGTGCCGATCATATGGCTGCTCAGAGTTTTCCTGGAATATTAAAGGAAATTATCGAAAGTGGAGACTATTCGCCTAAACAAATTTTTAACGTGGACGAAACTGGTTTAATTTGGAAAAAAATGCCTTCTCGTACTTTTATATCGCAGGAAGAAAAGTCTATGCCTGGGTTTAAAGCGGCTAAAGATCGTCTGACGTTGTTATTGGGTTCGAATGTTGAAGGTGATCTTAAATTGAAACCCCTTTTGGTTTATAGGTCTGAAAATTCTCGAGCTCTTAAAAATTACGTCAAGAGTACTCTTCCAGTTATATGGAAGGCTAATCCAAAGGCATGGGTAACATCAATACTTTTTGAAGAATGGTTTACTAAGCATTTTATACCTGAAGTGAAACAGTACTGTTTAAACAATAATTTGGCTTATAAAGCTTTACTTATTTTGGACAATGCTCCCGGCCATCCTGTGCGTATTGCCGATATCGATCCTCAAATCAAAGTTTTGTTCCTGCCTCCCAACACTACTTCGTTGTTACAGCCGATAGATCAAGGAGTTATAGCGTCTTTTAAGGCCTATTATCTCAGGAGAACTTTTTCGCAGGCTGTAAAGGCTAACGAAAATGATGGCATGGAGCTGAGAGATTTTTGGAAAAGCTATAATATCTTGCAATGCGTAAAAAATATTGCTGCTTCATAGGATGAGGTGACACCCAACAATTTAAAAGGAGTCTGGAAAAAGTTATGCCCATTTTTTATTTTTAGCCATCTGAAAGTTCTTCATCTACAGATCAACTAAATATCGATGAGATCACAAATGATATTGTTCATTTCGCTAACCGTTTGCCTGACATTGCAGTTACTGCTGATGATATTGATGATCTGTTATGCTCACATTCGCAAGAACTGACTGATGAAGATCTTATTGAATTGGGGGCCCAAGTACAAAAGGAAGCAATCGAGTCACAAGAAATAGCTTCTTCTATTAGTAACTCTGAAAAAGAACTTACACTAAAAAAACTTTCCGTAGCCTTTGCAAATTTGGAGAATGCCATGAAAATTTTTGAAGAAAATGATCCTAATTTTGAGAGAAGTTTCAACGTTAATAACAAAATTTGTGCAGCCTATCAGTGTTACCAAGATCTATATGATAGCAAGAAGAAAGAAGCGAAGCAATCTAGAATTGATAGTTTCTTCAACCCAAAAGTTTAATTTATTATTTATCATTACATATTTTGATTACATATTAAAGTTTTATAATTATTATTAAAATGAATAACACACAAATACCAAAAATAACTAGCGATTTCATAAGTGCATATATAATTATTTTAAGAACTTACTTTTGATAATAAAGTATGTATATCCTTTGTTATAAATGCAGTTTTTTTTTTTTAAATTTCGAGTCCGTGTGGATCCTAACCCTTGAGTTTTACATATAAACATATGAAAAAATATTTCTCGACTTACGTCGTTTCGATTTACGACGCGTATTTCGAGAACCTAACATGCCGTAAGTACGAGGACTGCCTGTACACAAGACTTCGCAATCGAACTTACCACTCCTGTGGAACAGATTGGTTACACGCATATGGAATTAGGCAAACCGAGCGAAAGCTTGAGCTTTGTAGTTGCACCAGTCATAGAAAGATGACATTAAAAAACATTACATGTTGAACATTACATTTTGAACATTGAACATTTTGAACTACTTTAAATTGTCTCCATTATTTTAGTTCGTAAGCGACTAAGTCAGCATAGTTATGCTATAAAAGAAAATTATAGAAGCAAGAAAATCGAGAAGTATTTCTCCATTCGCTGGCTCAAGGCGTGCCCCCAAGCGTATTCTATCCCAAGGCACTTAGCCTATGGGATAAGCGAATTAAGAAGACGTTCAACTGCATCTTGAAGGCATCTGCCCGAGTATTAGCGCCCCAATGCAGTTACACCCCGGGCCTACAGTTGAACTAATAATTGATTGATTTATCAATCTGACTGTATACTCCAGGCGTCAGCCCGATTAATAGCGTCGTAAGGCAACTACGCCCGGGGTCTGCAGTTAAAGTCTTAATAGAATGGTTTCTTCGAATTTCCTTTTCCCTCTGAATGACTAAAAAGTACAATTAAAGTAAATATACATCGCAGAAATTTTACAGCTCCACCAACACTCTAAATTTATAAATATGCAAATATAAGACCTTATTAACTTATTCTCTGATGTATTAATTAGCTGAAGTGAAAAAGTTCTTAAAATTTTATATTAGCCAGTAGCACGTAGGTACTATACAGTGAGTTCTCTCCCCCGCCGGGAACTTTGATGTGTGTTAACATAGGATACACATCATATCAAGCTCCCAGTTTGTGCTAGTATACATAAGGTATGCTTGTAATGCAACAAAATTGGCGCAGCCGGTAGGATATTGGTTTTGCAAACACCACGATGTAGCGCATTGTGTAGCAAAATTAAATGGGCTGTAAATCTTTCCACTCAGCCGATATCCGAAACCACTCAATTCCTGTATAATACCACTGCTACTAATATTGTCAATGAAACTAAATCAGTATGCTCAAATTGCAAAAAAAAAATCAATTACATTGATCATCTAAATAACAACACTATAACATTCATATCCAATAATTTATGCAGGGAAATGCAATCATATTCAAAATCTAATCTTGTCTATTTTAAAATCACTCAAATAAACGTCCAAACGATTCAAACATATTTTAACGTACAACTAATCAAAGATGTAAAGTTTCAGTTGACTAACATGCAAAACAATAAACAGTATAAGTTAACATTAAACACAAGCAAGCTTAATGAAAACATAAATAACGATTAAACAAACGCATGTCCACCCTTATGTCATCGTTATGTCAAACAACTGAAACAATAATAGTAACAATAACGCGCATCCACATGAATATGCAGGTCTTATCTTTTAAATTGAACTAGCATTCGAATAATTTCCTGAGAGTGTTTAATGAACCCAAGTTATCGGTACAATCTCTAGTCGCTACGCGCTTATGTTTCATAAATTGATTACATAGAAAAATATCCATTTAATTAAATAAATTAACGAGTAGACATTAGAACAATAATTTTTAATGCAATTAAATTTAAGTGCAAACATGTTTATTTTGTTTGTACTTAAAGAAATTTTTTCAATACAAATGCTAGACAAGAAACTAAAATAATTCCAAGTTTCACTGAAATAATCCAAGTGTAGGAACTGTGAAACAAACGACTTTTAATTATTATAACCCAATACAATATAAGCCAACTCACTGCAAAGAAATTTACCCTTGAACCAATTATCTCTTTCAAGTTCCGTTTTTTTTTTGCCCGCGGATGACAAAATATGAATTCAGCACTCTGTTTGCAATTTCATAGTCTTGCAGTAATAAAATGGAAACTAGTGGCAGTCAAGCCGATAAATCTTGGCAAGCTTTTATAATAAATAGGAAAAACTAAGAAGTTGAGTGGTCTCCCAAAAACCCACTGTCGGCAGCCACAAATGCGGTCCTTTCAAAACAAAACTGTTGGCAGCCACTCTATCTTTAATCTAAGCAAAAAAAGATAGCCTGTGAGCTGTTTATCGGAAACCATCAGCAGACGCTCTATTCTGATGTGTAAATTACATGATTACAATAGCCTTTGAGCCGTCGAACAAAGCTGTCGGTGGACACGCCATTTTTAGTTACAAGTCGGTAAAGTAACTGACAATAGCCTCTGAGCCGTGGACCCTAGTTATCAGCAGACACGCTATTTTTAGTTATAAGGCACAACAGAAATTCATAATAGCCTCTGAGCCGTCGACCAAAGCTGTCGCTGGACACGCTATTTTTAAGTTTTACAAGTCGGTAAGGAAACCGACAATAGCCTCTGAGCCGTGAAGCCTAGTTGTCAGTGGACACGTTTTTTTTTTAGTTATAAGGCAAAACAGAAACTCATACAAGCCTTTAAGCTGCTCGACTTCAACTGTCGGCAGACACATTCTAACTGCTAACTGCTAAATAACTCACCATTGAAACCCCTGTGGATAACGCAAAAAAACTATAAACTCACCCATTTCCTACCCTTCAACTTTACACGTATCCTCGAGATCGAGATCAACAATTTTAACGAACGGCTAATGAAGTGACCTCGTACGACACTGTACTGTCTTCCAGCAAAGCCTGGGACAGCGTTACGCTAAACGAAACAGACACTCACTAGATAGAAATTCGACGGAACATATACAAGGTGTGACAATTAAGTAATGAGACTGATTTTATTGCCGTGCTTGTGGTAAACCTGCGACCTTGAAATCCCCTTCCCTGGCATCCTTTCCCTCTCCAATGATATATTTTCCATCATTCTAGCTTGTTTGGTTCGCCTGCTATGTTGTGTTGAGTAGACGTGTGTTTGTGGTGATCGTCATGAAAATTGAGAAACGAAATCAAGAGCAACGCGTCGCGATAAAATTTTGCGCCAGATTGGGCAAAATAGCTTCGGAAACGTATGCTAAAATTGTAAAAATGCATGGTGATAGTGCTCTTAGTCGTGTCCAGGTGTTTCGATGGCATAAAGAGTTTAAGGAGGGGCGTGAAAGCGTGGAAACGAGGCGTGGAGCGGAAGACCAGTGGAGGTGCGGACTGATGCGAATGCGCAGCGTATGCATGCCCTAATCCGTGAAGATCGGCATTTAACAGTTCGAATGTTGGCCTAGAAAGTGGGTATGAACCCTGAAACAGCCAGACAAATTTTAACCGACGATTTTGCGAAGATGGTTCCATAGAACTTTTCTGAGGAGCCCTCAGAATGTTCAAGTATTTGGCCTCTAAAGGGGTCACCGTGTTACAACAGCCGTCTTGTTCGCCCGATGTGTCACCCTGTGGCTTTTTTTTGTTCCCTAGGACGAAATCGGTGGTCAAAAGAACCCATTTTGAGTCGATTACGGACATCCAGGTGGCCATGACGAGGGTACTTGCGGACATTCCAGTTGAAGCATTTCAGAAATGTTACGAAGCATGGAATCGTTGCATAGGTGCCCAAGAAGATTACTTTGAAGGGGATGGCAGTGTTGTAGAATAATTTTTAAACATACTTTTTTCATGGAATCAGTCTCATTGCTTAATTGTCACACCTCGTAGGGTTTCAAATGTAGGCCAAAACTATATGCTCCCATGCCCAACATATAGTGATAATTTTGTTTCGACCATCATTTATAATACTCTTCCTCGCAAGGTATTTTTAACGCAGTATTTCTGCTTAACAGCCCACCCATTTCCCACCCTTCTACTTTACACATATCCTCGAGATTGAGGCTAACGAACTGACCTCGTACGGCACTGTACTACCTTCCAGCAAAGTCTGGGACAGCGTTACGCTAAACCAAACAGACACTCACTAAGGAGAAACTTGACGAAACATATAGGGTCTTAAATGAAGGTCGAAACTATATGCTCACATGTCCAACATATAGCGATCGTTTTGTTTCGACCATATTTTATAATACTCCGTCTCGCAAGATATTTTGAACGCAGTATTTCTGCTAAACTGTTTGCTGAAATCATTCAAAGTTTATATCATAACTTTCAAGCTTAAGATCTTTCTTACCAATTTTATTTCAGGGAAATGATCAATAACATTCATTATAACATACCCAACGTGTCTATATTTAATATAAAAAAAACTTCAAAATAAAACGTAGCCTTCGATTTATCAATAATATGCAACTATTTACACATAATGAAAAGACAGAGCGGTATAATTCAAATAAAGTTCCCTTTTTACTATCTTATATGAATACACGAGTGTGCAATAGACAATTTCAACCAATTAAATAATGATTAAACGCATATACCTTAAAAGTGACATAATCCCACAGTAAGCCCTACCCACCACAAACTACATTAAGCTAACCTAATAAGAAATCATAAAATCATCATTGCAAATACCCGCCAACCACAAATTAGCATATATAATGCACATAGCATAGACTTCCAAGCAATTGGCGCATGTGAAACCTATGAAAAAAATAACTTCAAACAACTTACTCATTCGTTATTGCAGAGACAAAGCTATTCTCCTTATCATCTTATCTTCAAAGCTCATATCTTTGTTTCCCACTAACAAAATTAACGGTCCACATTAAGAAAAAAGCTTACGTCCGACACTCACTACCTCACACTCCATAAAACTAATAAAAGCTTTAGCAATTAAACAATAACAACTACTCGCAAGCCACATCAATAAAAAGCTATTCTCTTGCAAAATTCCTCCCGAAACTAATAATTCCCGAACAAAAACGATCATATCCATCTTACAGTCCCCATGTACAATTTAACTGGGTTGCTCCCAAAACAAAAGAGCATCTAGAGCTTCAGCAATTAATACTAACAAAATTTCTCTACTAACTTGTTAACATATTTATTGCAAAGTACATAATCAAAAGCTTATTTAGCAAGCTTTTCGTTACAGTCTATGGAAATTTAACTATGAAGAAAAACGGTACGAATGAAGGATTTTCCTTTCAAATTGAAAATCATAGAAAGCCTTAACAAATGCAGAAGAAAAAATTTAGTAGAGTAAAGTAAAAACAAACAATAATTTTTTTTTTGTTTATTTTTGGAAACATTATTGTTGCTACCAACCGTCACGTCAATAAAACAAAAGTCCGAAAACAAAAACAAACAAAAATTAGTGTAACGAAGGTAACACAACAACAAACGAACTTTATACATGCATAATACAGTTTAAATTTTGAAAGAAATCTGAGCAAAGATTAAAGTAAATGAATGTCACAATAAAAGGAATAGAATGAAATAAAACTAAAAATTAATTGTGTAATTTAAATGACACATTGTAGTAAATAGATATGTACATAAGCATAAAAAACAAACAAAAAATTTAACATAAAGCCATTCATGTAATATGACAAAAATCAATGAACATAAAGTAAAAAAAAATATTGTAGAAGACAAATAGGCAGCGTATAAATGTGAAATTAATCATAGTTCATCATAAACCGAAATTGGTTATATCTTTATGCGCATTGACATTCTTATATGTAAGTAGAGCAAAACAAGAAAATAAAGGCGAAAATCCCCGTTGGCAGCACCAGCCGGAAAGGTAAATTTCTCGTATGTAGGTAAGATTTCGAAAAAGAATTTGGCTTGCCTACTGCTAGACTTCTTACTACAATTTTCGTAGCACCACATGGGGGTTTACACATTTCACAGTGGTTACCACACAAAGGTGATAACGTGTTGGCTTAAAAAGTTCAAATAGTTAATTTCAAAAATTTCCATAAAAGTTTAATCAGCACTTGCGTTGACCTACGTAGAAAATATCCTCATTCTAGCTCATGTGATTTGCGAGAAAACTTGTTGTGACGCACAAATCGCGATTTAATAATTTTTTAGGGTGTTAAAAATATTTTACAATATCTTAAAAATGGTATACTTCCAAGTTAAGCCATTTAAAACGTTTCCATGAAAAATATTCATTATTTCAGTTGCTTCTAAAATAGCGAATTGCGCTTGCCTTCTGATATTTTGGGGCCGCCATTTTGAATGCATGCATTTGATTTTGGATTAGTTTAAATCGTTGTATGCTAGGACCTCATCAATCGATGTGCCAAATCTCGTTCAAATCAGAGTTTCACTCTAGACAGGGCAAAAGTAATGAATTTTTAAGTGAAAATGGCAACTAAAAATATAAGGTTTTAAATTTTCGACTTCTTTACCTTTCATTCGATTTTAATAATTTTTATGCATAATACAAGAACTTACTACAGATATTCACAATCCCAAGTTTCATCAAAATTCGTTGGGAAATGTGACCACTAGAGGGCCACAAAAATCTGAAAAAAAACGCATAATTAAACTGCCGCCATTTTGAAATTTGCACATGCATGATCACAAAAATGTCAAAGTCTCTAGATCGGATCAAACTTGCGACTTTTAGAAGCCTTTTCTGCGACCTGCCCTCCAGTTTTTTTACATAATTCTTTAGATACTTATAGTTTTCATCAAACTACCGAATTTAATGAACATCTGTTGAAAGCGTTGGTCACAACTACAACAACAAAATTTTGTACGTTTTTCGCATACATTAGTGAACATTTGTACCAAATTTCATCTAAATCAGAGCTGTACTTTGATGAGAACAGAAATCACGATTTTTCGTCTAAAACAGCTGCCATTTTGTTTTCGCCTGGTCGATATAGCTGATTCACGAACTTAACCGAGGTATTTACTCAATACACCTTTCCTGAAAATTTGGTGAAAATCGGAGCAAAATTGCAATCTCTAGTTTGGCCACAAATTTCGTTGTATCCCATATATAAATAAATATATATATATATATATATATATATATATATATATATATATATATATATTTATATATATATATTTATATATACATATATATATATATATACATATATATATATATATATATATATATATATATATATATATATATATATATATATATATATATATATTGTAATGATTTTTAGTCTACGTGCGAACGCGGAACCGACCTCTCATCGGTTCTAGACGTTAAGTCTGCCAACGGATGGTACCCACCGGTCAACCAATCCGTGCACCGTCATCCATTCACGCGGTGGCTGCTTGTGGGCCAGCTAGATCGGAGAGGGTTTCGGCCGCGGGTCTCCGAATGGATTAAGCTCATTTACAATCTTCAGCCACCAATACATGCCCATTTTCAAACGCGTCACCAAAACAAAACCATACGGAGAGGAAACCTATTTTACGTTACTCCGTATTTCTTCATCAACCAGTCAAGAACAAAAATCTAATTTTTACTTCGCGTTCTCGAATTTCCGACGCGGTACCGAAAAGTATACTACGTTAACTCAACCCGACGAAAGCTACGTTAGTAAAAAGCAAAACAACACAGGTACCGCGTACCGCGCGCGACGCGAAACCGACCTCTCAAACCCTACCCTCGCAACGGCATACCTACCCTGCACCTAATTTCCCGCTGAAAAGAAGAACCACTGGAAAGGAAAGTCGTTATTAGAGTTTAGCAATTCATAGGTTTATTCATTTTCTTTTCATATTTACTTTACATCAAATTAATCAAGCTAATTATTATTGAGTTATCTATTGTGTAATTAATATAATGCTGCTTAAACAAGGCTTGTCACCTTTTTACCATACTGATATACTTCATGCTAGATGATATTGCAATATTAAGCACATTTTTCTTCAGTACAATATTTGCTTTTATAAAAGTAATGCTAACCCTCTATTTACAATTCAATATCAATGTAAGATATATATATATAAAAAAACTTTCATAGATGACATAGTCTACACCGCAGTGTCTTGTATTAAATGTGAATAATTTCAAGGAAACTACTACAAGAAATTAACAAAAACATAATTAAAATGATAATTTTAGAAATCATATGAATATATGCATTAAATCAAATTTATCTTAAGGCGCAGCCCCCAGTGAAACTGAAAATTTGGGTAAACTTTACAGCCGTTTACTTCGGAAACGTTACGAATATTTGCAAAAATTTTTTAGCAAGAAGTCACAATGAACCTTTGGTTATCGAATCAACTCATTACATTTTGCAAAAAGTTTGCTGCAAAAGATATTAAATTCAAACAAAATAGCATGTTTTCGTTAAAAACTTAACGTACCGAGTTGATTTAAGCTACCGTTGTTAGATCTAAATTATTTGCAGTGGATTAACTCATCAAAAATTTAAAAAACTTTTTTGCAAAAAAATTCCTAGAACAAAATGTAGAAATTTGATACAAATCAATGTTCATGCATGATATTTGTTCAGTGTGTGCAAATTACACATTTTGTTCTAGAAATGTTTTTACAAAAAACTTTTTTAAATTTTTGATGAGTTAATTCACTGCAAATGATTTAGATCTAAGAACTGTAGCTTAAATCAACTCGGTACGTTAAGTAGTTTCCGAGATCTACTACATTTTTCAACGAAAACATGCTATTTTGTTTGAATTTAATAGCTTTTGCAGCAAACTTTTTGCAAAATGTAATGAGTTGATTCGATAACCAAAGGTTCATTGTGACTTCTTGCTAAAAAATTTTTGCAAATATTCGTAACGTTCCCGAGGTAAACGGCTGTAAAGTTTACCCAAATTTTCAGTTTCACTGGGGGCTGCGCCTTAACAATAGATAATAAACACTCAGCATTAAATTTCTATTTCACGATTAAATTTGTATGTTTATCGATAAAAATTCAAATTTACAAAAAAAATATTTTCATTTACGTAATAATTGGTGATGATACGACAAAATAATGTCAGAAAAATGGCTTAATCATCTTCTTCGTTACACTTCCCTCTCTCTTTGTCATTTTTATAGTAGAATCATTTAAACAAAGCTTAGAAAATCGAACAATTCAATTAAATGAAGAAAAGGATTAGATGTAAAATCTAATCGGTAATAATTTACTTTTAAAGATTTTTGGGTTTTTTTTATATAGATATATTCTAAATAGAATTTCTCCAAAAATACAAACTAGTAAGCGACAAAAGAATTGAAACCGTATTCACTCTGATATTAACTCGTCTTCATCAATAAGGCTAACCTAATACTGTAATCAACGCCGAAATATAGATTAACTAAAGAAAGGGAGAGAGATTATTAAGTTTCTGTTTGCTTACTGATACTTTCACATAAAACAATTTCGTGATAAAAAACTGATATCTGAATGTATCATGCTTTGTTTGTTATAAATTTAAATATAACATTTATGCGCGTTTTACCTTTCTTTTTCTGGTTCATATAATTAATGCTAATATTTTGTTTTTCTTTAGAAAACTTATTTGGTACCATAGACTACGACTTATAATGTTTGCTAATTTTGAATTAATTTATGATATATATAAGTTAACACCTGAGCGAGCATATTTACCTGCATGCGCCAATTTAATATTGCTGACACCATGGCTGGCATGTTTCCGTAATTCTATCGATACCTGCAGAAAATGCGAGCATATTTACCTGCATGCGCCAATTTAATATTGCTGACACCATGGCTGGTATGTTTCCGTAATTCTATCGATACCTGCAGAAAATGCAATTTTACTTAATAAGCGAAATTTGTTGGTAATACATTTATTGTCAGATTAGTTCAGTCGAAATTATAACGTGTAACAGAAAAGAGGTGTTTAGCCCAAAAAATATATTTTTTTACCAATTAACCATTTATTTTTATTAAATGGCGCCCGAGCAGGGACCGTGCCGCGGCATCTTGTACATTAAAGTTAAATTACATTTGTCGCAAAACCAAAAGCGAATCGCTTGTGATTTATCGTTCGAAACGTGTACTCAAAGGATAAGTGATTTCGTGTTGTCGCAATAACCACGCGAACGCGTTAATAACCACGCGAGTGATTATCCGTGTTTCCATCCGTTCAAATTGAATACTGTTTCGAAAGCGGAATAACCCCGCAACCCAACAAGGTGTACAACAATCGGAGCTGCCTTAGTAGACCACAAAGGACGAACGGGAGTGACTTGGCCCATTGTTAAGCGGTGCGGACCCAACAGTAGGAATGCAGGGTCTACTTTTTACGTAAGTCAATTATAATTTTAACATTTGTGTACAGGTTTTCGTGAATTAAGGAAAATTATTACATTAGTTAGCAAGAAAGGTGTCAAAATTTCTCATTGATTTCCTTTTTTCACAAAATCTCGATTTTTAAAAAAAAATTTATAAAGTGAAAACAAATTTTTAGAAATCTATTATATATTTTGTTATATTATTTACTTCTCGAAATCAATTGATTATAACTTAAAATACCACCTTAAAATACTACAAGTGATTCAACAAATAATAGGATACAGTGATTAATATAGTGAAAACAAAACAAAGAAATAGTGTTGGTGATTCAAGTGATCCTTCTAAATTCAAAGGATATTCGGTGATTTGATTAGTTACCTTTCGGCATGAGTAATCCTAATTTGGTCAGACCTGCGCGGCTGAATTCGACTGATACCGCAAGTGCAGCTGGGTCCCTTAACTCTAATACACCCCCAGCTCAAAATGCGCGCAGTATGACTGAAACAGAATTCAATGATTACACAGCTAGATTAGTTTCTGAAAGGCTTGAGATTCAAGGCCGGCAGTTGTTTGCTTCCCTGATGAATCCTGCCTCAGAGGGTAATTATGATATTGACCAGCCCATCAATCGAGGTAACGATCAAAGTCTCAGCGAGATGGATCGTATACCTGACGTGGTCAAAAGCCTTCGAGATTTCTCCGGACAACCTGGAGAATTCTTATCTTGGAAAAAGAGTGTCGATCGGATGCTGACCATCTATGAGAATCTCAAGGGAACGGCAAAATACTATGGAATTATCCGCAACAAGATTACAGGGCAAGCAGATATAGCCTTGGAATCTTACAATACCCCCCTGAATTGGGAAAAGATTTCTAAGTGCTTAACTTTGCATTATACGGATAAGAGAGACCTAGGAACCCTCGAATACCAAATGACCACATTGGTCCAGGGAAGTAATTCAATACCCGAATTCTATCAAGCCGTTCACCACCACCTATCCCTTATATTAAATAAATTGGGCTCTTTGGAAATGGGACCGGAAGCTATGAATGTTATAACACGAGCCTATCGAGATAAGGCTTTGGATACCTTTGTGCGTGGCTTAAAAGGAGATCTTCCAAGGTTGCTTAGTATGAGAGAACCAGCTGATCTACCCCAAGCACTCTATCTCTGTCTGAAGCTACAAAATGTGGACTATCGGAAGCAACATGCAAATAATAGTCAGAGCAATATCCGTAGAGTGCAAGCCAACGCACCACCACCTGTACCCCCAAGACGATTCAACACACCCCAAAATCGCGGATTTCCGATTCCAGCGCCAAGAACCTTCATCCCTGATCTTGTGTGCAATTCCCAAAGACCACAGCGACCTCAGTTCACACATCCCCAACAACAGTTTCATAATGCCCGACAAGGCTTTTACCACCAACAATTACCACACAAGCCTCAACCTAGACCAGAACCCATGGAAATAGATCAGTCGATTCGATCAAGGGCCGTCAACTATCAAAATAGACCCAAAGACTTTAGAGCTGCCAACAAACGTGAGCATTCGCAACAATTTCATCACCCAAATAAACTTCAGCGCACTTACCACACACAAACAATAGACGAGACTCCACAGGACTTCGAAAGCTACGAAACGATGATGCAGGAAGAGGACCAAAATTATGACTTAACTTTAATAGATTACACGAATTCTAATGACAATATTCAATACGACATGGCCGAAAGCCTTGCCCCAGACATGACTGATAACCTAGAACCCGTCGAAACTTCCGAAAATATTAATTTTTTAGATTAAAGAGCTCTTCACTCCCGTACTTCGAGTACAAATTGGGGAATGGAGAGCTGCTGAAATTTCTTATCGATACCGGATCTAATAAGAACTATGTACGACCAAAGTACATTAGAAATCCCATACTAAATGAGAGACCATTCTATGCTAATTCCGTTGGTAGCAACGTAAAAATTACGCATCATTCTTTAATACAACCTTTCGGACCCACCGTCGGCAGACTGAATTTTTTTTCTCCTTCCTGACCTCAAAACCTTTGACGGCATCATTGGTAACGATACCTTAAAACAAATTAAAGCAATAATTCACACCGACAACAACTATATGAAAATTTACCCTAATCTTACAATACCCCTTAAACAACACAATTCACAAGCAGTCAACAAAATTAACCTTAGACTCAGCCACCTCACTGAATCACAATCTCGGAAACTCAAAAAATCATTCAAAGCTGCCCGAATCTATTCGCTGACCCAGACGAACGTCTTACTTTCATAACGACTGTTAAAGGAGAAATTAGAACATCAACAAATGATCCTGTGTACTCTAAATCGTATCCTTATCCTAGAACCTTAAAGGATGAGGTAGAACGACAAATTAAGCAACTTTTGCAGGATGGCATCATCCGACCATCGCGTTCTCCCTACAATTCTCCTGTATGGGTCGTGCCAAAAAAGGCAGATGCTTCTGGAGAGAAGAAATACAGAATGGTCGTGGACTATAGGAAGCTCAATTCCGTTACCATACCAGATAGATACCCTATCCCGGAAATTGAGGAAGTTCTAGCATCGTTCGAAACGTGTACTCAAAGGATAAGTGATTTCGTGTCGTCGCAATAACCACGCGAACGCGTTAATAACCACGCGAGTGATTATCCGTGTTTCCATCCGTTCAAATTGAATACTGTTTCGAAAGCGGAATAACCCCGCAACCCAACAAGGTGTACAACAATCGGAGCTGCCTTAGTAGACCACAAAGGACGAACGGGAGTGACTTGGCCCATTGTTAAGCGGTGCGGACCCAACAGTAGGAATGCAGGGTCTACTTTTTACGTAAGTCAATTATAATTTTAACATTTGTGTACAGGTTTTCGTGAATTAAGGAAAATTATTACATTAGTTAGCAAGAAAGGTGTCAAAATTTCTCATTGATTTCCTTTTTTCACAAAATCTCGATTTTTAAAAAAAAATTTATAAAGTGAAAACAAATTTTTAGAAATCTATTATATATTTTGTTATATTATTTACTTCTCGAAATCAATTGATTATAACTTAAAATACCACCTTAAAATACTACAAGTGATTCAACAAATAATAGGATACAGTGATTAATATAGTGAAAAAAAAACAAAGAAATAGTGTTGGTGATTCAAGTGATCCTTCTAAATTCAAAGGATATTCGGTGATTTGATTAGTTACCTTTCGGCATGAGTAATCCTAATTTGGTCAGACCTGCGCGGCTGAATTCGACTGATACCGCAAGTGCAGCTGGGTCCCTTAACTCTAATACACCCCCAGCTCAAAATGCGCGCAGTATGACTGAAACAGAATTCAATGATTACACAGCTAGATTAGTTTCTGAAAGGCTTGAGATTCAAGGCCGGCAGTTGTTTGCTTCCCTGATGAATCCTGCCTCAGAGGGTAATTATGATATTGACCAGCCCATCAATCGAGGTAACGATCAAAGTCTCAGCGAGATGGATCGTATACCTGACGTGGTCAAAAGCCTTCGAGATTTCTCCGGACAACCTGGAGAATTCTCATCTTGGAAAAAGAGTGTCGATCGGATGCTGACCATCTATGAGAATCTCAAGGGAACGGCAAAATACTATGGAATTATCCGCAACAAGATTACAGGGCAAGCAGATATAGCCTTGGAATCTTACAATACCCCCCTGAATTGGGAAAAGATTTCTAAGTGCTTAACTTTGCATTATACGGATAAGAGAGACCTAGGAACCCTCGAATACCAAATGACCACATTGGTCCAGGGAAGTAATTCAATACCCGAATTCTATCAAGCCGTTCACCACCACCTATCCCTTATATTAAATAAATTGGGCTCTTTGGAAATGGGACCGGAAGCTATGAATGTTATAACACGAGCCTATCGAGATAAGGCTTTGGATACCTTTGTGCGTGGCTTAAAAGGAGATCTTCCAAGGTTGCTTAGTATGAGAGAACCAGCTGATCTACCCCAAGCACTCTATCTCTGTCTGAAGCTACAAAATGTGGACTATCGGACGCAACATGCAAATAATAGTCAGAGCAATATCCGTAGAGTGCAAGCCAACGCACCACCACCTGTACCCCCAAGACGATTCAACACACCCCAAAATCGCGGATTTCCGATTCCAGCGCCAAGAACCTTCATCCCTGATCTTGTGTGCAATTCCCAAAGACCACAGCGACCTCAGTTCACACATCCCCAACAACAGTTTCATAATGCCCGACAAGGCTTTTACCACCAACAATTACCACACAAGCCTCAACCTAGACCAGAACCCATGGAAATAGATCAGTCGATTCGATCAAGGGCCGTCAACTATCAAAATAGACCCAAAGACTTTAGAGCTGCCAACAAACGTGAGCATTCGCAACAATTTCATCACCCAAATAAACTTCAGCGCACTTACCACACACAAACAATAGACGAGACTCCACAGGACTTCGAAAGCTACGAAACGATGATGCAGGAAGAGGACCAAAATTATGACTTAACTTTAATAGATTACACGAATTCTAATGACAATATTCAATACGACATGGCCGAAAGCCTTGCCCCAGACATGACTGATAACCTAGAACCCGTCGAAACTTCCGAAAATATTAATTTTTTAGATTAAAGAGCTCTTCACTCCCGTACTTCGAGTACAAATTGGGGAATGGAGAGCTGCTGAAATTTCTTATCGATACCGGATCTAATAAGAACTATGTACGACCAAAGTACATTAGAAATCCCATACTAAATGAGAGACCATTCTATGCTAATTCCGTTGGTGGCAACGTAAAAATTACGCATCATTCTTTAATACAACCTTTCGGACCCACCGTCGGCAGACTGAATTTTTTTTCTCCTTCCTGACCTCAAAACCTTTGACGGCATCATTGGTAACGATACCTTAAAACAAATTAAAGCAATAATTCACACCGACAACAACTATATGAAAATTTACCCTAATCTTACAATACCCCTTAAACAACACAATTCACAAGCAGTCAACAAAATTAACCTTAGACTCAGCCACCTCACTGAATCACAATCTCGGAAACTCAAAAAATCATTCAAAGCTGCCCGAATCTATTCGCTGACCCAGACGAACGTCTTACTTTCATAACGACTGTTAAAGGAGAAATTAGAACATCAACAAATGATCCTGTGTACTCTAAATCGTATCCTTATCCTAGAACCTTAAAGGATGAGGTAGAACGACAAATTAAGCAACTTTTGCAGGATGGCATCATCCGACCATCGCGTTCTCCCTACAATTCTCCTGTATGGGTCGTGCCAAAAAAGGCAGATGCTTCTGGAGAGAAGAAATACAGAATGGTCGTGGACTATAGGAAGCTCAATTCCGTTACCATACCAGATAGATACCCTATCCCGGAAATTGAGGAAGTTCTAGCAAATTTAGGAAAAAACTCCTTTTTCACAATCGTTGACCTGAAGAGCGGATTTCATCAAATCCCTTTGAAGGAATCGGATATTGAGAAGACCGCATTCTCAATAAATAACGGAAAATTTGAATTTTTACGCCTACCATTTGGATTAAAGAATGCGCCTTCTATTTTCCAAAGAGCTCTTGACGATATTCTGAGGGCACACATTGGAAAGCGTTGCTATGTTTACATTGATGACATAGTGATTTTCGGGAAGGACGAGCAAGAGCATTTCCAGAATTTAACTGAAGTTTTCCAGACCTTAGAAAAGGCGAACTTGAAAATTCAGCTTGACAAGAGTGAGTTTCTCCAAGAAGAGGTTGAATTCCTTGGATATATCATCGGAAAATACGGGATTAAAACCAATCCAAAGGAGGTCCAAGCGATAATGGAAATGAATCCTCTAAAAACCTTGAAGGACTTAAGATCATTCCTTGGTATGTCAGGGTATTATCGCCGCTTCATTCGAGATTACGCTCGCTTGGCTAAGCCCCTGACATCCCTTCTGAGAGAGGAAGACGGACGAGTGTCCAAAGTTCTTTCAAAGAACAAATTAATACATCTCAATGATGCAGCTTTGGATGCATTCAACAAAATAAAAAGATCTCTTGCATCTGATGAAATTGTCTTGAGGCATCCAAATTTTGAAAAAGAGTTTGAGTTAACTACTGATGCCTCAAACTACGCAATCGGCGCTGTACTGTCACAAGACGGGAGACCAATAACGTTTTTATCAAGAACACTTAACAGTACAGAAGAGAATTACGCTACAAATGAGAAGGAGATGCTCGCTATCATCTGGGCACTCAATTCTCTAAGAAATTTCCTCTACGGGTCTCGCAAAGTCAAAATATTTACCGACCATCAGCCCTTGACTTATGCTCTCTCTAATAAAAATACCAACTCAAAGATGAAGAGATGGAAAGCGATTCTAGAGGAATACAATTATGAATTGCACTACAAACCAGGCAAAAGTAACGTAGTAGCGGATTCCTTATCAAGACCAACCCAGATAGCTGCCATTCATTCTATGACTCCAACAGAGCATAGTGACGAAAGTTCGTCTCACAACTTAATTCCAACTGTTGAAGTACCACTGAATGCATTTAGAAATCAGTTAGTTCTCAAGATCGGTGACGAGGATAGCTACCAAATTCTCAACTCTTTCAACAACTATACCAGACATTTCTTCATCAAACGTAGCTACAACGAACAAGATATCATTGAAATCTTCAAGAGATATCTTAACCCAAATACAATCAATGGGCTTTCTACCAAAGAGGCAATAATGGGTAAGGTTCAGGAAGTATATCCTATTCATTTCCAAAACTTCAAGATAAGATTTACTCGAAGGATTGTTGAAGACATAACAAGCGACATTGAGCAAGAGAGCAAAATTCTGCAAACACATCGCAAAGCTCATCGCAATGCCGAAGAGAATAGGCTCCAACTGCTCGAAAATTTCTATTTTCCCAAGATGTCCTCAAAAATTAAAAGCCTGGTTAATAGATGCGTTGTCTGTAAGGAAAACAAATATGACCGACACCCCACTAATCCACACCTCAACCCTACTCCTGTGCCGAACTACCCAGGTCACACGATCCATATTGATCTCTTTTCTACAGAAAAGCATCGCGTTCTTACGGCCGTGGATAAATTCACAAAGTTCGCCCAAGCAAAAATAATACCATCCAAATCGGTTGAGGATATCAAAGAACCGTTGAGGGACATTTTGTTCTTTTTCTGTATCCCTGAAAATGTTGTCATTGACAACGAAGGTGCGCTGCGATCCATCACACTAAAATCAATGATGGATTTTACTATTCATTCGACCACAAACAAAAAACCGGTAGAACTTTTCTTCGGGAGAAACCCTAGACTAAACGAGAACACGGCTCTCTAATATAGAACAACTAAAACGGAAACAGCAAAAAGACCTAGAATTTCATAACAAAACGAGACGACCACTTAAGGACTATGACATAGGACAAGTTATTTACGTTAAAAAGAACAAAAGAGTAGGATCAAAATTAACACCACGATATCAACAGGAAATTGTTCAAGAAAATAAAAACACTACAGTACTAACACAATCAGGAAAAACCATTCATAAAAGCAATATAAGAAGTTGATCTTCTTTTCAGATATTTCATCCGAATGGTGTACTGTAAAGTACAAGTTCTAGAATATACAAACTCCCAAATAATCACCCTTAATTCCGGTTACGCTAAAATCAAGACTGGGAACTTCAAAATTATACATGACTTCGACATAGGATGATTCGAACAAGCTACCATCGAACTGACATCCATGATCGAGAAGGACATCCCACACGACAATCCCTTGAAGCCATATCTCGCACACGAGCTACAACAAACGCAGGATCTGTTGGAGAACATGAGACCCAGAATAGTTAAACGCTCTCTGAATTTTATCGGTTCCGCATGGAAATGGGTCCCAGGAAGTCCTGACCATGAGGATTTTGTAACTATAAAGCAAAAAATAAACAACGTTTTGACTAACAACAACAGACAAGTGGTAAGAAATAAATCGCTTAACGATCACTTGAACAACCTAACATTAATAACCAACAAACTTATAAATTTTGCAAAAAATGATACAAAATATAGACTTGACTTCACATCTAGCATTCAATATAAACTCAGGCTCATTAAGGAAGAATTAATAAATATCGAATACGCTATCAATCTAGCCAAAAGAGATATCATAAACACTGTTGTGCTATCTAAAAAGGAAATTAAATTAGTAACGAATATGTTTGATAAAGAAAATTTGCCTTATACTACCGCAGAAGAAGCCTTAGAACTATCAAGCGTCAAAATAATTACAAACGATATATCTTTATTATACATTGTAAACGTACCCATAACAACTCAAGAAACATATGAAAGAATAATTATAAAATCGGTGAAAAAGAAGGATATTGTAATAGAAATTGCACATAACACTCTTTTACGAAATCACGACCAATTTCTTAGCGTCATTAAAGATTGTAACAACTACAGAAATTTTACAATATGTGATCAAACAAATTTGCTAGATATAAGTAACTCAACCTGCATTCCTAATATTCTCAAAAGCTTTAGATCAATTTGTAACAGAGTCAACGGCCAACATATACCAGCGATCGAAGAAGTCACTCCCGGCGTCCTCATCATCAACGAACACCAAGGAATCGTAGAAATAGACGACGTCCCTAATGTCCTCAATGGAACATTCGTGATAAAATTTAATAATTCTACAATTAAAATTAACGAGCGTATATTTACAGCTAAAGAAGTATCCAGCATCAATGCGTTGCCAGCCATTCTTCAACCAACCCCAATGGAGAAACAATACCGTCAAGTACTATCACTGGAAATGGTCCACCAACTTCACATTAATAATACCAGTGAAATCGAGCTCCTGAAAAATGAAAATGCAACGGATGAATTGAAATCCTACGGAGTCACGGCCTGCCTCTTCATCATTTTGGCAGCAATCATAATATTCAGAGGTCGCAGCAAAACAATTGTATGCAACGAACCCCGCAAAATAGCGCAAGGTCCCGCAGACGTGAACTCAACTCATACCTTACAACAATCTCCAGCTTTGGACCAAGTAACACCATCAGCTGCAGCGATGTCCCGAAGATTTTACGATAGTCCATTTTTCTAAACAGATGAGGACATCTGTTTTTAAGAAGGGAGGAGTTAACACCTGAGCGAGCATATTTACCTGCATGCGCCAATTTAATATTGCTGACACCATGGCTGGCATGTTTCCGTAATTCTATCGATACCTGCAGAAAATGCGAGCATATTTACCTGCATGCGCCAATTTAATATTGCTGACACCATGGCTGGCATGTTTCCGTAATTCTATCGATACCTGCAGAAAATGCGAGCATATTTACCTGCATGCGCCAATTTAATATTGCTGACACCATGGCTGGCATGTTTCCGTAATTCTATCGATACCTGCAGAAAATGCAATTTTACTTAATAAGCGAAATTTGTTGTTAATACATTTATTGTCAGATTAGTTCAGTCGAAATTATAACGTGTAACAGAAAAGAGGTGTTTAGCCCAAAAAATATATTTTTTTACCAATTAACCATTTATTTTTATTAACTTATATATATATATATATATATATATATATATATATATATATATATATATATATATATATATATATATATATATATATATACATATATGTATATATATCTATATATATATATATATATATATATATATATATATATATATCTATATATATATATATATATATATATATATATATGTATATATATATATATATATCTATATATATATATATCTATATATATATATATATATATATATATCTATATATATAAATATATATATATATATATATATATATATATATATATATATCTATATATATATATATATATATATATATATATATATATATATATATATCTATATATATATATATATATATATATATATATATATATATATATATATATATATCTATATCTATATATATATATATATATATATATATATATATATATATATATATATATATAATTTCGTATTTCATCTAAATATTTCTCACGTATCTTGTAAAAATTGTTTTTGTGTATAAATGGCGTTCATTTACATCTTATATAATAATAGTATATATTTGTATGTATGTATAAAAAAAATGAAATGAGAACATGCTTCTGTAACAAAATACGAAGAGGAAATATTTTTGTTCTTGCATCTTAAACGCATTGTTTGGACAACGTACGCGCGGCTTGTACGTGAAGCGGAAAATTGTTCAGAACTTTATGCTTTCACCAATTTTCCCTATTTTCTTCTCATTTCATTTCTCAGGTATGAATATCCACATTAGAACTTTGATAAATTGTTTAAGCAATTAGCCATTCCCGGCTTATTGAGCGTCATGAAGTATATCTAACACGATGAAGCACCTTTGGCACTGCTGGAGAACACTTCGTCGTTCCGCACGCACAAGAACTTTGAACGTTACGCTTTCTTATGCACAAATACGCCATCTAAATGGCCTGTCTCAACGGAACGAATTTCAATTGCCTTGTTGCCCCAGCCATTATTTGACCATTTCCAATTATATGCCACTGACGTTGGCATTTCGCCCCACTGTAGCACAATATTTGTGGATACACGACCACTAGTTGTTACATAAACACTCTCATTATCATAACAAAGTAGCAGTTGCATGCCATTTGAATTGGGAAGAGTCACTTTACAATGTGGTACTATCGAACTCTGAGTATGCTTAGGAACATATATATGGAAATCTTCAGCGAAACCGTAAATTGCTTTTAGTCTTGATTGGTCTTCAATTGTGAGATCTGCTAACAACGGACGATGACTCAATTCACCGAAATTCTTAAATGCCATGAATTTATGATAAGGTTTTGGTGCCTGAATAAGTGAATCTTTAGACAAAAAGGTAGCAAAACCTTTTTCGATACGTAATCTTGTTTCATAGCAATTGAACTCAGCAGGAAGTCCAAAAACTACCAGGTGTCCGGCCGCGGGGATTTCGTGTGCCGATGTTCCGAACGAATTTTCAATAGACGTCAGTGTTAAAACAATATGCTGTCCCATTCAAATGTTAAACAAATCGGATTACTTGAACTACCTGATGCATTCATCTCGCGCTTGAAATCCTCGAAATTCCCGGTACAGATGCTTGTTGGCACCGCTTTGGCTGCATATACCGTATTAGAAGCGGCGCTCGGTGTTCTGTCTGGATTAGCCTGCCCACGAATATTCACGCTCACCTCCAAGTTGTACACTGGGTTCGGGAAAATATATGGGAAGTGTATTATAGTGTATGACGTCGGTATACTCTTCGAGTTGACTATACTCACCATCATTTAGTTGAGTTGAATTTGCCTGAACTGTCGGCACACTCCGGGACTTCCACATGGGTGGCGGCCACTACCTCCACACTTCACTTCCATGCGGCTGTCAAATTCTGTTGGCATCCCACGACAAAATTGACGTGGGATGTGCACTGGTCGCAACCAACGTGAAATGACAAGTCAGCTAGCAGCAAAGTGTGTTAGTAGTGGTCACCAGCGGCGTTGCATGATTCATTACAGGCCATTGTAATGAATTTTATGTCCGTGTAGGAGACGGGTGCCGATGGTCTGGCACAAGTGTCAGCGAGCTAAAACAACACCGAGCTCAGCTAACTAGCTTCGCTTAACGACCGCGTACGCGTGCTTGACGACTAGCATTTGCGGGATCATATGAGGCGGGTTCTTGTCGAGCCACGAAGCTACACTACAAAATACTTATCACGCGTACTCTACTCTACAAGACGTACCGATCAATTTTCATTATCTTTAGAAATGTTGTATTAGGTGTTAATTAAGCTACTCTACAGTAATTCAATATTTTTTTGCCTCGTTAAAGTTAGCGGACACGGAGGCTTGCGACAAACGCAAACATTACACAAAAAGCAACCGTTACTTTCTCCTAAGAAGGTCGTTGCATTACAAGGGGAATGTCAAACCTAAAGATGTTAAAGTGGCTGAAGTGAACCCCCACCTCTGCGTAAAGGATGGAAACTTGACGGATGTAGTTTACTTTACACTAGTAAAAAAACAAACCAAGCAATTTCGACGGGGTCACCACTTTATCTCTTCAGGAGCAGCCACCTCTGATCACCACGGGGCTGCTCGACTGCTTATGTTTATTACAATATATATATATATATATATATATACATATATATATATATATATATATATATATATATATATATATATATATATATATATATACTCGTATATAAATATATATATATATATATATATATATATATATATATATATATATATATGTATATATATATATATATATATATATGTATATATATATATATATATATATTTATTCATATATATATATATATATATATATATATATATATATATATATATATTTATTCATATATATATATATATATATATATATATATATATATATATCAATATATATATATATATATATATATATATATATATATATATATATATATTTATATATGTATATAAATATTTATTCATATATATATATATATATATATATATATATATATATATATATATATATATATATACATATATATGTATATAAGGTACTCACCGCAATAGGTAAAAGTAAAGTGCAGTAAATTCATTCAACTTAGAACAAAAAAATACTGCAAAAGGACTAATAAGCGAAACACTATGTATTACAGGACAGTCTTTTCGATGCCGACCCAGATATGGAGAGACTGAAGGGTTTCGCTCTTCACTAGTAAAGAAACAATTGTTTCCGCAGTGGAGAGATGGTTGTTATAATTTTAGGCCCCTCTCCTTGAATACGAGTCCCTGTCTTCTACGAACGTATGCTAATAAAAACCGCTAACCAATCATAAAAACAAATCGGGTGTTGGTCAGGACTAATTGATGATGGGGATTTTATCACTGCCGTTCATCAGATTAGCTCCCAGCAAAAGCTGACGCAATTCCAAGCAGTGTATTTGAAAACCCCGGGCCGATCAGTTTGTTCAAAATTAGAACTGTCCGACTACAAACTTTATAAAAATGTGTAAACCTTTCTTCTGGTAACATTTAGGGACGAACTACTCTATAACATCATAGGCATGTTCAGGCGGCAGGGCCACCACGAACGAAGAACTCCAGAAGATGCTATAGACCTTATTATACCGAAGACAGGACAAACAACACCAAAAGAAAGTTTATCGGTGACTCTATCTTTACTTTACGGAACCCTCCAAAGTATGCTACGTTAATATCAAATGGTAAGGGCGACAATAAAAATTGAATCGGTTCATCAGCCGACAGCAAAATTAAAAATGTGAGAAACCGAAGGAGAGTGATGCTGTTTCCCCTTCGGGCCCCACGTTGGGCGCCATTGTAATGAATTTCGAAATGTCCGTGTAGAACACGGATGCCGATGGTCTGGTACAAGTGTCAGCGAGCTAAACCAACACCGAGCTCAGCTAACTAGCTTCGCTTAACGACCATGTACGCGTGCTTGACGACTAGCATTTGCGGGATCATATGAGGCGGGTTCTTGTCGAGCCACGAAGCTACACTACAAAATACTTATCACGCGTACTCTACTCTACAAGACGTACCGATCAATTTTCATTATCTTTAGAAATGTTCTATTAGGTGTCAATTAAGCTACTCTACAGTAATTCAATATTTTTTTTGCCTCGTTAAAGTCAGCGGACACGGAGGCTTGAGACAAACGCAAACATTACACAAAAAGCAACCGTTACTTTCTCCTAAGAAGGTCGTTGCATTACAAGGGGAATGTCAAACCTAAAGATGTTAAAGTGGCTGAAGTGAACCCCTCAACTCTGCGTAAAGGATGGAAACTTGACGGATGTAGTTTACTTTACACTAGTAAAAAAACAAACCAAGCAATTTCGACGGGGTGACCACCTTATCTCTTCAGGAGCAGCCACCTCTAATCACCACGGGGCTGCTCGACTGCTTATGTTTATTACAATATATATATATATATATATATATATATATATATATATATATATATATATATATATATATATATATATATATATATATATATATATATATATATATATATACTCGTATATAAATATATATATATATATATATATATATATATATATATATATATATATATGTATATATATATATATATATATATGTACATATATGTATATATATATTTATTCATATATATATATATATATATATATATATATATATATATATATATATATATATATATATATATATATATACATATATATGTATATAAGGTACTCACCGCAATAGGTAAAAGTAAAGTGCAGTAAATTCATTCAACTAAGAACAAAAAAAATACTGCAAAAGGACAAATAAGCGAAACACTATGTAATTGAATATATCTTTATGGACATTAACATTTTAATATGTGAATAAAGGAAAAAAAACGCATTATTATATGTTACATGAATTACCGCAATGCAGAAGTATAATGCAGTAATTTAATGAAAGTAAAGAACAAAAATATATTGTAAAAGACAAATAAGCCAAACAGTGTATAAATGTGAAATTAATTATAATTCATCTATATGTGCATTGAAATTCTAGTATGCAAATAGAGCAAAACAAAATCAAATGAAAATGCCCAATAAGTCTAAGAAAACAATTAGTTAAAATATTCAAAGCAAGGTAACTCAAAACAAAAGTTATGCAAGAACTAACAGTCTAATGACTTATGATTCAAAAAGAATAAACAAATATTGTGACCAGAAATGAATATTGAGAGGAGCATATTATAACTTTTTATGAAACAATAAGCAAAGGAAAAGTAAATTCATTAAAATCGTTTAAAGTATTAATTTTTAAGTTAACATTCCAAGTTTACCAATTAAAAGAATAAAGCAAAAATTAGCATCTTTCACGATAAGGCTCTTGAAGCCAGTCGTGAACTTTTCTTTTCGACGGGGAGGCAATGTTACGGGAGCCGCAGTGAAATTATCATCCAATCCGCGTCCCGTCGTTCCTCTCAGTTTACTTTGAAGGGCAACATATGCGAAAAGCTATGAATTGTAATCAAAGCATCTGTGGGCGTGGCGTCGTATCATGCATTAGCAGAAGTGGGTGTGTATCCATACTCTTATTGGGCTTTTTCAGACGCAGCGTTAAAAGTGAGCGTTAAACAGGTTATATGGGCAAGAAGAGTGAGAGGCATTGAGGGGACCAGATGGTAAAAACAAGCCAACATTTTGTAGGGTGAACGAGCGTAACGCACATAAACAAATGCATTTTGTTGATCATTTGGTGGGGGAAATTTTATACAAACGCCGCTAATCATTCCGAATTGAACATTCGGTGAAGAAGGTAGTCGTCATGAAACGATTGCCTTTCTTTAATTTGCGTGCAAAAATGGATGCGTGGACACGAGAAGCTACGCGTTATTTAATAGATTTATAAAAGCGGAGGCCATGCTCAATTTCAGGAAACAACACGACGAATATCTCGATTTCAATAAAGTTAAATTGCCTATTCTAAATCCATAGAAAATTAACAGTACGCAGAATCTCTATAGAATCGCATTATAATATGCCAGTTGATAACACAACAAGAAAAATATGCGACTTAAAAGGATATTCAAATTTGGAATATATTTTTCAGAAAGCGGAAAAACACGGAGGTTCTAATAAATCCAATAGAAGTTTGAATCGACAAACTTTAACAATCAATAAATACATTTTTCATTCCAGTTTTTGTTACCTCGTGCACAATTCAAGGCTCACACATCAATTCTCAATCGCTTATCTCTCTGTCTTCGCTTTCATGTTGTCCGCACGAGCCCATTCATGTTGTCCGCACGATGTTTAACGATCAAATGACCCTTTTGACACATACACTCGCAAGACGTGTATCGTATACAAAAATAGGTTGGCTGAACTATGCGACGTGTAAACATAAGGGCGTAAGCGCGAAACCTGTTTGGATATGGGTTTTTACCATTCCCGTGTGAAAGAGCCCATTAAGTATTAAACATATACCCACAAGACTTCGCAATCGAGCGTACCGCCTCTGTGGAACAAATTAGTTACACGCATATAGAATTAGGCAAATCGACCGAAAGCTTGAGCTTTGTGATTGCAACATTATATTTTGAACATTGAATTAAGTCAGCATAATTATGCTTTAAAAGAAAATTATAGAAACAAGAAAATCGAGAAGTATTTCTCCATTCGCTGGCTCAAGGTGTGCGCCCAAGCTTATTCTACCCCAAGGCACTTAACCTGGGATAAGTGAATTAAGAATACGTTCAACTGCATCTTGAAGGCATCTGCCCGAGTATAAGCGCCCCAAGGCAGTTACACCCAGGGCCTGCAGTTGAACTAATAATTGATTGATTTATCAATCTGACTGCATACTCAAGGCGTCAGCCCGAGTTTTAGCATCATAAGGCAACTATGCCCGGCGTCTGCTGTTAAAGTTTTAATAGATTTTCCCTCCGAATGACTAAAAAATATACAATAATTAAAGTAAATATAAATCGCAGAAATTTTACAATTCCATTAAGGCTCCAACTTTATACATATGCAACATAAAACTCATTAATTGTCGCTGTAATAATTTAATTATCAGAAGAATTCATTAGGAAAATATGTTATTAATAATATATAGTTAACTGAACGTGAGATTGCGTAACATAACCAAGAAGGAAATAATACTTACTCATTAAATAAACGAACACCTTTTTACTGATCTGGTTGTCAAGTATAAATTAGCAGGTAAATGTTGTACAGGGATATATCTCTCTCCCATGATACACATAGAGGATACACATCATATCAAGCGCCCATTGCATGCTAGTATGCATAGGGTATACTAGTTATACAACAGGGATTCTGTTGGAAACCAAAAGGGACCTTTTATGCTACCATAGCTCTTGGAGCATCGTGATGGAGTTGATTTTGCGCGAGATAAAAACTCAAATATCGCTTGCTGAACGGGCAGAGCATCTGATGCAGTTACTTTGTTCCATTAACATTACGGAATGCCAAGATCAGGACAGGCACATAGACATTTTATTTGTGAATTTGAACTACCACTCTAGTACACTCTTTGAGTCGTGGGTGGCTAAACGGTCGCTATTCGATGGCTTTAGTCAAACTATGCACTATCTATTCAGCATAATGGACAATGAAAACGAAAATGAGCTATATAGTAGACTGCAACATGTGGAAAGAAATGAAGAACAACTAGTTGAACTAGAAAAATAAAGAAGTGGTGTGGTTAAAACCTCTTTGGAAGAGCTTCGTAGAGCTTTAGCCCAGGTTATGGACAGACAGCAACAATTGGCTATGGAAATCGGGGATATCGAAAATCCTACCAATGTTTTATTGATAAATGAAAGAAAAACGCAGATAATTACGATTCTGCTTGCTCAAATAATAGAAATAGAGTCCAGGCAACGGACACTTGTCGATATTATAGTTTCGACTACCAATAACAGAATACACCCCTTTCTAATATCCATGTAAAAGCTTCAAGAGGTTTATACTAAGGCTTGAATTGTTTGCTCTAATTTTTGTGAACAAGTTTTACTTTAGTCAGCAAAGTTACAATATTATTGAAAGAAAAACTTGTTATAGTCATAGAATTACCTTTATTTCAATTACCGAAGATGCAACTGCAGCAAATTCAATCTTTTCCAATCCGTACAAACCAAACATGTGTCTTGGTCTCTGATGTCAATATCACGCCCATTGCAAGCCATCTTCCTACACAGCAGTTTCTTTTATTCACCTTGGTAAATACTCAGACACCCTATAATGAATTTCGAAATGTCCGTGTAGGACACGGGTGCCGGTGGTCTGGCACAAGTGTCAGCGACCGCGTACGCGTGCTTGACGACAAGCATTTGCGGGATCATATGAGGCGGGTTCTTGTCGAGCCATGAAGCTACACTACAAAATA
Source organism: Odontomyia ornata (assembly GCA_963969285.1). Classification (NCBI taxonomy): domain Eukaryota; kingdom Metazoa; phylum Arthropoda; class Insecta; order Diptera; family Stratiomyidae; genus Odontomyia; species Odontomyia ornata. The sequence continues at coordinate 174,907,571 of OZ017742.1, forward strand.
CTTATCACGCGTACTCTACTCTACAAGACGTACCGATCAATTTTTATTATCTTTAGAAATGTTCTATTAGGTGTCAATTAAGCTACTTTACAGTAATTCAATATTTTTTTTTGCCTCGTTAAAGTCAGCGGACACGGAGGCTTGAGACAAACGCAAACATTACACAAAAAGCAACCGTTACTTTCTCCGAAGAAGGTCGTTGCATTACAAGGGGAATGTCAACCTAAAGATGTTAAAGTGGCTGAAGTGAACCACTCATCTCTGCGTAAAGGATGGAAACTTGACGGATGTAGTTTACTTTACACTAGTAAAACAACAAACTAAGCAGTTTCGACGGGGTGACCTCCTAATCTCTTTAGCCACTCCTGATCACCACGGGGCTACTCGACTGGTTGTGTTTATTACAACCCCAAGCCCGGAGATTTGGATGCAATGCCATTGAATGTCCCAATAATTCGATCTCCACCTTCTGAAAATGAAATTATCAAACTCCTGCATAATCCATATCACAAACAAATTTCCCTACCTCTTCGTATAAATATATCATTGAATTAAATAAGCCCAATAGTTGGCTGTATTTTCTCCTAACTACCTCACCCATCCACGTGCAATGTCACAGCAACGCAACTACGCATATTCTTAGCGATCAGGGGAAGCTGATCGTTACTCAGCCTTGTTACCTGCAAATAAATGAACTTCTGATCCCGCATAAAACAGTAAGTTCTCAAGATTTCGTAATGCAACATGTACCTTTTTTCCTGAAATTTGATACTAACCCATTTAACCTCGAACTCTCAGCTCTCGCAGTTAGACATGCTAACACATCATTACATTTAGCCCCGCATACAGACGAAGATAAAATTTTCCAAAGCAATACTCATTCCCTAACAGAAACCTGTTTCAAGCTAGATCAGAGCGAATCAACGAAACTAACCAAACCTACATCCAGCTAACCAAACTCTCTACCTTCGTTGTAGCACTCCATTCTAAGTATTGGAGCATATCTGATTATTTGGCTTGTATTGTATCGATTTCGTAAACCATCAAAGCAAAAAAACCTCTTACTTCCCATATTACTCTTAATCTCAACGGGCAGCCAGCAGTAACAGAAGCTAACCCAGTAGCTCAAAACAATGAAAAAAACAAGTTGGGTGGACAGACCTACGCTCATGTCAGAAGGGTTTTGTACTCAACTTACAAAATGCAGTCACCAGCAACGAATTAAATCAAGAAACATATAAAAGACGATTTTATTGGAGAAAATATGAAATTCGAAGATCATACTATTGTTCACAAAGTTGAACGAATTTTGACTTCTGAGGTATTTGTTATTGTTATGCTTATAAATACCTCCCTTGATAATTTTTTCAGAGGCAGGAAACACATTTTCACATTTATGTATGTAATTGTAGGTACTCATTTCAGTCATTCATTAAATTGCATCTAGTGTTAAAACTATGCACCTTAAACGTTGAAGTTGGGGAAAAATAGCTCAAAATTATTCAATCTTCGCATTTAAAATAGCCATTTTTTTTTTGTTTACTAACTGAACCGACTCTCAATGATATTCATGATACCTATCATTCCTGAAATTTTCATGCAAATCCTAGCAAAGCTGTAGTGTCTGAGCCGGTAAAAAGCACATATGGTTTCATAGCCATATGCTTCCATAGTGATACAGTGCATATTGTTCACTGTATTACTAGTAATACAGAAAAATTCAAATCCACCCCAAAACTTTCAAGAAGTCAACACTTCTGACATTTCCACAAAGTTTCATGGGTGTAGCTTTTATAGTTTCGGAGAAAAAGTGGTGTGACATACAGGTGGACGGACGGACAGACGGACGCAGGTAATACAGAAAAATTCAAATCCACCCCAAAACTTTCAAGAAGTCACCACTTCTGACATTTCCACAAAGTTTCATGGGTGTAGTTCCTATAGTTTCGGAGAAAAAGTGCTGTGACATACAGATGGACGGACAGACAGAACGACGCAGGTCGCGATTGCAATAGGGTTTTGTATTTTAGTACAAAACCCTAATAAAGCCACCATCCTCACTAACAACACTTCCATTATATCCTACAGTTCGTTCGTTTCAATTAGTGTAAAATACATAAATAAACAGAAAATAAACTTCAAAGGTAAGGCTTAACACCCCCAGCACCTTCATAAATATCGGTGATAGCAATTAAAATAGCTTTTGTTTTCCGAGATTAAAAAAAAATATAATAATAAGGGAGAAAAAATCAGCTCCTAAATCACAACGCTACTTGACCATCCATAATCGCATAACACAACTATCTTATCTAGCAGCAATCATTAAACTGAATGAAAGCAAACTGCCACCCAACCCCAGACAATAATCTTTCAAAAGCTCTGTAATTACCGAACAATCATCAGCCACTCATTCAATACCTACCTTGATAAAAAGCTTTCTTTCGTCTCCAAGCTTATTGGGCCACGAATACGAACAACTGCAGGCGATCGTGGAAATGTAGATCAACGTCACGACTAACCGAGCCCTGATTCCCTATGTACAGATTAACAGAAGCACCAATCATAATCAAGAAAAATACGTTCTCAACTAATATATTAACTTATTGATTGCAAAGTACATACCCAAAAGTTTATTTAGCAAGCTTTTCGTTATAGTTTCTGGAAATTTAATAACAAGAAAAATGGAACGAATAAAGGAGTTTATTTTCAAATTTATAATCATAGAAAGGAAAAATTTCGTAGAGTAAAGTTAAAAAAAGTCTTTTTGTTTATTTTTGGAAATATTATTGTTGCCACCAGCAAAAATAATAAAACGAAAATCTGAAAGGGAAAAACAAACAAAAATAAGTGTAACGGAGCTAACGACATAACAAATGAACTTCATACAGTTTAAATCTTGAAAGAAATCTGAGCATAGATAAAAGCAAACTAATGTAACAATACAAGAAATAGAATGAAATATAGCTTAAAAGAGATGTGTAATTTAAATGACACATATCAGTAAATAGAAACATAAACAATAAAAGAAAAACAAACTAAAACTTCAACAGAAAGCCTTTCATGTAATATGACAAAGATCAATGAACTCAAAATCAAAAAAAAAATAGTTCATCATAAAAAATAATGGATTATATCTTCATGTGCGTTATCATTTTAATATGTAAGTAAAGTAAAACAAGGAAATAAAAAGAAAAAAAAAGGAGAAAAAAACTCATTATCATATGTTACATACATCACAGCAATGCAAAGTATAATGCAGTAAACTCATTCAAGTAAATAACAAAAACATATTGTAAAAAGACATAAAACAAAATTGATTGAACAAAACAGGAATAAGAACAAACTCATTATTATGCATAAATTATTGCAATGCAACAAGATAATGTAATAAGTTTATCAAGGTCAAGAGCAGAAACATATTGTAACAAATATTAAATAGCTTAAATGTAAAACAAGTAATATCGAAACTAGTTTTAATTTTGTATCTTCCGCTCAAAACAACATATAATGGCATTTAAGCTGTTAATCAAAATGAAAAAGTATATACTCGTAAGTAGAGAAAAGAAATTTTAAAAATGTTACAGAATAGTTAAAACAAAATAATACTGTGGAAATATAAAATGAAACATGAAAATATTCCCGTATCTCGTTAAAATTTAATGAATACATAAAAAACAAAAAATAATAATTGCGTAGTAAAGAAAAAAGTAAATAAAGGTAGAGGAAAAGCAATTAACTTCATTGTAACCAAGAACAAACGAAAAATTAAAATACTTATTAATGAAAGCTGAAATAATTGCTTACAATCAAAATGTTAGACATAATAATAATAATAATAAATGTAGATAATTGCTTGAGTTAAAAATTGAAATATTGCAATCAAAAAGAAATGTATTATTAATAATGTTAATCTACATATGACAGCCATGAAGGAACCTAATTGAAACAATCAAATACCCCTCGTTTACGTTTAGTTTCAACAACTCAGCAGCTTAGCAACTAAAATAACGAATTAAGAATAGTTTTTATCATGATTAGGCTCTTCAAGCCACTCGTGAGCTTTTTTTCAGAGGAAGGAATGTTGTAGTGATCTGATATAACCTCAAGAACTTAGGCTCGGCCAATGTCTCGAGCATTACTAACGCTTCGCACATTGGTTCTCGTAGGTACCCTGCATCATGCGCAAAAAACACTGCATCATGCGCAAAAGAAGTAAGTGTATGCGTGAGTATGCCATATACTTCGAAAGAGTACATATATAAAATCACTTCTCGAAAAGCTTAAGCATTGTTGCTAGTCACCGATAGGTGGCCACGTGAAAATTATCCAAACAATCCACTGCCCTTATTTGTTATTAATATTAATCGTTATTTTAGTTGACGAAGCAAAGAGGTAAATGCACTTAATAAGAAATGCAATTGATTGGCAACAAAGGTAAACTTGAAGTAAGCATTATTTTTGTGTAAATGTCCATGGCCATGAATAAGCGAACCTTTGCCTGAGTAGAACCGTCTCAAGGCATTTTGAACAAGACTGACAGACCTCAAGATTGTTCCAGCCCAGATCCAAGCAGCCATACTGTTAAACTGTGAGAACATCAGCCAGCTAGGCAACCAGCCCGGATCCAAGCCGCTGTCTTGATAACCATACGCACATCCGCCAGCTAGTCAACCACCCCGTATTCAAGCAGCCGTACTGATAACCTGCACGCACATCAGCCAGCTAGTTAACCAGCGAGGATCCAAGCAGCGTTACTTACCCTGCTCAAGGCGTTTGCCCGAGCAGTAGTTTTCCTAAGGTGTCTTTCGCAGGAAGTTAACGTGATTTCAATTTAACCACCGGTGGCTGTGCGGCCAACACGCATCGCCAGTGACCTTGCAAGTACCACGCAACATCAGCGACCGTGCGGACATTACAATTAGTACAAAATCGCCACCGGCAACCAAACGACCGGCTCGCACTGCCAGCAACCACTAAGACCGACGTACGTGGTCGGCAACTGGTCTGCCAGTAACTAACCACCGGCGGTCTGTGATGACATCTCAACCCCGTCCCCCGCAGGGGGAATGCCGGTCGACCCCCGCAGGGGGAATGCCGGTCGATCCCCGCAGGGGGAATGCCGGTCGACAAGAGCTCTCTTGGAGGCTAGCATTCTTTGGGGAGTTCCACCCCCACGTACCCGAGGAAACTCCGCAGGGGGAATGCCGGTCGACAAGACCACTCTAGGAGGCTAGCATTCTTTGGGGAGTTCCGCCCCCACGTACCCGAGGAAATTCCCGCAGGGAGAAAGCCGGTCGACAAGAACATTCTTGGAGGCTAGCATTCTTTGGGGAGTGCCGCCCCCACGGACCCGAGGATATGGGGGGTGCCGTGAGGTTCCCTCTTATTGTATCTGGATTACGCTTTGGACAACGAACTGGAATTGACGCTTTGGGCTGGCGGATGTGATGGTTTGGACCTAGTTGCTTTGCACAGTAGCGCCGAGGTGAAACTCGTGTGTGAACGGCTCCAATTCAACTATCATACCGTCTCCGTCCCGGTAAAACCTTGGCAGGCCTCGGAATACGTTCGAAGTTCGCACCATTGGGTTGGCGGTGTAGGTTCGGTTGAGACGGACTCCCGATTAGCGCTGGTCTGGCTCTGAGCACTTGTCCCCATAAGGGCTTGTGCCAACCCTCGCATGGCCTCCCTGCTCTGCAAAGATAACCATGGGACCAAAAAGGCGACTACACACACGAACGGAGATAGCGGCTCCGAGGGGGGACCCAATAAAATGGAGCAAACAAATGAAACCACAAGCAAACAGGACGCTAGCACGGAGAACCCTTTCAGGCAAAAACCGCTGTTGGCAAGAACACCGATAAAACAAGTCACCGATTGCGGGGGGAGGCAGCAAACCCCAGAAACACTGTTAAAGTCAACACCACAGGTTAAATCATCGGAGACAGACCACAGACGGACTAACGAACGAAAGAAGGCAGAGTGCGTTGTGCAACCTGGCATCATTGCAGCCTTTGGGCGCAGTAGAAGGACTATGCGCACCCCGGAGCGCCCAGTGCAAGACGTACACAATCCGGATCAAGTTGCGACACCAACGGAGGCCAGTGTAAGACTGGGGGAGGGAGAAGTTTTGCCGTTGGCCGACGCCACTTCAAACGCAATCCAAGCGATAGAAGCAAAAGGGCTAGGAAACGGGGGCTTCTCCCAAGAGGTGGCGCCAAATAACACAATCGCCCTTGACCGCGCCGAAGAGGAGCGGCTTACTCGGAAAGCGGGGAATATCGTCAAACAACTGAGGGCTGCCTGCGAAGTGCAGAAAAACATAGGCAAGAGTGTCAAGAATGGCATTCTTGAACTGGAGGAGCTTTTTGGCCGCATAACGCACTACGGGCGGAGGTGGCTTGCAGCCGAGAAGCACCAAAAAGACACGCTCTCCCTCGAGGCATCAGTGGGTCCTAGCAGCAGCAAAAGAATGGCCGGTAGCCCAATTGAAGGCGACTGTGAGAAAAGGAGGAAGGATGAGACCATAAACGAAGTTGACACTCCAGGCGAAGAGTTTCATGTGGTGCGAAACAAGGCAGCGAAAAAAGCGGCCAAAAAGCTACTCCTAGAAAAAAAAAGACAAAGAGCTCAACCACGAAGAGAACGAGGAGCCCCCCGCTATACCGCAGAAAACAAAAAGCAAACCGCGGCACAAACCCTTGCGAGAGGCACTGCTTATTAAACCCACTAAGGGCCGAACCTACGCAGATGTCCTCGGTGAAATTAAAGGAGCGGTCAAGCCAGACGACACCAAAACTGCCATCAAAGCAGTTCGACCAACCCGGACCGGCGGCTTGCTGGTGGAATTCGGGCCAGAGGCCACAAACAAAGATGCATTCCGTGACGCGGTTCAAAAGGTTCTTGGAGATGCGGCAACGGTTGCCTCGCTCGAACCAATGGCCACCCTGGAAATCAGGGACCTCGACTGCGTCACGGACAAAGCTGAAGTAGAGGATGCCATTAGGAGGGAGTTCCCCAGCTTAAGTGAAGTCAAGGCAAGATTGACGCGTGAAAACACAAGGCGGCAACGCATGGCTATTGTCGAACTAGCTGATAAAGACGCCCAGCAAATCCTGGCGAAGGGCAAAATTAAGATAGGTTGGGTGATCTGCAGGATACGGAGAAGAGCGATCCCTATCCGCTGCTTCAGATGCCTCGAATACGGACACACCGCGTATGGCTGTAGGGGACCCGACAGGAGATCTCTGTGCTACAAATGTGGTGAAACGGGGCACAAAAGGAAGGAGTGCACGAACGAGGCAAAATGCATTCTTTGCAAGGACGCTAAGCTAGCACCCGGCGACCTCAAACATGAGCCGGGGACAGGGAGATGCCGGGTTTTCAAGGAGGCCCTAACTAAAGCCAAATTGATACTCAAATGATCCGTATCCTGCAGGTCAATTTGCACCGAAGCACAAACGCCCAGGACCTACTTGAGCAGTTTGCGAGGGATAAGAAAGCTGACCTCCTGTTGCTGAGCGAGCAACATCATAACAAGGACTCGCAAGCGTGATACCCTGACAAAACTGGTACCTCGGCCATCTGGGTTCGAGACAGCGCCCGCCTTCAGGTGCAGGGCCATGGACGCGGGGATGGTTTTGTGTGGGTGCGGTGTTCAGGGATAACATATTTCAGTGTTTATCTGACGCCTAACGAGGCAATGCGATCCTTTCGAACCAAACTCGATGCCCTGGAGGACGCTGTCTCGAACACAGAGGGCCACATGCTGGTCGGGGGAGACTTCAACGCTAGAGCCATCGAATGGGGTATGCCACAATCCGACCCAAGGGGAAAGCAAATATTGGACATGGCGGCCAGAACAGCGCTTTTTGTCCTAAATACTGGTAACACCCCTACTTTCCGCCGCTGGGGTTGCGTAGGAACCATACCCGATGTGACACTCGCTTCGGAGTCCCTGGTACCTAGAGTACACAACTGGCGAGTACTAGAGGACTACTCGGCTAGTGATCACCAGTATATAGCTGTTGAGATTCACGACGGTGCCACTCTGCGTGCATATGCCCAAACTTCAATCCTTGGACGGAGGACTGGGAGGATGGACGTCGAGAAGTTCACTGACGCGCTTACGGCAGGCGCACCGTTGCTGGGAGCTCCGCCAGGGAGTGGAGGGCCTACAGCCAAGGACTTGGTGAACTCAACTATGAGTACCATCATAGCTGCTTGCGAGTCTTCCATGCCCCGCCGGAGACCCCGACATGGTAAGCCTCCAGTATACTGGTGGTCAAACGAGATCGCCGAACAAAGAAGCGAGTGTCACAAACTTCGGCGAGAGGCCCAGCGGGCGCAAACACGGGAGGAGGCAGACACTAGGCTAGCAGCATACAGGTCCAGCAGGAAATATCTTCGCAGGCTTATTAACAAGAGCAAGGCCCGATGCTGGCAAGACCTCGTGGACGATGTAAATAGGGATCCGTGGGGCCTTGGCTACAAGCTGGTCATGGGGAAACTTGGTGCCCTACGGAAGCCTTGTATACATGACGCGGAAAAGATGGACGCGATAGTGCGGGGACTCTTCCCCGCCCACCTCGTCCGTGTTGACGCTGTCCATGGTGAAACAGCAGTCGAGTGCCCACTCTTCACACAGCTGGAACTGGAGGAGGCAGTCCTCTCCCTGAAGGCAAGGAAGGCTCCAGGTCCAGATGGTGTTCCAGCTGAGGTTTTGCAGCTCGTCTATCACCATTGTCCTGACTTGCTGCTCAGCACATTCAACGCTTGCCTACGGGACGGGGTTTTCCCGGTACGATGGAAGGTGGCGAGGCTCGTGCTGGTCAGCAAGGGGAAGGGAAATCCCGAATCGCCGTCTGCATACCGCCCGTTATGCATGCTAGACACGGCTGGGAAAGTGCTAGAGAAACTCATCAAGGGAAGACTCACTGACGCGATTCGTGCTGCTGGGGACCTATCTCCTCGGCAGTACGGCTTTAGAGCAGGACGTTCTACCATTGATGCGATTGCAGAGGTGGTGAACGCGGTCCAAAAGGCAGAGGCATGTAGTCGCACCAAGCGACGGATCGTCCTGTTGGTGACACTTGACGTCAGGAATGCCTTCAACTCCGCTAGATGGGTGGATATTCTGGATACGCTGGAAAACTCTTTTCAAGTTCCAGAATATCTAATGCGGCTTTTGAGGAACTACCTAAAGGACCGAAGCCTGCTCTACGACACGACACAGGGCCAACGAAGGATGGCGGTTACATCGGGTGTTGCCCAGGGATCTATCCTTGGTCCGGACCTGTGGAACGTGTCTTACGACGGGCTACTGAGACTTGAGATGCCAGATGAGTCGCGCTTGGTCGGCTATGCGGATGATGTTGCGGCTCTGGTCGCCGGACGCACCGTTGAACAAGCGCAACTTAGGCTAGGTATGCTAATGCGCCGAGTGAGGGACTGGATGACTACTCGCGGGCTCAGTCTAGCACTGGAGAAAACCGAAGTGGTCATCTTGACAAAAAAGAGAATCCCTAGAGTAAGGATGATCAGTATTGGAGATATGCAGATCGAATCGAAGCCAGCGATGAAGTACCTGGGGCTACTGATCGACTCGAAGATGAGTTTCTCTGAGCAAATCAGGGCAACGGCTGAGAAGGCTGCTTCGGGAATATCGGCCCTGAGTCGACTTATGGCCAACGTAGGGGGACCCAGCCCATCAAGAAGACGCCTCTTGATGAGTGCTGTAGGGTCAGTGCTACTGTACGGAGCAGAGGTATGGGGCGACGCTCTCAGCAAGGAGGTATACCGAAAACGATTGGCACAGGTACAGAGAAGAGGAGCACTGAGAATTGCATCTTCGTATCCAACAGTCTCCGACTCGGCGGTGAGAGTGATTGCAGGCGTGATACCTGTCGCCCTCCTTGCTAGAGAGCGCCGCGCTATTTACCTGCGCCGAAACAAGGATGCGAGGGAGATGGTTGTCTGCGAGGAGAGACAACGCTCGCTCAACGATTGGCAGCAGTCTTGGAGGAATTGCACGAAGGGAAGGTGGACTGCGCGCCTCATCCCGGATGTGAGACCGTGGCTAAATCGAAAGCATGGTGAGACTGGCTTCTATCTGACCCAGCTTTTGAGCGGGCACGGGTGTTTTCAGTCTTACCTGCACAAGATCGGCAAGTCACGGTCTCCCGATTGTCGGTTTTGCCCAGGAGAGGAGGACAATGCCTGTCACACATTTTTTGCGTGTACCAAATGGGCCAGGCCGCGAAGGGAACTCTACAGGGAGACGGGAGAGCTCACCCCGGATAATATAGTTGCGGTGATGCTCGAATCGGTTGACAAATGGAACCAGGTGGCACATTATGCTCGGGCAGTCCTAAAATATAAAAGGGACTCACAGCAGCCGGAGGCGCTGGGGCTGGGGGATCGCTCTTCTGGCAATTCCTCTTCCCCCCTCCCCTCCCGCTAGGAAAGGGACTCCCCAGCTTGAAGGCGCCCCACGGCGTAACAAAACGAGACCTGGCCCGAAGTAATGTGTCAAACGGTTCCAGGCTAGGTTCTCAGATTGACAGGGGAGGTGTTTAGTGGGTAGTCCAAAGGTATCCTCCATGGGAGTCCCACACTGCCAGACTCGGCGGGCATAAATGCCTTCACCTCCCTACCACAAAAAAAAAAAAAAAAAAAAAAAAAAAAAACCCCGTCCGGCGCTGGAAAAATTGATCGCTGTGACGCCCAGAGCGGATCCGAAGCCAGTCACTATCGAAGAATACCGTTCACCGTTGATCAAGCCGCTTGATACGTCTGTGGTCGAGCCGGAAGAGAAGTGGCAAAGAGGTGGGTGGGTTATGGAATATCGCCGCAAGAGAAGTAACCTGCGCCGATTGGCGCGGCTCGCTGTAGCAAAAGTAGAGCGGGAGTCGTTCAAAAGGTAGATTAAAGCATTGGAGATAGATGAAGATATAAAAGAGGGTATATTGGCGCTACGATCAACGAAACTCGCCCCAGGTAATTAGGCATTTGAAAAAGGCTTAACAAATGTTATAGAATGTCTCAAACTGAGACGGGTTTCTGTGTGTAAAAGGATGTCACGCTTTTTTTCTGTCAAACAAAGTCCAGGAGATTTCCACATCGGTGAATACTAGCTATTGAGAATTGACTCACAATTCAATATTTATAAATTCAACTAGAATCTAAAGTTGATTTAATTACTCGTATTATTACCGTACACGCTTTATCTCGTCAATAAAAAGGAAAGCGGTTCATTGTGCTGACTTGTACTTGAATTGCAGGCAAGTGTTTTTGCAATTTCTATTCCTTAGTATGTAAGCAAAAATGTATACTCCATTAATTAGTATGTAAGCAAAAATTGTACATAAATTAGCTTTGATGTAGGAAATAAAGTAATTCTTGATAACCAAGGCCACGAGTCTTTTTTGTGTGTTAGTGCTGTTGGTGAGACTGCCACAACACCTTGGAAATTAAGATCTGGTACTGTACGAGCTATGCAAATTAAAGAATATTTACATACATTATTTAGTCCATTGAGCCGGATAAACGAAACTTGATGTTGAGGACAGTTTAGAAGTGTTGGTAAATTGCCTTGTTATTATTTCGTAGTGCAGCAAAAGATACGTTATCTCTACTTAAACCATTCAACTTCAGTAATTCGACCCATTTTATAGAGAATTCGACATACGAGCTTGCAATGGTGAATCAAACAATCCTTTCGTGTTGCAGTAGGATGTGGTTGACAAGCTCAACAGGGTGAGGATGAATTTTCGTAAGGACAGCAGAGAGCAACATCCATACGGCTACTTCAAGGCCAGGAAAGAGCCGTGGGGAACAAGTTTGGAGCTACACAACGCCATCTTGTCCGAAGAACAGCTCACCAGCAAAAAATTAAGGCAGTTTGGAGACGAATACGACAAGTTCGAGGAAACTTACTTGGGGCAGCTAGCGATTTTCGAGACCGGCGTCAAGAAGCAGAGTGAACTGTCAGAAACAGCAGGAAATAATATGGTCACCAGGACAACTTCGGGATCATCAATTCGATGGGAGGTATGTTCGTTGGGGGATATTCTTCTACCTGTTTATGGTTCACAACAATGAGGACTTGTGATCGAGAAGATACAGTATCAGAAGACCCATCTTACTAGTGCTCATTTATTCAGCAATTAGACATCAGTAAAAACTAATACGAAACTCCGCCGTGGACAGTTCCAAGCCCGTTTGAGAAAGGAGAAGGGAACCCTTTGTTTCCCCTACCCATAACTTCGATCATTCCTCATCCAAAACCCCCCAATTAAATGTTAGTAAAAGTTATCGAAGTCACACACTGGGCTTACTGGTTCCCTAATAACGCAACATGAAATGCCGAGAAATGCTAATCACTGTAAATACATCTACAGCTCTGCTGCTAAATCCTACTTACATCTCCTTTGTGGGGACGTAAGAGTATGAAGGCGAGTCTTTTGCGTCTGATAACGGAATCGATGTAATAACCCTGCCGCCGGAATGGAAGTTGAGCGACGAGCTAACTCCTAGTCCCTGGAAAACCTCAGAATGCTTCAAAACCTGCAGATGGGCCTCATAATGGGTTGAACGCACGGTAACAACCTCGCAAACGAAAAAAGGACTATGGCATTGGATTCTTGAACGTCAGATCACTCAATTACCCTGGCACTGTTAAGGTTCTTTTACAACAGGCCAGTCAATATAAATTAAAAATACTGGCAATCCTGGAAACAAACTGGACTGGAAACGACATTCAAGACATGAGATCGTGCACAATATTCAAAAGTAGGAAGCCTACTGGAAAACGAGAATTTGAAGGGGCTTTCACCGTAGAGAGGAAGTTCAAATCACACGTTATTCATTTTAAGGCAGTCAATGAATGGCTGTGTGCGATCCATATAAAATCAAAAATCTCGCACGTCCTGACCGAAGAAACGAAGGAAACGTTCTACAATCTCCTAAAAAGACTGGTCGACTTATTGCCTACAAACGACACAAAAATAATTCTGGGTCATTTCAACGCTAAGACTGGCAATGAGCTATCTCATCGGGGAACGACTGGAGGATATTGCCTCCACGATGAAACAAATGACAACGGCCAGCGCCTGATTGACATTGCATGTAGCAGAAATCTACAATAGTCATACATTCAACTTGCTTCCCTCATTGACGCATTCATAAAATGACCTAGGATTCACCGGATCGCAACACACAAAACCAAATCGACCACGTTCTGATCCAACAATGTTGGGCCTCGAGCATACTTGACGTCCGTACACGCCGAGGAACCAATTGTAACTCAGATCATTACTTGATCAAATTAACCTATCGATATTGTGTCAAAGGCGTATTCAGCAAAGACCAGCCCGCTACAAAAATTTGACATCGAAAGGCTCAAAACGGCGTTTGTGGCAAAAGATTTCACGGAGACCTTCGACAACCAGCTGGCTCCCATCTTATCGGACGCATCGTTAAAGACGAGCAACGAGCTCTGGATGGAAGTGAAAGCGGCTATTAAGACCGTAGCAGAACAGATGATCGGACATCAAGCCCAATCGATAATGAGTGCCAGAATGCATTAGACATATAGAATCAAGCATACAAAGACTATATAGGTAGGGAAACCAGGACGAAAAGAGAAAACTATGAAAATCTCAGAAGAATAACGAATGAGTTGATAAAAATTAAGAAAAGAAAATACTATGACGATCAATTGAGAAGTATAGATGTAAGTTTAGCAAGCAACAACACAAGACAAGCATAAAAAGTAGTGAAAAGCCTAAAACGTGGTTATCAGCCCAAAACGACGCTCTGTCGTGATAACGTTGGCAATATCATCGCTGATGAAACCAAGATTAAGGAAAGATGGGCATCATATTTCAAGAACCTCCTTAATCCTCCGCAAAGCTCCACAACATCGGAGCCTAACGATGTCTGCGGACGAAAAGAGAAAACTATGAAAATCTCAGAAGAATAACGAATAAGATGATAAGAATTACGAAAAGAAAATACTATGACGATCAATTGAGAAGTATAGATGTAAGTTTAGCAAGCAACAACACAAGACAAGCATAGAAAGTAGTGAAAAGCCTAAAACGTGGTTATCAGCCCAAAACGACGCTCTGTCGTGATGACATTGGCAATATCATCACTGATGAAACCAAGATTAAGGAAAGATGGGCATCATATTTTAAGAACTTCCTTAATCCTCCGCAAAGCTCCACAACATCGGAGCCTAACGATGTCTGCGGAGAGCTCCCATTGGCTTCACCAACCCTGGATGAAGTGTGTTCCATCATCAAAGCCTAAAAGAAAAATAAAGTGCCGGGCATCGATGAGATTCGAGATGAACTAATCAAATCTGGTGGCAGCAGTGTTCATGAAGCTATTCATAAAGTCATCCAGCACTTTTGGCAACAAGAACATATGCCGAAAGAATGGAGCCAATCAATTATATTTTCTATCCACAAAACAGGTGACAAGCTACAGTGAGAAAATGATAGAAGCATATCACTACTTTGTACGGCATACAACATATTTTCAAAGATCGTAGAAAATATAATCGGATCATACGCCAGCAGTATTATTGGAGAGTATCAAGGTGGTTTCAGAGCAGGTAGATCAACAATACACCAATTGTTCACAGTCAAGAAGGTACTTGAAAAATGCTGGGAGTTCAACATAGACGTACACTAAATGTCGATGACTTCAAGCAAGCATACGACAGTATTGATCGTAACGTACTATACCAAATAATGACAATGACGTAGACGACCTCCCAAGCCCGCATCAATAATCGTTTGACACACATATCGGGCTAAAACAGGGAGATGGCCTCTCCCCATTGCTATTCGATTTGGCTATCGAGTACGTCATAAGGAAGCTACCTATCGATACACGAGGTACATTATTATAAAAGTCAAGCCAAATTGTAGCCTATGCGGACGACATCAACATTTTATCACAGTCACTAACACCTGCCAAAGAACTCTTCCTGCAACTCGACAGCGAAGCAAAAGTAGTGGCTATTAATCAATGACAATAAAACAAAGCTTATGACGCAGTCATCCGATACTGCTTGACTTCGTTGATCGGACTAGAACCGGCAGTTTCAGTGTGGTATGGCCGTTGACACATAACTATCAACTAGTTCCCTATTATGGGTGCCAAAAGTCATTTTTTCAGATCGCAACACCCGTTCCTCTGCTCCTATGACCATTACGCCTTCATGGAATATGCACAACATTATGCTTGATGGGCATGCAGCAGCGCTCTATGTATCTCCTTTCCATTCGCCCAATATGGTATGGCTGTTGACAAATATCACGCATTTTGCCCATTACTATTATGAGGAAAACAACTAGTTCAGTTCGAAGCATCTCTTCCCTTCCTATAGTTGCTTTAAAGATCAAATATTCCATTGAGCTTGAGACCCCTGTAATAGCACTAGTTGACGTTTGTTATCACATCAACTTTCCTTTTCCAGCTCTGATTGGCCAGTTTGAAACAGTATCTGCTTATATATCATAAACATTACACAACATATATGTACTCTGACTCTTATCATCCAACGCATGTGCTCATCATTCTTTCTCGTTTTTCATGTTCAAATGTATAAATGTGCTTCCGCCACTGTTAAGAGTTTGCTTATAGATTCTACGAAATACGCAGTACCATTTCATTTCAATGGGCAAGTGAAATGAACACAAAAAGTTATAAGTTAACAACGAAACGCCAGACGAAACATTATCGCTTGCATTTCCAGAATTAGGGAAATGCAAGGCAAGCGCTTCCCACATTTAAGCTATCCCACGGTGTGCGAATTGCTAATGCTGCATTTTATTATTATAAAAATTGTAATTCTAGTTTTAAGAGTTGAGTTGTAATTTAACTTCGGTAAAATAAAGACGTGAGACGCCCGTCTCACTTAATTGTTATTTTTTAAAGAGTTCATGTCTTTTAAAATTTAACTGGCATCCGAGCAGGGACCCGCGTTTGCGTCGTCACCAGTATTTTGAATATTTTTAAATAAAAGTGCATATTTAAAAACGTGCAAGTTCAATTAAAAGAACGTACAGGTACAAGTTCAATTAAAAGAACGTGAAAGTTCGAATAAAACTTAGCGTGCCTCGCTATTAAAGTTACGTTATTTTCAAAAGGATAAGTGCTAATTGAATAAAAGTGAACGTGGGACCCCAAAAAGAAAAGAAGTGATAACCCTTATCAATACATTAAGTGAAAATCAACACCAGTATGCTAAACAGTGTTTTTTTTTTTTTAATTACCTCCATTCCCTACCACTCTCTCCATCACTCTTTCTTCGTCGCACAACGCTCGTGCGATCTGCATTCACATTACGTCGCTTGGTCCTTTGTGCCACCCAGACAATGTTTAACACATCGGTATAAGGGGGCACACAATATAATGTGAACTAGTCCTTTTCGTGAACATCTAGTCCAAAAAATCATGATCAGCTCTCAGAGATAAAAAAAAATCAATATCATACGACGCATTCATAAAAAACTCTGAGTAACTGTCACTTCAGTATCTCGCCGATAGGGTCAAAAAGAACGCCCTAAGATACTGGGCTCATAAAAGCAGAATTACAGGTCCACGCTTCAATCAGTACTAATTAAATGCTCCCTTAGTCTTTTATTAAATACCAAAAGTGAGTTTGCTTCCTTAACAATTTCTGGTAGATTGTTATATATACGCAAAGCATCATTCGTTGCATCGTTCTTTAGTCGATCCGTTCTGGCAAAAGGTATTACGAATTGATTTGCATTCCTCGCATTATATGGGTTGATCTGTGATACCTTAATTAATGGCGCTCGTTCCGATCCATTAGTTTTTAAATTTCTGTAGATAAACTTCGCCTTCTCCATAATAATAATTTGACTAAAGGTTCATGATTTTGCCAATTGGTAAACCAAACTAGTTTGAGTAAGAATTGGCAGCTTCAGAATGTTTTTATACGCTTTGGTCAGCAGCCTGGATATACTGTTTAAATGTTGCTTCGCTGATTGACTCCAAATAAGTACTCCATAATGCAATTTCGCCAGGACAAACGCATTTAGAACAAGTTTCTTGATGTGCATTGGAAAATCCTCATATCTTCTTAACAATCCTATTATTGGGGCTAATTGCCTTCTTAAGCTATTTATGTGTGGTAACCAGGTCATACGATGGTCTATGATAAGACCAAGATATTTCATTTCTAGCACTCTTTGCAATTTTTCGCCTTAATATTTAGTTCGACATCTATGTCTCCTTTGTTCTTTTGCTTAAAAACAATATATTTTGTCTTTGATGTGTTCAACACTAGTTTGTTTCCAATTAACCACTGATGGAATTTTCCTAGATCGTCGTTGATAGTGTTCTCAATGGCAGTTTTGTCTCGTACTGAATAAAGTAGAACTGTGTCATCAGCATATAATGTGTGATATCCCGTCAGCCCACATGTATTTAGATTATTTGTATATAGCAGGAACAAAGTTGGGCCCAGTATTGAACCTTGGGGAACTCCTGTTTCCGTAGGTGCATGGTCGCTCAGTACATTGTTTATTAAAGTTCTCTGCGATCTTCCCTCCAAGTAACTCTTAAACAACTGCTTAGGACTACCCTGAATACCATACGATTCAAGTTTACGAAGCAAGAGATCATGATCAACTGTATCAAATGCTTTTTTCAAATCCACAAAAATTGCGATGACATAATCACCTCTGTCAAGTCCTAGATTGATGAAACGTGTGACAGAATGTAGGGCATCCAAAGTACTCTTGTTCTTTTGAAAACCAAACTGATGTTGGCTTATGATAGAGTTTTCAACTAAGAATGATGTTAATCGATTGTTTAGTATTTTTTCAAATATCTTACTAAATCCCGTCAGCAGCGCAATCGGGCGATAGTTATTCGGGTCAAGATGATCACCACCCTTAAATATAGGAACTATTTTTGCAAGTTTTTCTTCTTCCGGAAAAGTCCCCTTCCTAATATGCACGTTTATAAAATTTGCCATAATCTGGGCTATGTCCTCCTTAATTATACTAATCTTATTCATCGTGATGCTATCAATGCCTGGCGCCGTATTCTTTTTCAATTCATTGATTACATTCAAGACTTCCCTTTTATTTGTTTGATGAATGTGAAAGATGGAATTTATTGCGATATTTGTATTATTTACATTGCCTGCTGAACTGGCAACGATTTCTTTAGTGATTCTTCCACCAATTGTTGAAAAAAAATTATTCAATGAGTTCGCCGCGTCACGTGGACACGATGTGTTAGAGGGCCCATCAGGATTCAGTTGAAAGTTTTGTGATATACCCTGGGTTGAAGAGTTATCCTTTACCTCATTTATTATTTTCCATATTTTGCGGGAGTTGTCAGCCGCTGTTTCCATTCTTCTTGAGAAATATAAGAATTTAGCCTCTTTCACCAGTCGTTTCGATTCTTTTTTCGCTTGCATATACAGAAACTTGAAAGCCTGGTTTCCACTGTTCTTCCTGTAGTCCATGTATGCCTTCCTTTTTTTAATACTTGCATCAATTACTTTTTTCGTTATCCAAGTCCGTTGTCGACACCTGATTTTTTTCTCAATTGTAGAACTTTGCTTAGCAGATGTGATGATATTTTTGAGTTCAATAATACTATTTGGTTTCCGCTTTTCCAGTAACTCTCGTATGTTTGATTTAAAGAGCTCCTTGTCTAGAAATCTGAACGTTTTGTAGGTCGGCTTCTGTTTGTTCAGGGTTTGGTCTTGAATAGCAATTTTTATCACACGATGATCCAGTTGCGGCCAGTCCTCAAATATGTATGTCATGCTTTCAGCGACTTTTAAATCATTGGTTACTATATGATCCAGACAGGTATTTGACACTAATTTGGTTGTTGTTTATGATTACCGTTCCATTCGTTTCTAGCATATCCTTATAAATCCGTGTTTCTGGTGATTCCGTTAGCACATCAATGTTTGTGTCCGCTACTGTGATCAAATTTTTTTCAGTTGAGAATAATGTATCTAGTACTGTGCAAAAATCTTGCGCATTCATTCGATTGGGGTTGTAGTACGTCCCTAATTTTATTTTTTTACCTGTATGGTGTACTTCAATTATTAAAACGTTATACTTATCAGGCATCACTCTCTTGGTAATGAAATTGATTGTATTTTTTACGTAGATTGCTGTACCTCCACCTCTTCCAGGTCTGCAGGAGAATACCGCATTATATCCTTCAATATTGTAAAACCGTGCTTCTTCTGGGTAAATCCAGATTTCATTTAGAATAATCAAATCTATGTCAGGATTTTGCTGCAGGTAAATCTGAATATCACTTAGCTTATGTCTTAAGCTTCTTATATTAGCATACATAAGTGTTAAATTTGTTCCACTTGATTGATTAGAAAGATTAGCAATCATCAAAGTTGTAGTCGGTACTCCTCCTGGCGATCAATATTCTGCGTTGAAACTCCGGACACTCTACAGAGTCAGCTCTGTGAGAATGATCAGCATTGTTATTGTTATCAATACAGTTAGAGCACTTCTCAATCGTGCTTTTGCAGTCCTTTAGGTCATGCTTTCCTCCACATTTTAGACATATTTGCTCCCCTTCACATTTAGATGTTTTGTGGTTGTATTTTTGACACTTATAACACCTCGTTACGTTGAAGTCCTCCTTCACAAAATACGATCCATAATCTATACTAATGTATCTATTCGCATGCCTCTTATACATGCTCCCGTTTACCTGGATGATGTGCAACCACCTTCCATTTCTTGTTCGCCTAGCATGTACAAGTTCCATAGAATCACGCTCCTCTATATTGGGATTTAATGCCTGGATCTCATTTCTTAGTTCATTATTTGCGTATTGTTTCTCTAGTCCATTGATGACAAGTCTAGGCTGTCGCAATCTGGTCTCAGCAACATCATACTCCTCTTTCATTGCATCCATTGCTATATTAAAAAGCGAAGTAGTATTTTCATTTGTCGATGTTTTTATAATCGCCCCACCATTACCAATAGGCCTCATTAGTTGTAGAGGAATTTTACATTTTGATGGCCTGATCTTCGACTTAAAATCAATCAGTGTTTTTTCTGATGAAGAGTGATTTTTAGGCTTAATAATAATCCCTTTTTGCGATATTGTATTAGATCGATGCACTGATGGAGGAGAAGTAGAATTTTTTATAATTTCGGCATATGAGGGCTTGCTCGTAGTCGTAGATTTATCTTTTAATAAGGTGACATTTGAGCTCATCTCTTCGACTTGGCTTTGCAAGTTTTTCATTTGTTGGAACAGTTGGTCTTCTTTAGATTTACGGTGCTGAGCTCTACATCCGGCACACATCCAAATTACATCTGATATAAAGGAAAAGTTGGCATAATAATTGAGCGAAAATAATTTTTTATGGAAATAGATAATTGAATGTGAAAATTAACTGGAAAATAAAAAAGTGAAAAATAAGAATTAGAAAGTGAAAGTGAGAAATAAGATAAAAAGAAAGCAACTAAGGATAATAAGAAATAGAAAGTGAAATTCCCTTATTTATGTTTTATGAAATTTGTGCAACTTGTTTGCTCGACTTTCTTCAATCGAAAAGTGATAAAATTGTGCACGCCAATTTGTCGTTTTTATTTTTGGCCTTGCAAAAGAATCAGAAGCCTTGTGACTAATTTCACGAAACAATTATTTTAAAAGAGAAATGTCGAATCCTCGGAATTTAATTCGTCCTGCTATAATCAATGCAGATAATATGCCTGCCGGTGAGGAGGTTGCGGCGGGTAATCCGCCAGACATCGACATTAATCGTGAGCTTGTTCCTTTAATTTCTCGTAAAGTCACGGAGGTATTACAGACACAAGGACGACAGATGTTTACTGCTAAGATGAATCCTGCCGCGGACATCAATAATGACAATGACGTACCAATAAACGCGGACCATGACAGAAACCTTACTGACATGGACAGAATCCCTGATGTGGTTAAAAGCCTTAGAGCTTTCTCTGGAGATCCAGGAGAGTACAACTCTTGGAGAAAAAGTGTTGAACGCATACTCAACATTTATGATCATTTAAAAGGGACACCCCGGTATTATGATATCCTTTCGGTCATACAAAATAAGATTCAAGGACAGGCCGACGTGGCCCTTGAATCATATAATGCTCCCTTTTATTGGCCGAGAATTTCTAAATGGCTGACATTACATTATGCCGACAAACGTTACTTGAGTACCCTTGAATACCAGCTGACAAAATTAATTCAAGGTTCTGGGACCATAAATGAATTCTACGAAAGTGTTTATTACTACCTTTCTCTCATTTTAAAAAAATCTCAGCCTTAAACCTCATTCAGGATGTGTTGAATAATTCAATGCAATGCTACCGTGAAAAGGCATCGAACACATTTATTAGGGGGGTTAGAGGTGACTTACCTCGTCTTCTGAGTATAAGAGATCCTGTGGATCTTCCACAAGCCCTGTCTTTATGTTTAAAATTGGAAAACGTGCATTACAGGACGCAACATGCAAACAACAGCTTTCGCAAACCTGATTCTATTGCTCCTCCTCCTCTGCCGCCAAAGAGGAAAGGACATAAGCAGAATCACGACAATTACCAACATCAACTTGTGAAGAACAAATTCCATCTTGAACTCTTACATTATCCAAGAGTACCTCAAAAACCTCAATTCCACAGACAGGTACAATATCAAAATCCTAATGGAAGCGTTCCACATCCTCCTGGATTCAATCTGCACTATCAGCGGTATCCAAACCAATTACCCTTGCCACCCAAACCACGAGGAACACCCATGGATATCGACTCATCTATTAGGACGCATGCTGCCAACTATCAAAATAGGCCTGGCCCGAGAACTCCATATGCGCCAAAAAGGTTTCAACCCCCTGAACATCTACAAGGATATAAACAACCACGGCTCTATTTTACACAAAACAACAATATCCAGCCGGACACACCAAACGAAATGATGGAAGAAATCCAATTTGAACAAGGACTCCAAGACTTCCTGGCCGAAGAAGAAACCGAACCGTTTCCAATGGAATTACAGGGTGATAGCACAGAGGCTGCCGAAAATAATGAGAATGAAAATGATAATGTTAATTTTTTAGATCTGTGAGCTCTTCGCTACCCTTATTAGAGTACATGGCGAAGAGCGGGGAAATTTAAAATTTCTGATTGACACGGTGTAAAAAAAAAAAACTATGTTCAGCCACAGTTCACATTTAAACCAATACCAAATGAGAAACCATTTTCTGTCAATTCTGTCGGTGGTACAGTAAGAGTTACCCGCTATGCCTGCATAAATTTGTTTCGACCATTTACGGAAAAAATAAAATTTGCAGACATCATAGAGAATGACACCCTAAAGAAGATGCAGGCAGTAATAAATACAGATACTGATCATATGATCATCAAAACTGAATTGCGTATTGCTCTTAAACAGCAACAATCTAATTCTGTCAACAATCTCGAAATTAGACCTAACCATATGAATACCGCTCAAAAAAATCATTTGAAAAAAATTCTTAACAACTGTCGTAATGTTTTTTTCGGAACCCAAACCTGGCCAAAAGTATAATACAATAATTGAAGGTGAAATCCAAACAACATCAGATGAACCTGTCTACTCAAAATCATATCCTTATCCCCAAGCGTTAAAAGATACAGTTGAATCTGAAATAAAAAAGTTACTTCAAGATGGCATCATTCGGCCATCAAGATCTCCGCATAATTCTCCTGTTTGGGCAGTCCCAAAAAAGCAGGATGCTTCGGGAGGAAAAAAATGTCGACTTGTAATAGATTACAGAAAATTGAATTCTATTACAATACCAGACTCTTACCCGATTCCGGAGATAAACGAGATTTTGGCAAACCTTGGCCATAACAAATACTTTTCTGTAATAGATCTTAAGAGTGGTTTTCACCAGATACCTTGAAAAGAGCGAGACATTGAAAAAACAGCGTTCTCCGTAAATAATGGGAAATACAAATTTGTACGCCATTCTTTTGGACTTAAAAATGGCCCAACTATCTACCAGAGAACCCCGGATGATATTTCAAGAGAGCGTATTGGAATAAAATGTTACATTTATATAGATGACATTATCGTTTTTGGACGAGACGAAAACGAACATTTCAGGAACCTTGAAGCAATCCTGAAAACACTGGAAATAGCGCACGTGAGGATCAATCTCGATAAGTGTGAATTTCTTCAACAAGAAGTTGAATTTCTAGGAGTTATTATTAGCGTTGAAGGCGTCCGAAGTAATCCCAAGAAAGTACAGGCCATTGCTTCTTTTCTACCTCCAAAAACCCTTAAACAGCTTCGATCGTTTCTTGGAATGTCAGGCTATTATAGGCGGCTTATTCGCGATTACGCTCGACTTGCTAAGCCCCTCACATCCATTTTAAAGGGGGAGGATGGACATGTGTACAAAAATATATCCAAAAATAAGCCTGTTGTTCCAAACAAAGAAGCTATGCAAGCCTTCGACAAGTTAAGAAAGTCTCTCACTTCAAAGGAAGTAGTCCTGTCCTACCCTGATTTTTCTAAGCCCTTTGAGCTTACGACGGATGCATCCAATTTTGCCATCGGCGCGGTTTTGTCTCAACAAGACAGACCATTATCCTTCTTGTCCTGCACTTTGAGCAAGACTGAAGAAAACTACGCGGCAACGAAAAAGAAATGCTGGCTATTATATGGGCTCTTAATGCATTAAGGAATTACTTGTACAGTTCCAGAAAGGTCAAATATTTACGGACCATCAACCTTTAACATATGCTCTAAGCAGCAAAAATACAAACTCCAAGATGAAGCGGTGGAAGGCTATTCTCGAGGAGTATAATTATGAGCTAAAATATAAACCAGGCAAAGCCAATGTCGTCGCTGACTCCCTTTCAAGGCCACCTAATACTTCTGAAATCAATTCTATGACCCCTACACAACATAGCGACGAAAGCTCCTCACATGACCTCATCCAAATGGTGGAAACACCCTTGAACACATTTCGTAATCAGCTCGATTTCAAATTAGGAACTGAAGATAGCTACCAAATTCAAAAGTCTTTTGACAACTATACTCGACACACCATAACAAAACAAAACTTCACAGAACAGGACATCATACAAATACTTAAACGATTCTTGAACCCAGGAACGATTAACGGACTTCTTACCGATGAGAATACATTTGGTTTAATACAGACAATCTACCCGAATCACTTTAGAAATTACAAAGTAAGGTTCGCAAGCAAGCTGGTAGAGGACATACCAAATGAAGTAGAGCAGGAGGAACGAATTCTGCAAGTGCACAAAAGAGCTCACATGAGCGCAGATGAGAAATACCTTCAGATACTAAATAGTTTTTATTTACCCAAAATGGCAGCGGTAATCAAACGACTAGTAAATAGGTTCATTGCATGTATGATCGCCATCCAAATAAACCTTTGTTTGTATCCCTAATTATCTAGGCCATACCATTTACATTGATTTATTCTCAACTGAAAAACACCGAGTCCTTACAGCAATTGGTAAATTTTCAAAATTGCCCTAGCAAAGAAAATTGCATCTAAATCAGTGGAGGATATAAAAAGCCCTCTGCAAGATATTCTATTTAATTTTTGCATTCCAGAAACTGTAGTAATTGATAATGAAGGAGCACCAAGGTCACCCACCTTAATGTCGATGATGGAGGACGAGCTCCGGTTAAAAATTTTTCGAACCCTACCGTACAAAAGTGAGGAAACGGACAGGTAGAACGATGGCATTCAACACTTCTAGAAGCAATGCGGCGTTTGAAAAGAGAGGACCCATCATGTCAATATGATTAGCTTTTGGAAAAAGCTGTCAAGGAGTATAATCATTCAATACACTCCGAAACAAGGAGAAAGCCTGTAGATTTATATTTTAGCCGTTTTCCCAATGCTAACCCCAAACAGATAGAAAACATACGAGTAGAAAATATCAAAAAACTTAAGGTTAAGCAAGAAAAAGACCTCAAATTCCATAATAAGGATAGACAACCAACCAAGAACTATGATATAGGACAAACAATCTTTTTTAAGCAGAACAAGCATAAAGGTTCAAAACTAACCCCTCGTTATAAGGAAGAAAATGTCAAAGAAAATAACCACACCACTGTACTAACAGAATCTGGAAAAGTTATCCATAAAGATAAAATCCGCAATTAAATTTTTCAGGTTGATCCCCATATCTGCACAGGCTAAAGTGCAAATCCGCGACTTCACAAACTCTCAAATCGTGACCTTGCAGTTAGGACAGACAAGAACGCAAAACGGGAACTTCAAACTGATACACAAAATGAATCTGGAACTATACGAGAAATTTTCATCGGAAAGCGGGAAGGTAGTTAACTCATCGATTATCCAACGCAATCCACTCGCAGGATATTTGACACACGAACTAAATCAAATAGAGTCTTTGATACATAATCTTACATCAAAAAAATTTAAAGGCTCCCTAAATTTTATTGGAACTGCCTGGAAATGGTTAGCAGGCAGTCCGGATCACGAGGATTTCACTACTATAACGGAAACTATGAACGATATGCTAAGAAACTCAAACAAGCAAGTTATTATAAATGAATTATACAATCAAAGAATTAATAATATTACTAAAATAAATAATGAAATAGTAGAACTTGTTAAAAGAGATCATAGAATAAATAATGATATCATATATGAAATGCAATTCAAAATCAAATTGATTAAAGAAGAATTAAGCAATTCACGTGGCATCATCAATTCATTAATTTTGTCTAGACAGAAAACTAAATGGCTACAGACCTAATTAATAAAGATAATATTGTATATTCCACGCTCGAAGAAGCTTACGAAATGCTTTTGATAAACCGATTAAAAAAAACAAATATATAAATGAAATTAATTTTAATAAAATTTTGAGAAGAGATGAAAAATTATTCGGAGTAATAAACCAATATAAATCTTTTGATTATGTTTCAATTTGTGAAAATAAAGATCTCTTAGATATAGTCACAATACATGTATATCAAAATTATTAAACAGCTTAGAAGCAAAATGCAACATCATAAGCGGTAATAACATACAAACCATCGACAACATTTCACCTGGCATCCTTCTTTGGAACGATTTTTGTGGAAACAACCATTAACGACTCCCTACCTAAGCTAAATGGGACGTACCTGATAAAGTGCTCTACCACCACGATCAAAATCAATGGGTAGACATTTATCGAGCAGGAAGAATCTTCCATCGGCATCCTACCAGCTATATTACAACCATCACCTGAAATCCTGAAGGTACAAAGCATCGAGAAAACGGAAGAACTACCAGAAATCTACATCAATAGAACCGAGAAGCTATCTCTTTTACAAAGCAACCTCACTTACCATCAGTACACAAGCTACGGCCTAATTGGAATCCTTTTCATACATACCTTTTCATATTCATACAATTATGTTGTGTTGCTTAAGGAACTTTTTTCAAAATGATAAAAAAATAAAAATCTATACTTCCAGCAAACCTCAAGAGTCTCCACAGCCACCTCCGTCACCAACCAAAACAGCCCATACGTTACCATTACCAACATTCCATCCTTTTGACGATCGAGGACGACCGAATTTAAAGGAGGAGGAGTTAACAACGAAACGCCAGACGAAACATTATCGCTTGCATTTCCAGAATTAGGGAAATGCAAGGCAAGCGCTTCCCACATTCAAGCTATCCCACGGTGTGCAAATTGCTAATGCTGCATTTTATTATTATAACAATTATAATTCTAGTTTTAAGAGTTGAGATGTAATTTAACTTCGGTTAAATAAAGACATGAGACGCCCGTCTCACTTAATTGTTATTTTTTAAAGAGTTCATGTCTTTTAAAATTTAACTTATAAGCTCGTTTGTTTGCCCAATACATATAACGCATTCAAAACAATATGCGATTAAGTGTGGGAAGCTTCTTATATAAATGTCAGAAAAATATAATATGGATGCATGTAGATAGTTTAGGCTTTGAATTACTTATTTGTTCCAGTGTACTTACATCGAGAAAAATTATGCAATTTCAATCAAGAATGATCATTTTTATACAAATCTTGTTCAAAATAACTTATATACGAGTATATTTGAGAAGCGATCTTAAATGCCATAATTTATTGCGAATCACATTCACAAAAAAAAATAAGAAGTTCCAAATGCCAATATATAGAACATTTTAACTAACTTCCATTTTACCTATAATAACTTGCTATTTAGTTTTACGTTTAAAAATTTTAATTCATTGTAAAATTTGTTGGTGAATTTGGTAGTTACAACAGGAACTTTGTAATTTCATTTCGTTTAGCGAATTGGAACAGGTAGCTAACAGGAACGGCCCGATGCTAATGGAACACTGATTTTTCTTGTCATCAATTCTCGCTGTCGATAAGGAGAAATCTTCATATTATCATATGATTTTTTTGCATTCGCTGTCAAATTCGGCTGTGAATCCGCGTAAACAAACTCGTTCGCCGTGGGATTTTTAGTTAAAATCAGTGAAAATTTGTGATTTGTGCGCTGTTCATGAACAAGACAATAAGAGACAATCTTTCGGTAAGATTGCAAGTGAGAAAACTATATATTTCGACGGAAAAGAAGGAAAATACGAACAAAGTTTCTAAAATCATGTGCATTGTGAAAATATGCAATAATAGAACGAGCCGTCAGCCCACAGGAGTATCATTTCATAGGTAAGTAACAACATACAATGTAGAAAGCACAATACAATATTTAGAAGTGTTTTTTCACTCAAAATCACTGCTTCCAATTCATGCATGAATATGTTTACATTTCGTTGGCGACCATTTTATTCGATTAGTTTTCGCGTAGTAGCGCCTGCATTTTGGGGGCAAGTTTTGCTAGCATATTGCTTGAATAATTTTATTGATGAAATCAATTTTATTTTTTTTCCAGGAGTCTGCTAAATGATACTGGACATACGAATATATGGAGATGAAAGAATAATTAATGGACAACAATCGGTAAACTGTTTACTTTTATAAATCTCATTTGGATCTCAGATATATTTTTATTTTTGCAGGCAAATGCAACGAGCTTAGCGACAGTATTGATTTCAAGCGCCTCTCTGGATGTGGAAGTAATTTCATCCTCGAAAGCGGAAAGCAGAATTCCGGAGTTCTTAGTATTATGCTTTTAACTGTAGGCAAATATAGAATGAATTCCATTTATTATATTATTGAATTTTAAAATGAATAAAAGTAATTTCGAAATAATTAGTCTTTATATTAACAAGCAGAAGGATATATGAACTCTTCAAAAATATGCTTCAGATAAATAGTTCGAATTTTGTATTATAACTTTTGATCAATTTTATAGCCTATTTCAAAGAAATAAATTTACTATCGGGGCGCAGGATAATTCATTTTGGGATGAATCACAGGTTTGAGAAATTCAACAGTAATAGACGACGTACTCATAACCAATATATGCTCAAATTTGTTCCCTCATATAAATTGAATCAAGATATCATTAAGCTATTTTTGATCCATTCGATCAAGTCTCGCCTATGGCAATATACTGACTGTAAGGCAATTTCCTGCCAGCTACGAGAAACTTATTTACTCTAAATAGTATACCTAAAAATGTTAAAGTGGCATGCATCGGAAAGCAACTCTTTGTTGCATATGGTGAGCACATGAACAACAATCGACATTTCAGCTTGTTAGTTAAGCTTATAGCAGTAAAATACATCAACACAAAATACTATTTTATTGCGAAATTAAAATCAGAATAAATTTCTGTTAGGCGATATCTTAACAAATTAGTACACTTTAAAGGCATGTAGTTCTCTCACACATAGCGAAGGTCAAGCAAAACGATTATACATTTCACCTTAATTCCACTGAAGACGATTATGAAAGGAAAAGGGAGGTGAAAAAGTATAAAAGAATGAACGATTATAGTTTTAATAGTAGTTGAATTTGTAATTACCTAAGGAACAGAATTAGTTTTTGCTTATTAAATGTCACTGTGAGTTTCTTTTTATCTAAATAAAGTTTTACAAACTATTCAAGTCTGAAATAGGAACATTATTAATCGATTATGCAATGGCAGTTAACTTTTACATTTTCAAATATTTCTAAACTGTAGCTCCCTTTTTCGACTACACCCTTCCAAAATTAAATCCGAAGAGCAACGTTCGTGGCGCATCGGGAAATGATGACAAAATTTGAGTTGATGTTCCACTCCAGTGTTCCATTCTCAAAGTTTAGCGAAATAAAAGTGATAACATGATTGACAAGTGAAGTGTCAAAGTTGCCAAGTGTAAAGTGATCGCTCGCAATAAAAAATTTTTCTTTAGAAGTGATTAAGGAAATCGATCAGCTGTTTTCTTGACTTTGAGAGTTGCTAAGAAATATTAGCTTCTGTAGCAAATCAAAGGAAAATCAGCTAAGTGGAAATTTTTGAAAAATTTTCTCATTTTAATTTTCTAATTGCCGTTAACGGTATAAAATTATATCAACTGAACTCTTTTGTTCCTTAGTGCGATTCTCGTGCTCATACGAGAATAATTTCTTCATAATTTTAATAATTTTATAAATTTTAAATTCAAACTTATTAAACTCTCTCTTTTTTGCATATATATCTTCTAAACCCATAGTTTTGCTTTTTAAAGACACTTGTTTTAATAACTTTCATTTTAAATCCATTCTCTTTTAAATAAATTCATTTAATACCATATAACTAAGCGAATAGAGATAAATAATAAATCATGGCATCACAAGCAGCAGACAAATGTGGAAAATGTAGGAAGCAAGCGGAGGAGAACCATAAAGGAATGGGCTGCGGAGGCATTTGCAACAAGTGGTTCCACCTAAAGTGTATCAAAATGAGTGAGGAGAGATATTTGAAGATCATGGACATTTCCGAGGATGTGATATGGATGTGTCCTTCGTGTAAGTCACAACACCAAAAGACTAAAGAAGATCGTCTCTTCAACCAAATGAAAGAAATGGAAAACCATCTAATAGAACTGAAAACCACCGTGGCCACCTTAATTGATAAAAGTTCATCCACGCGAAAACCTTCGTATGCGGATATGACGAAAAGTATTTCCACTTTTCTACCCGAACGCCGTACAAATACTACCTCGCAAAAAGGAATCATAATTAAGCCCAAGAAGCATTCATCCTATGAAAAAACACTCATTGACTTCAAGTCGAAAATAAAGCCTTCAAAATGCAAAATTCCTCTCCAACTGATGCGTCCTCTTCGAAATGGTGGTGCCATCATAAAAACTTCCACAAATGACAATACAACCTCGCTCTACAACATTGCAAAGGATACCCTGAAGGATGAATATGATGTCATGGAGACAAAATCTCGTCAACCCAGGCTAGTAATTAATGGACTGGAAAAACAATTTTCGTATGAGGAGTTAATTAACGAAATTCACTCACTGAACCCTAATATTGGAGAAAATGATAAACTGGAATTGGTTCATGCCAGACGAACAAAAAATGGTAAATGGTTGCATATTCTGCAGGTAAATGGGAGTATGTACCAAAGACTGGTGAATAGGTACATCAATATTGATTATGGGTCTTACCTTGTGAAGGAAGACTACAATATAACGAGGTGTTATAAGTGCCAGAAATACAACCACAAGACATCAAAATGTGAAGGAGAGCAAACATGTGCTAAGTGTGGAGGAAAGCACGAAACGAAGGATTGCAAGAGCTCGTGCGAGAAATGCTGTAACTGTGCAGGAAATAGTAAGAACGTAGATTATTCCCACAGAGCAGACTCTACGGAGTGCGCAGAATACCAGCGAAGGATCACAATTGCTAGGAGGAGCATTGACTACGAGTTCAAATGATTTTTAACAACGCAAATCGATTGATTGGGACGAAATTAACGCTCTTATATGCCAATATAAGAAGTTTACGGCACAAACTAAATGACATGCAGATTTATTTGAAGCAAAATCCTGAGATAGATGTGGTGATACTGAACGAAGTATGGATTTATCCTGAGGAATCGAAATATTTTAATATTGAGGGTTATAACTCGGTATTCTCCTGCAGACCTGGAAGAGGTGGTGGGACAGCTATTTTTGTAAAAGATAAAATAAACTTCATCATTAAACGCGATACACCTGATAAATATAATATTATAATAATCGAATTAAACCTCGTAGGCAAAAAAATTAAAATCGGTACCTTCTATAACCCGAACCGTCTGAATGCGCAAGATCTCTGCTCGGTACTCGACAACCTATATTCCTCAGAAAATAATTTATTTACAGTAGCTGACACAAACATTGATGTAATTACCGATTCCTCAGAAGCAAGGCTTTACAAGGATGTACTGGATACTAATGGTGCTGTTATCATCAACAACGAAACAATTACTCGTCCTGTTTCGCATACGTGCCTCGATCATATCGTTACAAACGATAAGTCAACTGCGGGAAAAATCAATTTCATATTTGAGGATTGGCCAGAGCTGGATCATCGTGTCTTCAAAATAAGCATCCAAGGCATAAGCGCACAAAAACAAAAACCTGTATACAAAACATTCCAACACTTGAACAAAGAACTCTTCAAATCACATCTGCAAAGGTCATTAGAAGTCCGGAGTCCCCTAAACCTAATGGAACTTACGAATATGATCACAGAGTCCAAACGTTACTCCATCGTCGAGAAAAAGCTTAGATGCCGCCAGCAGACATGGATAACAAAGCGAGTAATCGAAGCCAGTATTAAAAAGAGAAAGGCGTACATAAGCTTTAGAAGGAACATGGAAGATCGTGTGCTAAAAAACATGTACATACAAGCGAAAAAGGAATCAAAACGTCTTGTGAAGGAAGCTAAATTCTCTTACTTCGCTAAAAGGTTGGAGACAGCGGCAGATAACAATCATGAAATATGGAAGATAATAAATGAAGTAAAAGACAACTCTCCCCCCCCGAATTTTAATACCGGATTCGCAGTTTTCTCCAGTGACCCCTAATATTTTATCACAACCAGATGGAGCAGCAACTTTCTTGAACAACTTTTTCTCAACTGTGGGCGAAAAAATTACAAAAGAGCTTGGTGATGTCCCAACAAGTAGGCTAGATCACGCTAACATCTCACCCGATTCCATGTTTCATATTCATCCAACCAATAAAAACGAAGTTCTTAAGACAATTGAGGCAATGAAGAAAAATACGGCTCCAGGTATTGATCAGATCACGATGGAGGAAATTGCGCTTGTAAAAAATGAAATAGCAGAACTCGTGGCTAATTATTTAAATGAGCATATCAGAAACGGAACGTTTCCTGAAGAGGGGAAGCTTGCAAAAATTGTACCTATATTCAAAGGAGGAGATCGATCGGACCCCAATAATTATCGCCCAATTGCACTCTTGACCGGATTTAGTAAAATATTTGAAAAAGTAATTAACTCTCGCTTAACATCCTTCATATTAGATAACTCTATCCAAAACTCCCGCCAATATGGCTTTCAGAAAAACAAGGGAACGTTTGACGCTCTACTCTCGGTAACGCGATTCATCAACGAGAGACTTGATGTAGGGGATTATGTTGTTGCCATTTTTGTGGATCTAAGGAAAGCGTTTGATACGGTCGATCATGACCTCTTACTTCGAAAACTAGAAGCATATGGTGTTCAAGGCACAGCAAATGAACTATTTCAAAATTACCTAAAAGGCAGACTGCAGAAAACAGCATTTAATAATGTTCTGAGTGACCCGGCACCAATGAAATCAGGTGTTCCACAAGGCTCAATACTTGGCCCAACCTTGTTCCTGCTATACACTAATAATTTAAATACATGCAGGCTAAGTGGTAATTACTTTTTATATGCTGATGATACAGTGCTTCTTTACTCGGGACGCGATAAAAATGACATCGGAGACGCTATCAACGAGGATCTAAATTCATATAATTTATGGTTGAAAGAGAATAAACTAGCGTTGAATATTTCAAAGACAAAATATATTATCTTTAAGCAAAAGAACAGGGAAGACATAGATGTTGATATAAAAATTAATGGTGAAAAGCTGCAAAGAGTGCTCGAACTTAAATATCTTGGCCTTACTATCGATCACCGTCTGACCTGGCTCCCGCATATAAACAACTTAAGGAGGCAATTAGCACCAATAATTGGATTGTTACGAAGATATGAGGAATTTCCAAAAAACATCAAGCATCTTGTTCTGAATGCCTTCGTACTGTCAAAAGTACATTACGGAGTGGTAATTTGGAGTCAGTCCTCAAAGCAACACCTAAATATAATTTCCAGGATATTAACCAAGGCGTATAAAAATATACATAATCTCCCAAGGCTCACACCAACAAACATAGTGTATCAATCATGTAACGCATTAACTTTTAACCAAATCATTAAAATGGAGAAAGCCAAGTTTATCTTCAAAAGTTTAAATCTCAGCTTGTCGTCACAAACACCATTTATTAAAGTCTCACAAAAGAATCAATACAGTACTAGGAACGCAAACCAATTTGTAATTCCTTTTGCAAGGACAGATCGCCTGAAGAACGATGCTACAAATGACGCCCTTCGTATATACAACAATCTTCCAGAATCAGTTAAAGAAGCGAATTCTCTTATGGTTTTCAAGAAAAGACTTAGGAACTATTTAATGAATAACGATTGAATCTCAGTGCAGAAACTTTCAACATAGCATCTTAGGTCAATTATTGATCCTATCTTCGAGATACCTCGAGAAACACCTACTATTATTATAATATCAGTCCAGTAATTTCAACATAGCATCTTAGGGCATTGTTGACCCTATCGTCGAGATGCTTGAAGAGACAGCTATTCTTTTAACTCAGAGTTTTTTTTTTTACTGCGTCGAATTTATAAATTTTTTTTTATCTCTGAGAGCTGATCACGATATGGACAAGACAAGATTAACCGGAGGACTTCACATATTTTTGTGTGCCCCCTTATACCGATGTGTTATACATTGCCTGGGTGGCACACCTGAGGAAACGACGAAATGTGAAGTGCAGATCGCACGAGCGTAGTGCGACGAAGAAAGTGTGATGGAGAGAGTGGAAGGAAATGGAGGTTAAAAAAAAAAAAAAAAACCATGTAAAACAAGTTGGGTGAACGGACATATGCTCATTTTGTACCCAACTTCTAAGAAATGCAGACACCAGCTATGAATAACGTCAAGAGATATGCCAAATAGATGTGGACATTTAGAAGAAATCCATTGTTTTTCTACTTTCAACGGTCGCCATTTCGTTCCAAACCAACAAAAATCACTCAAATCGTGAATTCTCAAAAATATTAATGTTATTGACCTTATTGGAAAATTTCAAGAAGATCAAGTCAAAACTGCAGCGACTGATTCGATGGAAAGTCCATAAAATACCAAAATCATGTGTTATTGTTGTTGTAATTAGAGACATTTCCAACGGCTATAACTTCCGTCATCAAACTGACAAAGTTTAAGGACCCTTAGTAGGACTACGTAAATATCGAATTTCGTTCAGTTCAACGGTACCGATGCGATTTTATTGGGGAAAATGTGAAATATGAATACCATACTATTATTCACAAAGTTGAGCGAATTTTGACTTCTAAGTTATTTGTTGTTGTTGTCCACATAAACACCTGCCTCCGTAATTTTTTTCAGATTTTTCGGATAACAGGTGCCCAATCGCAAGGGGGGACCCAATTTTTCGTGTATTTCCCGTACCTGCGCGTCGCTCGAAGCAAAATGTATCAAATTTGAAAAGTTCTCATCATGACCAAACTTAAATACCTTATAAAAATTTTTTTTTGTTGAACTTTGAAGGGAGCACCACTTTACACCTGCAATTTGATGACGGACAGACGGACAGACAGGTCGCGATTTTAGTAGGGTTTTGTAAAATTATTTTACAAATACCACGCCAACCGGATGTGAACAGTTTTATATCAATTGTAGACATCGGAATCAGCGTTTGGCAGCATTCACTCGGGAAAGTTTTGAGTTTAAGTTCGCGTTAATATCTCCTTTCCAGAAGCTACAACTGATAATTTACAATTTCTTTCTTGTTTTAAAGAAGTAGTCTTTTGCTTTTGAAAATTACGGGTAGCAAGGTATCATTTTTATAATAAAACAACGTGTGTCGGCGGAGACGACGAACAACGTACTACTTTATTTAAGCATAGAATACATAGTCAGAAGTTTGTTACAAGGTGGCACTAGTAGTATCTATATTTTGATATTTACAACACTCTCACTCAAAATACAGATTACTTTCAAACTATACAAACATAAAATACATACTTAAATGAAATTACACTTTAACAATTCCTAAAGCATTCAAATGTTTATAATGTTTTACAGCACCTAAGCTTTTAGTGAGTAAATCTGCAGGCATATCTGATGTACATAAATAATCAACACTAACAATGTTTTCATTTATCATTTCTCTGCAATGGTGATATCTGACATTAATATGCTTTGTTTTATTATGAAATACAGGGTTTAGTAATAACTTCTGAGCACTCATACTATCATTATACAAAGTTATCTTATACATTCTTTTAGTCACTTGATGTTGTAAGTTTCTTAAGTACACTGCTTCCTTGCAGGCCTCTGATATTGACACATATTCTGCTTCCGTACTAGAAAGCGCAATACACTTTTGTTTACTACAACTCCAAGATATAACAGATCCTGACAAAGTGAAACAAAAACCTGAATATGATTTCCTATCATTAATATCATTGCTCCAGTCTGCATCAACATATCCTTCAATATTAACATTTTTATCTTTACTATATTTCAAACCTAAATCTTTTGTCTTTTTCAAATATCTCAATACTCTTTTAGCATAAATCCATTGCTCTTCAGTGTTACAGTTATTAAATTGACTTAGATATGACACTGCATAAGCTATATCGGGCCGTGTAAGCACAACTAGATACATTAAGCTCCCGATAAGCTGCTGATAGAGATTCTGAGTATTACAATTATTCTCTTTTATACACTTTGAATTCACCTCCATTGGAGTATTCACTGTTTTACAATCAGTCATATTAAATTTAGACAATAGTTTGTCAATATATTTTTCTTGACTCAAAGTAACAGTACAATTCTATTTATCAAAACTAACTGACATTCCAAGACATTCCTTTACAATCCCTAAGTCTTTTAACACAAAATTCTTACTTAACACGCTCTTAAGGCGATTAGTTTCAGTTTTATCATTGGAAAAGATAAAAAAATCATCAACATAAATGTCACAATGGTAATGCTATTACGAATAGACTTTATATACAAACATGGTTCTATTTTAGACTTGTCATAACCATCCACTTTCTTATGCCATGCTTGAGATGCCTGTCTGATTGTTGTCGCTGCCGTTTTGGTAAGGTCCTTGTTGTAGTGTCTGATTGCAACTCTTCCTCGGATGTCGTGGACTCCTCATCTGGTATATAGGTTTCATCATTGTCATTATCACTTTCCATGGAAACGAATGAATCCTTACTACTGTGATCTGAGAGCTCTCCCACTGACGACTGATGTGGCTTGTTCACTGTTGGTTTGTTATTTATAGCTTCTATTTCTATCATATTTTCTGGTGGAGGCAATTTTTCTTTAATGATGATGACATCTCGACTCGTTGTAATAGCTCTTGTTGAAGGAATATACAGCCTATATCCTTTAACATCCTCAGGGTAGCCTACCAGTATACATTGTTCAGACTTCTTGTCCCACTTATGTCTTTTCTCCTTGGGTATGTGCTTCATGACAGTACCACCAAAAATCCTTATATGGCTGAGGTTAGGCTTGGCCCCTGTCCACAACTCGTATGGTGTACGGTGGTTTAATCTAGTTTTTACAATTCTGTTTTGTAAATAAACTGCCGTGTTGATGGCTTCTGCCCAGAATTCCTTACCAAGTTTAGCATCAAATAAAAGACATCTGGCTTTTTCTATTAGCGTTCTATTCATCCGCTCACAAAGCCCGTTCTGTTCAGGAGTGTAGGGATTTGATTTTTGATGAATTATACCCATTTTCTTCAAATAACTATCAAAATCTCTGTTACAGAACTCTCTGCCATTATCACTTCTCAGAATTTTAATTCTCTTTGATGTTAAATTCTCAACTTTTGCTTTATATTCTTTAAAACAATGTAAGGCCTCATTCTTACCTTTTAAAAAATAAACATATGTCATGCGGCTGTGATCATCAACAAAAATTAGGAAATATCTCGATCCTCCTAGCGATAAATTCTCCATTGGGCCACAGATATCGCAGTGCACCACTTCCAATAGCTCAGTACTCCTGTTTCCTTCATGAGCAAAAGGCAACCTACTCTGCTTTCCCTCGCAGCACACTATACAGTTAGACTTGTTGATGTTTGGCTTCTCAGTAAATATGACTCCCTCCACAGCATCCTGCATTTTGTTCAAGTTATAACTGTTGACATGTCCCAATCTACGATGCCAAACTTCTGGAGACTCTGCCACTGCTGCTGCCACCAAACAAGTAGAAGTGTTCAGCTTATAAACTCCATTCACAAGTGTAGCAGTAGCTACTAGAGTGTCCTGTTTATTAAGTATTTCGCATCCTTTGTTTGTGAAGTGCACCTTATTGCCTTGCCTTTTCAACTGGCTCACTGACAATAAGTTCGTAGATAACATGGGAACACATAACACGTTTTCAACAGTTATGTTAAAATCACATTCTTCAATTGATGTTGTTATATTTACGTTTCCACAACACAGCACTGGGATTTTATTCTGATTAGCAACTATAATTTCCTTGGTAAATCCAGAATAACGCACGTCGATCATCCGATCTTTATTACATGTCAAATGCGAACTGGCACCTGAGTCGACATACCAATCATTCTTGTCAAATATTCTGTTGAAAAACACAGCACTAAGCGCATTACTTGTTTTTGACGTTTTCTTTACTGAATACTTGGAAGTCTTTTCCTTATTATTGCATTGATTACGATAGTGGCCACGTTGGTTGCAATTATAACATTTGACGTTTTGTGTTCCTTTGACAGATGTTGACGTTTGTACATTCCCGCCATCTCTATTGGCCATAGACTGTGTAGACTTTACACTCTTTGGATTTGAACGTTGATTCTTGCGAAAACATGCAAATGCATTATTGACATCATTGTCTCCCGGCTCCATGTCCATCAACTTTCCTTTAATGGCGTCGGTTGTAATGGTCATGCCTGAATGTTCGATGGCCATTATCATGGGCATATATTTTTCAGATAGACCAGCCAACATGATAGATCCAATCCACTCGTCAGTTATGTTAAATCCCGTACCTTGTAATTTCTGACCAGCGTCAACAATTTGTGTTACATACGACGTCATCGAAGTGCAATTTTCCAATCGAATAGATATTAAATTCCTCAGAAGACTAATTTTTCTAGTAAATTTATTCCACAATTCTTCTGATGTTCTGACGTTTTTTATGTGAACGCAAAGATTCGGGTCGATTGTTAAAATCAGCTTGGCTTTTGTTTTCGCATCATCTGCAGCTGCTGGTGGATGATCGGGCTCAGGTTTTATACATCCAACCATTCCTTCTAACACCAGGAAATTTTCTGCGGCGAAACACCATTCACTATAATTCTCGCGCCCTTGTAATTTAGGTGCGCTAACAAGATAGTTCGAGCTGGATGCCATGACAGACACACAAGTTCTTCACTTTATAGCAAATAGACGGTTTTTGCTCACTATTTATTCAACGCACAAGTCCGATGGTAAAACACACAGTTTATTATTCATCACACAAATAATTCTAACAACAAACGCAATAACTAGCTCGCAATATGGGTCTGGGCCCATAACCTATAATAAAACAACGACGACGAACAACGTACTACTTTATTTAAGCATAGAATACATAGTCAGAAGTTTGTTACAAGGTGGCACTAGTAGTATCTATATTTTGATATTTACAACAATTTTCGTGACATAAACAAAACAGTATATACTAAAAACCATTAATTTCAATGGTAAGGTACATTTATAAGCTCACATATTTTTCTAATACATTTTTTCCCGACTCTGGGTTAATATTCACAATAAGAAGATCACACAATCAATAGTAAGCTTAAGTAAGGTTGCATATTTGGTTAGTAAAATCAACAAGCAAAAGGTACAGTACATGTGCCAACGACACGCGGTGTTCCGAAGCGGTCCCCTATCTAAGTACTAAACGCGCCCGATACTGCTTGACTTCGGTGATCGGACGAGAACCGGTAGTTTTTTTAGTTTTAGTTTTAATAGTGCCTTAATGAGTCCCAGAGCTTCTCTTTACATTAATCTGTCAAGCGAAGATACCCTCCCCCGGGGGAACCCCACCCCACGGGCCCATGGATATGGGGGGCACCGTGAGGCTCCCTCCTGGGATGACAGATAACGACACTGACTGGATCTGGACTACGCTTTGGAGAACAAACTGGAATTCACGTTTTGGGCCGGCGGATATGATGGTTTCGACCTTGTAGCTTTCCACAGTAGCGCCGAGGTGACACTCATGTGGGAACGGCTCCAATTCAACTCTCATACCGTCTCCGTTCCGGTAAAACTTTGGCAGGCCGCGGAGTATGTTGGAAGTTCGCATCATTGGGTTGGTGGTGTAGGTTCGGTTGAGACAGACTCCCGATAAGTACTTGTCCGCATAAGGGCTTGTGCCAACCCTCGCCTGGCGTCTATGCTTTGTAAAGATAACCATGGAACCAAAAAGGCGACTACACACACGAACGGAGATAGCGGCTCTGAGGGCGGACCTAATATAACTGGAGCAACCAAAATCCCTTAAAAATATCAAAAAAGCCCCAAAAAGAATGCAAAAATAACAATTACGACGACGCAATCAGCGGTTGCAGCCACGATGTTAATAGCACTTCGGAAGCGGTACTAACGATGACAAAAACGACAACTAATACAATTGTCATTGCATTAGTTGTCGTTTTTGTCATTTGGGACTAACATACAGTCTGGTCCAGACTGAGATTCCTGCGGCATTCGGGTGCAGCAAAAAAATGTTGTGAACGCCAGAGCGTCCAGTGAAAGAAAAGCGGGAAGCTCTGCAGGACTCGCCAGGTGTTCGAGCGGTGGAGGAAAAAATAAAGAAATTCAAGAATCCGATTGTCACTGCTGCGATCGCTACCGGAGCGATTGAAGCAAGAGTCGTAAATCCCGACATAATAAAGAACCATCCTGAAGTCCACGAAGAGATTACGGCAGGAAAAGAAACGAGTGAGGAGCAGGAAAAGAAACGAGTGAGGAGCAAATAAAGCGACTATGTGCAATTCTATCGCCAACGTCAAAAAGGTGGCGGAAATACTGTATTCGAAAACAAAAGTCGGTAACCTCTCCCAAACACGATGGCCGCAAAGCACAATTGCTGCCCAGTGACATGAAGAAGAGAGGCTGTGCCAAAAAGCGGGAACAAGATCTGCGTGCGGCTCGCCAAAAATCATCAAAGCAGTAAAGGTTGGGCGTTTTGAACTAGAGGGGCTCCTGGATTGCATAGGGCATTATCGGAGGAGCTTGTTAAAAGCTGAAGAAGACCAGAAGGCCAAAGAAGAGCAAAAGGTAAAGGAAGCACTGGGCGTGAGATCTAAAGGCCACGTGCAGATAGCTTCAAAATCAAAAATCGATAAAAAAAATGGCGTCTAGCCCAATCAAAGGAGATCGGGATAGAAGAAGAAAGGAAGAGGCAGTTAATGGGCGTAGAACACCAGATCAAGGGTTCTAGACAGTGCTTACAAAAGGAGCGAAGAAAGCCGCAAAGAAACTCCTTCAAAAAGTGCCAGAAAGTAAAGCTCGCCCGGACGCCTAACAAGAAAAAAGCCCCGACGAGGACCCTGGCAGCGGGCACTGTTCGTAAAACCCCAAGATGATCGATCCTGCGCAGGGGTGCTGCGGGATATCATGGGAAACGTAAGGCCCACACTAAAACTGCTACTGAAGCAGTACGACCAATACGGTCGGGCCTCATACTGGTCGAATTTGGCGCGGAGGCCGAGAATAGGGAAGCATTCTGCGACGCAGTAAAGAAAGTCCTCAGCAAAACCGCAGCTATAGCCCCGCTCGAGCCGATGGCAACGATGGAAACAAGTGACATTGATTTTGTCAGACATCTGGTCGAGGTAGAAGAGGCCATCAAAAGGAAGTTCCCTAGCGTGGGTAGGATCAAAGAGAGGCTGACACTAGAAACCCATAGAGGACAATGCATGGCTGTAATTGACTTGACCGAAAATGAGGCCGACTAATTTTTGAAGAAGGGCAAAGTACGGATAGGGTAGATTGTCTGTAGGATACGGCGACGAGCAACGCCTCTTCAATGTTTCAAATGCCTTGGCTATGGTCACACCGCGCAAGTATACAAAGGACCCGATAGGAGTTCTCTATGTTGCAAATGCGGTGAAATGGGACATAAAAGGAAAGAGTGTACGAAGGTGGCACAATGTATTCTTTGCAAGGATGCTGATCTAAGACATAATTTTGGACACGTCTTGGAATCAGGAAAAAGCCAACTTTTTGCTGCTGAGTGAGCAACACCATGATAAAAGTTCTGCATCATGGTATCCTGATGGAACTGGTACTGGATTCGAGATAGTGATTTCCAGGCGGAGAGCTGTGGATGGGAGGATGGTTTTGTGTGGGTTTAATGCTCAGGGACTACCTGCTTTAGTATGTACCTAACGCCGAAAGAATTGATATCAGGCTTTGGAGGGTGCTGTCTCGAACGCAGACGGGAATCGAATGAGGCATGCCCCAAACAGATCCGCGGGGAAGCAAATCCTAGAAATGGCGCACAGGACAGCGCTCGTCGTACTAAACACCGCAAAAACGCCGACTTTCCGCCGTATTGGCTGGACGTAACATTCGCCTCGGAGTCCTCAGTACGGAGGATACACAACTGCAGAGTATTAGGGGACTACTCAGCCAATGATCTTCAGTGCATTCTGCTTGAGATCAGTGATGTTGTCTCCCGACGTCCGTGCTCTTGGCTTCCTACAATTGGAAGGATGGACGTCGAGAGGTTCGTCGAGGTACTCATAGCAGGTGAGCCGCTGCAGGGAACTTCGGAAGGGACGGAAGAATAGGCAGCTCAAGACATGGTGAACTCAACTATGAGCATCATTGCGACTGCTTGCTACGCCTCTATGCCCCGTTGAAAGTCCCGGCACGGCAAGCCCCCAGTGTACTGTTGGTCAACTGAAATCGCTGAAAAATGTAGGGAGTGTCACAAGCTTCGGCGTGAGGCTCACTGGACACGGAGCTGGGACGGGGCCAGCAGCCACGCAGCAGTATATCAGTTGGCCAGGAAATGTCTTTGCAAATTGATCAACAACAGCAAGGCTCGCTGCTGGCAAGATCTAGTGGACAATGTGAACAAGGATCCGTTGGGTCCTGGCTACAAGCTAGTTATGTGGAAGCTTGGTGCATCATGATAACCTTGTATACATGATGCGGAAAGGATGGACGAGATAGTGCGGGCACTCTTCAACCCCCAGCCCGTGGGTATTGACGCTGTCCATGGCGAAACAGCGGTCGAGTGTTCACTCTTCACACAGCTGGAATTGGAGGAGGCAGTCTTTTCGCTGAAAGCGAGGAGGTCTCTAGGTTCAGATGGTGTTCTGGTTGAGGTATTGCGGCTTGTCTATCACCATTGTGCTGACATGCTGCTTAGCACATTCAACGCTTGCCTACGGGACGGGGTTTTCCCGGTACGATGGAAGGTGGGAAGGCTCGTGGTGATCAGCAAGGGGAAGGAAAATGATGATGCACGTAGGCACTGATGGGAAAGCGCTAGAGAAACTCGTCAAGGGAAGACTCATTGACGCGATTCGTGCTGCTGAGGACTTATCTCCTCGGCAGTACGGCTTTAGAGCAGGAAACTCTACCATTGATGCGATTTCAGAAGAGGTCAACGCGGTCCAAAAGGTAGAGGCATATAGTCGCGCCAAGCGACGGATCGTCCTGTTGATGACATTCGACGTCAGGCATGCCTTCAACTCCGCTAGATGGGTGGACATGCTGGAAAACTCTTTTCAAGTTCTAGAATATCTACAACATAGGGCGTACGAAGTATGGAAATTACATCGGGTGTTGCCCAGGGATCTATCCTTGATCCGGACGTGTGCAGCGTATCTAACAATGAGCTTTTGAGACTAGAGATGCCAGATGAGTCGCCCTTGATCAGCTATGGGGATGATGTTGCGGCTCTGGCAGCTGGACGCACCGTTTAACAAGCACAATTTAGGCTAGGTATGCTAATGCGCCGAGTGAGAGACTGGATGACTGCTCGTGGCTTCAGTTTAGCACTGAAGAAGACCGAAGTGGTCATCTCGACAAAAAAAGAATCCCCAGAGTAAGGATGATCAGTATTGGAGACATGCAAATCGAATCGAAGCCCGCGCTGAAGTACCTGGGGCTACTGATCGACTCAAAGATGAGTTTCTCTGAGCAAATCAGCGCAACGGCTGACAAGGCTACTTCGGGCATATCGGCTCTGAGTCGACTTATGGCCAACATCGGGGGACCCAGCCCATCAAGAAGACGCCTCTTGATGAGTGCTGTAGGCTCAGTGCTACTGTATGAAGCACAAGTATGAGGCGACTCTTTCAGTAAGGAGGTATACCGAAAACGTTTGGCACCGGTACAGGAAAGAAGAGCACTGAGAATTGCATCTTCGCAACCGACAGTCTCTGATTCGGGGTGAGAGTTATTGCAAGCGTGATACCTTTCACCCTCCTTGCTGAGAGCGCAGCGCTATTTACCTGTGTCAAAACGAGGATGCAAGGGAGAAGGCTGTCCGCGAGGAGAGACAGCACTCACTTAACGATTGGCAGCAGTCCTGGGTGAATTGCCCTAAGGGAAGGTGGACTGCGTGACTCATTCCGAATGTGAGACCATGGCTAAATCGAAGGCATGGTGAGACTGACTTCTATCTGACCCAGCTTTTGAGTGGGCATGGGTGTTTTCAGTCTTACCTGCACAAGATGGGTAGGTCGGGATCCCCCGATGGCCGGTTTATCCCAGGAGAGGAAGCCAATGCCTACCACACATTTGTTGCGTGCACAAAATGGGTCAGGCTGCGAAGTGACCTCTGCAGGTAGACGGGAGAGCTCAACCCAGATAATATAGTTGCAGTGATGCTCGAATCGGCTGACAAATAGAACCAGATGGCACA
Organism: Odontomyia ornata; assembly: GCA_963969285.1. Classification (NCBI taxonomy): domain Eukaryota; kingdom Metazoa; phylum Arthropoda; class Insecta; order Diptera; family Stratiomyidae; genus Odontomyia; species Odontomyia ornata. The sequence continues at coordinate 174,951,817 of OZ017742.1, forward strand.
TTATGTTCGGGCAGTCCTAAAAGATAAAACGGATTCTCTGCAGCTGGGGGCGTTGCGGCTGGGGGATCGCTTTTCTAGCACCTACTCTTCTCCCCTCCCCTCCCACTAGAAAAGGGGTACTCAGCTTGAAGGTGCCTCACGGCGAAACAAAACGAGACCTGGCCCGAAGTAATGTGTCAAACGGTTCCGGGCTGGGTTCTCAGGTTGCCAGGGGAGGTGTTTAGTGGGTAGTCCAGTCGCTTGCGTGTATGAAAGTCCCACACTCTGCGCGCAAATGGGCATTCACCTCCTAAACACAAAAAAGCTAATATACACATATTTATTATTCTTATGAGTCTGCTGGCCAATAAGCTCTCAAGCCTATGTCTTTCTCATTTCTGTGGTTCAAACCAAATTTCATTTATTGCTCGGAATAGATCATCTTATCACTTACTACTTACTACTTACTACCAAAGAAAACGCGACAGTAAAAACTTTGGCTCCTATAACTTATATGTGGGGTATTTATCCATATAACTTATATTCTATGTGTCTTACTTTAGGTTTTTCTTTTAATTTTTGTTATATATACAATTTTATTTACCCAACTTATGCTAATATATTTTCCTAATTTAAGTGCTAACTTATTCCGAAATCCCTATAAAACAGTTCACGATCATAGCGAGAAAATTAACCAAGTTGAACATCTGATCTGTCTCCATTTTCACTTCATTCACCCACCAAAAGTCTTCATTCCTGAATTATCACTGAACATATCCATTGAGTACCGCCACATCGCATTGGGCTCTCTAGTATTCATATACTCTGCGCACGTTATTCGCTTGTCGGTGTTACGTCTGTACCAGTGATACAGCACTGGCAGTCCATTTGTGTCAAGTGTAATTCGTTTAGAGTCGAGATATGGGAATATTACAGGAGGAATGAACCCTGTTTGCATAGCTCTATCGAAATTGAGTGTGTTCGAGTAGTAAGGTTGATTAATCGAAGCGTTCTCTGTGGGCCGAGTTGTGCAATTTAACGTCTGCCTTCGAATAAGATGTACCATGAATCGATCTATTCTGGTTACTTGAGCTATTTCATAAATCTCTCTATTCGAGACATTATGCAGGTAGTCAGTTTCGGTTTTTCGGTAGAGGCCTGTACATGCTCTTAGCACTTTTCTCTCGAAAACTTGGAGTTTCTTAATAGTCGAGGAGCTTTGGTTAAACCAAATTTTGCAACCGTGCGTTAAAATGGGTCGAACTAAACTTTTGTAACAAATGGTTTTTACCTCAGGCAAAAAGTTCCTATCGTAAAAAAGTTGTTTGGGTAACATAAAGGCGTTTCGAGCTTTATCAAGTTTCTTACTTATACTAGTATCTGCTGTGAAATAACAGCGTTGATCCATATGCGCTCCAAGATATTTTACATCTGATGAGAATACAATCTGCATGCGGCTCCTCAAAAATCAGCAAAGCAGTAAAGGTGGAGCTCCTTGAACTAGAGGAGCTCGTAGATCACATAGGGCACTATCGGTTGAGCTGGTTAAGGGCCTAAGATGAACAGAAGGCAAAAGGGGCGCTTAGGGCAAAATCTAAAAGCGACATGCAGATAGCTCCACCATTAAAAGTCAATAAAAGAATGGCGTCTAGCCCAATTGAAGGAGATCGGGATATAGAAAGGAAGGAAGAGGCACATGATGGGCGTGGAGGTGCAGATTACGGGTTTTAAACAGTGCTTATAATAGGAGCGAAGAAAGCCACAAAGAAACTCCTTCAAAAAAAGCCAGAAAGTAAAGTTCGCACGGACGCCCAATCAGAAAAAGGACCTGATGCAAAAAAAAGAGGCAGAAGCCACGACGCAGACCCCAGCAGCAGGCACTGCTCGTCAACCCCCAGGATGGCCGATCGTACGCGGAGTCTTGGGCTATTAGTTCTCCCGTTCCCTCCGAAGCTCCCTGCCACGGGTCACCTGGTGTGAGCACCTCGACGAACCTCTCGACTTCCATCCTTCCGATGTTCTATCCAGTTGAAGAAAGCTGAGAGCACGGACGTCGGGAGACAGCATCACTGATCTCAAGCAGAATGCACTGATGATCACTGGCTGAGTAGTCCTCTAATACTTTCCAGTTGTGTATCCTCCGTATTAAGGACTTCGAGGCGAATGTCACGTCCGGTATGGTTCCCTCACAGCCAATACGGCGAAAAATCGGCGTATTTCTGGAGCTTAGTAGGACAAGGGCCTTCCTGGCCACCATTTCCAGGATTCGTTTTCCCCGCGGATCCATCTGAGGCATGACCCATTCGATTGCCTTAGCGTTGAAGTTGCCCCCCAGAGAGAACTTTGCCCTCTGCGTTCGAGACAGCGCCCTCCAAAGCCTGAAGCTTGGCTTGGAAAGATGATATAGATTCGTTAGGCGTTAGGTACACACTAAAGAAGGTAGTCCCTGAGCACCAAACCCACACGAAACCATCCCCCCGTCCACAGCTCTCCGCTTGAAAGTCACTGTTCTGATGAAATTGGTACTGCCGCCATCTGGGGGCAGTACCAATTTATTTATTTAAATTCCATTTAACAGATAAACATAATCCAATTACAAAATGGAACAAAACAAACAGAAAAGAAAATTAATGAAAATTAGAATTAAGTGTTAAAGTTAATATAAAAAAGAAATTCAATGGTACTAACAACAATAAATATGCGTGTAAAATTAAATTAAAGCACACAAAAAAAGAAAATAAAGTCTAATATTTACTCCAGTTGAGTTTTAAGAATCAGGCTTTTTAACCTCAATTTAAAAACTAGGTATGAGTCGGAAAAAGGACCAAGCTCAAGCTTATCATGATTCCTTACCATTCGTATAATAGGAGAGTGAAAATATAAATTTGTACGGGCATACGGTGGGACGAAAAAATTGTTTGCCCGAGAAGAACGCGATGATTGACGAAGACGTAGGTCTGCAAACAATGTTAATGAAATTTGATTGCGGCAGAGTTGATACAGAAAACACTGATCTAGATACATGCGACGGGATGACAGAGTAGGCAAACGTAGGAAAGATAAACGGCAGTCATAGGGTTGATATGGGATTTTGAATTTGTAAAACAAGACACGAGTAAATTTTCGCTGGATATTCTCTAACGAGTCAATGAGGTAGGAGTGTCGGGGAGACCAAACTACAGAGCAATATTCGAGGATAGGACGGGCAAGATAGATAAACAAGCGGACAGGGGTAGATATATTGTTAAATTTATGAGCGTGCCTGAAAATAAGTCCCAATATTTTCGAGGCCCTAGTAGTCGCGATTAGAACGTGTGCATCAAAATTGAGCTCAGGATCAAAAGTAACGCCAAGGTCCTTAGCAGAGCTCACTGCAGCGAGTGGGACTTCATTCAACATATAGGTAAAAGTCAGCGAAGAACAATTTAGATTAAAAGTCATTTTATAGCATTTGGCAACATTAAGACAGAGGTAATTAGACGAACACCAGTTACTTAGTGCAATCAGGTCCATCTGAAGATATTGACAATCTTGTACAGACCTGATAGCTCGAAAGACTTTAAAATCATCGGCATACAGTAGGCAATTGGAAGCGATAACCGAAGGAAGATCAGTTATAAACAAAAGGAATAGAAGGGGACCTAAAATTGAACCTTGAGGAACACCAGAGGACGGATAGAATGGCATAGAGGTAGTTCCACAGTAACTAACACAACATATACGAGAAGACAAGTAGGAGTCCATCCATGATAAGAGAGGGCCGACAACCCCAAAAGTTTTCAGTTTATAACAGAGAAGTTGATGGTTGACCGTGTCAAATGCCTTCGAGAAGTCAGTGAAGATTACATCAACCTGCAATCGATTGTCTAGGGCCTTAGCAATGAAATCGGTGAATTCAATTAAATTTGAGGTCGTAGAGCGACCTTTGAGAAACCCATGTTGTTCTTTCGACAAGATAGGGGTCAATGAAACTGAAAGCCGGTTGTGTACCAGACGCTCAAGTAATTTTGGGAAACAGGACATCAAGGAAATAGGACGATAATTGGACACAGAAGAAGGATCACCACTTTTAAGAATAGGAACAACGTTTGCTCTTTTTCAATAAGTAGGGAAAATACCAGTCTTTAGACTGAGGTTGAAGAGAAATGCCAGAGGGATACAAAGTGAAGACGCTAATGACTTGACAAAAATATTCGGCAAGCCGTCAGGACCAGGTGATATATTAGGATTAAGTGAATTAATGAGGGATTCAACTTCGATATGGTCAGTGAAAAGTGAAGAAATGTCAATGGAGTGAAGTACGGGTGTATTAACTGGATTAGAGACATGAGAAGAAGGAATAAAAGTTGACGAGAAGAACTGAGAGAACAAGTTGGAAATATCCTGTGGAGAAGAGCTAACTATATTATTCCAGCGGATTGAAGGAGGGACAAAAGAGGAGGAGTTAAAGGATCTAATGTATGACCAGAATGGTTTCGCATTATTCGCCATGAGGGAACTCTCCAAGCTACTGAAGTAGTTTTTCATTGCAGTCTTTAGTTCTTTTTTTGCTGCAAGACGTAGATCACAAAAGCGGGCTCTGGATTCTTCAGTACCACAACGCTTGAAACGGCGGTGTGCATTACTTTTAGCATTCAAGGCACTTAGTACTTGCTTGGTTAGCCGTGGTTTCTGCTTTACTTTGCGAAGAGCTTGTAAAGGTGTGAAGTGTTTAATCAACTCATAGAGGTAATTATAAAACTTATTCAGAGCTTCTTCACACTCCAAATTATCAAAAAACTCCTGCCAGTCAATCAAGCTCAGCTCGGAGGCTAAGGCTTCGTAGTTTGCTTTGAAGAAGTTGAATTTTGGCGAAAAAGCAAACGTACGACTTGACAAAGGTGTAATGGAGAGATCGAGCGATAATGGCGGATGATGACTATCGATACTCACTAGAGGATTTAATGCAGTGGAAACAGATAGACAGTTTAGTGGAAAGTTAGAAAGAACAAGGTCAAGTACCCGACCATTAGCATTAGGGATATTATTGAATTGCGATAGTGAACAGAGTGATAGAAACGAGGAGAAGGATAAAGAAGATGCATCGGTTGATGAAACAGAGAAAGAAAGGTTCTTCGTCCATTGCACTGTTCCCAAATTAAAATCACCGCATATTAGAATTAAAGATTGAGGATGTTGCAATAAGACATAAGAGGAAAACTCGTCAAAGAATGTCTCATACACATACAAAGGAGAGTTACTAGGTATGTAGACAGAGGAAACTAATAAAGATGTATTGTTAGGAAGGAAGATCTTGACAATCACACAATCCACAACACGGGAAAAGCCAAAATCAGCACAAAGAGAGCTACGCACTGTATTACTAACAGCTACAAGAACACCACCTCCATCTACTTTATTTGCAGACGCCAAGTCCCGATCACAACGGTACATATCAAAATCAAGGGATATTTTCGAGTTTAAGGTGTTACTATTTAACCAGGTTTGCGTAAGACATATAAATACATCTTCGCTGAGTTGTAACGATAAAAAGAGCTTATCAAGCTTGGTCCTTAACCCTCTTACATTTTGGTAATATACTGAAATATTTGAAGTTATACTAGTTTGTAGGTTGCTGTCCACCCGGTGCACGAAAGGACTTCCTTCTTCTTGAGCTGAATGGTTTAGTAAGTACTCCAGGCGGCCAAGCTTCAGGATTCAAAATAGTATCACAATTTGAGGGCACTGTAAGCTTGAAAGAAGCTACCACTCTGTCCTCCAGATTGTCCTTAGTTAATTTGTAGCAACTAATAACTTTAATAGCTGGCCCAAATTTTTTACAAACGTAGTTTTTTAGGTATTCCGCAGTTTTATGGCAGCTTAGGCGCGAAATAAAGATCTCCTTTGGAGGAGATACGATGTCAAGTGTTGGGACTTCGTCATCCGAAATTAGAGTAGTCACAGCCGAGGTGTCAACACCAGATGAGGGCGGAAGACTAGGCGATTGAATATTTTTAATTTTAGGGATCGCCCCCTGATTTATTGATGAGGGTCCCGGAAAGCTATCACATGCCACAGGTAATTCATTACTAACCATATGCTGAGTTGCTGCTGAAGGCACAGGAGAATCAGAACACGACGTAGTTGTGCTAGAACCAGCAGCAAGATTCGGGGTTTTAGAAGCCGATAACTTTGCCAACGATTTACTACGAGTAAGGATGGAAGGCCTTTGTACAGGCGTAATTGAGCCTCTAATGCATACCTGCTGAGCTGTCGGCGTAAGTAATTGCGTCTGGTTATTTACGTCAGTGATATTCACTGAATCCAGAGTTTTGGGTGACGTGTCCTCTGTAAATCGCAACAGGGTCTCGAATTCCAGACATGCACTTGAGCACTTGGTTTGAAGCTGTTTAAGCTCGTCCGCGAGCGATTTTATTGTTTTATCAGCTAATTGCAGACTGGAAACATATGCTGACAAGGAGTATCTCCTGCAAGAATCACAATACCAGTACATGCCGTTACCAGCCTTATTGATCAGGTCGGCTGAAGAACCTTTAAGGTTAACGCAAGCCGTTAACCTTTGGCTTTTGTGATAGCTCACAAAAGCCAAAGCAAAGGACCATAGGGGTCTTATTGGTTGGATCAATACACTTTACTGCACTGCACGACATGCTGGAAATTTCTAGTTTAATTTATTTATAATTATTATTTATAATTATTATTGACTTTATTTAGTTTTTAACGATTTAGTACGATTAATTATTAAATTTGAAATTAATTATTTAATATTATTAATATTATTATTATTTTCCAAAATTTGGGAAAGTTCTAATGATTCAATCTAAATACCTCGTAGGGTTAAACTATATTTCTAAATTGTAGTTTCAGGTTGCCTACCTTCGGGCTGATCGATAAGAATTGTCATTAAATAGAAAAAATCGCAAGTTTTGTTCAATTTGCTTATCCTAAGGCGCACAATTAAATGTCACTAAAACAAATTGATCAACTCCTAATCAATTTAATTGAAAATAAACACTAACCATTTCACACAAAGGAAACAGAGAAGGTGAAAAATGCTTCAATGTTTAAGCACTTGAAAACTAACTAGCAAAATACAAGCGCACAGATTGTCCGAAACGCACGACACTACAGGAAATCAGTTTTAAAGAGTTTAATTCAATTTAAAGAGGTAAAAAGGTTAAATTATTATTAAATATGAGGGAGCACAAAAGAATGACGTTCAACAGTTGAATGATCTACGATATAGTATCAGAATACCATAATGCATTATGGTATTCATCAGAATACCATAATGCAAAACTTTTACTATGGTGTTGCTCACTCAACATGGCGAGCCTGACCTCTATCTGAACCAGCTTTTGAGTGGGCATGGGTGTTTTCAGTCTTACCTGCACAAGATCGGTATGTCACGGTCCTCCGATTGTCGGTTTTGCCCAGGAGAGGAGGACAATGCCTGTCACACAATTTTTGCGTGAACAAAATGGGTCAGGCTGCAAAAGGAACTCTACAGGGAGACGGAAGAGCTCACCCCGGATAATGTAGTTGCGGTGGTGCTCACATCGGTTGACAAATGGAACCAGGTGGCACATTATGCTCGGGCAGTCCTAAAATATAAAAGGGACTCACAGCAGCCGGGGGCACTGGGGCTGCGGGATCGCTCTTCTGGTACTTCCTCTTCCCCTCTCCCCTCCCACTAGGAAAGGGACTCCGCAGCTTGAAGGCACTTCAGGGCGTTACAAAACGAGTCCTGACCCGAAGTAATGTGTCAAACGGTTCCAGGCTGGATTCTCAGGTTGCCAGGGGAGGTGTTTAGTGGGTAGTACAGTCGCGCATGGGAGTCCCACACTCTATGCCCTACAACAAAAAAAAAGGTATCTTACATCAGTCCTATGTGGTATTCTTTCGCCATCTGCTACAAGGTGAAAATCTTTCCAGTGGCGCTTCACATTTCTGTCGGCTTGCATCGGTTTGTGCGAAACAAAATAGTCTTGGGCTTTTGAGCATTAATCTTCATTTTCCAAGCATACGTGAATGGTTCAATGTCATCAAATATGCTCTGAAGCTCTTTATTGGCTTCTGATGCTTTTTTGTGACAGTGTAGATGATAAGGTCATCTGCAAATGCAACCAGAGCTCTTTTCGGAGACTTATTGAAGCCAAAGGTCTTGAGTAAGGGGCCCAATAATATTGCAAAGAGAGAAGGTGCTGTCACCGTACCTTGTTGCAGTCCGTCAGATATTACAAGCAGTCTATCAGCAAAAACACCTCCTGATTCTAACTGAAATGATTTCTAATTATTTTTCTTGGATTAGATTAAAAATTAACCCATCGAGCCAAACAGTATCAAATGCCTTTTCCATATCGATAAGACACGCGCCAACACATTTGCCATCGTTCATGGGCCAACAAATATCGGAGTTTACGTGGTTCATTCAACAAGTACTTAGCCTCACCGCCCAATGGCGCTGCTATTACAAAAGAGTTTTACCATCGTGCAGTACATTCAACAAAACTAATGAAGGGAATTGACTGAAACTTTGACAGTAGGCTACCAAAAGAATGTACTGCACGATGGTGAAACTCTTTTGTAATAGCAGCGTCATTGGGGGGTGAGGCTAAGCACTTGTTGAATGACCCCCGTACTTTAGCAATTGCGTGAATTGTGGAATGAGCTTTGCGGAACCCAAATTGGCTGTTACTGAAGAGTTGATTTTTACTGATGTGCAAATGAAGTGCCTGATTGATAATAATCTCAAATACTTTACTGATATTCGGAAGCAAGCTGATGGGACGGTAGTTTCGTGGGTTTGTAAGGTCCTTGCCCCTTTTTGGGGATAGGAATGGTCTTTGCAATTTTCCAGTTTTCTGGAAAGTATCTATTGTTAAGTAGATTGTTGAAAAGAATGCAGTATTCCGTGATCAGTACATCTGGTAAATGTTTCAATACAATATTAGGTATGCCGTCGATTCCGGCTACCAGGTTTTCATGTCATACGGCTATGAACTCGTCTGGTATAGTATTTGAACGCAGAGTCTCATTGAAGTGGAATAAAGGCTCTTTGCTACAGCTTGCTTGAAAGTTGCTTACTTCGGCTGATACGATTTGGGAAAGTCGTTCTCTACCAAGTACTGCTTTTTGCTTGTGAATTGATTCTTGACTCATCCCAATGACGTTTAACTTGTCAATAGGCTCGGAGATAGTGATATGACCCCGTACATTGTTTGCCTCGCAGATATTACCTTCTTCAAAGAAAAGTCGATCCTCAAGTCAGCTATCCCACCCAATTTCTTTCTTCTGAAAATACCGTTAATTTGTGCAAACATTCCGTCAGTGTCTTCTAGACGTATTCTTTGAAGCTTTTCTCTTCATTGGTAATTAATTTATCAGATATCGTACAACTGACAACATCTGTTTTAGGTTTTGTAAATTATTATCGATTCTCTCCCTAAAGCCTCTATATATTGAACTGATGCAAGTTAGAATCCTGCTCTTTGAATGTTGTAGTCTTTCTATTCTAGCTGTGCGATATTTGTTCATGTTTCGTTTATCAGTTTCTGCAGTATGTTCAAGTACTCATCAATTTCGATATGAGTCAGATTTCAATTCTTAGGAACAATGTAACCAGATGTCTTCGAGGCCATCCTCTTGTGGCTTTTGGTGATATTATTCTGGAGTTTGTCGCAGTTTGTCTTTTTGTAGTTGAATTGATATTGTGCATCATTGAGGGTCAGTAAAAAATGTTCATCCGTGTCCGGTGTTGGCGCCGGGACTCTTTTGTCCCGAACTTTGATTTTATTATTTTTACTTAATACATTCAGCAAAAAGCTCAAAAATTCGTTAAACATCTTTTCATAAGCGTTCAGCAGCTATGATACAGACCAACCAACAATTGAGCAATAAATAGACTTTTGTTTCAACGTTTTGACAAATTATAAAATGAATAAAAAATGGGTTACTCGATTGATAAAAATGAAAATGTGGGATTCGAAATTCAAAGTATTTTCGCTTTGTTGCGAATTGAATTTGAATTGGGTGAATTGAATTAAAATGATCGATCAATTGATAGATCAATCAAATAAATTAAATTAATCACGAATTGGCTAATTATTACAGTGCTAATTAACGTTAAATAACTATGTAAGTTGATTGAAGCGTTGATATTGCTAGGTCAGGCCGTGATGAGCGCTCAGGGGTGTCAGGAACTCAACATCCACTCCCCCGTTGAACGGTCCATACAAACCTCCTCCAAAGTGTGCGGTAGGCTGTAGCGTCTAGGTAACGGCACTGGTGGTTGGAGACACAGGTGTGATTATTGTTTGCAGGGCGTCAGCGGAGGTAGATCACCAGTATGACTAATCTGAGAATGCCCAGGTAATCGATGGTGTACTGGTGGATGTCGTGGTTGGTCACTTGATCGATCCATGAAACATCTTGTGCTTGTAGTTGCCGTTGCAGTTCCTAGATTTCAGATGCAGACTCAGCCAATTCCCGCCAATACGTAATAAATGAGCAACTTCCACTCGCTGGAAGATAAGTAGACTCGACCTAATGGTTGAAAATACAGACCCGTATGGTTTCTGGTTGTTGAGCCTTGTGTTGAAGAGGCGTGAGCTATGGGAGCTAGCAGGCACATCAAGAGGAGCGCCATAATTGACCTACTGGTTCGCATCAATCGCCACCTTGTCCTCGGGATGTCGTCGCCGCTAATCTGGGACCCTTCCTTCATCAAGTGGGGGGAACTTGCTTGAGATGGTTCTTCGTTAGACTGTGCGTCATCCAGTACGGGTAACGGGGCCAGTTTGTGTATTGGCCTTTTCAATGTTCCAGAGGTGGTTTTGACATCAGCGACTCGTACGAAACCATTGGCGCCTTCGTACGTTTTGATAATTTGCCCACGTGGCCACTTCATCGATGGGTGTTATCTTCGCATTTGGGTGTGACTGTCAACTGCAACTGCCCCAAGTACTCGTGTGACCATCGTCTCCAGAATTCGAGTTTGAAGTGACTGACTAGCTTCCACCGGGCATGGAGGCCTCCAGTGACTGACTCTGCGCGACATCAACCATGGTTGTGACGAGTTCTGAGATGAGAAAGTGTGCTGGAGTTAAGGTTGCCAAATCATTGGGGTCGTTTGACATCGGAGTCAGTCGTCAAGAGTTGAGGATAGCCTCCATCTCAGCCACTAAGGTATGCAGCTCCTCGTGGGTGAGAGCTGCTGACGGAACGCCTCGACAGATCAAATTTTTGGCTGATTGGATCGCCGCCTCCCACACGCCAAAATGAGAGTGCGTGGAGGGATGAAATGAAAATCGATTCACCGGCTGGAGCACGCCGTTGTTACTTCTTCACGCGCTTCGCTGGAATATAATGAGGACGACAATTCTGATAGCTGGTGGGAGCTCCCATAAAGTTGGTGGCGTTGTTGCAAAATAGGTTTCGGCAGTGTCCTCGTCACCCAATGAAGCGTTTGAGAGCTCAGAGGAATGCCTCTGTGCTTCGATCGCTGACTAGCTCCAAACGGACGGCTTTTGTAGCGAAACAGCAAAATAGGGTAATGGATCATCATATGCTGAAAGAAATCCACGCTGCAATTTATGAGCGGACGGGCTGGCTGAATACGTGCACTCGGCAGATTTTCCATGACTTGCGAAAACAGCTTAGGCTTGATTCGGGTGCACTACATGCACCGTTGAATGATCGATCTTACGAGTTGTTTTCCTCGAATTAGCCAAAACCGCTGTCTAGTGGTAGCGAGCAGTGTTTGCACACCTAGATGTCAGTGGTCGCGATGGATGTCCATCATCAGCAGTCTGGTGAACGGATGTTTGAACTGTAATAAAATGGGATGTTTGGCATTGAACGTGATCTTGGCAGCCTCCAGCCTCCCACTGACACGGATTATACCCTCTGGATCTAAGAATGGCGCCAGTCTCACCAACGGACTGTGCTAGGAGACTTGCCTCCCCGACCTGATGTCCAGAAGTTCGCAGTTAAAAGTTTGTGATTGTACATACCTCACGATGATCTCCAGAGCTGTGGATAATTTATCACTCGTAGGCGCTTGATTTGTCAATTGGGATAGACCACAGATAAACCATCATGTAGGCCACTACGAGCTGCAGCCTCCTGAAGGAGTTGCCGTGTTGGATCGGCTGAATAAAGTGTATTTCAGGAGCCTCTGCCGCTACCATAGCGGTCTTGGTACGTTTCGTTTCTGTTTTGTGCCCCCACTCCGTTATTCGGAAGGCCAAACTGATTCTGCTCTGGATAAAAATGGTGGTCCTTGAAACAACATAACAACATACTACAGCGGCTCATTTCAGCCGGCGCCATCCCACGTGACATCGGTCCAGCCTTGAAAGGGTTTGTATGGCCGAGACTCTGTTCACCACAGAGGTATTGTACGATGATGCAGTTGAGTTGATTCACGCCAAGGCGATCTCGGCATCGGTCTAGAATACCTGAAAAGCCTCCAGCAGATTAAGCGCTGTCTTAACTCATCTTGTGAGCTTTGCGCTTAGTTTCGCACAACTCTCCGTGGGTTATAGTCGTCTCGATATGATAGCCTCTTAAGGCCTACAAGTTCGAATGTTCGCAGTCTACTCCGAGATGGCTGATTGTTGGCCAGCTAGTCCGCAGAGAAATTTCGGTCGTTGGTCTTGACGTGAGTAGACTACGCTTGGACACAATTTCCCAGCCACCGATTCAATTGCCCGTTTCAAAATGCGGTCGAAAATTTTTCCAAAAGGAAATTTAAAACTTCTACTCTATCTACTGATTCCTTTTCAGGACTCCTTATAAATCAACAAGAACAAATATCGAACTCGCACGCCCCCGATCTACATACCGACACGGTGCTCGGCAGACTCTACTTTAACTCGAACCGAAACAACCAACGCTAATTGAAATCTTCAAACTACAAAGTACGACACGGTGAGCCTAACCGAATGCATTGAATCGTTTAGTCGCGGATTACATAGAACCTCAGCCACTTGCTTCTGTTTCCGCTGAAAATCTAATCCACCGGAAGGAAAGAATTAATTATATTTAGCAATTGATATTTAATTTTTAATACATTTTCCTTGATTTTGGGATTTAGATAATATGTATTTATTAAATGCTTTTCAACCGTAGAGATTTTGTTTTCGTTCCTTTAATTATTCTTCATCATTGTTCAGCTTTTATTTCCATCAAAATATCTAGTCTAAACGTTCTAGGATATCGAAGGGCATTTACCTCCAACTGTTGAACGCTGAATCATAAGGAAAGCTGTTTATTACTAATTTTAGATAAGATAAATGCAAACTATTAAAGTTAAAGATTAATTTTCTTTATTTTATGCTACCAAGTGGCTATAAGTATTTTATGTTATTAGAATGCTTTAACTATTTTAAACCATTCTGTCCTTTTCTAAGTTTAATTTTCTTAGTAATACGAGCCAAGATAGTATTGATACGTAGTGTTATTACGCAACACTAACGTCGTATCCGCCATTAAACTTTACCCAGCAAGCAAGAACCATAACATGTCTAGCCCCCCCTATATTAAAACAAAACGGGAATGGCTTCAGATCCAAGTATGTGAAACTTAAACGAGTATGCTAAATTGGAGGTTTCAACTGAATGATTGCAAATTGTCGCAGAGCAAAAGTTTTAGTTTCGTTTTGTAAATGATACAAAAATTTGGTTGCCATAAATGCAGAATGTATGTCAAGGTAATTTCCACAGATGAGTAATAAAAGATGTGGTTGATTTATATAAAGCAACTTGTAATATAATGAGCAATGTGAAGAATAGTCATAAAATTTTTTAACAAATACGTTCTAGATATGACTTTTAATGTGTGAACAGAGACTGCTTTTCTGGTAGCGATTTTTTAACTGTAATCACATTTTCGATAAAATTGATTTAAATTTGTTTTTCTAACATGGACTCCGACATACCATACAGCATATTATTAAATATATTTACTGATTACTGAACCTAGCCTTAAATCAAAAAATTTTTGAATTAATATTAAGAGTAATAGAAATTAAATTCACACGCTTTTTCTTTTCTCTTTTGTTTAATCAAACTGATTGGAATTAAAGTGTTGTAAACATTACAGTATTCATGCCGTGTACTAGAATTGTTGGTGGAACAGAAATCCTCTGTAAGCAACTTCAAATATTATATGCTATCTTTTCAAGATGTTGAAATCACGACCTGTATCCGTCCGTCTGTATGTCACAGCATTTTTTCTCCGAAACTACGAAAGTTACAGCCATGAAACTTTGTGGAAACGTCAGAAGCGGTGACTTCTTGAAAGTTTTGGGGTGAACAAATTTTTCAGAGAGTTTTAAGGGGGTCCTCCAAATAGATAGGCAACCCGCCAAACATTTTTTTCATCTTTGGTAGTCAAATAGTGGTTCATTGGAAAGGTCTCAATGAGATCTTTTCAAAACAAATCTTAAATTTACCCTATCAGTATCCAAGGGGAAGGGGAAATGTACAAAAAATTTCGAGTACCACCCCTCGCGATTGAACACCTTTCATTCGGAGAATCTGAAAAAATATGAAAATAAGACTTAATAGTCAGAAGTCGAAATTCAATCAACTTTGTGAGTAATAGCATATTTTCATATTTCCTTCAATAAATCCGTCACGATATCTTTAAATTCAATCAAAGTCCATACGCAAATGGTGAGTAACAAGGTTGACTTGCTATGAAAGTTTCAATTTGTATTTAATGAAGTTATCGCGGTTTGAATTTTGCTGTATTACTATGCGCTGTATTACTATAGAATCATATGGCTATGGAATAATATGCACTTTTTTAGAAAATACAAGTACCTCCGTCGATTTGAAATATATATCAACTATTAAAACATCTTATTGTTGTGATAATTCCATGCAATTGAAATGGCTATAACTCACTTGATTATGATTTGATTTCCATGAAATTCCGTTGGCATAAGGGACTTATGTCAACCTATATACGAGTAGCTATAACATTTTAAGAAGTTTATGGACACCGTTTCAATTTCCGGGGGGAAATATAAAATTTACAAATCATACTATTATTAACAGAGTTAAGTGAATTTTGATTTCTGAGGTATTTGTTGCCCTTGTACTCATAAAGACCTACTTTCGCGGTTTTTTTCGATTTTTTGATTTTTCAATCGCGAGGAGAGGTAACACAAAATGTTGTTACATTTTGCCTCCCCTTGGACCCTCTAATGCAAAAAAGACTTCTTTGTTTTAGATTCTGAAAGTGCTAAGACGACATTTGATGAAAAAAATTGTTATGAGCCACTTCCTTATAACGGAGACCGCAAATAAAAAAATTTAAAATATTGTATAAGACCTGAACTGACCATGACCATGATTTTTGAGCATTTCGTAAAGTTTGAGCTTTAAAGCTTCTATAGTTTCCGAAGAAACTTTCTCCGATATATAGACAGATAGACAAACGGAGAGATGGACAGACAGATGGATGGATAGACGGACGAACAGGAGGCGAAACTAATAGGTTTTGTGAAATTTCTTTCACAAAGCCCTAAAGTCATGGAAGTAGATCAAATAACAAATAACTCAGAGGTTGAAATTCGTTGAACTTTGTTAATAATAGTAGGTTTTAACATTTTCGTCAGTAAGTGGTAACATTAAATTGCAAGAAATCCGCCATTTAAGCAATTCTTTAAAAGATCCTTACATTCTTTTAGTTTTAATAAAATTCGCAGAAGCTATAGCCGCTTCAATTTCTTCAAATTAGACAATTACAAATGATTTTTCTATTACATGGGCTTCCCAACGAACCAAACACATCATTCTACGTCTAGCACTCGTTGCGTGTAGACGTGTTTTTAATCGCTCCTGTCATTAATTTTAAAAATTAATTAATTTTTCACAAAAGTCAGTTGAAAATAATTTTTTTTAATTGAAAACCATCACCGTCAAATTATTCGATCATTTATCGAATACCTGAAATTCATTTCCTGAAGAAAAATCAAAAGTGGAAATACGTTCAAGGGAAGTCCTGGTCCGAGAACATTCCCTTTAGTCTCGCTGCAAAAGCAACGAGATGGAGGAGCCCGATGGCTTCAGCCATCAACCAGAAGGTCCGTGCCCATCGCCAACGATGACGAGCGAAAAAAACTAAAAAGAAGATACGATGATAAAGAAGAAAAACCCACAATCCTATCGGTAATCGAAATCGAGCAGCTCATCAATGCTAAAGAGAAAGCTGACAATATTGAAAAAGAAAATGAAGAGCTCAAGCTTCGAGTCAAATCATTAGAAGCACTTGCTGGAACGTTAAAATTCAACAAAGCCAAAGAAACCAAGAAAGGCCAACAAACAAATTCAAAAACCGAAGATAAGAAAACTAAAAAGCCACAGGAAGAAGCTGATCAAGAGAATGTCCTCAGCGCAGGCGGCGCAAACGACAGCAGAAATTACTATGCAGCGCTAGCTGGACTTGAAGAAACGATGAGCATTGAAGAGGATCCAGGTACAACTTCTGAGTTAGATAATGAGTTCATAGAATACCTTAAAATTAAAAATGGGGAGAAAAAACCAAAAGTTTTGTCTGCTGGTCCGTCTGTTAAGTTTAATGAAAAAAAAGGAAAAGTCCCACAATCAATGTATTTGGGCCAACGGGCAAAGATATGGTTCGGCTTTTGGCAGCCGAAAATAAGCTAAAAGATTTTGAGATAAAAAGAGTCAATGCCGATAAATTGACAATTAGGACTAAGTCGTTGGTTGATTTCCAGGCAACAAAAAGTGCATTAAATTCTATAGATGTTCCGCATTTTACGTACACCCTGAAAAGCAAAAGAAACCAAACTTTTTTATTGAAGGGTCTGGACTGTGGTGAGGACACATTCGATCTCCTTCAGGTGCTCCAAGACGTTGCATCAGAAATACAATTTATTTCAGTTAAAAACTTTGCAACAAAGAGATCGATTGTAGAGAATTTATTTCAGTTAAAAACTTTGCAACAAAGAGATCGATTGTAGAGACGCGGAACACTAAGTGTTTTGATCGGGGTCACTCTTGACTTGGTGTACAGCAACCTGACAACGACTTGACCGCTCCTCAGGGTTAACTACATGCGCCATATGTCTTCTTGGAGGCATCACAAACGGTGTGCAACTGTACTTGCATGGGTTTCTTGCCTGTACTGATGTGCCGCGAAAATTGGGCCTGCTGCAATGATGGCAGACCACTGCGGAAATTGGACTACTGGGTATGGATCCCCACTGGTTATGCTACTATCACAGGAGCCAGAATGCCTAATGGATCGAACATTCTGGCTGTATTCGATGCCATCGTCCCCTTGGAGAACTTTGCATCGGTTGAATCCAGGTTGATGTGGATTTAGAACTCATCAGTCTTTGGACGCCAGATGACTCCTAGCGTCTTAATATATTTCTCGTATAAACTACTGAAGTCCAGCTGCACCTGTTGGTCCTCAGGCTTAATCTGCTTCAACAATAGAGGATGGTTGGCACGCCATTTGCGCAAATGCATACCTGTGCTCAAGAGTATGATATATAGCTCCACCTATTTGCGAAGTGCCTCCTCTAAGCTGTCTGTCCCGGTCATGACGTCGTCGATATAGCAATCCTTCTCCAACGCGCTGCTACCCAGGGGACCTTTCTGCAGGTTCTCTTGTGCTAGTACTTGCAGACATTTTGTAGCTAGATACGGGGCACACCACGTGCCGTAGGTTACTGTTTTCAACTGATTGTATCGCACTAGTTGCGTTGAACTTTTTCTCCAAATTAAACCATGGTACTGACCTTCTCCAGTATGGAGCATTATCTGCCGATACATCTTCTATATGTCGGCAGTGAATACGAAACAAGGCATTCTGAAACGCAAGATTATCGAAAAAAGGTCATCTTCGACAGTAGGCCCTGTATAAAGGACACCATTCAACGAAACTTTTGTGGCCGTCTTACAGGATGCATCGAAAACCACCCACAGCTTGGTTGTACTGCAGTCAGGCTTCAGGACACAATGATGTGAAAGGAAGTATCGTAATTCCTCCCGCTGCTGCAACGTCACCACCTCCATATGCCCAAGCCGAATAAACTCCTCTATGAAGCCCTCATATGGAAGTCTTAGATCAGGGTTCCTCTCCAGTAGACGCTCCAAGGCAATGAATCTGTGAGTGGCCACCGCTTGGGAATCACCTAAAGTCTCTGAATGGGAGTTTAACCAAGAAACGGCCGTCGGGACGTCTTGTCATTGTCTGATAGAAATTTTCTTCACAAGCCCGTTCAGTTAACGTAAGCTTGTGCTGCGGATCCTGTACTTTCTCGACCGCCTTGCTTGATGAGCTGATTAAGCTGGTTATTTTCTGCCAGGATGCCGCATGTCACGGAAGACACTTGAGGTGTGATCTCTCTCCCGGCTACAATCCACCTTAGGAGCGTGTTCTAGAGCACTGGGAGTTGTGGGCCCAACTTTACTTGTCCAATGGCTAGGAGCTCGTAAAAGTATTTGGCACTCAGCAACATGTCGATGCGCTCCGTTCGGTGGAAGTCTGGATCTGCCAGTCTTATAGTTTTGGGAATGTGTCAGTAAAGCGGGTGATCCTGCTCACATATTAAGTACCGAAAAGCTGTCGTAGTGGTCATGGTCACTTGGTGGCTTTCCTACGGATGGTCTCCGGTTCCTTTGTTTTATGGCCGAGTGTCTCGAGGGCCTGGAAACGCGTTCCCATGAAGTCCAACAAACTTTTCAAGAGTGATAACTCGCGCAGGTAGCATAACGATTGTTCATATGATGCATGAGTCGTTGGGTCTAATTTCCAGATTAGCACATGTAGCAGCAACGGATCTCAGTCCCTTGTGGACACATGCAGGTCTCTGAGACACTTTTGTGTGGTGTCATATAGAGCCTGTATTGCTGCCACTGATGGCCTTTCATTAGCATGAGATGGCTGACTCATCAATTTGTTGATGAACGTCGCTACTAATAGTCGCCAGTTGTCGTACCTTTACTTCAAGGTTGTCCAAGCCACCTCGTAGTTGTCATCCGACAATGTAAAATTTTGAATCAATAACTCCACTTCTCCGGTGAGACCCACCTTGAGGTACCATAGCTTTTGGCGCTGAACATTGGTTGGCTATGCACCATTTGCATGAACAAGTCGTTGAATTGTTGCCACTGTAAATAGTTCCCATAGAAGGTGGGGAGTTTTATATTCAGCAGACGCATGGTAAGAAGAGTCATAGGTAGAGTCACTGAGACAGGTGTGGTGCCGAGTTCATCCATTTTCAATTCCAAACGTGTGACCCAATCTTGGGTAAGCTCTTCCAAATGAGTGTGCATGTTAAAACCATACGCTTCAGGATCGTCATGGAGCTCGACGATCTGCGGGTGATATTCATCCAGCTGTTTCCAACGTCGTTGGAGGCTCATGAGTTTATTCCTGCACTAGGTCCGAGTGATCTCCTTCTAGTCCAAACGGTTGATGATCCTCCTCAAAGAGCCTGCTATGATTTTGTAGCGACGCAGCATCCTGACCACACTGTGTAATGATTTTAAGTCTGTCCGTGTAGGACACGGGTGCCGATGGTCTGGCATAAGGGTCAGCGAGCTTAAACAACACTGAGCTCAGCTAACTGGCTTCGCTTAACGACCGCGTACGCGTGCTTGACGACTAGCATTTGCGGGATCATATGAGGCGGGTTCTTGTCGAGCCACGAAGCTACACTACAAAATACTTATCACGCGTACTCTACTCTACAAGACGTACCGATCAATTTATATTATCTTTAGAAATGTTCTATTAGGTGTTAATTAAGCTACTCTACAGTAATTCAATATTGTTTTGCCTCGTTAAAGTTAGCGGACACGGAGGCTTGAGACAAACGCAAACATTACACAAAAAGCAACCGTTACTTTCTCCGAAGAAGGTCGTTGCATTACAAGGGGAATGTCAAACGTAAAGATGTTGAAGTGGCTGAAGTGAACCACTCATCTCTGCGTAAAGGATGGAAACTTGACGGATGTAGTTTACTTTACACTAGTAAAACAACAAACTAAGCAGTTCCGACGGGGTGACCACCTTATCTCTTCAGGAGCAGCCACTCCTGATCACCACGGGGCTGCTCGACTGCTTATGTTTATTACAACTGGCATCTCTTGGTGCTGAGGCTTCTGCAGTGTAGTCCTTGTCCTCACTATCCTGAATTTCGAGTCATTTTGGTGACTGTTCTCCGGTTGGCGTGGCCACGTGTGTTTTGGCACGCATTTGATTGTGGAAGTGCTGCTGGTAACGGAGGTAGTTGCCTTTGGTAGCGTTTTATATACGTTGGTTGAAATACTCGTGCGACCGAGCGACCGAGCGATCTCCGACAGGGATTGGATGCAACTATCACCTAGTTCAAAATCCTCCCAAGCGGCCTCCAGTTGCTCCGCATAATACCCGGTGTTGATACCTGCAATAACTTTTAATTTTCGTATCGTAATTTTATATCATAAAGTTCACTTACCTACAATTCAATTATCACATTGCTATTAAATCATATGCTTACCTTGCATTTTTTTGTTCAGTTACCTTTTCGATATCGTGAAATTGACCTATAGTTTGATCATACGTGTTTTTGGTGCACATTTAATAATTAACGTCGATAGGCACACGGTTGAAGTGGCGTCGTGACTTAATTAAGTATACCTATTTAACTTATTACACGGTTCTAGTGCCGTCGTAATTATAAGTGTTCAATTTGTGAGCATTTAACACCTGGCTTTCGGGTTCCTTGAGAGCGAATCCTTCTTGCCGTTTGAAATGACGCCTTCCACGATTCAAACTAAACCTTTTAGGTCCTGGATCATTCGCCAGTGCGTAGAAAGTCAGAAAGTGGCCGGAAACAGAAAGCGCGGATACAGCCTGACACTACATGAAAACACCAAACAGCACTTCACAACCTGTTCACCATGGAAAAACAGTTATTCAGTTATGTACGGCAAAATAAATACCAAGTGCATCTCGCCGAGGCCCCCGAATGTTTACGCTGGGACTCTTTTGTCCCGAAATTTGATATCAGTTTTTTTTTATTTAATACATTCAGCAAAAAGCTCAAAAATTCCTTAAAAATCTTTTAATAAACGTTCAGCAGCTATGATACAGATTGATCAACAATTGAACAATGAATAAACATTTGTTTCAAAATTTCGACAAATTAAATGAACATCTGGTATTCGAAACTTAAAGTATTTTCGCTTTGTGGCGTGTTTGCGTCAGGACTCTTTTATCCTGGCCTTTCTTCTCTTGCTACTTAAGCTGCAAGTCCTTCTTTATGCCCCGTAAATTGCTATTTCAAATTGAATTTCAAAGAAATAACAATCACCTTATCACAAATACCTCAAAAAGCTAAAAAGCACTACTTTTCAGTTTATTTTTAATTACTTTACTAATTTAATCCAAATCATATCTTTTCACAAATCAAAACATCTTCCAGCAGTTTCCATGCAAGAAAACGCTGACTCTAGAGCGTCCATGAGCGTGTCTTGCGTGAAAACCGCCGACGCTCGCGTCCGATACGGGAAAGAATGTGGAAATCCACATTTCATGATATATGATACATTCATAAGATAAGATCCCAATATATTTTGCCGACTCCTGCGCGTCAGCAAAATGATCCGAATCTAACTTGCAATGTATGTTGATAAAATGCGTGAACAATATTTTCCTGACTCGTGCGCGTCAGCTTAGAAATTTCATCTTAGCATACAGTGGCTTCCAAATGTTTGAAGTCACATAAGGTGACAAAATTGTTTGAATTGAATTAAGTACTAACATTTGCAAATTGACCAAATTGAAATTTAGTTCATGCTACATTAATTGGTTGAATTAACTGAAATTGAAATTTGACCTTAATTAAAATCGCGCTAAGATTCGAAATTTAATATAAATTAAATTCAGGCTGCTGGCTGAATTTAAAATTTGGTGAATTGAATTAAAATGATTGACCGATTGATAAATCAATTGAATAAATCGAATTAATTACAAATGGGCTAATTATTTCAATAGTTATTAACCTTAAATAAGTTTGTAAGTAGATTGAAGCGTTGATGTTGCCGGACCAGGGTGTAATGGGCGCTCAGGGGTGTGAGGAACTCAAAATCCGACGATAAGTTCCTTTGTATGGCTTATGGTCGCTGTCGTAGTCCAAGGTCCGAAGTTTTTTTTCTGTCAGTTGAATCAGATTCATCCAATATACACACATCCAGATAAGATCTTGCACGAGTTAAGTTATTGAACGTAACAATTGTTAAAGATATATATGTTGGAGATCCCTTCCCTGAAATCTCTTTAGTAAAAACACTTGGATTTTCACTTTAACTTATTTTATTTAATTGACACTTCTCAATTTACAACAACAACAACACTTTTTTATATTAACTATTCAAACTATTCAACTTTAAGAATAACTCCAATGAATACTTTAATTTAACTCGTTTATCGAATACTTCACTTCAACTGATTTACTACTTCTCAAAGGGCTGCTTTTATAATGATAAGAATACCGATGAAGCATTCTGTTTCTTACTTTGATTCAACCTAAGAATTGGACTTTGATATGCTTATGTCAGCAATGCAAGTAAGCAAAATTTGATATTACAATAACGAGATGTTTATATTGAATACATCTAGTTAGTCAATGACGGGATATGAGTCATGGATCATCGATACATGAGTCATGGAAGATTATGATAAAGGGTTCATGAATTGTGTGGTATTATGCTGATGTAGGGATTTGGGAATATGTGTAACTCGCGGGGTAATGTTGCCTCGCTTTCGCCATACAATTAGCATTTAAATTCGATAGAGTTTTCTTCGAGCCACCTTCCGAAAAATACTCCTCTAGGGTTACTATAGGCATTCAACCATTCTCTATGCTTTGCATTTAAATCACCAGCAAGAATGAAAAAATTATTCAGATTGTGGGGTTCAAGCATCTCGAATAATGGAGCAACCTATATCTTTTGGCTGCATACGCTGAGATAATGTACAAATATTTATCACTTTGCAATTTTAACCGTATGCATGTCATCTCAAAACATTCAAATCTACTGAATTCCGGTTGGATCACAGAGCGATATTTGTATATATTTCGAGTGAAGCTGCCTGTTCCTTCTCCATTAATAGCATTTTGTCTATCAGTTCGAATGAAGACGAAATCTCGAGATTGTATTTTATGCCTGCTATTGAGCTTTGTTTCCGAAGGCAGCACTACATCAGGTTTGTTTCCAACAACAAAATTCAGCAGATTTGCACATCTGCAGATGTGTGCAATCGAATTAACATAACATTTAAGGCAATAATTGATAGATTATTTTTCTGATAGAAACATGTGATTGATCAACCATAAATGGGGTGAGTTGTTTCAAATATATGGTTGATTTTCCGACTATGATCGCTTGAACTGTTTTCTATTTTATCGAATCTAGTGTACAAATTTTCGAATAATTAACAAATCTTGTTTTCTAGTCCTTCCAGACCAATGTTTTTGTCGAAACTCTCTGGAATACTTCTGCTTGCTGCTGCATAGCTTACATATCAGTGAGGTGTCGTGGTTATTGGCTGTATTTGGCTCTTCTGGGGCAATTATACATGTATTCGCTTCTGACCCGGCAACGTCCTTGTCCTTGCCCTTGTTTCTAGCCCATCTGTTCTCATCGGAACGTAAATTGGACAGCCTTTGAAAGACGCTGGATGTCCAAATCGTCGACCAAATAGTAAAATAAAAAGTAGAGTAAATTTTATTTTTTTCATCCTCCTTCTGAATACTGCACTTATCTGGCTCATGATGCTCGTTCTACTTGACACATCAAAATTCCATGTTGTAATTTACCGCAGAATGTCCATATCGCTGGCACCGAAAACACTGCTGAATGTCTGTCAAACAACACTACCTTGTGGTTCATGTAGCGAATATTGCGAACATTACTGGCAGTACTATCCCTTGATATCTGCACCATGTATATTGGCAACATCTCCTTGAGTACCATTGAGCGTCGTGTTTCAAATTGTTGAACAAACTTTATATCGTTCTGTTGATGTTCAAGCTCCTCCTGGATCATCTTAATATCTTCTGTGTCACTTAGTCCTTCAAGCAGAAATGTCTGCAGTTTTTCTTACCTTGGGAGTTATGTATAAAATGGAGCCTCTGCCTGCTTCAAGGCTTCCTTCACTTTAATAAAAACTCTTGCTTTTGTCACTTCAATTTGCGTTTTGTTTTGTTGACTTTTTTAATTGTAAAGTCATTCACTTCACAGGAGTCTTTTACTAATTTAACGAGATCACCCGAACCTTGCTCAAAAGTATTTATTGGATGAGAACCGGTAGTTCCAGTATTGTATGGCCTTTGACAAATGACTATCAACTAGTTCCCTATCATGAGTGCTAAAAACTCATTTTTTCAGATCGCCACACCCTTTCCTCTGCCCCTACCGCCATTACGCCTTCCAGGAACAGTAGCAGTAGTGCTCTATGTATCTGCTTTCCATTCACCCAATATTGTATGGCTTGTAATGAATCATGCGACACCGCTGGTGACCACTACCAACGCACTTTGCTGCTAGGTGGCTTGTCAATTTACGTTGGTTGCGACCAGTGCACATCCCACGTCTATTTTATCGTGGGATGCCAACAGAATTTTGACAGCCACATGGTAGCGGAGTGTGTGGGTAGCGAGTGCCATCGAGAGGAATTGCTTTTATCGCCGCGGGATTTTAGTGTGCACATTCTATTGTGAGTTTTGTGGATAAAGTGAAGATTCTGTGTTACAACCTAAACCCAAACGTAAACATTTCAGGCCGATAAAATCAGTGCGCCGCTAATGCTTAGCCATTTTGCAAGTGGTCGTGTGTAAAAAGGCGATAAATGTGTGATGCTTTCGCCTATCCGTCATTCGAAATTCATACGCTCGACACATGTCTGCCACGATTGCAATGAGGATTCACCCCTAGAGTGTCTCAAGTCAGCATTGACGATTCGTTATGCAAGCACCGTCTTATCTATCCCAAGAATCGTGTCAAGGCTATGTGATTGAGAACAATCACGATGGAGCTGGAATGCTTACTAGCTTCTGCATGATTGATCGTTGCCATGCTACCGGGGTAAGAGGCAAAGCAAAGGTCAGTTTTAAAGCTACAATTAGTATAACTACCAGCAAGGATCTTGCATCCAAATAAACAACTCTAACAAATTGTTATTGGTTAAGTTGACATGATAATGTCGTGTTTGTAAGTGGAATGTTTTTCTTTATAATGTTACACATTTCGTTGTGTAAATCGTTTGCTCGTCAATTTTATTGATTGACGTTCTCCATATTATGCTTCTATCAGCTACAAAAGTATATTTGGTTAAAACGATCATTTATACAATGTGCGCTACAACTCTCCATCGAAAGCTAAAAGAAATCGACACTCGAGTTAAATTAAAAGTTACCGTATGTATAAAAAATACATTTGCAGAAGGAATGACAAATCTGCAATAATATAGCTGATTTCGATGAAAATTCAAATATTCTGTCAGGAGAGTAGCAGCCTGAATTTGATGATGTTAGAATTTTACTCACGGAAAATTAAGTTCTGTGATTTAATTACTCTTAGAAAACATAAAGAAACGAGAAAACATGTAGCGCTTTCCAAATAGCGAAACGGATTCCCAATAATAATTCATTTTCCATAAAATTCAATAAATAATCTAGTACGTACTTACAATAGCTCCTCAACTCAAAAGTAAAAAAATTAACAGCAAAGTAGATAACACTTTTTAATTAGAACTGCAACTGAAAAGAGCGCTAACCAACCAATAATTTTCCTTTGCGCTTTACTCATTATACACACACTCACGAATCATAAATAAACCCACAAACTTCGCTTAGCATCTTTTCGTAATGTAACCAAATATAATTGAACAATACGCTTAAAACTAGTGAAATATAAATACTTAGAGTATTTAATCAACCTAGTAGGTTCGAAAATGAAAAAAAAAAATGAAGAAGCTGCGAGATTTCCCTTAAAATCAAACTGTACGTTAAAGTTAATAATTGGACATAAGCCTTATTGGGTAGTTATGAGGTGTGCACACCTCATATGAAAAAAAAGAAAAAAAAGATGTTATATTATATACATTATGCATATATATAGCTCGCTATTCGTGGTGATCAGTCATACCTATGCTACAACTATAAAAGATCACTGAAACATAGTCATGAATTTCATTACAAATAAAAACAAAACTAAACAAATATTTTCTTGAGATATAAAACAAATGCAGTTTTACAGATATCGAATATGTCTGTGCGAATTTAAAATCAAGCCAGCCTGCTCCTAGATTTATCTAGATTTATTACACGCAAAATAAATAAGCTAATACATAAATTTTATATTTAAAATAAATCAAAGAAGAGGATCGGTTCACATCCAAACAGTTTAAAGTTAATCATAACATTTCAGTAAATTAAACGGTTATATCATGCACAGCGTAATTGTTGGGAAAATTTAGAAAATACTTGACATTAGCATGTGGAGATTCTTTTGTAGCGTTTAACATGATTTTAAAATGTTCTAAAGTTTGTACTACTCATAGACACTACGATTCAGCTCCCTGAGAAGATGAACCCTATTTGAAAATTTATTGTCATTAAGCCAAAACAGTTATTTACATGTAGTTAAGTTAGTTATTAAATAAAGAAATCATATATCTTTCAAATATAATATGATGGATATGAATAATAATACTTTTTGATTATGTCTCACAAGTTAGAATAAAACAACATGAATCGCTAACGAAAAAAATAGACTTTCCTTTCCAGTGGTTCTGCTTTTCAGCGGGAAATGAGGTGCAGGGTAAGTATGCCGTCGCGAGGGTAGGGTTTGAGAAAATCCGCTGAAGTCGGTTTCGCGTTGCGCGCGGTACGCGGTACCTTTGTTGTTTTGCCGTTTTATTAGAGTAGCTTTCGTCGGGATGAGTTAACGTAGTATACTTTTCGGTACCGCGTCGGAATTTCGGGAACGCGAAGTAAAAATTAGATTTTGTTCTTTGACTGATAAATGAAGAAATACGGAGTAACATAGAGTAGGTTTCCTCTCCGTATGGTTTGGTTTTGTAACGCGTTTGAAAATTGTAAATGAGCGTGACCGATTCGGAGACCCGCGACCGAAATCCTCTCCAATCTAGCTGGCCAACAAGCAGCCACCGCGTGAATGGGTTACGGTGCACGGATTGGTTGACCGGTTGGTACCATCCGTTGGCACTACTCAGACTTAACGTCTAGAACCGATGAGAGGTCGGTTCCGCGTTCGCACGTAGACTTTTTAAATCATTACAGGCTGTTGACAAATATCACGCATCTTGCCCATTACTATTATGAGTAAAACAACTAGTTCAATTCAAAGCATCTCTTCCCTTCCTATAGTTGCCTTAAAGATCAAATATTCCATCGAGCTTGAGAGCAATGTCATAGCACTAGTTGATGATTACCAAAGTCAAAGTCAAAAGCGCTTTATTCAATACTAATCTTTATAAATTTTAAAAGAATATAAAACAAATTCCAAACAATAACAATACAAAAACGTAATAGCCCAATGGCTCTCTAAATTTATACGTTATCATTAAATACGTATTAGCAAAAATAACTGTAGCAAATTCAAATTAATTAAGGTTATTACATATTTTATAATTCAATTCGAAAAAAGGAGAAAAAACCAACCAACACTATACCGAAATTATTTATAGTTTTAAAACAACAGTGAACTTTGATCCTACACTTAATATGTTACAACATAATCCTAATAGAATTCAATCAAAACCTTTATCTTATACCAAAAAAATCTATCAAAATATTCCTAAATTAAGCGTTTAACTTTATCTGTAAACCTAGTAAAATAAACATAACATATACCTAACCTATATCTAATTTTTAACACAAATAAACAACAACAATAAATGTAGCAATAATGAGCTAAAACTCAAAAACTAAGAAACGAAAAACACAAAAACTGGAAATAAATACGATTAATTTAGATATTATCACTAAGCCACCAATACCTAGATTGCACCATCTCAACTCGATCAGCTTCAACGAATCTAGCAAATGAGTATCTCCATTGGAACTGTTGGTCTCGTGAACTCAAATTCGGAGGATATTTTATCTTCTTATCGGTGGCCCGTCGATATATGTGATATATGATTGGGATTTTCACATATTCAGTATAGTACAGATACTGATCGAGATGAACACCGAGGTATCGAACACAGGATTTATGTGGAACTCGTTCTGAACTGCCCTCGCTAGCCATGATGTGGAAATCCTTCCAATTACGTTTCAGGTCGTGACTGATCCCCAGCGGCGTTGTCCGAAACAAGATTATTTCACACTTCTGCGCATTAATTTTCATTCGCCAATTGTCAGTGTACAGCTGCACATCATTGAACATTTGTTGGAGATTTCTCTGAACTATAGTAACTTCTTGGTCTGCCGTATAGATGATCAGATCATCAGCAAACGCTACCAATGAACGCTTTGGCGAGACGTTAAACTCAAAGCTGTTCATAAGCTTGCGAATGAATATTGAGAAGAGCAGAGGCGCAGTAACTGTTCCCTGCTGTAGACCAATCAAGACCTTTCCATCAGTTACAATAAACTATTTCCCCTATAACATGTTGCACATCATGGCGACAAGGTGCCTGGGGAAGTCCTGAAGGAGTTTAAAAACTAGTCCATCTAACCACACCGTATCGAAGGCTTTCTCCATATCAATGAGACATTAGTTTCCAACAGATGTATGAGGTCTAGTTCATATTCGTTATCACATCAACTTTCCTTTTCCAGCTCTGATTGGCCAGTTTGAAACAGTATCTGCTTATTTGATCGTTTTTCCACCAAATCATAAACATCACAATACATATACTCTGACTCTTATCCTAGAATGCATGTGGTCATCATTTTTTCTCGTTTTTCATGTTCAAATGTATACATGTGCTTCCACCGCTGTTAAGAATTCGCTTATAGATTCTATGAAATGCGCAGTACTATTTCATTTCGATGGACAAGCGAAATAAACACAAAAGCTACGTAAATGAAACTCGTTTTTCCCTTATACACGGGTTTATTTGGTTTTTTCCCATATACGTATTTCGGGATCTAGTTGACCCCTTCTTCAGTGGTTTGTTTACTTCTAAATTTTATTTGCTTACTTCCTAGCTTTTTATACCTTTTATTTTTATTTCATTAATTATTTACTAATTGGTTACAAAATATTTCAACATGACTTATTACTACTCGTATAATTACAAAACTATTTACTACTTTTAATTACCTACTTATTCTATAATCCTCTTAATTGGGGTCGTAAATCCGTTGCCTAAATCGTGATTCATCCGTTTACCTTCTTCCAAAGACATATAAAGTAATGGACGCGAAATGAGCTTATTTTCATCCATACGTGAGTGAAGTACTTTTGCTACATACATGCCTTCCTCTCGCATGCGAATTGAAATCTCTCTGTCTACCACGCCGCTAGGGAATCCACACATTCAAGTGGCTCTCTAGTTGCTCTCACGAAAATCCCACTCCTCTTATACCTTAACCAGAGGTTATAAACTAACAAGCTGGTGCACTTTGTCAGCTGATCAATAAAAAGAGAAGAATAACTTTTCAAATTTTCTAATGGCACGCCAGGGTGCGAAAGAGACAAAAAAATTTAAACGATTGGTACGCTGCGGGAAAAGTCGATAGCGATATATCGGTTCCCTCGACTTGCGTGCGTGTACGTGAGAAATTCCCCGGCATTCATATGTGTGTGTGATAAACTTCTCCTTATTTAGATGTGTGCGTTGTGTACGAACACAAAATGAGAGCAGGTGTTAATGTTGTCATATGGAAATTTTTTCGGTTTGAACGAAATCATCAATCGGGTAACGTTCACACTATGGCGCGTAAATAATTTGAATTTATAAAGTTGCACATTGATTTAACCGCAAAATGAAAAGAAATAGGCAATTTCTGTGTAAATATCAGTTTTTACATATTGAAGAGTGGTCATTCGTTATTTTGAAGTCTTACGCGGAGAAAAATTATTCATTTTTGTTTGTTGTGTAATTTCCGTTGAAGAAACTCAACGAAGAATTGTGTCGAAAGTTCAACAGATGGCGGTAGTAAGCCTATCATCAGATGGTAGAGAACTATCAAAAATGTTGCTGTCAAAACGAAACGAAATAAATGTAAAGGTAATTTTCTTCGAATTTTAAGATGCATATTAATATTCACAAGTTTATTTTCAGATGCCTCAATCAAAAATTTGATTATATGAGATGTGCAGCTTACCATCGGATTCTTGTCCGAAAATATCTCTTGTCAGCGCTAACGTTTCTGCATTAAAAGGAAGAGTTGTAACCGGCCGAAAGTAATATGCAGGCGATAAAATGTGTTGTCGTGGGCGACGGGTCTGTTGATAACTAAAATAATTTTCCAGGCATTATTCATTCGATTACAATGGTTTTCGGAAACTAAGGAAAGCATTAAAATTTACATTTTTTACAGCGCTGTTGGTAAAACTTGCCGTTTGATCAGTTACACTACAAATGCATTTCCGGGGGAATATATTCCAACAGTGTAAGCTACAACGAATTTGGGATGCCGCAGGCCAGGAGGACAACGACCGACTGCGTCCCCTTTCCTACCCACAAACAGATGTATTCCTAATTTGTTTTTCTTTGGTAAATCCTGCATAATTCGAAAACGTCAGAGTAAAAGTAAGTCATATTTGCAATTGAAATTAAAGCTACAAAATCAATTTTTTTAGTGGTAGCCGAGGTACGCCATCACTGGCCTAGTACACCTATAATCTTAGTTGGAACGAAATTAGTTTTGCGCGAAGACAAAAGCACTGTTGAAAAACTATGCGACAAAAATTTAGTTAGTAATCACATATCCACAAGTTCGTAGACTTACGATTTTTTGGACTACAGACTAAAACGACTAATTTTCTATTTTCTGCAGGGTCTGGCCATGGCGAAGGAGATTGGTGCTGTGAAATATTAGAATGTTCTGCGTTCACTCAAAAGGGGCTTAAGACAGTTTTTGACGGCCATTCGTTCGGTTCTTTGTCCAGTACTACAACCAAAATCGAAGCGCAAATGTATCAATTGTAAAAGTTACCCGATTTTTTTTAGACAAAAGAGTCACGTTTCTTTATATATAAAATATAGAGAAAGTTATGATTGTTATATGTATAAAAAGAAAAAGCACATAACTTGCATATACTTTATTTTGATTTTCTCACAGATGGAGAAAAGCAGCAAAAGCACATAAATTCGAAGGCTCGGGTGAATGTGTGTTGTCTGCATTTTATAATTTTGTAATTTAATTAAATACTAAAGAACTAATTGACTATGAAGATAATGTATTAAAAATTCGTAAGAGTAACATGAATCTTTTAATCGTTTAGGGCATTCGTGTTTTTTCTAAATTCTGCAAGTGATTCAGTAAACGCAACCTCGCCACTTAGTCATTGTTTTGGTTGCCCTATCAGTTATCAAGTGTAAATTACACCCTCGATGTTTCAGTCAGATTTCAGATCTTTGATCAGTGTGCTCATCCAGTGGACATGCATTTCTATCAATGTGTAATAAACATAAGCAGTCGAGCAGCCCCGTGGTGATCAGGAGTGGCTGCTCCTGAAGAGAAAAGGTTGTCACCCCGTCGAAACTGCTTAGTTTGTTGTTTTACTAGTGTAAAGTAAACTGCATCCGTCAAGTTTCCATCCTTTAGGCAGAGATGAGTGGTTCACTTCAGCCACTTTAACATCTTTAGGTTTGACATTCCCCTTGTAATGCAACGACCTTCTTCTGTGAAAGTAACGGTTGCTTTTTGTGTAATGTTTGCGTTTGTCTCAAGCCTCCGTGTCCGCTAACTTTAACGAGGCAAAACAATATTGAATTTCTGTAGAGTAGATTAATTGACACCTAATAGAACATTTCTAAAGACAATAAAAATTGATCGGTGCGTCTTGTAGAGTAGAGTACGCGTGATAAGTATTTTGTAGTGTAGCTTCGTGGCTCGACAAGAACCCGCCTCATATGATCCCGCAAACGCTAGTCGTCAAGCACGCGTACGCGGTCGTTAAGCGAAGCTAGTTAGCTGAGCTCGGTGTTGTTTTAGCTCGCTGACACTTGTGCCAGACCATCGGCACCCGTGTCCTACACGGACATTTCGAAATTCATTACAATGGCGCCCAACGTGGGGCCCGAAGGGGAAACAACACCACTCTCCTTCGAGTTCTCACATTTTTAATTTTGCTGTCGGCAGATGAACCGATTCAATTTTTATTGTCGCCCTCACCATTTGATATTAACGTAGCATACTTTGGAGGGTTCCATAAAGTAAAGATAGAGTCACCGATAAACTCTCTTTTGGTGTTGTTTGTCTTGTCTTCGGTATAATAAGGTCTATACCATCTTCTGGAGTTCTTCGTTCGTGGTGGCTCAGTCGCCTGAACATGCCGATGATGTTATAGAGTAGTGCGTCCCTTAATGTTACCAAAAGAAAGGTTTGCACATTTTTATACAGTTTGAAGTCGGACAGTTCTAATTTTGAACAAACCGATGGTGCCAGGGGTTTTCAAATACATTGCTTGGAATTGCGTCAGTTTTTGCTGGGAGCTAATCTGATGACCGGCAGTGATAAAATCCGCATCATCAATTAGTCCTGACCGACACCCGATTTGTTTTTATGATTGGTTAGCGGTTTTTATTAGCATACTTTCGTAGAAGACAGGGACTTGTATTCAAGAAGAGGGGCCTAAAATTATAACAACCATCTCTCCACTGCGGAAACAATTGTTTCTTCACTAGTGTAGAGCGAAATCCTTCAGTCTCTCCATGCCTGGGTCGGCATCGAAAAGACTGCCCTGTAATAAACATAAGTAGTCGAGCAGCCCCGTGGTGATCAGGAGTGGCTGCTCCTGAAGAGAAAAGGTGGTCACCCCGTCGAAACTGCTTAGTTTGTTGTTTTACTAGTGTAAAGTAAACTGCATCCGTCAAGTTTCCATCCTTTAGGCAGAGATGAGTGGTTCACTTCAGCCACTTTAACATCTTTAGGTTTGACATTCCCCTTGTAATGCAACGACCTTCTTCTGTGAAAGTAACGGTTGCTTTTTGTGTAATGTTTGCGTTTGTCTCAAGCCTCCGTGTCCGCTAACTTTAACGAGGCAAAACAATATTGAATTTCTGTAGAGTAGATTAATTGACACCTAATAGAACTTTTCTAAAGACAATAAAAATTGATCGGTGCGTCTTGTAGAGTAGAGTACGCGTGATAAGTATTTTGTAGTGTAGCTTCGTGGCTCGACAAGAACCCGCCTCATATGATCCCGCAAATGCTAGTCGTCAAGCACGCGTACGCGGCCGTTAAGCGAAGCTAGTTAGCTGAGCTCGGTGTTGTTTTAGCTCGCTGACACTTGTGCCAGACCATCGGCACCCGTGTACTACACGGACATTTCGAAATTCATTACAAATGGATAAGCGATTTCCGTTTTGCTTTAACCATCACATCCTTCGTTATAAGGGTGGCTTTCCCTTTCCTCATCAATCTGGACCCGGTAGTTTTTCCGCTGACCAGAGGAGCTCCCCGTAGCGAAGGAGGGAATGGGTTCACCTTGATACTTGCACCAGGGATACTACCTTTAGCCATACTGACCACATTTGCAAGAATATTCTTGCTAATGCTAGCCATTTTCTTCTTCACATAAACCTTCTTCTCCTTAAGTAGCGTCCTTCTGAAGAAAGGGAGCAGATTTTCTTCGCGGAAATTTTTCTCACAAGATCAGCGAGTTGCGTTGGGGTTGCGTTTCGTTTGAGCTTAATATTATTGGGGATAACGTCAATTACACAAGATTTTTTTCGTTTATCTGGTCTAATATGAGTCACAAAGCCGAAGCTGTCCAAATAATCAAGAAGATTACCGCTCGGTGTGAGGTCGGATGTCAATGCTTGATTGAAGTTAAGAATTTTATTCACTGTTCAGGCTTGATTTTAGATCGGAAACATATGCCTCGACGACTTCTGGAAGTACTTGTTTCCCTCTCTGGGTTTACTAGGTGCACCAATTCAAAATGAGTTCCGATCAGCGCAAGCTGATTTAATCCATCACACATAATCCTATTTCCATCTGCATCCGGAGTCGCATTATTAGTTTCGATACCAGCTCTATCTAGAGATTTATCTCATCACTAGCGACTTCAAGATTTGAAACCTCCTCTTGAGACTTCTTACAGACATCCTTTTCACTTTCATGAAAACGCCATCCGGGCCCTGTGGACTAATGCCGATTAGTTTCTCCGCCCGTTGGCTACTGACTTTCCTCCTGTAGCATGAAAGTATTAAGTTCCGGACATTTTTAAGGTATAATTCCAACAAAGCCAGCGAGGAATGGTTGTAATCCAGAAATCGCCAATGAATATTGTTGACGCGTGTGAGAAGAAGACTTTTCAATCTTTTCATCGTCGCGCTGGTTGATGTCTCATATCCTTCCATATTGTTTCACGTTAAATCTTAGGAAGTACTAATATCAACTTCTCTAATTTCGACACATAAATATTTATTTCATCGTTAATTAGAAACGCTGCAATTACACTAGATCAATGCAAAAAGCCTGCTCGATAATTTTTACCCATGACATTAACAGCAAAATATTTTATCAAAAATTCATCTATTATCAAGATCTCTCCAAACAATTGTCAATATTAACAATTACTTAAGCTCGTACATACATTTTAAAGATCTTGAAATCTTAAGATGCAGTATCGCAAACTGATGTCACGATAATTTTACGATAATAAAACCAACCTCTCGCAAACAAGAGAATTATCGCACACGGAAGCTGATACCCATTGATTAAAATCATTATCTTCTGCCATCTCATCGTTGCATGCAAACGGCATAAGAAAAGATGTTCTACTCTAAAGCTTTATTTGGGCATAGAAAAACAGAAGACTTTATCTTCTACCCCCAACCGCTTGCAATGTCACAAATTGTCGAAAATAAATCATCCAATCAAACAAAATAAAATTAATTTTCTGCGTTGGAAACTTGACAGAGAAATCTCTATATCTATGGCATTTCTAGGTTTTCACAAAGCGGTTGCGGGCAGCACACGGAAAGCATTGGAATAAAACTAGCCACAAAAGTTTTAACGAGAAAACATCGAATTTTTAATATAACGTATAAAAATATGATTTATTCTCCCCAATAGCATATAGTACCCACTGGGTTCAACAGTCTCTCTTTTAAATTGCATTTAAATCGAAAACTTAACATCATTGCAAACATTTGGGTGCAATATTTTAAAATATTACGGTGATTTTTTTCCCAATGGAACAGAAAGATTTTAATTATCCGGAACGGTTCTGGCATAATTTATTATAGCAGGAACTTTGACTACAAGTCCATTCATATCCTTGCTCAAAAGTATCTGGCATCCCAACCCGCGATGTATCGGACAATTCATAAGCCAAGTCAAGCATATCGAACTCTTCATCGCTGGGCTTCTAAGGCTAGCGCTCATAATCCTCTGGTGTAAATATCAAATGACATGTTGAACATGTAAGCGTCCCCTTGCATGCTCCAAAGCCTTCGAAATCCAAATTGTTATTAACTACAACATCCAGTAGACTGTCACATACTTTGCCTTTGGCTTTTACTTTGCTCCCATTTGCTTTTATGAACGTGACTTCCACTCTGGAAGTGAAACATAACGAAACGTTAATTAAAATACTCACAGAGATGTTTTCTAATCAACTCACTCTTCTGGGTCCTTTTGTACGTTGGGTACAATTGTTGAGAATACTCGCGAAGGATTCATTAGACTGTTTTCTTGAATATTCAAGGGTAGCATTCGTTTTACAATTTTTAGCACCAATTGATATGTTTCTTACGAAATACGAAGACATCCTTAGGGATTGCAGAAATATGCTTCTAGAAATCGACATTTTGCACAATTCCAACACACTAGAATCGTATTACTAAATTGATTCAACTTAATATTAATTAATCAAAGTATGCGAATCTAAACATAAGCTCTGGCGATACCACGACAGAGCATATCTACTAAATAGCAGCTGCAATTAGAACAAATTTTATTTCCTACGGTACTTATGGAGTAGAGAGAATTAGACTAAAAGTGTGTATGTATGGTAAACAAAAACTTGAATTTGCTTGCAATTTTACCAACACAAGGTAAACTTTAATCCATCTTTTACACGATTATTTGCCTCTCTTTTCATTTTGACAGCTCCTCGATTGCAGGTGCTAGTTAGTATATATGCTCTGACCACGAGTTCAACAACAAAACTTTACTACAATGACGTTTGTCAGATTGACAGTTGAAAATGAGAGACATTTTGCATCGTTAAATGTATTCCGCTCATTTTAACGAAATCGTTAAATTAACTTCAATTTTAAATCTCTTTCACTCTGTTGGGGTGAAATCAAAACTGACGAAAGATACAAGCCATATGGCAGCAGCGCTTACTACCACTCGCATGACCATTAGTAGGCCGACTTTGCTGACTAACTTACATGGCGTTATATGAAGAATTGTGAAGGTGCCAACGAAAATTCGAGGTTTTGTACGGTTTAGAGACGGATTTCTACAGTGAAATCCAGATGTTCCGCGGAAAACACAATAGCGCTTCTTGTGAAGTGAAAATTATTTCAGTTCTTATACCCGTTTAGTTTTTATCGCCTTCCAAAGTGAATTTATAGGAGTTTGTTTACATCTCAACGCTGAGCTATCAGTCGAAAGTGCAAAACATGTGCTTCATTTGCTCGTCTTGGAAAGTTTAGGAGCACAATGGGCTATACAAGGTGAATTTATAGCATGCACGGAATGCGTTCGGCACGTTTTTTATTCGGAAAATAGTATATATGACGAAATATAAGCATTTGCTAATGCCGCAGTTGGGTGACAGCTACCGGAAGCTTGTCCATAGTAGGCCGACTAATACATATGCAAATTGCTACCATATGGCTTGTATCTATCGTCAGTTTTGGGTGAAATGCATACGGTGTGCTTGTCCTTGTCTGACCTTGTTTCTCGCGGATTTTCTTGCAAATACGCGCGTTCACCAATAAAAACTCAAGTCGGTGGAACCAAAACAAACTGCCGCTAGACGAGCACTTTGTTTGTAGTGCGTCAGCTTCTTAGTATATCTGTACCTCGGAGGGATACAACACTATGTCCATTTTTTTCCATATTGACTTTATTACAGAGTTAAAATCAGCTTTTCTCATATTTCTTAGAAGAATAGAGCACTATGTCCAAAACCAGTTAGAACTGGATATAGCATGTTTTAAAACAACACCAAGTCCACTTTCATTTAGAGGGATAGAACACCATGTGGACTTGGTGTTTTATCCTTCTGAAGCATGTGAATTACTACTGGACATAGTGTTGTATACCTCTACACAGCCTTAGTGAACTAAGAGTACTTTTGACAGTTCTGATGAGTTTACATAGTTGGATGTATTTTAAGTCATAATATTTGCTCTTTTTTAGTAATAGTAAGAATAATGAACCATAATTCTCGTGGGAGAAAGATTCTGAAACTATTGAAAAGTTCCAAAAAAGATTCTACTACAGGTAAGCTACTGTTTTGCTCATTATTTTTAATGTGATATACATAACCTCAAACAGTTAATGCAATGTTTTGTTATGAACCTAAACTTCAAAATATTATGTTTTACATGTAATATTATAAGACTTGTTTTATTTCAGAACCAAATCATACAAACAACAAGGATGTTAAAAATGAAGAGGATAATGGAGATGACTTGAGTTTCGACGAAGATGATGATGATTCTGATCGGGACAAAAATTATGAACCTCCAAGCTCTGAAACGGATTTCACTGATGATGTCCCTGTATTTAATGAAATACAAAATGAGGTCAGTAGAAATAAAACTAGTGCTAAAACAAACTCAAATGGACATGAGCTACGTTTACTTGAGGAAGACTTAAATTTAAGCAGCGACAATGAAAATATTGCAGAAAATCAAGTAGGCCTAGATTTGCAAGTAACAGTAGGCGTAAGGAGAAAAGTGAAAAATAAATCTATTTCTACTCAGATAGGTAAAAAACGTGTCGTTCATACCAGTGAATGGGCATGTAATATTCAGAAACGTAAATATTCTGCATGTGAAGAATATATTAGTAAAAAGGGTAAAGTTCTCCCTGCCAGAATTATTAAACCTCCTTGTTCTTGCAGACTGAAATGTTCTGAGAAATTATTACAAAGTGACAGACAGGAGATCTTTAATGCATACTGGAGTCAGGAGAAGGGAAATGACACAAAACGGCAATTCATTGTTTCATGTGTAGAGAAGCATAGTACTGTCCGTTCAAGAAAACGAGACCTTGCCTCCAATAAGTCAAAACAAAATACTCTACAATATTATTTTACAGTAAAAGGCATACGAACTAGAGTATGTAAACTTATGTTTTTAAATACACTATCTATATCAAACACCGTGGTAGTTAATGTTTTGAAAAATATTGAACCAGGTGGAATTGTAAAAATTGATCAAAGGGGTAAGCAAACTCCCGTCAATAAAACACATAATGACACTGTTGAAAGTGTAGTAAGACACATCTCTTCCTTCCCAAATTATAGCAGTCATTACACTAGGGAAAAGAGTGATATGAAGTATTTGGGTCCGCACCTGAACATCGAGAAAATGTATGAACTGTATGTAGAGGATTGTAATGAAAATGATTTCAACCCTTTGTTAATAGCTAAAAAATGGCTCTACTACGATGTGTTCAACAAAAAATTTAAGTTGAATTTCAAACCACCAGAAATAGACACGTGTGACACATGTGATTATTTTCAAGCAAAATTAAAAAATAATTTGACTCTAGATGAAAAAAATTCTATTGAGGAAGACCATAATGCACATCTGGATGAATCTAAATTAAGGTATGATTTAAAAAGCGAGGACACCAAAAGGGCTAACAATTGCCTTAAGGTATTAACGGGTGATCTTCAAAAATGTTTGCCGTCACCCCTTATAACATATTGCATAAGCTTGTACAAGAGAAAACTTTGGACGTTGAATTACACCCTTTTTGATTCTCCTGATTCGTCAGTCCATTGTATTATGGGGACGAATCCAAAGGAGCTCGTGGCGGAAATGAAATCGGATCTGCATTACTGAAATGGGCAGATACCGTCATTCCTGGCAGTGACATTGAAGAAATCATTCTGTGGTCGGATAATTGTTACGGCCAGAATAAGAATATTAGCCTTATTATGTGTTGCTTTTGGATACTCAATAAGTATCCTCAAGTAAAAATCATCACTCAAAAGTTTCTACTAAAGGGCCACACGCATATGGAGGTGGATACTGTCCATGCACTGATAGAGTGGAAGAGAAAAAAAACTTAACAACATGACAATTCTAGCGCCCTGGGATTGGCAGCAGTTAGTTAGACAGACCTCAATGAAATATACTGTGCATAATATGGAACTGGAAGATTTTAAAAATTTTAGGTCTTTGTACGATGTCAAAACATGTGAAAATCCACCCTTTATTAAAAGAAAAAAAGATGTCAACAAAGAACAAGTTCTTCTGTCAACCTGTGTTCAATTGCAAGTAAAACAGAACAGCATGGGAACGCTGTTTTTGAAAAGTAATTTCGCTGATGAAAACCAGGAGATTGTCCTTGCTAGGTTTCGAAGGCGACACCTTACATTGCCAAACGATTTGCAACTGGTAACACCAAGTCCAATACCAATATCACAACAAAAGTATAATGATCTATTGGCATTACTACCATATGTTCCTACAGTTTGCCATGACTTTTATAAAAACTTAAAGCATACTAGTAATACCACTAGTGAGTACCCTGAAGGAGACTTACCTGATGATGACTGAGTTTTTTGCATCTAAAATACCATTTTAGTTGAATACATAGATGTATTATTTGTATTTGTAAAGAGAATTATAAATAAAATAGTTAAATACATTTTGTAAGTCAAATAGTATTGTGTTTGTTATTGAATATCCCACATTAGGTCTTATAGTACAATAACTTTATTAGAGGGATACAACACCATGTCCATTAAAAAGTGAAAAAAACCGTAAAAAGGTTTTTTTTTATTTTATAACAACTGCATGATGTAAATAACAATAAATAGAATGTTCTGATAAAATATTGTTTCTACATCTCAATAAATAGCTGTGCCAATAACACTTTTTGTTGAAAAAAAGTTTAAAACTCCTCTCCTGTAAAGTTATGAAAATGGACATAGTGTTGTATCCCTCCGAGGTACAGATATAAGCTCTGTCTTAACCCCCGAATTGTCAACGAAATATCAACCATATGATTGAAAACATATGCTTTGTGAGAAGTCAACATTGATAGGAAACGTCTAATCAAGTTGAATTTGAAATAGTACTCAAAACAATTTTTTAAGATAAACCGTGTTGAATCTAGTGCAAAAGCGTTGCAAATGTGATAATCTATCAAACTGAAAAGTTTGTTACGGCTCCCGAGTGTTTTTGTGTCGAAAAATGAAGTGACGTGTGTGGGGTTGTAAAAACAGTTCTAGGAAGCATGTCAGGGACATATCCTTCATAGGGTAAGTCATGTTCAATCTTTTATATCGTTCAAGTTAGAATACCCGCACGGAAAATTGATTTAGTTCAAGATGCGAAATTAGTGGGAGCCGTCACGTCACATTTATTTGAAATTCGCATCAATAGCTAATAACGCGCCAACTTCACGCTACATGATAAAGTGATTCAATTCTCTCAATGCATTTCGTATCCTCTCTCTTACATCTATGCCTTCTTCGGTTCGAGCAATGTATATGCTTTGGTAGGCGTCCAACTCGCTTCGTTTTCTGATATGCATAAATAGAAAACGAAGCCAGTTGGACGCCTACGAAAGCATATACATTGCTTGAACCGAAGAACGTAAACGGATGAATCACGATTTAGGCAACGAATTTACGACCCCAATTAAGAGGATTATAGAATAAATAGGTAATTAAAAGTAGTAAATAGTTTTGTAATTATACGACTAGTAATAAATAACGGTGAAATATTTTGTAATCAATTAGTAAATAATTAATGAAATGAAAATAAAAGGTATAAAAAGCTAGGAAGTAAGCAAATAAAATTTAGTAGTAAACAAACCACTGAAGAAGGGGTCAACTAGAACCCGAAATACGTATATGGGAAAAAAAACCAAATAAACCCGTGTATAAGGGAAAAACGAGTTTCATTTACTTAGCAATTATTAACAAGAGGTCAAAACTCAGAAAATTCACAACTTGAAAACACAAAAGGTTATATGCTCGTTTTTTTGCCCAATGCTTACATATAACGCGAAAGTATGCATTCAAAATAAATACTTATTTGTTCCAGTGTACTTACATCGAGACAAATTATGCAATTTCAATCAAGAATGATCATTTTATACAAATCTTGTTCAAAATAACTTATATACGAGTATATTTGAGAAGCGATCTTTAATGCCATAATTTATTGCGAATCACATTCACAAAAAAATAAGAAGTTCCAAATGCCAATACATAGAACATAACCGTAACGCTTTGACTAACTTATTACCTACAATAACTTGCTATTTAGTTTTCCGTTGAAAAACTTTAATTGTTAAATTTGTTGGCGAATTTGGTAGTTGCGACAACAACTTAAAACAAAACCTCGCCAACCTGATGTGAATAGTTTTATATCAATTGTAGACATCGGAATCAGCGTCCGGGAGTATTCACTCGGGAAAGTTTTGAGTTTAAGTTCACGTTGATATCTCCTTTCCAGAATCGACTACTGATAATTTACAATTTCTTTTTTATTTTAAAGAAGTAGTCTTTTGCTTTTGAAAATTACGGGTAGCAGGGTATCATTTTCGTGACAAAAAAACAAAACAGCGTATGCTAAAATACATTTTTTTCAAACACTGGGTAAATATTCACAGTAAGAAGCCAACACAATCAATAGTAAGCTTACATATGTAAGGTTGCATATTTGGTTAGTGAAACCAACAAGCAAAAGGCACATGTGCCGACGAAACGCGGTGTTCCCAAGCGGTCCCCCATCTAAGTACTAACCGCGCCCGATATTGCTTGCCTTCTGTTACCAGGCGAGAACCGGTAGTATAGTATAAGTAATTTTTGAATAATGCTGGTTGGTTTTTTCTCCTTTTTCCAATTGAATCAAAAAATATCTAATAATCTTAATTAATTTAAATTTGCAAGTGTATTTTTTTCATTAAATGTGTTTAACTGATAACGTATAAATTTAGAGAGCCATTCGGGCCATTAAGTTTTTTATAGTTTTATTGTTTGGAATTTGCTTTATGTTCTTTTAAAAATTTATAACGATTGGTATTAAATAAAGCGCTTTTGACTTTGACTTTGAGAACCGGTAGTCAAAGTCAATGTCGAAATTTGTTTAATTGATACGGAAATTTGTTTTTACATGGTATTCTAAATAATTCCTGAAGCTAAAGCTATTTGTTCTTATCTGTAACTTATTCCAATGGCCTCCAGGGCACTCAAGATCTTAATTTTATCGTGGTCTTTAATCTAGTTCATACATTCAGAGCTTTGGGAATATCATTCGCTCTGTGTCGTTTTATTGTTGAAAAACTGCAGGAAATACCAACATCTTTTCTCAACTTAACCTAGTTTTTTACGCTAATCCTAAACTTTCCTACCTAAAAACTAATATGTACATAGGCTTAACTCTGGGTTGACTTTATTCTTTTCATATTTTCTCTTTAAGTTTTACTATGTTATACATTTCCGCCATAGTTATTTACATCAATCAATTAATTTAAGAATACAGGTATGTGTATTGTTTTTTTCATAACCCTAGATTAAGATTAACCCATCTGCACCAGATTAATCACCATCTATCCACCAATATGCAATTTGATGTCTGCTAATTCTGGCTTTACTATTGTAGATCGCGGTTGAGTATCTCCATTCTGTTCCTGCTTCTCCTATTTTTAGACTCGCTGTATATTCAATTTTCTTGTCGGTACTCCTCCCATATACGTGGTATATAGTCGGAGTACCATCAGAATCCAGGATATATCCACACTTGGCTAGATACACGAATACTTCTATGGGGATGTAACCAGTGTTGAGAGCTGTCATGCAGTATGTCTGAGTTGGATAGAAAGTTTGTGATACCCAAGTGTTTTCCTCATTCGATGCAGAATGGAGTATGTGCTTTCCAGTATTTTCGATGATGAAACTTTCAATTCGTGGTACTTGTGCGATGTCATATATCTCCTGGTTGGAGACATGGTGTTGGTGCCCCGTCTCTGCTTTCCTATAGACTCCTGTGCACGATCTTAGACACTTCTGTTCGAAGGCTTAAAGCTTCTCCATCATACTGGCACTTTGATTAAACTAAATAGGACATTCGTTGTCAACACTGGCCTGACCAGAGTCTTGTAACAAAGCAATTTGACATTAGGGTCGAGATGTTTAGAGCAGAAGAGCCTTCGAAGGGACATGTACATCCTTCGCGCTTTCTCAAGCGCAATGCTGACATGCTATGTAAAGTATAGATACTGATCTAGGTAAACTCCTAGGTATCTGACGCAAGTCTTATGAGGGATTCTGTCTGAACTACCTTCACTTGCCAGTATGTGGAAATCTCTCCAGTGGCGTTTTAAGTCCCGGTTGGCCTTCCTTAGAGTCGGTCGAAACAAGATTATTTCAAACTTTTGTACATTGAGTTGCATTCTCCACGTGTTT
This sequence comes from Odontomyia ornata, assembly GCA_963969285.1. Classification (NCBI taxonomy): domain Eukaryota; kingdom Metazoa; phylum Arthropoda; class Insecta; order Diptera; family Stratiomyidae; genus Odontomyia; species Odontomyia ornata. The sequence continues at coordinate 174,995,607 of OZ017742.1, forward strand.
GTATAAGACTGAATGTCATTGTACATTTTGTTAAGCTAGTCCTTGAATATTTAAAAAAAAAATAAAAAATTACCTTGTCTTCCAACCTAAATGAATCTGGCCAAATTATGACGTGCACCAAAGCAAAGCTTCTATGCAGCAAATAAAGCCAAAGTACTTTGAACAGACAGTCCTTGTATTCAAATAATACCAGCCAAAATTCAATGGCCGAATCTTTATTCTCGTACATTTTACATGCTTTTTATACTACAAATATCAATACAATATCAATACAACATCAATAGTCCAATTGTGTGGTCTCATGACCCACTAATTATTCCACAAATTTGTTTCACTATACGATCCGTATAAGTTCATAATGTTATATTTTCTCTAGGTCATAAATTCTAGTCTTTTAGTGCAGAATGCACTGGTAATGTTTATATTTGTATCTTTTGTGTGCGGAAGAAAGCAAAGGTTTAGAATTGAATCGTATCGTATTTCAGTTCAAGTATAGTTCTACTTATTGTACGAATGCAGTGCAATGTTCTGCAATGCTTTCCATTACGCAAGTAAGTAAATATTGGAAATGAATAACCATTAATGTCTTTGTGATAATTAATGTTTTTTAATTTCATATGTTTGTGATACTCGTACATATGGGAACCATTAAAATTTTTGGAGTTCAGCGTGTACCATTGAAGCTTTTCTATCAGCCATATAGATTATAATATCATCAGCGAATGCAACCAATAACCTTGTAGGGGACTCGTTAAATCCAAAGCTGTTTAGCAGAGTGCTACAATAGATCGCAAACAGAGTTAGCGCAGTGACCGTTCCTTGTTGTAGACCATTCTGTACTTTGTAGTCGTGATTTGGGGAACGACTTCCATCTGTGATGGTAAACGATCTTCCGTGTAGCATTCTGCACAGCAGAATTATGATTTGTTTCGGAAATTCAGTTTTAATAGTCTTTATATTAGTCGATTGAGCCAGACAGTGTCAAACCCCTTTTCCTTATCGATTAAGCAAGCTCCAACGCAACTCCCACCATTCAGTTGCCAGCATATGTCCAAAGTCACCTTCGTTACTGCGTTGATGGTTGAATGTGGAGCTCGAAAACCAAACTGTGCATTCAGCATCAGGTCATACCTCCCCAGATGCCCATTGAGAGCTCGATTAATCACCACCTCAAACACCTTACTGACATTTGGCAGCAAGCTGATTGGACGGTAATTTCTTGGATCGGAAGCATCCTTGCCTTTTTTTTGCAATTGGAAGGACTTTGGCTTTTTTCCAGCAGTCTGGGAAGTATGAATAATTCAGCATGTTGTTGAATAATACGCAGTATTCACGAATTGCAACTTCGGGCATATGCCGCAACACAACATTGGGAATCCCATCGATGCCTGTTGATCGCTTGTTATTAATGTGCTTAAAAATGTTGACTAAGTCTTTATTTGAGACAAAATAATCACCTAGATGTTCGTCAGGTATAAAGTCAGCTTGAAGTCTATCCATAAATTGAAAAAAAGGTTGGCCATCCATACCTACTGAAAAGTTGTGCACAGCTGCATTAACGATTTCCGAAATTCGTTCTCATCTGACTTTGGCCGGTGTATTAACTCAAACTGAGTTCCGATGACAAGAAGTTTGTGTTCTTCGTCATTTATTACATAGTTTTCCTGTGCATTGGGAACCATGTGGCTCATGTCGAAACCAGCTTCAACCAGGGAGGATATTTCATCGTTCTTCACTTCTAGCGTTGGCACTTCTACTCGTGATTTCTTTCGAAACAAGTTGTTTATTTGTACGTGTATTCCTTCTTGATCCTGTGATCATATACCCTTTATTTTATCCGTCCACTGCCTATTTACCTCGTTCCTATGCTTTTATCGGATAAGATTCCTGACGTTTCCGAAGTTCGATTTTAGCAGTTTCAGTGTAGGGTGGTTGTAATCCTGCAATCATCTGTAAATATTGTTGATATTGCTGATGTCTAGCATCAGCAATGCACAAGTCCAAGAAAGAGTTTGCTCTTGGCAGTGTGGGGCTTTCTGGCTCATAAGTCTGACATTTATAGTCCACTTGGTTCTGTATGATCCATGATTGCAGGAATGCACCCCTTGGATTTTTGGAGGTATTTATCTATGATGTGTGTCGGGCGTTGAGATCCCCGGCCAGAGTAAAATAGTTATGAGCATCTAGAACTCGTCTTTGAATTTGGGGTTATTGTTTCCGGCTGCATATGTAGAGATAATATAAAAATTATCTCCATCTTGCTTTGGGATAAGAATGCATGAGGATTCTAGACATTCAAATTTTTCCCTTTGCGGGTCCACGGATATGTTTGAAGCGAAAAGATCTCCGCACTAGGATCCTCCTTGGTCACCGAACTTTCTATCGTTTCTCATGAAATCGAAATCTCTGAACATGACAGAGTGTCTCAAATTGAGGCGGGTTTCTGTGAGGAGTATAATGTCAGGCTTTTGTCTGGCAACAAAATCCAGAAGATTTGTTCGTCTGTGTATAGTGGCTATCGAGTTTACATTTATGGAGATGATTTTTATGTCATTTACGTATTTAGTCCTTGAACGTGGGTTAGCTTCGGCCATAGATCAATCCCAACCTAGCTGGAATTAAATTTATAATTTCATTGTGTTTGTCCAAAATCGTACCTAGATTGCTAAATTGCTCTAATATACTGCTCATCATATCGTCAGATTTGTTCGCGTTGCTTGTCGTCTTTGCTGGGTCCAGCGATTGACACATGTTTTTCATTGCCGCGGCATAGCTAATACTTGGCTGTATTATGGAGTTTGTTATTGGTGTTGAAGATTTGGTTGCCGCTTTTGGCAGTTTTTTCACGAGCATTTGTTGCAGCAATGCCTTATGGGCTGAACAGCCTCTGTAAGATACAGGATGACCAAAAGTCTTGCAGTTGACGTAGAACACTTTTGACTTGTCGTCTTCTTTTTGCAGATCACATTTGCCGGGTTCATGTATTTTATCGCACTTTACACACCTGTATCCCATTCCACAGGTACTGACAGCATACCCGAAACGCTGACAGCTAAAACGCTGGTTGATGCTGTCTTCCTTTAGCGTTTCTATCCAGATGACTTGATGGTTTAAGAATCTAAGCTTCTGGAATTCTGTAGTTGGAGTGTCATTTGTGATTTGCATCAGGTACAAAGGGAGTATTCTGCCATCAATTATTGACCTTCGTGTACTAAATGGTTTAACTTTGACCACTTTGGTTTCTGCGTCTTGTTATGGTATTTCTTGTTTTATATCTTGGCAGTTTACTATGATGAGGAAAACAGGTAGTTCATTTCGAAGCATCTTTTCCCTTCCTATAGTTGCTTTACTGATCAAATATTCCACCGAGCTTGAGAGCCCTGTAATAGCACCAGTTGATGTTTGATATCACATCAACTTTCCTTTTCCAGCACCGATTGGCTAGTTTTAAATAGTATCTGGTTACTCGATCTTAACCCACCAAATCATAAACATCACACTACATATACTCTGACTCTTATCATACAACACATGTGTTCATCATTTTTTCTCGTTTTTCATGTTCAAATGTATAAATGTGCTTCCACCACTGTTAAGAAGTCAAAGTCAAAGTCAAAAGCGCTTTATTCATAACAAATCTTTATAAATTTTGAAAGAATATAAAGCAACTTCCAAGCAATAACAATCCAATCTTAATTTATACGTTGTCAGTTAAACACATTTTATCAAAAAAGCGATACCGAGTTCAAATTAATTTAGATTTTTACATATTTTATGATTTGTATGGAAAAAGGAGAAAAAACCAACCAACACTATACCAAAATTATTCATCATTTTCACACAACAGTGAACTTTGATCCTACACCTAATATGTTATAACTTAATTCTAATAAAATTCAATCCAATCTTTATCTTATACCAAAAAATTCCATCACACTCTTCATAACCAAAGCATTTAACCTTATCTTTAACCTAATCAAATAAACATAGCATGTACCTAACTTATCCCTAATTTTTAACACAAGTAAATGAACACACTAAATGTAGCAATAATGAGCTAAAACTCAAAAACTGAGTAAAGAAAAACACAAAACCAGAGAATAAACACGAATAATTTAGACATTGTCATTCAGCCACCAATACCTAGATTACCCCGTCTGAGCTCGTTCAGCTTCAACGAATCTAGCAAATGAGTATCTCTATTGGAATTGTTGGTCTCGTGAACTCAAATTCGGAGGATATTTTATCTTCTTATCGGTTGCCCGTCGATATATGTGATATATGACTGGGACGCCGTCAGAATCAAAAACATATCGATTCATGTCCAAATGCACGAATGCTTCTGGAGGAATGAAGCCAGTAGCGAGGCAAGTCGCTATATACCCGTCTGTAGGGTGGAACGGCTGTGAAATCCAAGGGTTTTCACTCACAGTCACAGATCTTGCGATATGATTCCGAAGAAGTCTCATTATGAAGATATCGACCCTCGTCACTTGAGCGGTTTAATAAATTTTTCTATTCGATATATAGTGCTTCCAATCTGTCTCAGGCTTTTTGTACAAACCAGTACATGCACGATGACATTTTCTTTCGAAAACTCTTAATTTTTCCATAGTACTAGTACTCTGGTTGTACCAGATCTGACATCCACATGTCAAAACTGGTCAAACCAAGGTCTTGTAACAGATAATTTTGACCTTTTGATCAATGTTTCTGGAATGAAAGAGTCTTCGTAGGGCCATGACTACTTTTTGTGCCTCACTGAGCATGTACAGTGCAGATACTGATCGAGATGAACACCGACGTATCAAACACAGGATTTATGGGGAACCCGTTCTGAACTACACTTGCCAGCCATGATGTGGAAATCCTTCCAATTACGTGTCAGGTCTTGGCTGACCCCCTGCAGCGTCGTCCGAAACAAAATTGTTTCACATTTCTACGCATTGATTTTCATTCGCCAATTGTCAGTGCACAGCTGCACATCATTGAACATTTTTTGGAGATTGCTCTGAACTATTGTAGCTTATTGGTCTGCCGTATAAATTATCAGATCATCAGCAAACGCTACCAATGATCGCTTTGGCGAGACGTTAAAATCAACACTGTTCAATAGCTTGCGAATAAATATTGAGAAGAGCAGAGGCGCAGTAACTGTTCCCTACTGTAGACTATTCAAGACCTTGAATTCGCGCATCGTTGTCAGATTTCTATAAGTTATATTAAAACAAATGATTTCCCGTATAACATTTAGCACGCCATGGCGACAAGGTGTCTGGGGAACCTGTCCTGAAGGAGTTTGAAAACTAGTTCATCTGACCACACCGTATCGAAGGCTTTCTTCATATCAATGGAACACGCTCCAACACATTCTCTGTTTGAGGTTATTTTCACTATTGCATGTATGGTCGAATACTTGGCACGAAAACCAAATTGGCAATTCGGCATCAACTCATATTTATCAATGTGGGCGTTTAATGCTTTGTTAAGTATCACTTCAAACAACTTGCTGATGTTAGGCAGCAATCGATTGGGCGATTGCTTTCAGGGCATGAAGATAATTTTCCTTTCTTCAAGACCGAAAATACCTTAGCCTTTTTTCGCTCATTTGGGAAATATGAATTGCTCAACATGTAGTTGAACAATAAGCAATAATTCGTAATACCAACCTCATTGAAATGAAGAATTGATTGGCCGTTCAGGCTTGATTTGAAGTCGGAATCTGTTGCTTCAACGACCTCTGAAAACATTTCATTCCTTCTCTCAGTGTTTGGTAGATGAATCAATTCAAAATGTGTTCCAATCAGGGCAAGTTTCTGCAATCCATCACATATAATCCTGTTTCCATTTCTATCCGGAGTCGTACTATCAATTTCGATACCAGCCCTATCGAGAAGATTTATCTCATCACTAGTGACTTGAAGATTCGATACCTTCACACCAGACTTCTTACGGAATATGCTTTTCACTGGGTTCAGTGGGCTAATACCCCTCAATTTTTTCGTCCACTGATTGCTGACCTGACTCCTGAAGTATAAAGGGACTAAGTTCCGGACATTTTTCAGGTGTAATTTCAACAAAGCCAACGAGAGATGGTTGTAGTCCAAAAATCGTCGATAAATATTGTTGACGCGTGCGCAAAGAAGACTTTTCAATCTTTTCAACCTTACAATGGTTGGTGTTTCATATCCTTCCATATTGTTTTGATGTTTAATCTTGGAAACCACTTTCTCAATCGTTTCCAACGTCAGCTTCTCTAACTTCGACAAATAGACATATATTTCATCGTTAGTTAGATTCCTGTCATTACGAACCATTGAGCAAGAGTTGCCACCATCAGAAGGAAGACATTGCTTCTGGTACTCCCGATCAAACTTCTTTTGAAACTTTCCCCAGTCTGTTTTCTTGAAATTCAAACGATGATTTTCCTGTTGAACGAGAATGAGGAAGAGATCATCCCTTTGATGATTGATTTTCATTACGATTGCGGTATGGTTGCTATCATAGGGAAACACCTGCAGTTTCTGTTGAGGACTATCAAAGCTGAATTTAAGCCTTGCGTCAGCAATGCAGAGATCCAAATATGAATTTGTCCTAGGGTATGTTGGGAACTCCGACCCATATAGATTGCACCTGTATTCAATTTGGTTCTCGGTTATCCACGATTTCAAGAATACAAATCTTGGATTATTGGTGACGTTCAGTCATGATGTAAGTTAATAAAAACACGAGCTATGTAATTAAAAAAATATCAATCCAGGGATGAACCCCGATCTTTATTCATTGAAAGTAATTACAAAACTGAGTTCGAACTTAATATCTAAACATAATTACGGCTAATAATTATTGCTGCGTTAGCTACCTGTGCTTTCGATGTCGAGGAAATGTTGCAGACACGATGTCAGCAGTTTCAGGCACATGCATTCAGGTAAATTTGGATCATCAATACTTTCTTTCCGGGCACATGTTAAGTCCTCCCCCTTTAAGTGCGATCGTCCTCGATCGCTTAAAAGTAAGGGAGATCATTGAACTTGACTGTTTTCGTACTTGGGGCTTCAGATTGCCTGGAAACTGTTGGAGGCTCGATTTGGAGTTCTATTGCTGGTTCTTCTTCTGGTTTTGATGCTGGAGTTCGGATTAAGATTTTGTTTTGATTTGATTTTCCACCCCGGAAGTTTCGAACTATTGTACCAATAAAAAGCAATCCGATGAATGCAATGAGTCCATAGGATGTAACGGTGTGTATAGTTTTTTCAGCTTGCAAGGACTTGATTTTCTTTGTATTGTTAATGTGGAGTTCCTGCATCATTTCAAGGGATAATAGTTCTCGGTATGTGTTGCTTGTAGGGGATGGTTGTAATATTGCTGGTAGTTCTTGGACAGTTGTTGTCTCCCTTGAGATGAAGGTTTTCCCAGCTACTGTTACGCTTGTGTTTCTGAATTTGATCAAAAATGTCCCATTGAGGATGCGTGATGTTCCTTCTGCTGTAAGAGTACCTCGGAATTGATTCAGCATGATTACACCTGTTGATATCTCTTCTACTGATAGTATGTGTTGGTTGTTGATCTGTGCACAGGCAGCATCTAGACTTTTTAACAATTTAGGAATACATGTATCGTTTCGAATATCAGTTAAAGCGGCTGATTTACATACTGACAAATTATTGAGCGATTTACAATTTCCCGTAATACCATAAATTTCATCTTCATGTTTAATGATTTTACTGTAAGCAATTTCACTGATAAAACTTTTCTTTTTTACTGGCTTTAGTAGTAATGTTTGATAAACTGCATTTGTTGTCAAAGGTATATTTACGATGTAAAGAATAGATGAACTATTTGTCAAAATTTTGGCTTCGGCAAAATCTAATGCTTCCTCTACTGTAGAATATGGTAAAACTTCCCTATTTAAAATTTTAGTTGCAATTTTAATTTCAGAATTTGAAAGGATCAAAGAATTTACGATTACTAGCTTAGCCCAGTGAATTGCAGTATTTATATTTTCTAATTCTTCTTTAAGTAATCTTATCCAAAATTGTACATCGAGTATCATGTCGCTATTTATTTGATTATTCTCCTTAAGTAATCTCTGTATTTCGTTGGTAACTTTCGTGATATTATTGATTCGTTCGTTTTGTAACCGGTTAATGACGACTTGCCTGTTGTTGTTTGCGAGGACATCGGAGGTTATTTCTTTGATTGTTCTAAAATCCTCGTGGTCAGGATTCCCAGCAATCCATTTCCACGTGGTTCCAATGAAATTGAGTGATTTCCGTATTCTGCGTGGTTTCAAGTTTTCGGCGAGGGTTTGGATCTGTTGGAGCTCGTGTGACAAATAAGGGGAAAGCAAATGGTGGCGGATCGCTGGCAGGTTAAGGATGGGTTCGATTTGTGTGATAAGACGTTCGAAATGATTCATATCTATCACGTGTATTAACTTAAAATTTCCGTCCTGAATCTTTGCTTGGCCTGTATGGAAGGTGATAATTTGGGAGCTGGAATAGTCCAATATTTGAACTCTACTCTCGCTGATGCAGATTGCGGATCTGAAAAAGGATTTAATTTCTGATGTTACTTTTATGCACTACTTTGCCAGATTCGGTGACAATACAGGTATTGTTATTCTCTTTGACTATTTCCTGCTTATATTTTGGTGTTAATTTTGAACCTTTCCTTTTATTCTGTTTTACATAAACGACTTGACCTACGCTATAATCTTTTATTGGCTGTCTATTTTTATTGTGGTGGTTGAGATCTTTTTCCTGTTTTCTTTTTAGTTTCTCTATATTTGACAATCGAACGTTCTCAAAATCTTCGGGGTTTATTCTGGGAATGCGGCCAAAGAAAAGTTCTACTGGCTTTTTGCCCGTAGTTGAATGAATAGTGAAGTTATACTCGTTAACAGCGCGTTGTAATAACTCCTCGAAGGTTCTCGGAGGTCCTTCTTTTTTTAAGCACCTCATTATCTCAACGAGCGTAGAATGCCAACGCTCGACCTGCCCGTTAACTTCACTTTTATATGGAGGCGTTTTGTACACTCTAATCTGGAGCTCGTCTTCCATTAGAGATGTCAATGATGCTGATCTTAATGCGCTTTCATTATCAATCACGACGTTCTCGGGGACACAGAAAAAGAAAAGTATGTCCGTTAGAGGTTGTTTAATGTCGACAACGGATTTAGAAGCGATTACTTTTGCCTGGGCAAACTTGGTAAATTTGTCCACGGCTGTCAGTACACGATATTTTTCGGTTGAGAAGAGGTCAATGTGTATCGTATGTCCCGGATACGCAGGAATGGGCGTCGGACTCAGGATAGGTTTATTGGGATGCCTCTCATATTTGCTTTCTTTGCATATTGCACAAAGCTTTATAAGGTGTTTAATTTTTGCCGACATCTTGGGAAAATAGAACTTTTCCAGGAGTTGCAACCTATTTTCCTCGGCGTTACGATGCGCTCTGCGATGAACTTGGAGAATCCTATCGTCTTGCTCAACCTCATTCGGGATATCTTCAACGAGCTTCCGGGCAAACCTTACACGATAGTCCCTAAAGTGGTGTGGATACAACGATTGAATTTGGCCCATAATGTCTTCGTTGGTGCAGATCCCGTTCACTTTGTTAGGGTCGAGATATCTTTTTAGGATGTTAATGAGGTCTGCTTCTGAGTAGCATGGTTTGATTAAAATATGACGTGAATAGTTATCGAAGGGTGTTACTATCTGATAACTATTTTCGTCACCAATTCTCAGGTGTAGTTGATTACGGAACGAGTTAATGGGGGTCTCTACTATTTCGATAAGATTGTGGGATGAACTGTCATTACTATGCTCCGTAGGTGTTAGCGAGTTCGTCTGGGTAAGTTGAGGGGGCCTCGAGAGTGTATCTGCGACGACATTCGCCTTGCCCGGCTTGTACCTAAGTTCATAATTATATTCTTCTAAGATGGCTTTCCATCTTTTCAATTTGGCGTTGGTATTTTTATTGCTAAGAGCATAGGTCAAGGGCTGGTGGTCGATGTAGATTATCACTTTACGCGAACCATAAAGAAAGCTTCTGAGCGTCTCCAATGCCCACTTTATCGCAAGCATTTCTTTCTCGTTCGTTGCGTAATTTTCCTCTTCTTTTCTAAGTGTCCTTGAGAGGAATGCAATAGGTCTGTTGTCTTGAGAAAGGACCGAACCGATCGCATAATCGGATGCATCGGTTGTTAACTCAAACTCTTTATCAAAGTTTGGATGTGCTAAAACGACTTCATGTGAGATGAGCGAATCTTTCAATTTTTTAAATGCCATGAGTGCTTCACCGTTCAGGTTTATTATTTTGTTCTTTGAACAATTTTTGGACACATGTCCGTCTTCCCCCCTGAGAAGGGATGTCAGTGGTTTTGCTATTCGGGCGTAGTCTCGAATGAATCGGCGATAATAGCCTGACATCCCTAAGAAAGATCGAAGATCTTTTAGAGTCTTCGGAGGAGATAAATCAACAATGGCTTGGACTTTCTTCGGGTTAGTTTTGATTCCTTCCTTGCTCACTACAAAACCTAGAAACTCAACCTCGGTCTGGAGAAACTCGCATTTATCTAATTGGATTTTCATGTTGGCGGTTTCCAGAGTGTTGAATATTTTGTCTAGATTTGCGAGGTGTTCGGCTTCATCTCGTCCAAAAATGATAATGTCGTCTATGTATACATAGCAACATTTTCCTATATATTCTCTAAGAATGTCGTCCAACGCCCTTTGGAAAATTGAGGGGGCATTTTTCAGCCCAAATGGAAGACGCGTAAACTCGAACTTTCCATTGTTTATGGAAAACGCTGTTTTCTCAATGTCCGACTCCCTAAGGGGGATTTGATGAAATCCACTTTTTAAATCTACTACAGAGAAATAGTTGTTTTTGCCGAGATTAGCGAGTACCTCATTAATTTCTGGGATAGGATACCTATCCGGAATCGTAATTGTATTTAATTTCCGGTAATCTATCACCATCCGGTATTTCTTTTCGCCCGAAGCATCTTGCTTCTTCGGAACAATCCATACTGGTGAATTGTATGGCGATTTGGATGGTCTGATGATCCCATCCTCGAGTAATTTATTAATCTGCTCCTCAACTTCATTTTTTAGGGCCATAGGGTAAGGGTAGGATTTGGAGTAAACCGGATCACTGTTAGTGGTGCGAATTTCACCTTTAACTGTCGTCATGTAGGTTAACTTTTCGTTGGGCTCTGAGAACAAATTTGGGTAACTATAGATTATGCTCATGAGTTTAGACGATTGCTCGCGGGTCAGGTGGCTCGTTCTTATGCTGATATTGTTAATTGCTTCGGATAGATGTTGCTTCAAGGGTATCCGTATGTTCGTGTGGATAGTCATATAATTTCCGCTCGTATGGATGACTGCGTTCTGTTGTTTGAGGGTGTCGTTTCCAATTATTCCGTCGAACGCTACAAGGGAAGGTAAGATGAAAAATTTAAGCTTTTCAGTTCCATTTCCAAATATAGGAATAAGCGCATGATGCGTTATTTGCACGCTACCTCCAATGGAATTAACAAAGAATTTTTTATTATTAGGAAGTGGATTTTTGATGTGTCGGGGCTGGATGTAATTTTTATTAGATCCCGTATCTATCAAAATTCTAAGTGTTTCTCCGCTCCTCGAAACGTATTCGAAATACGGAAGCGAGGAGCGTTTTATTCTAAAAAATAAATGTCTTCAACTTCTTCGATTTCAGTGCATTGAGTTTCGTTAAAACTAGTTAAATCAGCGTCAAACTGATCAGGTTGAGGATTGTCGGTAGAGTCTATATAGTTATTTAAAGTTTGTTCGTGTTCTTCATTTGCTTTGGCTATGTATTCTTCGTACTTTTCAAAAGAAGGTTCGTCGTTGTCATTACATTCTGTGTAATAAACGCGCTGCATTTTGTTTGGTATGTGAGCCCCTTGGACGTTTGGACGTTTTGGGACAATTTGCTGATTTCTCGGTCTGTTCACGTAATTCACGGCATGCGTTCGTACAGACTGATCCACGTCCATTGGTTCTGGTCCTCGAGGTGGCCTTGGAGGAGGATGCTGAACCTGATTTTGCTGCTGGTAACTCATGTTTCTATTGAATTGTGGCGTTTGCTGAGGTCTTGGATAATGGAAAAGCTCCGGAAAGAACCTTTGTCTGGGAGCGGGGATAGGTGTAGGCTTTGGGAGAGAGGATAGGATCCTGCGAGGAGGTACCGGTGGTGCACTTTGTTGTTGAGGTCTATGTGATGAAGCTTGTGAATTATTGGCGTGCTGCGTGCGGTAGTCGACGTTTTGTAATTTAAGGCAAAGGTGCAGCGCCTGCGGTAAATCGGCTGGTTCACGAATGCTTAATAACCGGGGAAGGTCGCCTCTTAAACCTCTCACGAAAGTGTCTAAGGCTTTGTCCCTATAAGCTTGCGTCATTACATTAAGTGCATCTCGTGTTAATTCCATACAGCCCAATTTGTTTAAAATCAATGAAAGATGGTGGTACACAGACTGGTAAAATTCAGGTATTGTGTTAGAGCCTTGTATGAGGGTCGTTAGCTGATACTCTAACGTACCCAGGTCTCTTTTATCCGCGTAATGCAGCGTGAGACACCTGGAAATTCTTTCCCAATTAAGGGGGGTGTTGTACGACTCAAGTACAATGTCGGCATGACCGACAATTTTATTTCTTATTACGGAGAGGATGCCGTAATATTTTGGAGTGCCCCTCAAATGTTCGTAGATAGCGAGGATTCGATCAACGCTTTTTTTCCACGAACTGAACTCTCCAGGCTGCCCGGAGAAATCTCTGAGGCTTTTAACCACATCTGGTATTTTATCCATATCAGACAGGCTAGAACCTCCACCAATATTTATGGGCACATCACTATCGTTTTTTGCGTCGGACGCAGGATTCATGAGATTATTGAAAAGCTCTCGACCTTGCGTCTGAAAAACTTCGGAGACGGCTCGAGTAATCAGGTCCATGATATTATTTTCGGGGCTTGAAGTACTCGCAAAGGATGCGGTGGCTGCAGGACTCACCGCGGGGGCTGCAGCGTTTTCACCAGGGGCTGCCAATCGAGCCGGACGCACTAAGTTGTTCGGGTTAGACATTCTCGCGAATTATGAAAACTTGAAACCGTTGATGGGATAAAAGATATCGTTGATTGCAGATACGAAGGTCTTAATAAAGTCAATGACCAGTAAGTTTATGAAAAATACACGACTTCACTGAATTTGTAAAATTTCTGAAACTCCCGAACCTAGGATGCAAGAAACAACAACAGCCAATTTGCACTTGGTTTTTAATGAAAATCAACAATGAATATCGTAGAATCGTTTTATATCACTGATTACTGAATATCGGGAAAGCACATATGTAACATATTTCATATATATGTATGTATATAGAAAATTTAAATTTTTAATTTGTCGGAAAAATGATTCTCGTATATAATATCACTGATCACTTAATATCAGGAAAGCACATATGTAATTTATATATATGTATGCATATAAAAAGTTTAAATTTGTCGAAAAAATGATTTTCGTATATATAATTTTTGGTTGCGAATAATCAAATATTACAGTGTAAAAAATTACGACTTACATTAGATAGAATAAAACTGCTTCCATGGCGTTGGAATGCTGGATATCGGGCTGCTATTTCACGGGCGAGGTGGTTGTCGCAATATTTGACTCCTTTTTGTTCTCCAGGAACTACTGGGGGACCTTTCCTTCGCACTGCACCGCGGGCTAATGATTTTGGCGAATCACTGTTGTAATTTTCTTTCCGCTTGTTTCCGGGATTCCGAATCTGGTGTTGATATGCGGATCACAAAATTTTCGAAACGAAACGGATTCGTGAAGATTTATTACTTTCACTACTTTGAAAAACTACAACTCCCGTTTTACCGATGTCGCGATAGCTGCCCCACGTTGGGCGCCAGTTAATAAAAACACGAGCTATGTAATTAAAAAAATATCAATCCAGGGATGAACCCCGATCTTTATTCATTGAAAGTAATTACAAAACTGAGTTCGAACTTAATATCTAAACATAATTACGGCTAATAATTATTGCTGCGTTAGCTACCTGTGCTTTCGATGTCGAGGAAATGTTGCAGACACGATGTCAGCAGTTTCAGGCACATGCATTCAGGTAAATTTGGATCATCAATACTTTCTTTCCGGGCACATGTTAAGTCCTCCCCCTTTAAGTGCGATCGTCCTCGATCGCTTAAAAGTAAGGGAGATCATTGAACTTGACTGTTTTCGTACTTGGGGCTTCAGATTGCCTGGAAACTGTTGGAGGCTCGATTTGGAGTTCTATTGCTGGTTCTTCTTCTGGTTTTGATGCTGGAGTTCGGATTAAGATTTTGTTTTGATTTGATTTTCCACCCCGGAAGTTTCGAACTATTGTACCAATAAAAAGCAATCCGATGAATGCAATGAGTCCATAGGATGTAACGGTGTGTATAGTTTTTTCAGCTTGCAAGGACTTGATTTTCTTTGTATTGTTAATGTGGAGTTCCTGCATCATTTCAAGGGATAATAGTTCTCGGTATGTGTTGCTTGTAGGGGATGGTTGTAATATTGCTGGTAGTTCTTGGACAGTTGTTGTCTCCCTTGAGATGAAGGTTTTCCCAGCTACTGTTACGCTTGTGTTTCTGAATTTGATCAAAAATGTCCCATTGAGGATGCGTGATGTTCCTTCTGCTGTAAGAGTACCTCGGAATTGATTCAGCATGATTACACCTGTTGATATCTCTTCTACTGATAGTATGTGTTGGTTGTTGATCTGTGCACAGGCAGCATCTAGACTTTTTAACAATTTAGGAATACATGTATCGTTTCGAATATCAGTTAAAGCGGCTGATTTACATACTGACAAATTATTGAGCGATTTACAATTTCCCGTAATACCATAAATTTCATCTTCATGTTTAATGATTTTACTGTAAGCAATTTCACTGATAAAACTTTTCTTTTTTACTGGCTTTAGTAGTAATGTTTGATAAACTGCATTTGTTGTCAAAGGTATATTTACGATGTAAAGAATAGATGAACTATTTGTCAAAATTTTGGCTTCGGCAAAATCTAATGCTTCCTCTACTGTAGAATATGGTAAAACTTCCCTATTTAAAATTTTAGTTGCAATTTTAATTTCAGAATTTGAAAGGATCAAAGAATTTACGATTACTAGCTTAGCCCAGTGAATTGCAGTATTTATATTTTCTAATTCTTCTTTAAGTAATCTTATCCAAAATTGTACATCGAGTATCATGTCGCTATTTATTTGATTATTCTCCTTAAGTAATCTCTGTATTTCGTTGGTAACTTTCGTGATATTATTGATTCGTTCGTTTTGTAACCGGTTAATGACGACTTGCCTGTTGTTGTTTGCGAGGACATCGGAGGTTATTTCTTTGATTGTTCTAAAATCCTCGTGGTCAGGATTCCCAGCAATCCATTTCCACGTGGTTCCAATGAAATTGAGTGATTTCCGTATTCTGCGTGGTTTCAAGTTTTCGGCGAGGGTTTGGATCTGTTGGAGCTCGTGTGACAAATAAGGGGAAAGCAAATGGTGGCGGATCGCTGGCAGGTTAAGGATGGGTTCGATTTGTGTGATAAGACGTTCGAAATGATTCATATCTATCACGTGTATTAACTTAAAATTTCCGTCCTGAATCTTTGCTTGGCCTGTATGGAAGGTGATAATTTGGGAGCTGGAATAGTCCAATATTTGAACTCTACTCTCGCTGATGCAGATTGCGGATCTGAAAAAGGATTTAATTTCTGATGTTACTTTTATGCACTACTTTGCCAGATTCGGTGACAATACAGGTATTGTTATTCTCTTTGACTATTTCCTGCTTATATTTTGGTGTTAATTTTGAACCTTTCCTTTTATTCTGTTTTACATAAACGACTTGACCTACGCTATAATCTTTTATTGGCTGTCTATTTTTATTGTGGTGGTTGAGATCTTTTTCCTGTTTTCTTTTTAGTTTCTCTATATTTGACAATCGAACGTTCTCAAAATCTTCGGGGTTTATTCTGGGAATGCGGCCAAAGAAAAGTTCTACTGGCTTTTTGCCCGTAGTTGAATGAATAGTGAAGTTATACTCGTTAACAGCGCGTTGTAATAACTCCTCGAAGGTTCTCGGAGGTCCTTCTTTTTTTAAGCACCTCATTATCTCAACGAGCGTAGAATGCCAACGCTCGACCTGCCCGTTAACTTCACTTTTATATGGAGGCGTTTTGTACACTCTAATCTGGAGCTCGTCTTCCATTAGAGATGTCAATGATGCTGATCTTAATGCGCTTTCATTATCAATCACGACGTTCTCGGGGACACAGAAAAAGAAAAGTATGTCCGTTAGAGGTTGTTTAATGTCGACAACGGATTTAGAAGCGATTACTTTTGCCTGGGCAAACTTGGTAAATTTGTCCACGGCTGTCAGTACACGATATTTTTCGGTTGAGAAGAGGTCAATGTGTATCGTATGTCCCGGATACGCAGGAATGGGCGTCGGACTCAGGATAGGTTTATTGGGATGCCTCTCATATTTGCTTTCTTTGCATATTGCACAAAGCTTTATAAGGTGTTTAATTTTTGCCGACATCTTGGGAAAATAGAACTTTTCCAGGAGTTGCAACCTATTTTCCTCGGCGTTACGATGCGCTCTGCGATGAACTTGGAGAATCCTATCGTCTTGCTCAACCTCATTCGGGATATCTTCAACGAGCTTCCGGGCAAACCTTACACGATAGTCCCTAAAGTGGTGTGGATACAACGATTGAATTTGGCCCATAATGTCTTCGTTGGTGCAGATCCCGTTCACTTTGTTAGGGTCGAGATATCTTTTTAGGATGTTAATGAGGTCTGCTTCTGAGTAGCATGGTTTGATTAAAATATGACGTGAATAGTTATCGAAGGGTGTTACTATCTGATAACTATTTTCGTCACCAATTCTCAGGTGTAGTTGATTACGGAACGAGTTAATGGGGGTCTCTACTATTTCGATAAGATTGTGGGATGAACTGTCATTACTATGCTCCGTAGGTGTTAGCGAGTTCGTCTGGGTAAGTTGAGGGGGCCTCGAGAGTGTATCTGCGACGACATTCGCCTTGCCCGGCTTGTACCTAAGTTCATAATTATATTCTTCTAAGATGGCTTTCCATCTTTTCAATTTGGCGTTGGTATTTTTATTGCTAAGAGCATAGGTCAAGGGCTGGTGGTCGATGTAGATTATCACTTTACGCGAACCATAAAGAAAGCTTCTGAGCGTCTCCAATGCCCACTTTATCGCAAGCATTTCTTTCTCGTTCGTTGCGTAATTTTCCTCTTCTTTTCTAAGTGTCCTTGAGAGGAATGCAATAGGTCTGTTGTCTTGAGAAAGGACCGAACCGATCGCATAATCGGATGCATCGGTTGTTAACTCAAACTCTTTATCAAAGTTTGGATGTGCTAAAACGACTTCATGTGAGATGAGCGAATCTTTCAATTTTTTAAATGCCATGAGTGCTTCACCGTTCAGGTTTATTATTTTGTTCTTTGAACAATTTTTGGACACATGTCCGTCTTCCCCCCTGAGAAGGGATGTCAGTGGTTTTGCTATTCGGGCGTAGTCTCGAATGAATCGGCGATAATAGCCTGACATCCCTAAGAAAGATCGAAGATCTTTTAGAGTCTTCGGAGGAGATAAATCAACAATGGCTTGGACTTTCTTCGGGTTAGTTTTGATTCCTTCCTTGCTCACTACAAAACCTAGAAACTCAACCTCGGTCTGGAGAAACTCGCATTTATCTAATTGGATTTTCATGTTGGCGGTTTCCAGAGTGTTGAATATTTTGTCTAGATTTGCGAGGTGTTCGGCTTCATCTCGTCCAAAAATGATAATGTCGTCTATGTATACATAGCAACATTTTCCTATATATTCTCTAAGAATGTCGTCCAACGCCCTTTGGAAAATTGAGGGGGCATTTTTCAGCCCAAATGGAAGACGCGTAAACTCGAACTTTCCATTGTTTATGGAAAACGCTGTTTTCTCAATGTCCGACTCCCTAAGGGGGATTTGATGAAATCCACTTTTTAAATCTACTACAGAGAAATAGTTGTTTTTGCCGAGATTAGCGAGTACCTCATTAATTTCTGGGATAGGATACCTATCCGGAATCGTAATTGTATTTAATTTCCGGTAATCTATCACCATCCGGTATTTCTTTTCGCCCGAAGCATCTTGCTTCTTCGGAACAATCCATACTGGTGAATTGTATGGCGATTTGGATGGTCTGATGATCCCATCCTCGAGTAATTTATTAATCTGCTCCTCAACTTCATTTTTTAGGGCCATAGGGTAAGGGTAGGATTTGGAGTAAACCGGATCACTGTTAGTGGTGCGAATTTCACCTTTAACTGTCGTCATGTAGGTTAACTTTTCGTTGGGCTCTGAGAACAAATTTGGGTAACTATAGATTATGCTCATGAGTTTAGACGATTGCTCGCGGGTCAGGTGGCTCGTTCTTATGCTGATATTGTTAATTGCTTCGGATAGATGTTGCTTCAAGGGTATCCGTATGTTCGTGTGGATAGTCATATAATTTCCGCTCGTATGGATGACTGCGTTCTGTTGTTTGAGGGTGTCGTTTCCAATTATTCCGTCGAACGCTACAAGGGAAGGTAAGATGAAAAATTTAAGCTTTTCAGTTCCATTTCCAAATATAGGAATAAGCGCATGATGCGTTATTTGCACGCTACCTCCAATGGAATTAACAAAGAATTTTTTATTATTAGGAAGTGGATTTTTGATGTGTCGGGGCTGGATGTAATTTTTATTAGATCCCGTATCTATCAAAATTCTAAGTGTTTCTCCGCTCCTCGAAACGTATTCGAAATACGGAAGCGAGGAGCGTTTTATTCTAAAAAATAAATGTCTTCAACTTCTTCGATTTCAGTGCATTGAGTTTCGTTAAAACTAGTTAAATCAGCGTCAAACTGATCAGGTTGAGGATTGTCGGTAGAGTCTATATAGTTATTTAAAGTTTGTTCGTGTTCTTCATTTGCTTTGGCTATGTATTCTTCGTACTTTTCAAAAGAAGGTTCGTCGTTGTCATTACATTCTGTGTAATAAACGCGCTGCATTTTGTTTGGTATGTGAGCCCCTTGGACGTTTGGACGTTTTGGGACAATTTGCTGATTTCTCGGTCTGTTCACGTAATTCACGGCATGCGTTCGTACAGACTGATCCACGTCCATTGGTTCTGGTCCTCGAGGTGGCCTTGGAGGAGGATGCTGAACCTGATTTTGCTGCTGGTAACTCATGTTTCTATTGAATTGTGGCGTTTGCTGAGGTCTTGGATAATGGAAAAGCTCCGGAAAGAACCTTTGTCTGGGAGCGGGGATAGGTGTAGGCTTTGGGAGAGAGGATAGGATCCTGCGAGGAGGTACCGGTGGTGCACTTTGTTGTTGAGGTCTATGTGATGAAGCTTGTGAATTATTGGCGTGCTGCGTGCGGTAGTCGACGTTTTGTAATTTAAGGCAAAGGTGCAGCGCCTGCGGTAAATCGGCTGGTTCACGAATGCTTAATAACCGGGGAAGGTCGCCTCTTAAACCTCTCACGAAAGTGTCTAAGGCTTTGTCCCTATAAGCTTGCGTCATTACATTAAGTGCATCTCGTGTTAATTCCATACAGCCCAATTTGTTTAAAATCAATGAAAGATGGTGGTACACAGACTGGTAAAATTCAGGTATTGTGTTAGAGCCTTGTATGAGGGTCGTTAGCTGATACTCTAACGTACCCAGGTCTCTTTTATCCGCGTAATGCAGCGTGAGACACCTGGAAATTCTTTCCCAATTAAGGGGGGTGTTGTACGACTCAAGTACAATGTCGGCATGACCGACAATTTTATTTCTTATTACGGAGAGGATGCCGTAATATTTTGGAGTGCCCCTCAAATGTTCGTAGATAGCGAGGATTCGATCAACGCTTTTTTTCCACGAACTGAACTCTCCAGGCTGCCCGGAGAAATCTCTGAGGCTTTTAACCACATCTGGTATTTTATCCATATCAGACAGGCTAGAACCTCCACCAATATTTATGGGCACATCACTATCGTTTTTTGCGTCGGACGCAGGATTCATGAGATTATTGAAAAGCTCTCGACCTTGCGTCTGAAAAACTTCGGAGACGGCTCGAGTAATCAGGTCCATGATATTATTTTCGGGGCTTGAAGTACTCGCAAAGGATGCGGTGGCTGCAGGACTCACCGCGGGGGCTGCAGCGTTTTCACCAGGGGCTGCCAATCGAGCCGGACGCACTAAGTTGTTCGGGTTAGACATTCTCGCGAATTATGAAAACTTGAAACCGTTGATGGGATAAAAGATATCGTTGATTGCAGATACGAAGGTCTTAATAAAGTCAATGACCAGTAAGTTTATGAAAAATACACGACTTCACTGAATTTGTAAAATTTCTGAAACTCCCGAACCTAGGATGCAAGAAACAACAACAGCCAATTTGCACTTGGTTTTTAATGAAAATCAACAATGAATATCGTAGAATCGTTTTATATCACTGATTACTGAATATCGGGAAAGCACATATGTAACATATTTCATATATATGTATGTATATAGAAAATTTAAATTTTTAATTTGTCGGAAAAATGATTCTCGTATATAATATCACTGATCACTTAATATCAGGAAAGCACATATGTAATTTATATATATGTATGCATATAAAAAGTTTAAATTTGTCGAAAAAATGATTTTCGTATATATAATTTTTGGTTGCGAATAATCAAATATTACAGTGTAAAAAATTACGACTTACATTAGATAGAATAAAACTGCTTCCATGGCGTTGGAATGCTGGATATCGGGCTGCTATTTCACGGGCGAGGTGGTTGTCGCAATATTTGACTCCTTTTTGTTCTCCAGGAACTACTGGGGGACCTTTCCTTCGCACTGCACCGCGGGCTAATGATTTTGGCGAATCACTGTTGTAATTTTCTTTCCGCTTGTTTCCGGGATTCCGAATCTGGTGTTGATATGCGGATCACAAAATTTTCGAAACGAAACGGATTCGTGAAGATTTATTACTTTCACTACTTTGAAAAACTACAACTCCCGTTTTACCGATGTCGCGATAGCTGCCCCACGTTGGGCGCCAGTTAATAAAAACACGAGCTATGTAATTAAAAAAATATCAATCCAGGGATGAACCCCGATCTTTATTCATTGAAAGTAATTACAAAACTGAGTTCGAACTTAATATCTAAACATAATTACGGCTAATAATTATTGCTGCGTTAGCTACCTGTGCTTTCGATGTCGAGGAAATGTTGCAGACACGATGTCAGCAGTTTCAGGCACATGCATTCAGGTAAATTTGGATCATCAATACTTTCTTTCCGGGCACATGTTAAGTCCTCCCCCTTTAAGTGCGATCGTCCTCGATCGCTTAAAAGTAAGGGAGATCATTGAACTTGACTGTTTTCGTACTTGGGGCTTCAGATTGCCTGGAAACTGTTGGAGGCTCGATTTGGAGTTCTATTGCTGGTTCTTCTTCTGGTTTTGATGCTGGAGTTCGGATTAAGATTTTGTTTTGATTTGATTTTCCACCCCGGAAGTTTCGAACTATTGTACCAATAAAAAGCAATCCGATGAATGCAATGAGTCCATAGGATGTAACGGTGTGTATAGTTTTTTCAGCTTGCAAGGACTTGATTTTCTTTGTATTGTTAATGTGGAGTTCCTGCATCATTTCAAGGGATAATAGTTCTCGGTATGTGTTGCTTGTAGGGGATGGTTGTAATATTGCTGGTAGTTCTTGGACAGTTGTTGTCTCCCTTGAGATGAAGGTTTTCCCAGCTACTGTTACGCTTGTGTTTCTGAATTTGATCAAAAATGTCCCATTGAGGATGCGTGATGTTCCTTCTGCTGTAAGAGTACCTCGGAATTGATTCAGCATGATTACACCTGTTGATATCTCTTCTACTGATAGTATGTGTTGGTTGTTGATCTGTGCACAGGCAGCATCTAGACTTTTTAACAATTTAGGAATACATGTATCGTTTCGAATATCAGTTAAAGCGGCTGATTTACATACTGACAAATTATTGAGCGATTTACAATTTCCCGTAATACCATAAATTTCATCTTCATGTTTAATGATTTTACTGTAAGCAATTTCACTGATAAAACTTTTCTTTTTTACTGGCTTTAGTAGTAATGTTTGATAAACTGCATTTGTTGTCAAAGGTATATTTACGATGTAAAGAATAGATGAACTATTTGTCAAAATTTTGGCTTCGGCAAAATCTAATGCTTCCTCTACTGTAGAATATGGTAAAACTTCCCTATTTAAAATTTTAGTTGCAATTTTAATTTCAGAATTTGAAAGGATCAAAGAATTTACGATTACTAGCTTAGCCCAGTGAATTGCAGTATTTATATTTTCTAATTCTTCTTTAAGTAATCTTATCCAAAATTGTACATCGAGTATCATGTCGCTATTTATTTGATTATTCTCCTTAAGTAATCTCTGTATTTCGTTGGTAACTTTCGTGATATTATTGATTCGTTCGTTTTGTAACCGGTTAATGACGACTTGCCTGTTGTTGTTTGCGAGGACATCGGAGGTTATTTCTTTGATTGTTCTAAAATCCTCGTGGTCAGGATTCCCAGCAATCCATTTCCACGTGGTTCCAATGAAATTGAGTGATTTCCGTATTCTGCGTGGTTTCAAGTTTTCGGCGAGGGTTTGGATCTGTTGGAGCTCGTGTGACAAATAAGGGGAAAGCAAATGGTGGCGGATCGCTGGCAGGTTAAGGATGGGTTCGATTTGTGTGATAAGACGTTCGAAATGATTCATATCTATCACGTGTATTAACTTAAAATTTCCGTCCTGAATCTTTGCTTGGCCTGTATGGAAGGTGATAATTTGGGAGCTGGAATAGTCCAATATTTGAACTCTACTCTCGCTGATGCAGATTGCGGATCTGAAAAAGGATTTAATTTCTGATGTTACTTTTATGCACTACTTTGCCAGATTCGGTGACAATACAGGTATTGTTATTCTCTTTGACTATTTCCTGCTTATATTTTGGTGTTAATTTTGAACCTTTCCTTTTATTCTGTTTTACATAAACGACTTGACCTACGCTATAATCTTTTATTGGCTGTCTATTTTTATTGTGGTGGTTGAGATCTTTTTCCTGTTTTCTTTTTAGTTTCTCTATATTTGACAATCGAACGTTCTCAAAATCTTCGGGGTTTATTCTGGGAATGCGGCCAAAGAAAAGTTCTACTGGCTTTTTGCCCGTAGTTGAATGAATAGTGAAGTTATACTCGTTAACAGCGCGTTGTAATAACTCCTCGAAGGTTCTCGGAGGTCCTTCTTTTTTTAAGCACCTCATTATCTCAACGAGCGTAGAATGCCAACGCTCGACCTGCCCGTTAACTTCACTTTTATATGGAGGCGTTTTGTACACTCTAATCTGGAGCTCGTCTTCCATTAGAGATGTCAATGATGCTGATCTTAATGCGCTTTCATTATCAATCACGACGTTCTCGGGGACACAGAAAAAGAAAAGTATGTCCGTTAGAGGTTGTTTAATGTCGACAACGGATTTAGAAGCGATTACTTTTGCCTGGGCAAACTTGGTAAATTTGTCCACGGCTGTCAGTACACGATATTTTTCGGTTGAGAAGAGGTCAATGTGTATCGTATGTCCCGGATACGCAGGAATGGGCGTCGGACTCAGGATAGGTTTATTGGGATGCCTCTCATATTTGCTTTCTTTGCATATTGCACAAAGCTTTATAAGGTGTTTAATTTTTGCCGACATCTTGGGAAAATAGAACTTTTCCAGGAGTTGCAACCTATTTTCCTCGGCGTTACGATGCGCTCTGCGATGAACTTGGAGAATCCTATCGTCTTGCTCAACCTCATTCGGGATATCTTCAACGAGCTTCCGGGCAAACCTTACACGATAGTCCCTAAAGTGGTGTGGATACAACGATTGAATTTGGCCCATAATGTCTTCGTTGGTGCAGATCCCGTTCACTTTGTTAGGGTCGAGATATCTTTTTAGGATGTTAATGAGGTCTGCTTCTGAGTAGCATGGTTTGATTAAAATATGACGTGAATAGTTATCGAAGGGTGTTACTATCTGATAACTATTTTCGTCACCAATTCTCAGGTGTAGTTGATTACGGAACGAGTTAATGGGGGTCTCTACTATTTCGATAAGATTGTGGGATGAACTGTCATTACTATGCTCCGTAGGTGTTAGCGAGTTCGTCTGGGTAAGTTGAGGGGGCCTCGAGAGTGTATCTGCGACGACATTCGCCTTGCCCGGCTTGTACCTAAGTTCATAATTATATTCTTCTAAGATGGCTTTCCATCTTTTCAATTTGGCGTTGGTATTTTTATTGCTAAGAGCATAGGTCAAGGGCTGGTGGTCGATGTAGATTATCACTTTACGCGAACCATAAAGAAAGCTTCTGAGCGTCTCCAATGCCCACTTTATCGCAAGCATTTCTTTCTCGTTCGTTGCGTAATTTTCCTCTTCTTTTCTAAGTGTCCTTGAGAGGAATGCAATAGGTCTGTTGTCTTGAGAAAGGACCGAACCGATCGCATAATCGGATGCATCGGTTGTTAACTCAAACTCTTTATCAAAGTTTGGATGTGCTAAAACGACTTCATGTGAGATGAGCGAATCTTTCAATTTTTTAAATGCCATGAGTGCTTCACCGTTCAGGTTTATTATTTTGTTCTTTGAACAATTTTTGGACACATGTCCGTCTTCCCCCCTGAGAAGGGATGTCAGTGGTTTTGCTATTCGGGCGTAGTCTCGAATGAATCGGCGATAATAGCCTGACATCCCTAAGAAAGATCGAAGATCTTTTAGAGTCTTCGGAGGAGATAAATCAACAATGGCTTGGACTTTCTTCGGGTTAGTTTTGATTCCTTCCTTGCTCACTACAAAACCTAGAAACTCAACCTCGGTCTGGAGAAACTCGCATTTATCTAATTGGATTTTCATGTTGGCGGTTTCCAGAGTGTTGAATATTTTGTCTAGATTTGCGAGGTGTTCGGCTTCATCTCGTCCAAAAATGATAATGTCGTCTATGTATACATAGCAACATTTTCCTATATATTCTCTAAGAATGTCGTCCAACGCCCTTTGGAAAATTGAGGGGGCATTTTTCAGCCCAAATGGAAGACGCGTAAACTCGAACTTTCCATTGTTTATGGAAAACGCTGTTTTCTCAATGTCCGACTCCCTAAGGGGGATTTGATGAAATCCACTTTTTAAATCTACTACAGAGAAATAGTTGTTTTTGCCGAGATTAGCGAGTACCTCATTAATTTCTGGGATAGGATACCTATCCGGAATCGTAATTGTATTTAATTTCCGGTAATCTATCACCATCCGGTATTTCTTTTCGCCCGAAGCATCTTGCTTCTTCGGAACAATCCATACTGGTGAATTGTATGGCGATTTGGATGGTCTGATGATCCCATCCTCGAGTAATTTATTAATCTGCTCCTCAACTTCATTTTTTAGGGCCATAGGGTAAGGGTAGGATTTGGAGTAAACCGGATCACTGTTAGTGGTGCGAATTTCACCTTTAACTGTCGTCATGTAGGTTAACTTTTCGTTGGGCTCTGAGAACAAATTTGGGTAACTATAGATTATGCTCATGAGTTTAGACGATTGCTCGCGGGTCAGGTGGCTCGTTCTTATGCTGATATTGTTAATTGCTTCGGATAGATGTTGCTTCAAGGGTATCCGTATGTTCGTGTGGATAGTCATATAATTTCCGCTCGTATGGATGACTGCGTTCTGTTGTTTGAGGGTGTCGTTTCCAATTATTCCGTCGAACGCTACAAGGGAAGGTAAGATGAAAAATTTAAGCTTTTCAGTTCCATTTCCAAATATAGGAATAAGCGCATGATGCGTTATTTGCACGCTACCTCCAATGGAATTAACAAAGAATTTTTTATTATTAGGAAGTGGATTTTTGATGTGTCGGGGCTGGATGTAATTTTTATTAGATCCCGTATCTATCAAAATTCTAAGTGTTTCTCCGCTCCTCGAAACGTATTCGAAATACGGAAGCGAGGAGCGTTTTATTCTAAAAAATAAATGTCTTCAACTTCTTCGATTTCAGTGCATTGAGTTTCGTTAAAACTAGTTAAATCAGCGTCAAACTGATCAGGTTGAGGATTGTCGGTAGAGTCTATATAGTTATTTAAAGTTTGTTCGTGTTCTTCATTTGCTTTGGCTATGTATTCTTCGTACTTTTCAAAAGAAGGTTCGTCGTTGTCATTACATTCTGTGTAATAAACGCGCTGCATTTTGTTTGGTATGTGAGCCCCTTGGACGTTTGGACGTTTTGGGACAATTTGCTGATTTCTCGGTCTGTTCACGTAATTCACGGCATGCGTTCGTACAGACTGATCCACGTTAATTGGTTCTGGTCCTCGAGGTGGCCTTGGAGGAGGATGCTGAACCTGATTTTGCTGCTGGTAACTCATGTTTCTATTGAATTGTGGCGTTTGCTGAGGTCTTGGATAATGGAAAAGCTCCGGAAAGAACCTTTGTCTGGGAGCGGGGATAGGTGTAGGCTTTGGGAGAGAGGATAGGATCCTGCGAGGAGGTACCGGTGGTGCACTTTGTTGTTGAGGTCTATGTGATGAAGCTTGTGAATTATTGGCGTGCTGCGTGCGGTAGTCGACGTTTTGTAATTTAAGGCAAAGGTGCAGCGCCTGCGGTAAATCGGCTGGTTCACGAATGCTTAATAACCGGGGAAGGTCGCCTCTTAAACCTCTCACGAAAGTGTCTAAGGCTTTGTCCCTATAAGCTTGCGTCATTACATTAAGTGCATCTCGTGTTAATTCCATACAGCCCAATTTGTTTAAAATCAATGAAAGATGGTGGTACACAGACTGGTAAAATTCAGGTATTGTGTTAGAGCCTTGTATGAGGGTCGTTAGCTGATACTCTAACGTACCCAGGTCTCTTTTATCCGCGTAATGCAGCGTGAGACACCTGGAAATTCTTTCCCAATTAAGGGGGGTGTTGTACGACTCAAGTACAATGTCGGCATGACCGACAATTTTATTTCTTATTACGGAGAGGATGCCGTAATATTTTGGAGTGCCCCTCAAATGTTCGTAGATAGCGAGGATTCGATCAACGCTTTTTTTCCACGAACTGAACTCTCCAGGCTGCCCGGAGAAATCTCTGAGGCTTTTAACCACATCTGGTATTTTATCCATATCAGACAGGCTAGAACCTCCACCAATATTTATGGGCACATCACTATCGTTTTTTGCGTCGGACGCAGGATTCATGAGATTATTGAAAAGCTCTCGACCTTGCGTCTGAAAAACTTCGGAGACGGCTCGAGTAATCAGGTCCATGATATTATTTTCGGGGCTTGAAGTACTCGCAAAGGATGCGGTGGCTGCAGGACTCACCGCGGGGGCTGCAGCGTTTTCACCAGGGGCTGCCAATCGAGCCGGACGCACTAAGTTGTTCGGGTTAGACATTCTCGCGAATTATGAAAACTTGAAACCGTTGATGGGATAAAAGATATCGTTGATTGCAGATACGAAGGTCTTAATAAAGTCAATGACCAGTAAGTTTATGAAAAATACACGACTTCACTGAATTTGTAAAATTTCTGAAACTCCCGAACCTAGGATGCAAGAAACAACAACAGCCAATTTGCACTTGGTTTTTAATGAAAATCAACAATGAATATCGTAGAATCGTTTTATATCACTGATTACTGAATATCGGGAAAGCACATATGTAACATATTTCATATATATGTATGTATATAGAAAATTTAAATTTTTAATTTGTCGGAAAAATGATTCTCGTATATAATATCACTGATCACTTAATATCAGGAAAGCACATATGTAATTTATATATATGTATGCATATAAAAAGTTTAAATTTGTCGAAAAAATGATTTTCGTATATATAATTTTTGGTTGCGAATAATCAAATATTACAGTGTAAAAAATTACGACTTACATTAGATAGAATAAAACTGCTTCCATGGCGTTGGAATGCTGGATATCGGGCTGCTATTTCACGGGCGAGGTGGTTGTCGCAATATTTGACTCCTTTTTGTTCTCCAGGAACTACTGGGGGACCTTTCCTTCGCACTGCACCGCGGGCTAATGATTTTGGCGAATCACTGTTGTAATTTTCTTTCCGCTTGTTTCCGGGATTCCGAATCTGGTGTTGATATGCGGATCACAAAATTTTCGAAACGAAACGGATTCGTGAAGATTTATTACTTTCACTACTTTGAAAAACTACAACTCCCGTTTTACCGATGTCGCGATAGCTGCCCCACGTTGGGCGCCAGTTAATAAAAACACGAGCTATGTAATTAAAAAAATATCAATCCAGGGATGAACCCCGATCTTTATTCATTGAAAGTAATTACAAAACTGAGTTCGAACTTAATATCTAAACATAATTACGGCTAATAATTATTGCTGCGTTAGCTACCTGTGCTTTCGATGTCGAGGAAATGTTGCAGACACGATGTCAGCAGTTTCAGGCACATGCATTCAGGTAAATTTGGATCATCAATACTTTCTTTCCGGGCACATGTTAAGTTGTATGCTTGGCGTTCAAGTCACCAGCAAGAATATAAGCCTGTTCGATTTGAGTATTTCTAACAAGGAATTGAGCTCCTCCTTGAGCTAGAGAACATTTCGACCAGTTGCACAAGCAGAGATAACGAAGAGGTTATCCCCACCTGGCAGTGAGGTTTCGATAACGGACACTTCAAGAGATTCAAAGCTTTTGAATTCGACTTTTTCAATATTTTGGAAACAATAGGGTCTTCGAACCAATATCCCGGTGCCACCTTCTCCTTCACCGTTACCTTATCGTTTCTTACGAATTCAAAATCCTTGAATGTCATGGCCATGAATTGAGGTGGGTTTCAGTGAGAAGTATAATGTCAGGCTTTTGTTTGACAAGGAATTCTAAGAGACAGTCACGTCGACGTAAAGCAACGATGAAGTTGACGTTGATCGAGATGAGATGAATCCTATCCATGGGAATGTGACTGGATGACAAAGTATTTTGAAGTATATTGGCCTAAACGTTGAAAAACGAAATCCATTTTTTGGTCTTGTTTATTAATTCTTTCTGAAAGAGATTCAAGCTGTTGGTACATTTTGAGGAGCAGCTCATCATTGCCACTTACATTATCTATTTTATTTACATTGTTGTCTGCTAGTCCTCTAGCAGCAAGTGCTTGACAAAGTTGGGAGGTATCAAATTGCGATGTACTTGGGTTTGTTTTGGGGAAAATTTAACTCTTGCATCTTCATACCAAGGGCATCCTCGATATGGTGCTGCAGAAGCACATATACCACAGTTAACACAATATAATTTTGCTTTTAGCTCCATCTGAGCCAATTTGCATTCATCGGAGGCGTGATTATCTTTGCATTTAACAAAACGATAGTGCATGGCCCAATTGGCAGCCGAATGACCGAATCTTTGGCACCTGTAACACTGGTTGACCTCAGTTTTTTGGAGGCGTTCCCACCTCCCAACTCTAAAGTTTAAGTACCTGAACTGTTGGAGGGCACTTGGACTGCAATTGTTAGAAATTTGGACCAAATAAAATGGTAATATTTTTCCTTCAACAGTTGATCTCCTTGTAGTAGTTCACATTGATGAACTTAACAGCTAGTGCTGCTTTCTGTAACATTTCAAGGAGATCAACTGTATTCTTCCCACAGTCCACAGTCCACCTTGATCGTGCATGTGAAATGGGGAGCTTTTACACTATTAAGAGCATCTTTTGCTGTCTTGAAATCAGCCAATGTTTTTGTCTTAATTGTGAGTTTATCAGCAGTCACTCTTTTAACTTCGAAATTGTCGATCTTATGTTTGGCTGCCAATAGCCGAGCCATATCCCCTCCATGCTGTCCAAAGACATTAATCGGAGTAACTTTCTCAATTATCTTAATAATTTTAATAGGAAAACCAGCAGACACACCAGTTGGCTTCTACTCCTCCTTATTTTTCGATTTTAAATATTCAATAAAATTATTACTACAATCATTAGTATTACCAATGTTATCGTGGCACTCCATCTCAATGTCCATTTCGTCATTCATTGTAGACAGTACCGCATAGTAATCGGCGCTGTCATTCGCTCCTCCTGCGCTTAGTATGTTTTCAGCATCATGGATTGATGTCTTGTTCGTATTTTATAATTTTGCTTTATGTGTTTGAGCTTTTTGCGTGGCTACTGTTTTTTTGTTGGTCTTGTTTGTTGTCGCTTCCTTTTTCTCATTCTTCTTATTTGTTATCGCTTCTTCTTTGTCGGACGTATTATGTGGCTTCATCACCTTTGTTTTGTTCACATATTTTAATGTCCGGATCATGTCCTCCAAACCATGTGTTCGGAGTTTCATCTCGTCATTTTGTTTAGTAATCTTTGCGTTATCTCTGGTTACTCTTTCGTATTCTTCACTTGAAAGCGAAATACGCTCGCCATGCTCACAATTGTCTTGATCGTTTTTCTGTTTCATGATTTTCTCATTCGTCGTTTTAGAAATCAAGGCCATGGGTCCCCCAGCGGTGGGAAGCCGTCGCTCTCTTCCATAACCCCGGTGAAAAAACGTTTCTTCTTTTTTGACTTTTTTTGGAAATTCAAGTAAAATCCAGATACCCGATAAAATGTTCGAATAGTTTGAGGATGTAATAAGTTTTTTTTAAAGTTACTTTCTAATTGACGTTTTTTAAAAATTATTTTAATTTTTTAAAATTCATGAAAAACACGTCTACACGCAACGAGTGCTAGACGTAGCCCACTGTTAAGAGTTTGCTTATACATAGATTCTACGAAATACGCAGAACTATTTCATTTCAATGGGCAAGCGAAATAAACACGAAAGGTTATATGCTCGTGTGTTCGCCCAATGCATATAACGCGAAAGTATGCATTCAAAACAATATGCGATTAAGTGTGGGATGCTTCTTACATACATATGTATATAAATGTCAGGAAAATATTATATACTCGTAGATACATGTTGATAGATTAGGCTTTGAATTACTTATTTGTTCCAGTGTACTTAAATCGAGAAAAATTATGCAATTTCAATCAACAATGATCATTTTTATACAAATCTTGTTCAAAATAACTTATATACGAGTATATTTGAGAAGCGATCTTAAATGCCATAATATATTGCGAATCACATTCACAAAAATATAAGAAGTTCCAAATGCCAATAAGTAGAACATAACCCTAACATTTTGACTAACTTGCATATTACTTACAATAATTTGCTATTTAGTTTTCCATTGAAAAACTTTTATTGTTAAATTTGGTAGTTGCCACAGGAACTTTGTAATTTCATTTCGTTTAGCGAAATAAAAGTGACAATAACGTAAAACAAAACCACGCCAATCTGATGTGAACAGTTTTATATCTATTATAGACATCGGAATCAGCGTCCGGGAGCATTCACACGGGAAAGTTTTGAGTTTAAGTTCACGTTAGTATCTCCTTTCCAGAGTCTACCACTGAAAATTTACAATTTTTTTTTTATTTTAAAGAAGTATTCTTTTGCTTTTGAAAATTACGGGTAGCAAGGTATCATTTGGTGAACGCGGTCCAAAAGGCAGAGGCATATAGTCGCACCAAGCGACGGATCGTCCTGTTGGTGACACTCGACCTCAGGAATGCCTTCAAATCCGCTAGATGGGTGGATATTCTGGACACACTGGAAAACTCTTTTCATGTTCCAGAATATCTAATGCGGCTTTTGAGGAACTACCTAAAGGACCGAAGCCTGCTCTACTACACGACATAGGGCCAACTGTAATGTGACGCCTACGCCCGGGAATCGAAGTGATTCCGATCCCGTACCCTTGCAACCGGCCAGATGGATATGTCCTCGGAGTGCCAGCGGACTTCATCTGTCGTGCGGATATCGTTGCGCAGAAAATATTTTTTTTCTGTCCAAATATTTAGATCTGTGGATATAAATATTCGACATATAGAATTAATCCAAACCCCGGCACATTTCGAGACATATCCATCTGGAAATGCCCCTCCACCGTGGCCATCGAGAAAACTATGCCACTGGCGACAACTGGAGAGGCACATTGCCGCCATGTGGCGTGCCATTCCACACACAGATGTTTTGTCCGATGTGACAACCGGTGATTTTGACAGCCACATGGAGGCGAAGGAGAAGAAAAAGAACTTTTGGTGGTGATCGATGGTTCATGATCGTAGGTTGTGCTGTCTAGAACATTTCAAGTGCTTTTCTACCTCTTAACATACTTTCGTTGACGATCGTTTGTGTGTAGGATTTGGTCGGAGCGAAACGTACTCAAGAAAACTGCAAAGGGAACATCAAACACTTGAGAAATTCACCGGAACATTGCCTCAGGCTAGAACATGAAACTCTGTCAAACTCAGAAAGAAGATCAACAGGCTCAAATTATGAAAGAGGTGAGCGGAAAGGCACAAGAAGATAAACCATCAGCAGTGGCAGAAGTTAAAGGCAATTTGTAAATTTATTTTGCGTGCGCGAATTGGAGGCAGCCAGTTAGTCCACCATCCATTCTGGCTTTGTGATCGGCTTTATCATTGCCAGGTGTTGCAGTTGCCTGTCGCGAAACACTTTCCTGAGTGGCCATATTGGCAGAACGATTTCGCGATACTTATTTGTTTTCCGAAGCTCGCACGTACAGACGATTCGTTCAATTTGTTATTGGATTTCTCACCCTTACCGCTATGAAAAGGTGTAGACATACAGAGTACAATTTATTGTCCCGAATCTGCCTCAATTACAATATAATACGCGTAACTGATTGCTCGCATATCCTTTTCAACGCGGCAACCTCTTCACAGACCAAATGTCACTACCAGGCCAAATATGTAAAAGGAAAATTTTACCCAAACAAAATACGCTCGTACATGGGTTCGCACGTGGTTGTACTCTCTCCCTCTTTGTCCTTCTTCGCCATCAACAAGGTAGTTGGGCGATACTCTATTAAGGCGACCCATAGACGGTTGATAATGATCAAGGGATTTTCTTGCTGTTCGAATGAAAGTGTGCGTTACCTTTAACGAATTGTTCGCTTTAGTTCATCCACATTACAAGGGAAAGGGAAGAGGAAGGTTCTCTGCTACGATTGCGATGCGATTTTAATATACAGACTGTGAACAGAAAAGGGAACACTACAATACGCGTGTAACGTATTAGAGAATACAGACTTGGTATGTGTGTTCATTTTAAATACTATTTTATTATTTCCAACTTGTTCTGTTAAAATTTAAGTTAATTATTGACACTAAGTTTATTCATATTAATAAGAAATAAAATTTTCTATCTATGGTTTGCTACCAGTAAGCTGAAGAAACGAAAACTATTTCAAATATATTTCTCAACCAGGAATTAATGTCACGAAATAAAACTTTATTGTTTTTTTTGTACAAGCTCAATCTACAAGAATAATGAAATTAAGTTGAGCAGATGCAAAAAGTTTATTTAACAATTGAAAACAGCCGATTTTTTTGATAACACGGTTCAGGTACTTACATCTTATCATTGCATTATACTTCAAAGCACTTTGAATTCCGGCAAATTCAAGTGGAGTATACTTATTTTAAGACGTTCAATCAGTACACTATGAACACGATATTCTTCAGCTAACTCGTAAATAAAAGCTTTTTGAAGGAAAAATCATGCAGTTGTCGGTTGTTACCATTTTGATAACTGACGGTTTTTAATAGGTTTTATCTTAATTATATGACGAGTGAGTGAGTTAACGTTATGAGTCGAGGCTGCAAGTTGGGAATTAACCATACTTCATTTTTTTTTGTTTTCCATTAAAAACGCTAAACGTTAAGATTATTTCGAGGTGACGAAAAACTAATAAAATTGCTAGTTACATAACATTAAAGCAAGTAAACCAACAATGATAAAATAACACCGCTGAGAAATTTCCTTTGAGATTTCACAGCTTTTACTTCTCACTCAAATGATTTATCAAAAAGCTTTAACCTTGAGTAGATATTAATTTGGTTGGCATGGTGCCAAGAAACGTAGAATTATACAGACGTACTTTACTTAAATTAACTGTAAATCTTTCAACGAATAATTATTCAAACATTGAAAAGAAAAAAAAAATTTCTTAAAATTTGTTGATTATTAAGACTCGTACATTGAAACTCTGCATTAAAGCAGTAAATGTTTAAGTCCCTATGAATTTCTAATTAAATAAAATTTAGCTCTATTTTACATTAAGCTAAACTAGCAGAAACTATTATTAAATCATATGATATATTTTTAAGATACTTTCGTACTATATCTACATATCCATTCATTCATACATGCATAATTATCCACGTTAGAAATTCAGATCTTTCTGTAAAGGTCACATTAAGAGTAGATTAAATAGTAGGAAAATTTTCCGAAATGACATAAAATATTAAACTTGAATTTATCTTTCGCCTTGTGAAAAGATACCAATTTAGATTGTTAAAAATCACTTCTTTTACTTACAAATAAGTTTAAAGGACGCTATAGCATTGATCTACAGCAAACACAATTTAGTGTGTAAGTGCAAAAAAAAAAAAAAAAAACGTTACTGAAGTCACGTGCAAAGCTTTTCTGGCAAACTTCGCGTTTAAGTTTACGTAAATTCAAGAAAAATATTTTCAATACATAGGTATTAGTTGTTCGTTAAAAATATAATTTTTGGATTCTTATTTTGACGTTTACAAATCGATAAAGATTGAGAAAGTGCAACTAAATATGTTAATTAATTGCTAAGAAATATTTACTTTTACCATTTGTTGCTCGGTAGCATTTGAATTATAAATAAATATTAAAAATGAATTGCTAAGATAACCCACGACTTTCCTTTTCAGTGACTCGTTCTTTTTCAGTGGGAACTGAGAGTGTAGTGTGTTTCGACAAATCCGCTGAGGTCGGTTTCGCGTCGCGCGCGGTACGCGGTACCTTTGATTGTTTCGTCATTTCATTAGAGTAGTTTTCGTCGATTTAATTTCGAGTAGCATATTTTTCGGTACCGCGTCGGTGATTCGGTAACGCGCCTATAGGATTTTGTAGCGTTTTTGATTTGAGATCTGTGGAGAGATCACATCCAGAATTAACGTAATGTAGGTTTCCCGTTCTGGATGAGTAATTGTTGACGCGTTTGGAAAACGGGCAAGTTCAGGTGACTGAAATAATGTAATTGAGCGTAATCCATTCGGAGACCCGCGACCGAAATCCTCTCCGAACTAGCTGGCCGACAAGCAGTCACCGCGTGAATGGGTTACGGTGCACGGATTGGTTGACCTGTTGGTACCATCCGTTGGCACTACTCAGACTTAACGTCTAGAACCGATGAGAGGTCGGTTCCGCGTTCGATCTGAAAAGTATAAAATCATTACAAATGGCGCCCAACGTGGGGCCTAAAACATCCTAAGGGGGAAAGAACTTCGCGTCTTATGACGAGTTGGTCCTTTACGGAGGATGTAAGGTACTTTGGTACTCGAGTCCCACTATCAGGAGCAGTGGAGTTGTGTGATACACCTTAGAAGTCGCTTCACGTGAGTTGTAGTTTCCGCTCTCCTTTGTTTGATTTTTTTTTTTTTCGCGACAGAATCCTTCCGATGTGTTGTCCCAGGTTAACCCCTGTAAGGACCTTCTATTTTCTTGATGGAACTGCCAGTCTGATGGGTTTACCTATCAGCATGGACTCTCAAGAAAATAGAAGGCTACCTTGCCTTTATGTCGCGGAAGGATTCTAACTCTTTCGTATGCGTGTTAGACGAGTGGTATCGGTTCAACGTTCGGTGGCGTACGCTGGAGTTGCGAAGCCCGGAATGCTTCCACGC
Source organism: Odontomyia ornata (assembly GCA_963969285.1). Classification (NCBI taxonomy): domain Eukaryota; kingdom Metazoa; phylum Arthropoda; class Insecta; order Diptera; family Stratiomyidae; genus Odontomyia; species Odontomyia ornata. Next base: position 175,031,552 of record OZ017742.1, read on the forward strand.
GTCGGGAAATTTTGACCGCGTACTAAAATCGTTACGGTAGCTCTACCACTTGTCTCGTCGAGTCACTTTAACGTAGTTTAGAGACGGTTTTTCGTAATGTATGTGGGTTATGGGGTAATTTTCGTAAATCGACCAAAAGCACCCTTTCTTCGGCAGATTACCACGCACTCTCTTTTCCCGTTGGAGGAGTCGACCACTGGAAAGGAAAGGTATATCAAATAAATTTTTTTTTCTATTTCCATTAAATAGCTCGCCACTATCGGCCACTCAGTTCATAAGCGTATATATATACTTACATATTAGAAAGGGCGTAGTTATATATTTGTTTTTTTTCTTCTGCTCTTTTCTTTTTAGGCATACCTTGCCCAACCTATAGTGAAACAAAAAAAAAATGGCAACGAAGCGGACCCCAGACAAGCGTTGGACCAGATCCAAAACGGTCCAACCAGCTAACTGTGGGATCTGCTTCGAAGACGTAGTGGAGGGCGTACACAGCGTGCGATTGGATTGTGGACATCTATTCCATCGTGCCTGTGTACAACAGCTCCTCCTCACGTCAGAGCTGTGTCCCTTATGCCGGCGACCCATCGAGCGGACCGCCCTAGACGTCCCCCTCGGAACGCCCCTACCAACGCGTGGAGCAGTGGCGAAAGGAGTTCCAGAGGCCGAACAGTCCCAACCACTCTTAGACCTGCAAGGAGCCGTAGGCGGTGAAGTTCCGGCCGCAAGTGTCGTGTCCGAGGTGACACCCATGCCTTCCGCCCACTCCATTGACACCCTCGTGGCGTTGATGAGGGATATGTCGGAGAGAATTGGCAACCTGGAGGGAAAGCTCCAGAATCTCCCTATGAGCCAACCACCCAGTCGCGTGAGAACTCCGCTTGGCTGGGAGCCAAATCCCAGTGTGGCTATGCCCCACTCCCGACAATCCGAGCAATGGGTCCCACCTCCAAGGAACTCGGGAATGGATCCCAGAGCTCCCGAATATAGACCGCGACACAATACCGGACCTCCGTTGGTACCTCTAGCCCCCGAGGCAGTACAGTACAACAGGTCAACAGAGGATGTGATTCCCCCCGGGAACGCATTGACACTTTTTCGAGACCCGACGCCTCGTATCATGGAGAGTTGGCGCCTGAACTTTACCGGGTTCAACGATATGATATCGGCGGACCGGTTCCTTTTCCGGATTCAGGCGTTGGTATCCAGCACCCTGGGAGGGGATTCCTCGGCCTTCCTCCGGCATGCACATCTTTTGTTCAGCGGCGACGCTGCCGACTGGTACTGGAGCTTTAAAGAGTCAACGCCACGTCCCACTTGGCACTCTTTCAGTGCAGCCTTCCGCAATCGATTTGAGGATGGCTTCACTGAGAGAGAGCTAAGAGAGCAAATAAAGAAACGGAAACAAGGCGCTCACGAACCGTTCGACCAGTACTACACAAGTATAGTGAGATTGAGCACTCGCTTGCGAACAACCATGCCCGAGGACGAACTGGTAGAAATTATCAGAGAGAACATGCGCTGGGATCTCCAGAACAGCCTTCTACATTTTCCCATCAACACCATACAGGGATTGCACCTCCATGCCCGTAGACAAGAACACTTGGATGAGCGGCGAGGTATTTTCCGTCCACAACCTCGCATAACGGGACCAAATCCCCGAAATCATCACACCGCGGAGTTGATGGCAGCGGACCACCTGCTCGCTGATCCAGTGCCAGTACCGAGGAGCGAAGCACCACCGGAGCTTGAGGACCCAATCGTGGTTCTGGAACCGCATGAAAAGCTCCAACTTCTGCGAGATCAACTGCGGGAGAAGATTGAAGAAAGTAGACGGATGGGAGAGGAGCGGTACAACTTGCGATCTCATCCTTCTGGCTTTAAGGTAGGCGACGAGATATATCGTCGAAACTTCCGACAGAGCGATGCCACCCGCCATTACAATGCCAAACTAGACAAGAAATTCGTGAAGTGTCGAGTTCTACAAGTAATAAGCCCCACCCGATACCTCATCGCGGACATGACTGGTAAAACCCTGGGAATTTACCACGCAAAAGACCTTAGAAGATGAAGTGCAACTATTTCCCACGAAAAACCGTGGCGTACCCCAAATCTTTGCCTAGACGAAGACCTCCGAGTAACACCTGACTCCATACTATATAGTCACTGTCGAGTCTTCACGAACATGGTTGTAGCCTATCCTTCGGAACCGACCTTCGACCCGCCACGGCCTTAACCAAGACCTTTTATAAAGGAGACGGGATCGTAATTACTTCGATTTTGGGGGGGGGAATGTGTAATGTGACGCCTACGCCCGGGAATCGAAGTGATTCCGATCCCGAACCCTTGCAACCGGCCAGATGGATATGTCCTCGGAGTGCCAGCGGACTTCATCTGTCGTGCAGATATCGTTGCGCAGAAAATATTTTTTTTCTGTCCAAATATTTAGATCTGTGGATATAAATATTCGAAATATAGAATTAATCCAAACCCCGGCACATTTCGAGACATATCCATCTGGAAATGCCCCTCCACCGTGGCCATCGAGAAAACTATGCCACTGGCGACAACTGGAGAGGCACATTGCCGCCATGTGGCGTGCCATTCCACACACAGATGTTTTGTCCGATGTGACAACCGGTGATTTTGACAGCCACATGGAGGCGAAGGAGAAGAAAAAGAACTTTTGGTGGTGATCGATGGTTCGTGATCGTAGGTTGTGCTGTCTAGAACATTTCAAGTGCTTTTCTACCTCTTAACATACTTTCGTTGACGATCGTTTGTGTGTAGGATTTGGTCGGAGCGAAACGTACTCAAGAAAACTGCAAAGGGAACATCAAACACTTGAGAAATTCACCGGAACATTGCCTCAGGCTAGAACATGAAACTCTGTCAAACTCAGAAAGAAGATCAACAGGCTCAAATTATGAAAGAGGTGAGCGGAAAGGCACAAGAAGATAAACCATCAGCAGTGGCAGAAGTTAAAGGCAATTTGTAAATTTATTTTGCGTGCGCGAATTGGAGGCAGCCAGTTAGTCCACCATCCATTCTGGCTTTGTGATCGGCTTTATCATTGCCAGGTGTTGCAGTTGCCTGTCGCGAAACACTTTCCTGAGTGGCCATATTGGCAGAACGATTTCGCGATACTTATTTGTTTTCCGAAGCTCACACGTACAGACGATTCGTTCAATTTGTTATTGGATTTCTCACCCTTACCGCTATGAAAAGGTGTAGACATACAGAGTACAATTTATTGTCCCGAATCTGCCTCAATTACAATATAATACGCGTAACTGATTGCTCGCATATCCTTTTCAACGCGGCAACCTCTTCACAGACCAAATGTCACTACCAGGCCAAATATGTAAAAGGAAAATTTTACCCAAACAAAATACGCTCGTACAGGGGTTCGCACGTGGTTGTACTCTCTCCCTCTTTGTCCTTCTTCGCCATCAACAAGGTAGTTGGGCGATACTCTATTAAGGCGACCCATAGACGGTTGATAATGATCAAGGGATTTTCTTGCTGTTCGAATGAAAGTGTGCGTTACCTTTAACGAATTGTTCGCTTTAGTTCATCCACATTACAAGGGAAAGGGAAGAGGAAGGTTCTCTGCTACGGTTGCGATGCGATTTTAATATACAGACTGTGAACAGAAAAGGGAACACTACAATACGCGTGTAACGTATTAGAGAATACAGACTTGGTATGTGTGTTCATTTTAAATACTATTTTATTATTTCCAACTTGTTCTGTTAAAATTTAAGTTAATTATTGACACTAAGTTTATTCATATTAATAAGAAATAAAATTTTCTATCTATGGTTTGCTACCAGTAAGCTGAAGAAACGAAAACTATTTCAAATATATTTCTCAACCAGGAATTAATGTCACGAAATAAAACTTTATTGTTTTTTTTGTACAAGTTTAATCTACAAGAATAATGAAATTAAGTTGAGCAGATGCAAAAAGTTTATTTAACAATTGAAAACAGCCGATTTTTTTGATAACACGGTTCAGGTACTTACATCTTATCATTGCATTATACTTCAAAGCACTTTGAATTTCGGCAAATTTAAGTGGAGTATACTTATTTTAAGACGTTCAATCAGTACACTATGAACACGATATTCTTCAGCTAACTCGTAAATAAAAGCTTTTTGAAGGAAAAATCATGCAGTTGTCGGTTGTTACCATTTTGATAACTGACGGTTTTTAATAGGTTTTATCTTAATTATATGACGAGTGAGTGAGTTAACGTTATGAGTCGAGGCTGCAAGTTGGGAATTAACCATACTTCATTTTTTTTTGTTTTCCATTAAAAACGCTAAACGTTAAGATTATTTCGAGGTGACGAAAAACTAATAAAATTGCTAGTTACATAACATTAAAGCAAGTAAACCAACAATGATAAAATAACACCGCTGAGAAATTTCCTTTGAGATTTCACAGCTTTTACTTCTCACTCAAATGATTTATCAAAAAGCTTTAACCTTGAGTAGATATTAATTTGGTTGGCATGGTGCCAAGAAACGTAGAATTATACAGACGTACTTTACTTAAATTAACTGTAAATCTTTCAACGAATAATTATTCAAACATTGAAAAGAAAAAAAAAATTTCTTAAAATTTGTTGATTATTAAGACTCGTACATTGAAACTCTGCATTAAAGCAGTAAATGTTTAAGTCCCTATGAATTTCTAATTAAATAAAATTTAGCTCTATTTTACATTAAGCTAAACTAGCAGAAACTATTATTAAATCATATGATATATTTTTAAGATACTTTCGTACTGTATCTACATATCCATTCATTCATACATGCATAATTATCCACGTTAGAAATTCAGATCTTTCTGTAAAGGTCACATTAAGAGTAGATTAAATAGTAGGAAAATTTGCCGAAATGACATAAAATATTAAACTTGAATTTATCTTTCGCCTTGTGAAAAGATACCAATTTAGATTGTTAAAAATCACTTCTTTTACTTACAAATAAGTTTAAAGGACGCTATAGCATTGATCTACAGCAAACACAATTTAGTGTGTAAGTGCGAAAAAAAAAAAAAAACGTTACTGAAGTCACGTGCAAAGCTTTTCTGGCAAACTTCGCGTTTAAGTTTACGTAAATTCAAGAAAAATATTTTCAATACATAGGTATTAGTTGTTCGTTAAAAATATAATTTTTGGATTCTTATTTTGACGTTTACAAATCGATAAAGATTGAGAAAGTGCAACTAAATATGTTAATTAATTGCTAAGAAATATTTACTTTTACCATTTGTTGCTCGGTAGCATTTGAATTATAAATAAATATTAAAAATGAATTGCTAAGATAACCCATGACTTTCCTTTTCAGTGACTCGTTCTTTTTCAGTGGGAACTGAGAGTGTAGTGTGTTTCGACAAATCCGCTGAGGTTGGTTTCGCGTCGCGCGCGGTACGCGGTACCTTTGATTGTTTCGTCATTTCATTAGAGTAGTTTTCGTCGATTTAATTTCGAGTAGCATATTTTTCGGTACCGCGTCGGTGATTCGGTAACGCGCTTATAGGATTTTGTAGCGTTTTTGATTTGAGATCTGTGGAGAGGTCACATCCAGAATTAACGTAATGTAGGTTTCCCGTTCTGGATGAGTAATTGTTGACGCGTTTGGAAAACGGGCAAGTTCAGGTGACTGAAATAATGTAATTGAGCGTAATCCATTCGGAGACCCGCGACCGAAATCCTCTCCGAACTAGCTGGCCGACAAGCAGTCACCGCGTGAATGGGTTACGGTGCACGGATTGGTTGACCTGTTGGTACCATCCGTTGGCACTACTCAGACTTAACGTCTAGAACCGATGAGAGGTCGGTTCCGCGTTCGATCTGAAAAGTATAAAATCATTACACAACGAAGGATGGAAATTACATCGGGTGTTGCCCAGGGATCTATCCTTGGTCCGGACCTATGGAACGTGTCTTACGACGGGCTACTAAGACTTGAGATGCCAGATGAGTCGCGCTTGGTCGGCTATACGGATGATGTCACGGCTCTGGTCGCTGGACGCACCGTTGAACAAGCGCAACTTAGGCTAGGTATGCTAATGCGCCGAGTGAGGGACTGGATGACCACTCGTGGGCTCAGTTTAGCACTGGAGAAAACCGAAGTGGTAATCTTGACAAAAACGAGAATCCCTAGAGTAAGGATGATCAGTATTGGAGACATACAAATCGAATCGAAGCCAGCGGTGAAGTACCTGGAGCTACTGATCGACTCGAAGATGAGTTTCTCTGAGCAAATCAGGGCAACGGCTGAGAAGGCTGCTTCGGGAATATCGGCCCTGAGTCGACTTTTGGCCAACGTAGGGGGACCCAGCCCATCAAGAAGACGCCTCTTGATGAGTGCTGTAGGGTCAGTGCTACTGTACGGAGCAGATGTATGGGGCGACGCTCTCAGCAAGGAGGTATACCGAAAACGATTGGCACAGGTACAGAGAAGAGGAGCACTCAGAATAGCATCTTCGTATCCAACAGTCCCCGACTCGGCGGTGAGAGTGATTGCAGGCGTGATATCTGTCGCCCTCCTTGCTAGAGAGCGCCGCGCTATTTACCTGTGCCGAAACGAGGATGCGAGGGAGATGGTTGTCCGCGAGGAGAGACAACACTCGCTCAACGATTGGCAGCAGTCTTGGAGGAATTGCACGAAGGGAAGGTGGACTGCTCGCCTCATCCCGGATGTGAGACCGTGGCTAAATCGAAGCTTTTGAGCGGGCACGGGTGTTTTCAGTCTTACCTGCACAAGATCGGTAAGTCACGGTCTCCCGATTGTCGGTTTTGCCCAGAAGAGGAGGACAATGCCTGTCACACATTTTTTGCGTGTACCAAATCGGCCAGGCTGCGAAGGGAACTCTACAGGGAGACGGGAGAGCTCACCCCGGATAATATAGTTGCGGTGATGCTCGAATCGGTTGACAAATGGAACCAGGTGGCACATTATGCTCGGGCAGTCCTAAAAGATAAAAGGGACTCGCAGCAGCCGGAGGTGCTGGGGCTGGAGGATCGCTCTTCTGGCATTTCCTCTTCCCCGCTCCCCTCCCGCTAGGAAAGGGACTCCTCAGCTTGAAGGCGCCCCACGGCGTAACAAAACGAGACCTGGCCCGAAGTAATGTGTCAAACGGTTCCAGGCTAGGCTCTCAGATTGACAGGGGAGGTGTTTAGTGGGTAGTCCAAGGGTATCCTCTATGGGAGTCCCACACTGCCAGACTCGGCGGGCGTAAATGCCTTCACCTCCCTACCACAATACAAAAAAGGTATCATTTTCGTGACATAGACAAAACAGTATATACTAAAAACCATTACTTTCATTGTAAGATACGTTTATAAGCTCACATATTTTTCTAGTACATTTTTTCTCGACACTGGGTTAATATTCACAGTAAGAAGCCAACACAATCAATAGTAAGCTTATGTAAGGTTGCATATGTGGCAAGTGACAACAATAAGCAAAAGGTACATGTGCCAACGACACGCGTCGTTTCCAAGGGGTCCCCCATCTAAGTACTGACCGCACCCGATACTGCTTACCTTCGATGACGGAAGAGAACCGGTAGTTTTAATTTTAAAAGTGCTTTATTGAGTCCCAAAAGTGCTGTCTACGTTAATATCTAAAGCTAAGATGTACATTTTTGTTTTTTTTTATGAGTCTGCTGGCCAATAGCCCCTCAAGACTACGTCGTTCTCATTTCTGTGGTTCAAACCAAATTTCATTTATTATTCGAATCACTTACTACCAAAGAAAACGGGACTTACTACCAAAGAAAACGGGACGATAAAAAAACTATGACTCCTATCACTTATATATCGGGTATTTATCCATATAACTTATATTCTGTTCGTCTCATTCTAGGTTTTTCCTCTAATTTTCGCTATATTTACAATTTTATTTACACTACTTATTCTAATATATTTTTCTAGCTTAAGTGCTAACTTATTCTAAAATCCCTATACTACAGTTCGCGCTCATAGAGAGAAAATTAACCAGTTTAAAAAAAAATAAATTCTGCTAATTACCTTGTTTTTATTCTGTCTCCATTTCCACTTCATTCAACCACCAAAAGTCTTCACTCCTGTACTTGTCACTGAGTACCGCCACATCGCATTGGGCTCTCTAGTATCCATATATTTGTCTATTCTGGTTACTTGAGCTGTTTCATAAATCTCTCTATCTGAGACACTATGCAGGTAATCAGTTTCGGCTTTTCGATAGACGCCTGTACATGCTCTTAGCACTTTTCTCTCGAAAACTCGGAGTATCTCAATAGCCGAGGGGCTTTGGTTGAACCAAATTGGACAACCGTACGTTAAGATGGGCTGGACTAAACTTTTGTAACAAATGGTTTTCACCTCAGGCAACAAGTTCCTATTGTAAAACAGTCGTTTGAGTGACATGAAGGCGTTTCGAGTTTTTTCAAGCTGCTTGCTTATATGTGGTGTGAAATGAAGGCGTTGATCTAAATGCACTCCAAGATATTTTACATCTGTCCTATGTGGTATTCTTTCGCCATCGGCTACAACGTGAAAATCTTTCCAGAGACGCTTCACGTCTCTGCCGGCTTGCATAAGGTTTGTGAGAAACAAAACAGTCTCGCACTTTTGAGCATTAATCTTCATTTTCCAAGCATGCGTAAATGATTTAATGTCATCAAACATGCTCTGAAGCTCTTTATTGGCTTCTGATGCCTTTCTGTGTACAGTGTAGATGATAAGATCATCTGCAAATGCAAATGCGATTCATTGAAGCCAAAGGTCAAGGGTAAAGGGCCCAATAATATATTTGAAACAGTGTGTCAGTAGAAACACCTCCTGATTCTACCTGAAATGATTTTTTATACAACATACTGATCAACAAACTAATTAAATGTTGTGGGAAATCATCTGAGATTGATTTAAAAATTAATCCATCGAGCCAAACAGTATCAATTGCCTTTTCCATGTCGATAAGTCATGCGCCAACACATTCACACATGTTCATGTGTCAACAAATATCTGAGATTACTTTGGTTATTGCGTGAATTGTGGAATGACCTTTGCGGAACCCAAATTGGCTGTTACTGAAGAGTACATTTTCACTGATATGCAAATGAAGTGCTTGATTGATAACAGTCTCAAATACTTTACTGATATTCGGAAGCAGGCTGATGGGACGGTAGTTTCGTGGGTTTGTAAGGCCCTTGTCCTTTTTGGGGATAGAAATGGTTTTTGCTATTTTCCAGTTTGCTGGAAAGTATCTATTGTAAAGTAGATTGTTTAAAAGAATGCAGTATCCCGTGATCAGTACATCAGGTAAATGTTTCAATACAATACTAGGTATGCCGTCGATTCCGGCAGATTTTTTATTGTTCAACTTGCGGAAGATATCTACCAGGTTTTCATGTGTGATGAAATATCCAGCTATAAACTCGTCTGGTATAGCATTTGAAGGCAGAGTTTCATTGAAATGAAGTAAAGGCTCTTTGCTACAGCTTGCTTGAAAGTTGCTCACATTCTCTGTTACGATTTGGGAAAGTCGTTCTCTACCAAGTATTGCGTTTTGCTTGTGGATTGATTCTAGACTCATCCCAATGACGTTTAACTTATCAATAGGTTTGGAGATAGTGATATGACCCTGTACATTGTTTGCCTTGCAGACATTACCTCCTCCTAGAAAAAGTCGATCTTCAGCTGTTATTTTCAAGTCAGCTATTCCATCCAATTTCTTTCTTCTGAAAATAGAGTTAATTTGTGCAAACATTCCATCAGTGCCTTGTGGACGTATTCTTTGAAGCTTTTCTCTCCTTTGACAATTAATCTCCACGCTGTAGCTAAGTTTAATTATATATCGTACAGATAACATCATCTGTTTCAGAATTTGTAAATTATTATCGATTCTCTCCCTAAAACCTCTATATATTGAATTGATGCGAGTTAGAATCCTGCTCTTTAAATGTTGCAGTCCTTCTATTCTAGCTGTGCGATATTTCTCCACGTTGTTCAGAGGTTTGATCTTAGGAACAGTATTTCGGATCGTTTCGCTTATCAGTTTCTGCAGTATGTTCAAGTACTCGTCAATTTCGATATCAGTCAGATTTCGATTATTAGGAGCAATGTAACCAGGTGCCTTTGAGGCCATCCTCTTGTGACTTTTGGTGATATTTTTCTGGAGTGTGTCCCAGTTTGTCTTTTTGTAGTTTAACTGGTATTGTGCGTCATTGAGTGCCAGTAAGAAATGGTCGTCCGTATCTGGTGATAAGTTCATTTGTATGGCTCTATGGTCACTGTCGTAGTCCAAGATCTTAAGTCTGTTTTCTGTTAGTTGAATAAGATTTAAACGCACATCCAATATACACACTCCAGATAAGATCTTGCACGGGGCAATGTTGCCTCGCTTGGCCCATACAATTCGCATTGAAATTCGATAGAGTTTTCTTCGAGCCACCTTTTGAGGAATACTCCTCTAGGGTTATTGAAGACATTCAACCATTCTCCATGCTTTGCATTTAAATCACCAGCAAGAATGAAATAATTATTCAAATTGTGGAGTTCAAGTATCTCAAATAATGAGGCAAACTCTGTCATGAATTTTTCAGTATTTCTTTTGGCTGCATACGCTGAAATAATGTACAAATATTTACCACCTTGCAATTTTAACCGTATGCACGTCACCTCAAGATATTCAAATCTACTGCATTCCGGTTTGATCACAGCTTGATGTTTGTATGTATTTCGAATAAGGATGCTTGTTCCTCCTCCATTAATAGCATTTTGTCTATCAGTTCTGATGAAGACGAAATCTTGAAATTGTACATTATGCCTGCTATTGAGCTTTGTTTCCGAAAGCAGCACTACATCAGGTTTGTTTCTAACTACAAAATTCAGTAGATTTGCACGTCTGTAGATGTGTGCAATTGAATTAACATTTAAGGCAATAATCGATAGATTATTTTTTCTAATACAACTGTGTGGTTGATCAACCATAAATGGGGTGAGTTGTTTCAAATATATGGTTGATTTTCTTGCTATGATCGCTCAAATTTTTTTCTATTTTATCTAATCTATTATATAAATTTTCAAATAATTTACCAAGCTTGTTTTTCAGTCCTTCCATTCCAATGTTTTTGTCGCAACTCTCCAGAATACTTCTGCTGGCTGCTGCATAACTCACATATTGTCGAGGTGTCGTGGTCATTGGCTGCATTTGGCTCTTCTGGGGCAATTGTGCATGCATTTGCTTCTGATTCGGCATCGTCCTTCTAGTTGTTGCTAGCCCATCTGTTCGCATCGCTTCGTAAATTGGACAGCCTTTGAAAGACGCTGGATGTCCAAACTGTCGGCAGTTCACGCAGTAGATTTTGTTTTTGCCATCCTCCTTCTGATCGCTGCAATTGTCCAGCTCATGATACTCGTTGCACTTAAAACAACGGAGTTCCATCTTGCAGTTTGCCGCAGCATGTCCATACCGCTGGCACCGAAACACTGCTGAATGTCTGCCTTCGTTAATTTTTCACACCACACTAGCTTGTGGTTCATGTAGCGAATATTGCGAAGATTACTGGCAGTACTATCCCTTGATTTCTGCACCATATACATATATTGGTAACATCTTCTTGAGTGCCATTGAGCGTCGTGTTTCGAATTGATTTACTTGAACAAACTTTATATGGTTTTGTTGATGTTCAAGCTCCTCCTGGATCATCTTCACATCTTCTGTGTCACTTGGCTCTTTAAGCAGAAATGTCTGCAGTTTTTCTTCCCTTGGGGTATATGTATAAAATGGGGCCTCTGCCTGCTTCAAGGCCTCCTTCACTTTAATAAAGTCACTTGCTTTTGTCACTTCAATTTGCGTTTTGTTTTGTTGATTTTTTTAATTGTTAAGTCATTCACTTCACAGGAGTATTTTATCAATTTGACGAGATCACTCGAGTCTTGCTCAAAAGTTTTTATTGGCGGCAACTTCATTTTTTTGACACTATTGAAACTTTCACTTGGAGTATTTTTTTCCGAACTTTTGTTTTCGATTTTCAAATCACTGTTGTTCTTGGCACTATCATTAATATTTTTCTTCTTCTTGTTTTTCCTTTTCAACACTCGCACCCACTCTGATGGCATTGGATCTAAGTCCACATCTTCGAGCTCATATTCTGCGCTTCCACTAGCAGTTGAAACAGTTGCATTATCCACTGTTGTTAGAGGTTCACTTTCACAAATATCTACATATGTGTCACTTATAGGGGCAATTTCTCACTTTGTTGATGTTTGGTTAATAACATCTTTAATTTCTCGAGCTCATTTCGAAGTTTTTTTATTTTCTTCCATCAATAAGTTCTTTTGCGCGGTAGCATTTCGTTCCACTAAGTTTGGTTGGGGCTTAAGCTTGCGGCGTACTGCGTTCTTACTAACGCGACCATTGGCCATTTCTTCAGTTCCTTTTCCAATCTCACAAGGGTTTTCAATTCAAGTTTCCCACACTTTATCCGAAAAAATCGTCTATTTTGATTAATTTATTATTCACCTTATATTTTCCGTCCATTAGCACTTTTAAACGAAACATTAAGTTTTCCCTTTCACACTTTCCAAATAACTTACGAACACGTTTTATTCGAATTCTAAATAATACGACCACTAAGCGGCACACCTTCAAAGGATATATTTCGTTCATACCTAGGTATGTAGAATTCTTACTTCGAATGCACATTTTCACACGAATTTTTTCGGATCCTTCTACTGATCTTCAAAGGACCAGATTTATTTTTCACTAAAATTTTTTGACGATTTGAATTTTTCACAGCTCAAATGAATACATCCAAAAGGATCGAATGCTCAACCTGAACTGAAGAGAACCGGTAGTTCCAGTATGGTATGGCCGTTGACAAATGACTATCAACCAGTTCCCTATCATGAGTGCCAAAAAGTCATTCTTTCAGATCGCCACACCCTTTCCTCTGCTCCTACCACCATTACTCGTATGCCTTCGTGGAACATGCAGAACATTGCGGTTGATGGGCATGCAGTAGCGCTCTATGTATCTACTTTCCATTCACCCAATATGGTATGGCTGTTGACAAATATCACGCATCTTGCCCATTACTATTATGAGGAAAACAACTAGCTCAGTTCAAAGTATTTCTTCCCTTCCTATAGTTGCTTTAAAGATCAAATATTCCATCGAGCTTGAAAGCCCTGTAATAGCACTAGTTGATGTTTGTTATCATATCAACTTTCCTTTTCCAGCTCCGATTGGTCAGTTTGGAACAGTATTTGCTTATGCGATCGTTTTCCCACCAAATCATAAACATCACACTACATATACTCTGACTCATATGCTCATCATTTTTTCTCGTTTTTCATGTTCAAATGTATAAACGTGCTTCCGCCACTGTTAAGAGTTTGCTTATAGATTCTACGAAATACGCAGTCCTATTTCATTTCAATGGGCAAGCGAAATAAACACAAAAGGTTATATGCTCGTGTGTTTGCCCAATGCATACAACGCGAAAGTGTGCATTCAAAACAATATGCGATTAAGTGTGGGATGCTTCTTACATATGTATATAAATGTCAGGAAAATATTAAATAGATACATGTTGATAGATTAGGCTTTGAATTACTTATTTGTTACAGTGTACTTACATCGAGAAAAATTATGCAATTTCAATCAAGAATGGTCATTTTTATACAAATCTTGTTCAAAATATCTTATGTACGAGTATGTTTGAGAAGCTATCACATTCATAAAAAAATAAGAAGTTCCAAATGCCAATACATAGAACATAACCGTAACATTTTGACTAATTTGCATATTACTTACAATAATTTGCTATTTAGTTTTCCATTGAAAAACTTTAATTGTTAAATTTGGTAGTTGCCACAGGAACTTTGTAATTTCATTTTGTTTAGCGAAATAAAAGTGACAACAACGTAAAACCAAACCACGCCAATCTGATGTGAACAGTTTTATATCAATTGTGTACATCGGAATCAGCGTCCGGGAGCATTCACTCGGGAAAGTTTTGAGTTTAAGTTCACGTTGATATCTCCTTTCCAGAATCGACTACTGATAATTTACAATTTCTTTTTTGTTTTAAAGAAGTATTCTTTTGCTTTTGAAAATTACGGGTAGCAAGGTATCATTTTCGTGACATAAACAAAACAGTATATACTAAAAACCATTAATTTCATTGTAAGATACATTTAGAAGCTCACATATTTTTCTAATACATTTTTTTTTCCACACTGGGTTAATATTCACAGTAAGAAGCCAACACAATCAATAGTAAGCTTATGTAAGGTTGCATATTTGGCAAGTGAAAACAATAAGCAAAAGGCATAATACAATCACTAACAAGTACGGTCAGTTCATACAAATTTCCGAATAACGGGACTTGCCGACGCGTGAGATAGTATTTGTGACAGCGTGCACAGACAGGGCATGGGGAACATGTCACAAATTCGACGAAAGTAAAACAGGAAAGAACAGTCATCAGCTGACTGGTAAATACATCGCATTGGAAGAAAAGAGAAGTCCGATAAACAACTGAACGATTTCTACGTTCAATTAAACGAATGTTGTCAAAAGACAAACGTCAAAAGCTGACGCTTTCATTAACTCAAGTTCCTGCAGTATTAGGATGGATTTTAATCGCTTCAGCGGACAGAGTTGAATTAATTTATGCCGGCCGATTCCTAACTGGACGTGGATCGAGCATGGTTGGCGAACCAGCTCGAGTTTATACATCAGAAGTAACGCAACCACATCTGCGAGGCATGTTAAGTGCGCTGGCAGCGGTGTTTATCAGTTTCGGTGTACTTGTGCAGTATACCCTAGGATCCTTCATAATGTGGAAAATTCTAGCAATAACTTCGACCATGGTCCCAGCTGCTACATTTCTGTTACTGTTCTTCACACCCGAAACTCCCAACTATTTGGTAGTGCGTGGTAAAGTTGTTGAAGCTAGAAAAAGTTTGGAAAAACTTCGAGGATCTACGTGGAACGTGAATTCAATCGGAAGGCAAATGCTAATAAGTAAGCGAAAATATCAAATAATATGAAGATGATAAATTAATTCAATTTAAATGTTACAGCGAAGTGACGGCTAAGGACAAGATTGCCAGTTTCTTCAGTCCAGTTACGCTAGTCCTTTTGGGATTTTAGTTCTTCATTTCATGATGTACCAATTCAGTGGTGTGAACGTTATCACATTCTACGCGGTTGAAATTTTCCGCGATTATGGAACCACAATGAAAACATACACGTGTACCATAATGCTTCGAGCTATTCGTCTAGCATTTACCATAGTTGCTTGCATTCCTCTGCGAAGAATGGGACGAAGGCCGCTAACATTCATTTCGGGTTAGTGTCAATTAAATCAACACGAGGACATTATTTAATATTTTCGAATAACCTTACAGGAATCGGCTGTGGACTTTCAATGTTAGGGTTACTTGTGCATGAAACATAAGTGGGATACTGCTGATCCACCAGAACTCACAACTGCAACCAGCTTCCCTGTAGCTTGTATCTTCATTTTCACAATCGCGTGCACACTCGGCTTCTTGGTCGTTCCATGAGTGATGATTGGAGAAATTTACCCACAAAATTTCGGGGCATTGTTGGTGGCTTCACTACGTGCAGTGCACATATCTTTATATTCGTCGTTGTCAAAACATATCCTTTCTTAACTCACGCAATATATCGCCATGGTAAGTCATCATGAATAATGAAAACAAAAAGCGGAATTCATTAAAAATTGTCTTTAACTTTTAGGAATGACATTGTTCTACTTCTGCCTGCCAGAGACCAAGGGATACACTCTACAAGAAATCGAAGATTACTTCTCCGGTCAAATTAAAACTCTCAAGATGGAGAAGCCAAAGAAAGGTGAAAGTGCTCCTCCTCTCCTAGAAAAGAAATAAATTATGTAAATGAGAAAATTAACATACATTCAGTTAGGAATCTAAGAGAACACTTAAGTACCTTGTAATGTTAAAACTTAAGCGAAAATTCCATGTGATATCTTCTTAAATGTTTATCTTTGTATATTAAAGACACAAGTTTTCTTATTTAAACTCGTTGTTAGTGAAAGCAAATTTACTCAGTTCTCTTGTGACACTCTTAAAGGGGCAAATAATAGCGTTATATATTGTTTATAGCTAATTGTTAAATGAAAACTAGATAAGGTTCTTAAAGACAGTATTAAAATGATACACAAATGTTACAATACATAGGTAAATATGCATATGAAATATTATGAAATTGAGTCAGCCGTCAAAGAATGAAAGCTTCTGAAGCACCTCACTTTAATGTGCTACTTATAAAAGTAATATTATCGATAATTATAGCTTGTTGAAAGAATGCGTTAACAGTTAGGGGAACCTTTTTCTAGAAATATAAGAAACGATTTCCCTTTGTATCAAAATAAAATCAAAAAATTCAATGTGTTTATTTCTTCAAGTACGATCCTCCTTTTCATGCTAATCAATGCACTACCAAGTCTCTATGAAGTTAAAACTTAATAAATAAGCCTCATTACAAAAAAAGACAGCCAAACCACCTATTTGAGTTAACGGCTACGAATCGAGGGCACCGAAAATACAGGGTTTTCCAATAAGAGGTGTTATTTTGATATTAAAAGAAAAATGCAATTTTTTAATATAAATGATCGGATGTTTATTTCATTATGAAGGGCTAGGTATGCCGTTAATAGTGGAAAATAATATCAGGCAAATGCCGACCACGCTTACAGGACCATATCCTTTTCATGATTTTTTCCATAACCAAATCACAAAGTGGCTGCCCTATGTCCTCGATAGCCTCACGAATTCACGAATGAATCACCGCTAGGCTGTTGGCGTATACCTTCTCTTTCACGTGGCCCCATTGAAAGTAGTCGCAAGGTGTTACGTGGTATGGTCCGATGGAAGCCGGAACAATTTTCTGTATTCATTTTAATCACAATGCACTCTTTATTTTCCATTGCTCTTAAACGAACAGATTTCAAAATCACATTCCCGCCAAAAACCTCAGCTGTGTTATCAATCTGGCAATAATATCTTTCGTTAAGCAACAAAATTTGCTAATCTGGTAACACGAAAATGGCTAAATTCCAACGCACACAACTATAATTCCCCGCTTCACGTACAAACCCATACAAACGCAAGCGCGGGCGAACTTACTAACACAATTTCACATATGGGCCGCAGCTCTACCTAACTCTCTTTCGCTAAAGGGCAAAAGCCATTTATTTTCAGTCCTTTCTTGTCTCCATTTTACATTGCCCCATCAATTTTTGTTGTTGTAATTATTGACATCCAAGAGTGACCATACTTGTTAGTTATTGTATTATGGCAAAAGGTACATGTGCCAACGACACGCGGTGCTCCAAGCGGTCCCCCATCTAAGTACTAACCGCGCCCGATACTTCTTGACTTCGGTGATCGGACGAGAACCTGTAGTATTCAATATTCAAAGGTAGCTTTATTGTCCGGAAAATATATACAATCCAGACTTATATCAAACCTTAAAGCTACAAAGGGTTACTCGTCGTTAATTCTACCTTAATCCAATGGCCTCCACAGGGCACTCAAGATATTTACATTCAATTGTCGTTTTTGATTTATCTAGAAATTTACAAATTTTTAAGGAATCTTAAGATTCTTATCTATTTTTGACTTTGGTTGGAAAACCCAGAAGAAAAAACCAACCGCATAGCGTTTTTCTTATAACACTTAAAAAACTAAACTACGCTAATCCTAAACTAACTTAAAGACACTGAATTGTACAGTATGTACTTGCGTTATTATATATTTATCTACCTCTGTGTTTCTTATGTTTTCTAGTTTCACAACTCGTGCGCTTATAAATATTTGTTTTCTTTTGTTAAAGTGAGGTTGTAGAAAGTACAAAATCCGCTAGTCATCTTCCAGCCACCAGTACCTTGTCCCGTCCTTTTTGAGCCCGTTAATATTTACATGGATAACTGTCAAATATCTCCATTGTATGTAGAAGTCCTGTATCTGATTTTCTTGGAGTGTCTATTCTCTTATCGGTGCTTCGATGAAAAAGGTGGTATAGAACAGGTACACCGTCTGAATTTTGTATATATATCCGTTTGCATCCAAGAATACGAATACTTCAGGTGGAAAGTATTCCGTTGAAGGATAGAAGAGATGTGAAATCAAAGAGTTTTCCTCATAGAGTGAAGATCGCAGTATATGTTTTCGAATGTTTTCGATTCTTGGCACCTGAGCGATATCGTAGATCTCCTGATTGGAGACATAGTGATTGTACCCCGTTCCAGCTTTTCTATACACACCCGTGCACGCGTGTAGACATCTCCGTTCGTAGGCCCTCAACTTTTCCATCATGCTGGGACTTTGGTTGAAAGTAGCTAGAGAATGCCAGTTCTGGACCACTTTTTTCATACAAACTTCAAATGTTGTCGAGGGTGTGTGTCTCGGGTGTATGGGTGTTCCGTTTCATTTCGTTCCCATTTAGAGTGGCATAAGTGAGTGCCTGGGATAGTAAGGTGCGAGTCTGCGATAGATGCGGGTTTCTTGGGTGGTTGCCGGGGAGGATGTGTGTTTTGGAAGTCCGTATGTTCCGTTTCATTTCGTTCCTATTTAGGGTGGCATAAGTGGGTGCCTGGATGGGTCTCTTGGGTAATTGCCAGGGGAGGGTGTGGATCTTAGGTATATGGGTATGTGTATCAGTTTGGTATAGGTGAGTGCCTGGGATGAGTATTTGTGAGCCTTAGATAAGTATAGATCCATTTCCCGATAAGGTGTGGTTGGTTCCTAGTCTCCCGTACAAAGTAAAAAATTGATTCATGTCTAGGATAGTCCTAAGTATTTCAATTAATACGTGTAGATTAAAGACTTAGATTTCCCAGCGTGTTTATATAGGGTCTATATAAATGTTTAAGCCACTTTTAGCGATAGATAATTATACTATCCATATTTTTTATTCATCTGGAAGGATTTCCTATATATTCGTTGCTTCTAGTCTTCGAGTAGTTTTGCTATTCATAGTTGTTATAATCTTTAGTGGAAGTGCTTCTCGAGTCTTTAACGCTTCTAGTAGTAGATAGTTTTTTACCCATGCCTACTTTAATGAATATGTTAGGAGATCCATGTCTAGAGTTGTTAGCTTGAAGTATTAGGGTTGCTGATCAATTAGGGAAGCTCTGTGGAAAGGTGGCGTTCTGGGCGATAGGTTTACTGGTTGTAGGGCCTGAGATCCTTTAGCGCGTGTCACTTATTGAAGGCGTTTGGGTCGAGCGATTTACTTGATCACGTTAGGCGTGCTGAACGTTTTTTTATGGTGCGATTGGCTGCGTGGTGACGGCGGGCGTTTGTATGGACGGATGACTGCGATACTGATGGATGATGGACGTGCCGGTCAGCGCGTATTCTAAGCCGTGGGAATTTACTTCATGGGCGCTTGGATAAGGAACGCGTTGCAGCGATTGGTGTCTTTGGCTAAGGATAGACGGCCGCGTGTGGAAATGGCCGATTCGCTTGATCATGCTAGCCGTACCGGAAGTTTTTATGATGCGAGTAGTTGTGTGGTATGGAGGGCGCTGCTATAGATGGGTGGCTTTGCATTATGGATGGGCGACGGGCTTGCCTTTCGATGGGGGCTCTAAGGCATTAGAATTTACTTAGTGAGCGCTTGCTCAAAGTACGTTTTTGCTCCTCGTTTGATGTCTGTGGTTTAAGATGGACGGTATTGTAGATGTGATGCGCGTCGCTTGTTGGAGGAAGTAATTTGAGGTGTACGTTTCAACCAAGGCGGATGTTATGAGCCGTAGAAATTTGTCTCGTGAGCGTTTGGTTAAGTTTCCGCGTTGCTCATCAAAGGGTGCCTGTCTTTAAGTATGGACGACCTTGTAGGCAATTCGGAATGATTTGCGTCGCTTGTCAGAGGATCGTGATTGCGGTGTAGATTTGTTCGGCGGCGAGTTCTGTTAAGCATGGAAATTGACCTCAGGGGATGCGTGGCATGTGCAAGTGATTTTGCTTGTTAAGAGTAATGTTTCGTACGCATAGACTTCCCTGTCGGCGGGAGTTTTGGGGCATCGGAATCTACAGTGTGGAAGAGAAGTGGCACGGCGTACATTGCATTTCAATATGGTTTTGCTTGATGGAGGCAGTTTTTCTTGTTGTGTTGACCGTGGGCAGCGGGTAACGTGATGCGCGGCATTGAGACGTGTTTTCATAAATGTCCATTCAAAGATGCGCCTGTTCTAGTTTGCTGATTATGATTTTCATTGATCGTTTTCAGTTTCTTTTGCTTGGATACGTCGTTTCTTTGTTTTGTGACTCATTGCTATTGTATATTATTGCTTTTATCGGTTTCATGTCCATAGTACTTTAAGAATCGTCTACAATGTATTTTGTTCGGTTAGACTACTATGTTGATTGCTCAAACCTATGGATGCAGTGAAAGAGATAATGCGTTCTTGATATTAAGTATAGTATTAGATTTTAGTTTGCTTGTAGCAGCATTTTGTTTGTCTTCATCATCATCACTTATTTCTTAAAGCAGTTTCTATACTTCATTCTCTGATTTTACTGTTATGTAGAAGTATGGCACTATATTCATTCGTTTTTTTTTTTTTACTATAGGATGCCCATTGGTTTTGTTCAAAATTCTAGTAATTTCTTCCAAGATGAGTTATTTTTTCAAATTAATGATCTTGTAGTGCATGAGATGGTGATAATTTTGTTCGTACATCATATGATTTGCCCCTTTTGATAAGTGCTTGGGTCTATTTTTTAGATCACTATGTTGACATGTATGTTTTGGGTATCTATTCTAAATTTGAGATTATTTATGGATGTTGTATAGGAAAGATATTACGGTTTATGGCTTCTGGAATGCTACTTTTTTATGGAGTTTATGTATGATGGATGTAGAAATCATCGTGGTGGTCCTAATGAGTAGGAATATAGACGCATTTTCATTGATTAATTTTGGGTACGTACTGAAAGGAAGAACCTAATATAGAAAAAAGTGAATGCGCTAGGTCATTGACATTAGGGGTTTGTTGGTATTATGGTATTATTCTTTGTTTATGCCCATAATGCATGGAAAATTCATTCATTCAAAGATGCGCCTGTTCTAGTTTGCTGATTATGATTTTCATTGATCGTTTTCAGTTTCTTTTGCTTGGATACATCGTTTCTTTGTTTTGTGACTCATTGCTATTGTATATTATTGCTTTTATCGGTTTCATGTCCATAGTACTTTAAGAATCGTCTACAATGTATTTTGTTCGGTTAGACTACTATGTTGATTGCTCAAACGTATGGATGCAGTAAAAGAGATAATGCGTTCTTGATATTAAGTATAGTATTAGATTTTAGTTTGCTTGTAGCAGCATTTTGTTTGTCTTCATCATCATCACTTATTTCTTAAAGCAGTTTCTATACTTCATTCTCTGATTTTACTGTTATGTAGAAGTATGGCACTATATTCATTCGTTTTTTTTTTTTTACTATAGGATGCCCATTGGTTTTGTTCAAAATTCTAGTAATTTCTTCCAAGACGAGTTATTTTTTCAAATTAATGATCTTGTAGTGCATGAGATGGTGATAATTTTGTTCGTACATCATATGATTTGCCCCTTTTGATAAGTGCTTGGGTCTATTTTTTAGATCACTATGTTGACATGTATGTTTTGGGTATCTATTCTAAATTTGAGACTATTTATGGATGTTGTATAGGAAAGATATTACGGTTTATGGCTTCTGGAATGCTACTTTTTTATGGAGTTTATGTATGATGGATGTAGAAATCATCGTGGTGGTCCTAATGAGTAGGAATATAGACGCATTTTCATTGATTAATTTTGGGTACGTACTGAAAGGAAGAACCTAATATAGAAAAAAGTGAATGCGCTAGGTCATTGACATTAGGGGTTTGTTGGTATTATGGTATTATTCTTTGTTTATGCCCATAATGCATGGAAAATTATTTTTAGTCCTATATGATGGCATTATATGCACGCACTAGATTGAATGAATTTTTATATTTACTTTGAATTACGTGTTGTTATTGTGGGTCTGTATTATTTAGTTTAGGTAGTTTCATGAGTGTCAGTATAATAAAGAGTAAAACTATTATTTTATGCTTGTCTCACATTCTTCACAGTATGTATGATTTTTCGACATTTCCGGATCTCTTTGGCCATATCTGCATTAGGAACTTGATGATGTTCTGAGTATGAGAATTTTTAATTTGTTATCTCCTTAGGAATGCTTGCATGCATGGATGATGCCATTTAGCTGATACTTTTCGGATGCATATTATCGCTTTTAGTGCCTATATGATTGCATGAGAATTTACAAACCTCATACTTTGTGTGCTTGTATTAAGCGTAAAGTCACTTCAGCTATAGTCATATACATTTTCAATATTTGAGCATTGTAAAACACGTATTTCCTACATTTTAAATTTGCTAGATTTATCATCATAGGGATTGTCGGGTATGCTCATTGACATATTCAAGTATTATTTTCACATAAGTAAAATATATTCTTGTTGAGTTTTTTCTTATCAGAATTTTTTTCTGCTGGATGCTTTGTTGAATTTTTATAGGTTTGAAGAAGATCTAATTAGTTTTCAACATAAAGGGTATGTTTTGGGTTGGCGCACTGCTACTATAGATCACTTAGGCTAATGTTTATGTAAGATAGTTCGGTATAGATAACGATGTGTGGTAGCATATGAGTTTATGGTAGGCTATTTTTAGATCGATCTCATCGCATCTTGTATAGACAAGTAGCATATGTTATGAAGTGTTCTTGATAAGGTTGGTCGCGAGTCATTGTAGGATGTTAAGAGATGATCATTACTTTCAGGAGGTGTTTATCTGCTGGTAATTTGATGAACAGATGTACAATTGAGTTGAATGAACTAATGAGGGGTTTTTTTTTGTCTCTCATTGGATATTTATGAATGGTAGAGTTAAGTGTTTGATATTTGAGAGTTTCAGATATGCTAAGAATGTTTAAATTATTATGCTTGGTTGTTTGAGATGTTTGTTTGCTTGGACGGTGGTAAAACAGTTGATAAAATTAAAAAAACCTGTATATTTTTCTGATAAAAATAATTTATTGAGTAATACTACTTTTTAACATATATTACTAAATGTTGATAAAATCTTTAACAGCACATCTGATAAATAGCTATATATTTTTTTATGAGTTCTACAGTATATTGAACAATTTTCAAGTTAACTCAACCCAGGTTTATTCAGCTGCACTATTTAAGCATTAGGACCATACAAATGTATAATAAGTCCTCTCACTTCTTTTTTAATGTTTATTGTACAATTTATATAGCAATTCAATGTCCTCAGCATATCATTGTAGTTTATGTCCCCTTCACTCTAGTGCAAACTGTTGATGTTTCAATTCCAATATTGTTTTGGTTGTATGTTATGAGAATTGTATGTTCCTTGATGAATCACTGATGAGCATTTCCTTAAACTTTTTCATTCTAATAGCGCTGGCCACCAGTTGGCTCTAATTTTGTTTGGACTATTTATACTACCCGATGCTATGAATTATTACTTTGTCGTATGTATGCGAGACTGCAGGAGTATGTACTGTTTTATTAGTTTAAAAATATTTCTTGTCTCTTGATCGTATGAATGACAAATGCATGTACCAGTGCATGATGTCGTATTAGAGTTGGACCATTCACATATTTGGTAGTGTATTCCATGTTTATTAGATACTTTCTCACCCATATTACCATATTTAAGCATATAATTCTCGATTCGTATTCGGTGTTCAGGAAAAATATCACGGTACACTTCCATGAAGTATAGGATAACCATTGTAATAGATCTTATCGCGGTGAAAGTGTATTGACCTCTGTTTTCCTAGTTTTCTTGATGTCGTTTACGTTGGTTTGCTGAATTTTCAAAACCTCATAATAATCCGTAGAATTATATGTAGTCTAGTGATAGAAAAAACGACGTGCTGCCATTAAGTTAACATACATTCATGTCCTAGTTTGTACAGTGCAGCTAAGATGAGGGTCTGTTTCTCAATATTAAATTTCAGTATTTTATAGACTCAAGAGATTATATTTGATTTCAAAGCCTTTCACAATAGTTTGTAGTTTACCAAGTCTCAATTTCCAATTTCCTAATGAATAATTCCTTTAAGTGAAGTAAAACATTGTTTATAGGGTTTTTAGTATTTTATTTCATCACATGGAAAATTAGATCGTTACATAGTACTGGTATTTCATAAAAAAGCCTAGAGTAGTTTATATTTACAAATGATGTTTGAGTTGGAGTGAAGAAGTCGTTGATATCCAGTTTCAGTACGCTTTTTTCTCTGCATCTTGCACAATATTGGTCATAGTATTCCTTCACACAATCGGTAAGCAAATTGTTGTATTGCATGACAATGTTGAAAAAATCCATCAAGATGAAAAGCGTGAAAAGCTCGGGATGTTTAAGTATTAGTCTCTCTCCTCCAATAGGTATGTAGAAGAGTTCAAGAAGTCCAAGCTGATTTGCAGGGAATTCATCTACTCTTTCCTTGAGATCAATGAGGTATTGGCGAAGTGAAGTCCATTGACAGTTATCTAACTCCAACTGATTTTGTCCACTGCATTGGAAGATTATTTTCGCTTGAAATGTCAGCGGGTCAAATCCAAGTATTACTTTGCTTTTGTGGAAGCCTTCATCAAGATAGTATGTATAGTTCAGCAAGAGGTTTTTCTCATAGATTCACTGTTTCTCTCGATTCTTTTTTAGTCTCTTCTCTTTCTTGTTCACTTTTCTGGCTAAAGTAGCCTTATCAGTCTGGCTGGCCTTTTCATGCTTCTGACTAGTTGACGAATTTACTCGATCTGCTCCGATCATTTCAAATGACTGCTTCTCGTAGTAAAACTAAATATGTATATTTATTACACCAGCATATATATTCACTTTTCTGAATTTACGGATGGAGAAGGGGTCAAGTTCAATATATGTTGGTAATTCTATTGCATGAGTAAACATGTTTAGCCCTTGGATGCTATAATGTTGCTTTCTCTCATGACTTAAATTCAAAGATAAGAAAGTGCTATGGAGTTAAGACTTGAACCACCAGGCTAACAGGAGTAGGAGTCGGTAACAGGAAATGACACATTGCTCCGTATATTCTTTAGAATTTTTAGTAGTACTGCTGGGCTACAATAGATTGCTTCTAGGCTAATTAGCTGTCTTTTCATCTGTTAAACTATCGATTTAGCTGTCGCTTTTGCTGATGAGCTGTCTATCTTATGTGTAATGCTGTATATGTAGCTTTCTTTTAAGCCGATTCCCTGTCTGTTTAGCTGATATGCTATCCTCTTGAGCTGTCTCTGTAGCTGTCGCTTTTGCTGATGAGCTGTCTATTTGATGTATAATGCTGTCTATGCAGCTGTCTATTTAGCTGATGCTATTATGCGGTCTGCTGAGCTAACTGTTTAGCTGATAAACCCGTCTGTTTAGCTGGTAAGTGGTCTATGTAGCTATCTTTTTAGCCGATGCCCTGTCTGCTTAGTTGATATGCTATCTCTTGAGCTATCTGTATAGCTATGTTTAGTTGATAAGTTGAGCGTTTGACCTAACGTGCTATCTTCCTTTCGGTAAATTTATTTGTTTGTTGGTAATTATTTATCCATAAAAAAATTCTTACTTTCCATACAGTTGCAGTCAGCTTTTTTTTTACACCTTACTTTAAATGTCATATGCTCATCACGATTTACGTTATGCCTATTGGTTAGCAAGACTGCATGTTGATCATCTTCCAAGTTATTCGTAGGCATACATGGGTCAGACAAGAATATTCATGTGTAGGTTGCTGTTCTGGTAAACAAATCTTGAGTAGGAGGAAGCCATTGCTAGTTGCTCGAGAATTAATTGATCGTATTTCATGCTGATATATTCTTCATAAGTTTGAGTCAATACACACTTCTTCTTTCATGTGCATCAGTTTTTCTCTTAACCCCTGTCCATCTTATCTGTAGGAACCCTTTTTAACAGCAATTTCAGTTCACTTTTCCAATCTTTACTTGTCTTCATAGGACTTGCGGTCCGTCATTATTTTTTAAGTAAATAATGCTTGAGACTCTTACCGCCAACAATGATGTTCCGTTGAATTGAAATCATGCTGCTATACTTATGAACTTATCCAAAATGCTCAAAAATCGTATGATCCCTTGGATCAGCCATTTGAATCATTTTGTAAAGCATAAACTTGTTGAGTAAATCTCTACTTCATGCAAACCATTGCTAGGGCCTTAACATGAGTTAATTTAGCCTGTTGTTTAGTCGATGTATTAAGGGCTTATAGTGAAACTTATTAAGTATATTGAATCATCTTGGTTTCCTCATGTATGATCAACCCTTTTGCATTATTAGGGATATGCAGAAAGATCAGTATGTTATGATCGGAACGATGTTCCCCTATCATCGAACAATCGAGTAAAATTTTGGTCCCTCCAACTGACTAAAAATCTGTCATTGATCCGTTTTCAGAAGAGTTTTGAATGGTTTTGATGACTTAATGCTGTATCATTACTCACAACTTGTGAAATGATGAAACATCATGGGTAAATGTCTCTAGGCATGTATATTATAATAGCTATCAAGCGTCAATGTGTTAGCATCATATGATCGACAGGTCTCTATATCATACAAAGAGGGTTATCCACAATCACCGATCAGTTGAACCGTCTGGTAGGGTCATGAGTGGTCTGTTCAGCAGCTGAACACCTTCTGCCCACCAGTCAACTCAGGTAGTAGGTGTGAAAGAGAAAGCTGCCTTGTTTGCCAGGCAATTGGGTTGATAAGTGGAAAAGAGAAAACATATTGGTGGGAGGTTGATCATTGTTCAGCTGCTGAACATGTTTACTCATGCAATAGAATTACCAACATATATTGAACTTGACCCCTTCTCCATCCGTAAATTCAGAAAAGTGAATATATATGCTGGTGTAATAAATATACATATTTAGTTTTACTACGAGAAGCAGTCATTTGAAATGATCGGAGCAGATCGAGTAAATTCGTCAACTAGTCAGAAGCATGAAAAGGCCAGCCAGACTGATAAGGCTACTTTAGCCAGAAAAGTGAACAAGAAAGAGAAGAGACTAAAAAAGAATCGAGAGAAACAGTGAATCTATGAGAAAAACCTCTTGCTGAACTATACATACTATCTTGATGAAGGCTTCCACAAAAGCAAAGTAATACTTGGATTTGACCCGCTGACATTTCAAGCGAAAATAATCTTCCAATGCAGTGGACAAAATCAGTTGGAGTTAGATAACTGTCAATGGACTTCACTTCGCCAATACCTCATTGATCTCAAGGAAAGAGTAGATGAATTCCCTGCAAATCAGCTTGGACTTCTTGAACTCTTCTACATACCTATTGGAGGAGAGAGACTAATACTTAAACATCCCGAGCTTTTCACGCTTTTCATCTTGATGGATTTTTTCAACATTGTCATGCAATACAACAATTTGCTTACCGATTGTGTGAAGGAATACTATGACCAATATTGTGCAAGATGCAGAGAAAAAAGCGTACTGAAACTGGATATCAACGACTTCTTCACTCCAACTCAAACATCATTTGTAAATATAAACTACTCTAGGCTTTTTTATGAAATACCAGTACTATGTAACGATCTAATTTTCCATGTGATGAAATAAAATACTAAAAACCCTATAAACAATGTTTTACTTCACTTAAAGGAATTATTCATTAGGAAATTGGAAATTGAGACTTGGTAAACTACAAACTATTGTGAAAGGCTTTGAAATCAAATATAATCTCTTGAGTCTATAAAATACTGAAATTTAATATTGAGAAACAGACCCTCATCTTAGCTGCACTGTACAAACTAGGACATGAATGTATGTTAACTTAATGGCAGCACGTCGTTTTTTCTATCACTAGACTACATATAATTCTACGGATTATTATGAGGTTTTGAAAATTCAGCAAACCAACGTAAACGACGTCAAGAAAACTAGGAAAACAGAGGTCAATACACTTTCACCGCGATAAGATCTATTACAATGGTTATCCTATACTTCATGGAAGTGTACCGTGATATTTTTCCTGAACACCGAATACGAATCGAGAATTATATGCTTAAATATGGTAATATGGGCGAGAAAGTATCTAATAAACATGGAATACACTACCAAATATGTGAATGGTCCAACTCTAATACGACATCATGCACTGGTACATGCATTTGTCATTCATACGATCAAGAGACAAGAAATATTTTTAAACTAATAAAACAGTACATACTCCTGCAGTCTCGCATACATACGACAAAGTAATAATTCATAGCATCGGGTAGTATAAATAGTCCAAACAAAATTAGAGCCAACTGGTGGCCAGCGCTATTAGAATGAAAAAGTTTAAGGAAATGCTCATCAGTGATTCATCAAGGAACATACAATTCTCATAACATACAACCAAAACAATATTGGAATTGAAACATCAACAGTTTGCACTAGAGTGAAGGGGACATAAACTACAATGATATGCTGAGGACATTGAATTGCTATATAAATTGTACAATAAACATTAAAAAAGAAGTGAGAGGACTTATTATACATTTGTATGGTCCTAATGCTTAAATAGTGCAGCTGAATAAACCTGGGTTGAGTTAACTTGAAAATTGTTCAATATACTGTAGAACTCATAAAAAAATATATAGCTATTTATCAGATGTGCTGTTAAAGATTTTATCAACATTTAGTAATATATGTTAAAAAGTAGTATTACTCAATAAATTATTTTTATCAGAAAAATATACAGGTTTTTTTAATTTTATCAACTGTTTTACCACCGTCCAAGCAAACAAACATCTCAAACAACCAAGCATAATAATTTAAACATTCTTAGCATATCTGAAACTCTCAAATATCAAACACTTAACTCTACCATTCATAAATATCCAATGAGAGACAAAAAAAAACCCCTCATTAGTTCATTCAACTCAATTGTACATCTGTTCATCAAATTACCAGCAGATAAACACCTCCTGAAAGTAATGATCATCTCTTAACATCCTACAATGACTCGCGACCAACCTTATCAAGAACACTTCATAACATATGCTACTTGTCTATACAAGATGCGATGAGATCGATCTAAAAATAGCCTACCATAAACTCATATGCTACCACACATCGTTATCTATACCGAACTATCTTACATAAACATTAGCCTAAGTGATCTATAGTAGCAGTGCGCCAACCCAAAACATACCCTTTATGTTGAAAACTAATTAGATCTTCTTCAAACCTATAAAAATTCAACAAAGCATCCAGCAGA
This sequence comes from Odontomyia ornata, assembly GCA_963969285.1. Classification (NCBI taxonomy): domain Eukaryota; kingdom Metazoa; phylum Arthropoda; class Insecta; order Diptera; family Stratiomyidae; genus Odontomyia; species Odontomyia ornata. The sequence goes on from OZ017742.1 coordinate 175,060,919, forward strand.
AAAAAATTCTGATAAGAAAAAACTCAACAAGAATATATTTTACTTATGTGAAAATAATACTTGAATATGTCAATGAGCATACCCGACAATCCCTATGATGATAAATCTAGCAAATTTAAAATGTAGGAAATACGTGTTTTACAATGCTCAAATATTGAAAATGTATATGACTATAGCTGAAGTGACTTTACGCTTAATACAAGCACACAAAGTATGAGGTTTGTAAATTCTCATGCAATCATATAGGCACTAAAAGCGATAATATGCATCCGAAAAGTATCAGCTAAATGGCATCATCCATGCATGCAAGCATTCCTAAGGAGATAACAAATTAAAAATTCTCATACTCAGAACATCATCAAGTTCCTAATGCAGATATGGCCAAAGAGATCCGGAAATGTCGAAAAATCATACATACTGTGAAGAATGTGAGACAAGCATAAAATAATAGTTTTACTCTTTATTATACTGACACTCATGAAACTACCTAAACTAAATAATACAGACCCACAATAACAACACGTAATTCAAAGTAAATATAAAAATTCATTCAATCTAGTGCGTGCATATAATGCCATCATATAGGACTAAAAATAATTTTCCATGCATTATGGGCATAAACAAAGAATAATACCATAATACCAACAAACCCCTAATGTCAATGACCTAGCGCATTCACTTTTTTCTATATTAGGTTCTTCCTTTCAGTACGTACCCAAAATTAATCAATGAAAATGCGTCTATATTCCTACTCATTAGGACCACCACGATGATTTCTACATCCATCATACATAAACTCCATAAAAAAGTAGCATTCCAGAAGCCATAAACCGTAATATCTTTCCTATACAACATCCATAAATAGTCTCAAATTTAGAATAGATACCCAAAACATACATGTCAACATAGTGATCTAAAAAATAGACCCAAGCACTTATCAAAAGGGGCAAATCATATGATGTACGAACAAAATTATCACCATCTCATGCACTACAAGATCATTAATTTGAAAAAATAACTCGTCTTGGAAGAAATTACTAGAATTTTGAACAAAACCAATGGGCATCCTATAGTAAAAAAAAAAAAACGAATGAATATAGTGCCATACTTCTACATAACAGTAAAATCAGAGAATGAAGTATAGAAACTGCTTTAAGAAATAAGTGATGATGATGAAGACAAACAAAATGCTGCTACAAGCAAACTAAAATCTAATACTATACTTAATATCAAGAACGCATTATCTCTTTTACTGCATCCATACGTTTGAGCAATCAACATAGTAGTCTAACCGAACAAAATACATTGTAGACGATTCTTAAAGTACTATGGACATGAAACCGATAAAAGCAATAATATACAATAGCAATGAGTCACAAAACAAAGAAACGATGTATCCAAGCAAAAGAAACTGAAAACGATCAATGAAAATCATAATCAGCAAACTAGAACAGGCGCATCTTTGAATGGACATTTATGAAAACACGTCTCAATGCCGCGCATCACGTTACCCGCTGCCCACGGTCAACACAACAAGAAAAACTGCCTCCATCAAGCAAAACCATATTGAAATGCAATGTACGCCGTGCCACTTCTCTTCCACACTGTAGATTCCGATGCCCCAAAACTCCCGCCGACAGGGAAGTCTATGCGTACGAAACATTACTCTTAACAAGCAAAATCACTTGCACATGCCACGCATCCCCTGAGGTCAATTTCCATGCTTAACAGAACTCGCCGCCGAACAAATCTACACCGCAATCACGATCCTCTGACAAGCGACGCAAATCATTCCGAATTGCCTACAAGGTCGTCCATACTTAAAGACAGGCACCCTTTGATGAGCAACGCGGAAACTTAACCAAACGCTCACGAGACAAATTTCTACGGCTCATAACATCCGCCTTGGTTGAAACGTACACCTCAAATTACTTCCTCCAACAAGCGACGCGCATCACATCTACAATACCGTCCATCTTAAACCACAGACATCAAACGAGGAGCAAAAACGTACTTTGAGCAAGCGCTCACTAAGTAAATTCTAATGCCTTAGAGCCCCCATCGAAAGGCAAGCCCGTCGCCCATCCATAATGCAATGCCACCCATCTATAGCAGCGCCCTCCATACCACACAACTACTCGCATCATAAAAACTTCCGGTACGGCTAACATGATCAAGCGAATCGGCCATTTCCACACGCGGCCGTCTATCCTTAGCCAAAGACACCAATCGCTGCAACGCGTTCCTTATCCAAGCGCCCATGAAGTAAATTCCCTCGGCTTAGAATACGCGCTGACCGGCACGTCCATCATCCATCAGTATCGCAGTCATCCGTCTATACAAACGCCCGCCGTCACCACGCAGCCAATCGCACCATAAAAAACGTTCAGCACGCCTAACGTGATCAAGTAAATCGCTCGACCCAAACGCCTTCAATAAGTGACACGCGCTAAAGAATCTCAGGCCCTACAACCAGTAAACCTATCGCCCAGAACGCCACCTTTCCATAGAGCTTCCCTAATTGATCAGCAACCCTAATACTTCAAGCTAACAACTCTAGACATGGATCTCCTAACATATTCATTAAAGTAGGCATGGGTAAAAAACTATCTACTACTAGAAGCGTTAAAGACTCGAGAAGCACTTCCACTAAAGATTATAACAACTATGAATAACAAAACTACTCGAAGACTAGAAGCAACGAATATATAGGAAATCCTTCCAGATGAATAAAAAATATGGATGGTATAATTATCTATCGCTAAAAGCGGCTTAAACATTTATATTGACCCTATATAAACACGCTGGGAAACCTAAGTCTTTAATCTACACGTATTAATTGAAATACTTAGGACTATCCTAGACATGAATCAATTTTTTACTTTGTACGGGAGACTAGGAACCAACCACACCTTATCGGGAAATGGATCTATACTTATCTAAGGCTCACAAATACTCATCCCAGGCACTCACCTATACCAAACTGATACACATTCCCATATACCTAAGATCCACACCCTCCCCTGGCAATTACCCAAGAGACCCATCCAGGCACCCACTTATGCCACCCTAAATACGAACGAAATGAAACGGAACATACGGACTTCCAAAACACACATCCTCCCCGGCAACCACCCAAGAAACCCGCATCTATCGCAGACTCGCACCTTACTATCCCAGGCACCCACTCATGCCACTCTAAATGGGAACGAAATGAAACGGAACACCCATACACCCGAGACACACACCCTCGACAACATTTGAAGTTTGTATGAAAAAAGTGGTCCAGAACTGGCATTCTCTAGCTACTGTTGAACCATATCGGACATCCATAAAGCAGTATTGGTCTAACTAAGGTCTTATAGCATATCAATTTGACGCTAGGGTCAAGATGCTTTGAAAAGAAGAGCCTCCAGAGGGACATGAATGCTTTTCGTGCTTTCTCTATTGCTATTTTTAGATGCTGCGTATAGTATAGGTGTTGATCAAGGTACACCCCCAAGTACCGGACGCAGGTCTTGTGAGGGACACGTTCAGTGCTACCTTCGCCTGCAACTAGATAGAAATCCCTCCAATGGCGCTTTATGTCCCAATTGGTCCTCCTCAAGGTAGGCCGAAACAGGATTGTTTCACACTTTTGTACATTTATTTTCATTCTCCACGTGTTCGTAAAGAACTGAATGTCGTTGAAGATATGTTGGAGCTCTTTTTGTACAGTGGATGCTTTTCGATCAGTCGTGTAGACTACCAGGTCGTCTGCGATTGCAACAATTGATCTTTTTGGGGACTTATTGAGTCCAAAACTATTGAGCAGCGTACTCATGTAGATGGCGAAAAGCGTCGGCGCTGTGACCGTCCCCTGCTGCAGACCATTCAGGACATTGAAATCGTGGTTGGACGAAAGATTTCCATTTGTAACGAGAAATGACTTTGCGTACACCATGTTATTGAGCAATGCTATCAGATGTTGTGGAAACTTTAGTTTCATCAGACTATATATCAGCCCATCGAGCCAGACAGTATCGAACGCCTTCTCCATATCGATCAGACAAGCTCCAACGCAGTTCCCACCATTTAGGTGCCAACATATGTCCGAAGTTACCCTTGTTACTACATGGATCGTTGAATGTCCAGTTCGGAATCCAAACTGTGCATTTGGCATAAGATCATACCTCCCCAGATGCTCATTTAGGGCCGGATTGATCACTATCTCAAACACTTTGCTGATATTTGGTAACAGGCTGATTGGACGGTAATTTTTCGGGTCAGCAGGATCTTTGACTTTCTTTACGATCGGAAAACCTTTGGCTTTCTTCCATCTTACTGGAAAATATGAGTTGTTTAGTATGTTGTTGAACAGCACGCAGTAATCCCGAATTGCAGCCTGGGGCATATGTCGTAGCACAATGTTGGGGATCTCGTCGATACCAGATGATCTTTTTCTGTTAATTCGTCTGAATATGTCGACCAGGTCTTCATATGAGACGAAATAACCATCCAAATGGACACTAGGTATGAGGTCTACTCTAAGTTGGCGATTGAACTGAAGAATAGGCTGGCCATTCAGGCTTGACTGGAAGCGGTGGACAGTTGCTTCTATGATTTCTGAAATTCGTTCCCGTCCAGCACTCGGCCGTGGTCGATGTATGGTCTCAAAATAAGTACCAATCATGTGTAACTTCTGAACTTCATCTGTTACAATATGTTTTCCCTGCGCGTTTGGGCTCATATGGCTCGCGTCTATGCCAGCCCCAGCCAGGAAATGTACATCATCCTCGGATACCTCCAGCGTTGGCACATTCACTCGAGACTTCTTTCTAAACAAGTTGTTAACTTGCAGATACATTTCTTCTCCACTCTGGGGAGAAATTGCTTTAATTTTATCTCTCCATTGTCTATTGACCTCATTCCTATAGTTCTGCCGAATAAGATTCTTGACATTTCTAAGAACTGATTTCAACAAATCCAGTGTGGGATGGTTGTAGTCCTGTAATCGCCTGTAAATGTTGTTGATGCGGCTTAGGAGGAAGCTCTTCAGCCGTTTCAGTCCTTGGATTATAGGTGTGCTATACCCTTCCATGTTATTTTTCGGTTTGGCCTTCGAGATAACTCTCTCAATGGTGGCTAGCGTCAGGGATTCCAGCTTTGAAAGATGGAGATCTATCTCATCATTTGTCAGGTTTCTATCATTAGCGATCATGATTTCATCATCATTGGCGCCAGAAGATTTTCCGTTCAAACCGCTTTTGAAACCGCTGCCAATCAGTTTTCCTCAGATTCAGTCTGTGATTTTTAGACTGTATCAGAAGAAGGGACATATTATCGCTTTCACGCTGAACTTCCATTGCGATAGCTTGATGATAATCTTCGTGAAGGATTATTGAATTTAAATAGAAGACTTGCATCGGCAATACACAGGTCCAAGTAGGAGTTAGCTCTCGGAAGTGTGGGGTTTTCTGGCCCATATAGCTTACACTTATAGTCTATTTGGTGCTGTGCTATCCATAATTGCAAAAATACACCCCTTGGATTATTGGAGGTGTTCAGCCACGATGTATGCCGTGCGTTTAGGTTGCCGGCGAAAATATAGTAGTTTGTTGGTCTTTGTAGCTGAAGCACTTCAAAGAGCAATTGGAATTCTTCTTGAAACTTGGCCCTATTGTTTCCGGCTGCGTATAATGAGATAATATAGAGATTATCGCCACCCAGTAAAGGGACGAGGATACAGGAGACTTCTATACATTCGAAGTTTTCAAATTCAGTCCGATTGATTTGTTTGAAACGATAGGATCTCCGCACTAGTATTCCAGTACCGCCTCCTCCATCGCAAGATTTCCTATCATTTCTTACGAACTCGAAATCCCAGAATGTTATAGAATGTCTCGAGTTGAGAAGGGTTTCTGTGACAAGAAGTATGTCAGGCTTTTGCTTGACAACAAAATCGAGGAGACTTGCACGTCTATGGATTGTGGCGATCGAGTCAACATTGATCGAAATGAGGTGTAGCCGTCCGTTGCTGGTTTGCTGGGCAGGTGTATTAAGTACGGACATGTGACAAACCCACTTTTTCTGTAATTAGATTAATGGCATTTTTATGTGATTTCAAATCATTACCCAGTTTCATAAGTTGATCGAGTATATTCGCTAGTATCTTTTCAGTGTTGCTCGGTGCCGCGACCATATTTGACGCTTGAGCGCATACTGTGTTATCTCCTTTCAGGATGCTTGAGAAATTAACTCCGGCTCTGACAAAGTTATTTGTTAATTCTGTAGCTCTTCTTGATCCTTGCTGTCTTGTAGCGGGCGTTCGTTGATTCGCGACTTTGTATGCGAGACATCCTTTATAAGAAGCAGGGTGGCCATACATACCACAGTTGACGCAAAATACCTTTTCTTTTCCATCGACGTTAGTAAGAAGACATTGGTTTGGCTCCTGTGTGCTATTACATTTCACACAATGGATCGGCATTTGACAATTCAACGATGAGTGTCCAAATCGCTGACATCGGTAGCACTGCTGTACACCATTCTTCTGTAGCTTCTCAAACCACACTATTTGGTGATTGATTGTCCGTGTCTTCCTCAGTTCGTTCTCGTTGCTGCTGTTGTCAGTTTGTACCACATACATGGGCACCGTACGGTTTTGCATCATAGAGAGCCTCGTGCCTTCATTCACTTTTATTTGATTTTTTACTTTGTTAATTCTCTAAAGCTCAAAATTCTCAAGTTTCCCGTACTCTTTTATAAGTTTCACCAAGTCGCTCGGTTCTTGATTGAATGTATTAATGGGGGGCAATTAATTGTTCTTAAGTTTGTCACTATTTTTGTTGGTAGTTTTCACTTTTTTGATATCACTGTCACCCAATTCAGTTTCATTTTTGTTTTTTCCCGCAGTCACCGTATTAGGAGCATTGTTTTTGCATTTGTTTTTTTTAACAATCTCTATCCAATTTGATTTTGCATCGTCATAGTCCATTTCACTGTCATATACAGATGTTCCACCAGCTATATTCTTTTCACATATTTTTTCACTTTTTGCGTTGTCTTGCTCCTTAGAATTTGCTCCACCGTTCCCGTTCACTTTTGATTCTAGCCTTTCGAACCTCTGGTCAATAAAGTCTTGAAGCTCTTTCACATTTTGTTGAAGTTTTTTATTTTCTGCACTTAATAACAGGTCTTTCCTATCGTTACACTTTCTATGCTCAAGGTTTGGTATAGGTTTAATCCTACGTCGCGCTTTTGTGTCGTCTTTTACTTCAATTTTAATGAAGTCAACTACACTCTTGGCCTTCATTCTTCATAACACTTATTTGCATAGCACAGTATATGTTGATCGTCCTTTATCGTATTTCATCCATGCATCAGTTTAACTTTCTATAACGGTAAAAACTGTCACTTACACTACGGTATTTTTATTTCGCAATAAGCGTCTAGGTTCGTTGGGTGACCCGAAACTACCGGTGCATTTAGCTGCTCAATCCGTTTTGCTTTTTTTTTCCGCGCAAACTGACCCCATCCAACCAGATCGAATAAACAATCTGAACTGACGAGAACCCGTAGTTCCAGTATGGTATGTTCGTTGACAAAAGACTGTCAACTAATTCCCTATCATGAGTGCTAAAAAGTCATTTTTTCCGATCGTCACACCCTTTCCTCTGCCCCTACCGACATTATGCCTTCGTGGAACATGCAGTACATTGCGGTTGATGGGCATGCAGTAGCGCTCTATGTATTTACTTTCCATTCACCCAATATGGTATGGCTGTTGACAAATATCACGCAACTTGCCCATTACTATTATGAGGAAAACAACTAATTCAGTTCAAAGCATCTCTTCCCTTCCTATAGTTGCTTTAAAGATCAAATATTCCATCAAGCTTGAAAGCCCTGTAATAGCACTAGTTGATGTTTGTTATCACATCATTTTTCCTTTTCCAGCTCCGATTGGTCAGTTTGAAACAGTATTTGCTTATGCGATCGTTTTCCCACCAAATCATAAACATCACACTACATTTACTCTGACTCTTATCATACAACACATGTGCTCATCATTTTTTTCTCGTTTTTCATGTTCAAATGTATAGATGTGCTTCCGCCACTCTTAAGAGTTTGCTCATAGATTCTACGAAATACGCAGTACTATTTCATTTCAATGGGCAAGCGAAATAAACACAAAAGGTTATATGCTCTTGTGTTTGCCCAATGCATATATGTAACGCGAAAGTATGCATTCAAAACAATATGCGATTAAGTGTGGGATGCTTCTTACATATGTATGTAAATGTCAGGAAAATATTATATACATACATATAGATAATTAGGCTTTGAATCACATATTTGTGCCAGTGTACTTATGTACATCGAGAAAAATTATGCAATTTCAATCAAGAATGATCATTTTTATACAAATCTTGTTCAAAATAACTTATATACGAATATATTTGAGAAGCGGTCTTAATTGCCATAATTTATTGCGAATCACATTCACAAAAAGAATAAGAAGTTCCAAATGCCAATATATAGAACGTAACCGTAACATTTTGACTAACTTGCATATTACCTACAATAACTTACTTTTTAGTTTTCCATTGAAAATGATGCGGGTTACGAGGGAGTTTTTCAGCCATTTTAATCGTTTGATAATTGGCGTTTCATATCCTTCCACGTTGTTTTTGTGTTTTGTTTTGGGAACAACTCGATCCATCGTGTCCAGCGTCAGAGATTCCAACCTTGAAAGATAAGACTCTATCTCATCATTTGTTAAATTTCTGTCGCTAGGCACCAAAGTTTCGTTGTCTAAAGTACTCAAAAGAGGGCATTGCTTTGTGCGCTCCCATTCAAACCTCTTTTTGTACTGCTTCCAATCAGTTTTTTTCAAGTTCAGTCTGTGATTATTGGACTGGAGTGGAAGGAGGAACACATTATCCCTTTCATGCTGAACCTCCATTACAATAGCTTGATTATCACTATCGTAGGGAAGAGTTTGCAATTTCCGTGACGGAGTCTTCAATTTGAACAAGAGTCTTGCATCAGCTATACACAGGTCCAAGTATGAATTGGCCCTCGGCAGTGTGGGGGATTCTGGCCCATATATATGACATTTGAAGTCCACTTGATGCTGTGTTATCCACGATTGCAGGAATACACCCCTTGGATTGCTGGTGGCGTTCAGCCATGTTGTGTGCCGTGCGTTTAAATCGCCAGCAAGAATGTAGTAGTTATTTGGTCGATGGAGCTCAAGAAGCTCAAAAAGTGCTTGAAACTCTTTCTTGAACTTTGACTCCTTACCACTAGCAGCATATGCAGAAATGACATAGAGGTTATCCCCACCAAGCAATGGTATTTAAATACAAGAGACTTCTATACATTCAAAGTCCTCGAACTCGGCCCTTCTTATTTGTTTGAACCGATAGGATCTCCGCACAAGAATTCCAGTGCCACCAACATTTTCGCTAGATTTCCTATCATTTCTCACAAACTCTAAGTCCGTGAATGTTATAGAGTGCCTCGAATTGAGACGGGTTTCTGTGAGTAGAAGTATGTCAGGCTTTTTTTTGACAACAAAGCCTAGGAGGTTCGCACGTCGATGAATGCTGGCAATTGAGTTGACATTGATAGAGATGAGACGAAGGTAGTCACCAAGCACGCGTTCGGCTACCACATTAGAACTAGTCATAGTTCAGTCCCAACTCCGCTGAAATGAGAGTTAATACATTACTATGAAGTTGCAAAATATTACTTAAATTAGTGATCTGCTCCATCATATTGGTCATCAGTTTTTGTGTTGTAGCAGGCGTGTTGTCAATTGGATTCACTGTGCTCTCAGGTTGGCGAATGTCTTTTACTACATCTGTGAAGCTAATTCCTGTTTGTGTAATTGAGGTGGCCGCTCTTGGAGTTGATGCAGGTATTGGAATGCTTGGAGGTTGCTTTTTTGCAAGCATTTGTTGCACTGATGTTTTATGTTCCACGCAACCACGGTACGATGCTGGATGCCCAAAGGTGTTACAGTTAACAGAGAAAACTTTTGACGTCATCTTCTTTTCGAAGAGCGCATTTTCCAGGTTCATGCGACTTGTCGCACTTCACACACCTGTACTTCATTCCGTAGTTCACTGCTGCATGTCCAAACCGTTGGCATCTGTAGCACTGGCCGACATCACTTTTTATTTTAGCTTTTCGACCCAAATTACTTGGTGATTCAAATATCGAACGTTTCGTAGATCACTCACGGATGTGTCTTGCGTAACTTGGAGTAAATATAAGGGTAATATTTTACCCTCCAAAATTGACCTCCTCGTGTTGAATTATTTCACACTGAAAATTTTTATTTTTGAGTTTTGCCGCATTAATTCAGCTTTTATTTCCTCCGGGTTTTCACCAGCACTAAGCCCTTTAATAATGAAGGACTGTAGTTTTTCGTCTGCCGGTGTGTATGTGAAGTACGGTGGTTCTGCTTTTTTCAACACTTCTTTCACTTTGTTAAAGTCACTTTCAGTGTTCACTTTCAGTGTTCACTTTCACTTGTGTCTTCGACGCACTAATCCTTTTAATGTTGAAATCATCAATTTCACAACATTCTTTTATTAGTTTAATTAAATCACCAGAGCCCTGGTTGAACGTGTTTATTGGTGGTGGGCGCTTCACTTTTTTGTTTTTAACCACGTTTTCACTTTTTTCTTTGTTTTCTTTAATAATTGTTTGTCTTCAACACTTTTCACTTCGATTTGCATTTTATTTTTGTTTTTCTTTGCCAAAATTGTTAATTTGTCTTCAACACTTTTCACTTCGATTTGCATTTTATTTTTTTTTCTTTGCCACTACTTTTATGAACTCTGGGGAATCGGTATCACTGTCGATGGCATCGGTGATATCGATTTCACAGGGTTCATCGTTCTCAAGAGCTTCTCCGCAATCACTTTGAAACCGATCGCTTCCCGATCTATGTTGGGCTTTAGAGCCAGTTTTCTCATAATTTTTCGCGTTAACGCGAAGTGTTTCGTTCTCCTTTTTTAATCTTTCGATTTTGTTTATTAAGAGCTTAATTTTCCCGTTCCTTTCTGTCACAAGGTTTGGTTTCACATTAATCTTCTTTCTCTTTCCCGCTACCACATGTTTACTAATTTCTTTGCCCTTCGTCATATTTTATTTTTCCAACTTGTGTCCATTTCCACATAAAAAAAGGTTGCACTTGCACGTGAGTTAATAAAAGACGTTTTTCTTTCATTGTGCAGACTTTATTCCATGGCGATTGGAATTCAAGTGACTTAAAGTGCTTAATTCTACTTATAATCTATGCATCTACCAAACATCATACGATGCATCGCATTGCTTATCTAAGCAAATTTCTTTTGTGCACAAGTATTATGCACAGACGTTACGCAGTCAAAAAGGTAATTAAACACCATGCATATTCCATTCATTATACATACATTGTATGGAAATGCTGATGTGTACAAAAAGAAAGTCAAATGTTATTATCAATTTTTTTAAGTATTTATGCTAGTCTACCTATTCAATGTCTTTTATATTTTCTCTATCTTTTATTGTTAAATTATGTAGAATCAGAAATGAATGATTTACTTTAGCGTCTGGGTATAGTATGATTGAGTTTGTGAATTCTGTAATCGAATTATTGTACATGACATTTTCTACACATATAAAACAATTTGAGAAACATATTAATATTGTTTGATTTTCGTAAGTGTATTTTCTTTTGTTGCAAGTATGATTTAATGTTCCAGAAAATCTTTCTACGATTATTAGTCCTGGTTGTGGATATTTTCTGTTAGGTACTGAATTATTTGAATATTGTAAATATATGCCTTTTTTTTATTGCAATTCTCTTAGGTATATCTAGCACTAGGTTTCGATTGGTCGTTATTGGCTTTACGTTGGTTGCAAGTTTAAAAGTTCTGCTGTTGTTAGCATGCTTTTCGCCATTAAGCCTACTCGTGCAGATTGAATGTTGTCCATGATTTTCTCGATCTCAACCTGGAGTGTGTTGAGTTGTAAAGTAAAGCTGAGTTCGCCTACTGATGTTGCTATTGCTGACATGTTGGCTGAAAGAATTCTGTTTAGGGCCACAGTTTGATTCCCTAATTCGAATAGAATTTTCTGTACGTGATCGTTGACTTGGATTTGTTGCTCCATTTGTTGTAGGAAGTTCTCTTCAATTGCCTCGATATGTGCCTCAATTTGAATTTTGTCCTCGTGCCCCATGGTACCGAACAAATGTTTGGATAGCTTGCCAATTACTGGAAATAATCCCATGTCCCATACGCTGCGCTTAGATGGGTTGTGGTTTGCGTTGTTTAAGTGTTGTCAAGTGTTCAATTTGATTTAATTTGGCTGCTAGCTGGTTCATGAAGGCTGCTGTTGAGCACTTGCTAATTGTTTCAGCGATGCTGTTGAATGTTTTTTCGATGGCGTGGGGCTCGATTACGTGGTATACCATTTTGTATCCTTTGATTATCTGTACTTCTCTCCATTTGATGATCGCATATCCTTTCGAGTTGTCTATTGGCTGTTTTTCAATAAGTTGTGGTTTAACTGTAACTATAACAAAAAGGTATATTAAATGTTGAAATATTTTCATTATGAGAATAACTGTTTCTCGAGCTCCTTTGCTTTTGATTAGTTGGTTACTTGGGTTTTTAATTGTTTTTATTTCGTCGTTCGAAGTTTTTCGCGAATTCCCTTTCCTTTTCACTTTTAAGTTTGCTTATTATGTTTTGTATAAATTTTTTCGCGGATGGGTGTATGCCTTTCAAGTAATGATACGGAATGTCTATTTTTAGTGTCTTGGTACCCTAATATTGCTTAATAAGCTTAGGATGCACTTTTTCTTGTTTAGTTATATTAAAGTTATTTTTTATTTTATTCACTATATATCTATTAGGTTGTCTCTTATTTCTGTGCAATTTGTCCGGTTTATTTAACACTAATTGATTTCCACTTAGATTTGGGAGTTGCACTCTGTTTTTATTATATTTCCTTGCACACTGTTGTTTATATTTATTCAATGTTTCCTTCACCGTGGTCCAATTGACTGTGTGGAGTTCGACTTCCGCTGGTGTACACTTATGTGATACATGATAAGCTCTGTTGTAGGCATCCGTCGCTATGCGCAGTATTTCTTCTGCAGACAAGTGTGTGTCTTGGGCTCTAATTATTCTTATTATTTCGCTTAAGGTTCTATGGGCAGCGTTGATATCCGTGGTTCCATTGTGATTATTCGGAGACGTAATATGATAAGTTATTTGCTGTTGTTGCAAGAATTTGATGAAGATATGATTGTCATAGTCGTTTTCCATACATACATGTACGGCTTTTGCCCAAGTGTCGAATATTTTTTTCAATACTGCAATTTGCATCATCATGTTGTTGTCCTCTATGTAGTGTGATAATAGAAATTTTGAGAATCTGTCCATGATGGTGAAGTACATGTTTTGATCAATCGTAAAAACATCGAAAACGATTTCTTGTTTCGGTTGTTCTGGGATGGTTAATGGGATGTATTCGTATTTAGGTCTATTCCTCTCGTACTTATTTTTCTGGCAAATAATGCAATTTTTAATCATCTCCTGTATATATTTCCTGGCCTTCGGGAAATAGTAGTTTTTGTAGAACTGGTGTAGATTTTCCCAACATCCTCTATGGTATCCCTTAATATGGTTCTTGGTGATGATTTTATTAAACTCGGTTCTTTTGTTATTGTTTGTGTCAGGATATTAGTTCTTGTGAAATTGTTAACTTTGTTTGGGAATAGGTTTATAATAATGTTTTGTAATTTACAAAATTGATTATCCTGTTCTATATATATTCCGTGCTTTTGGTTCGGATTGACGTTCTCTTTTACCCATTCTGTAAGTTTATTTTCGTCGTTTATTAGTTCATCATTAATTGTGTACACATTATTGTTAAATTGTTTAGTTTTGGTTAGTACGCGTCCCCATATTATTTGGTTTTTGTATTGGTTTACTGGGTGATTTTTCATAACAACTAAGGGGTTAGGATTTTCATCGTTGGTGTACCTCGTTGCGTGTCCTGAAATGTTATCGATTGATTTCTGATCTGGGTGGTCTTGATAGGTAATCTGCTACAACGTTCGTTTTACCTTTGAGGTATTTAATTTCATAATCAAAGTCTGTTAGCTGTTGCTTCCAATGAAATAATTTAGAGTGTTGGTCTTTATGGTTTTCCAGCCATTGCAGAGGCTTGTGATCGGTTTTGATGATAATTTGACGTCCGTAAATATAATGACGAAACTGTTTTAATGTCCATATTATCGCGAGCAGCTCCTTCTCAATTGTCGAGTAATTTCTTTCAGCTTTGTTTAACGTTCTTGATACGTAGCCTATGGGTCGCCCTTCCTGCTCCACAGCTCCCCCTATTGCATAGTCTGATGCATCTGTTGCTATCTCCAATTTAAGGTTGTAGTCGGATGTCTTGAGAACTATGTCCTCAGTCAATATACTTCTTAGTTTGTTAAAGGACTGTGGTCTTTCCGTAACGCATTGGTCAACGGCTCTGCTATTTTGGCAACGTTTCGGATGAATTTCCTATAATATCCACCTAGCCCTAAAAACGATCGCAATTGTTTTATGTTTTTGGGTATTTGCGCCTCCTTTATTTTGAAAACTTGGAAAAACTTGCATGTCTCTAGCTGAATGTGAAATTCGTGTTTGCGTATGATTTTTAGCCCTTTTTTGTGTTGTCGACTTAAGTATGGCGTCTAAATATACCACGCATTTATCCGGTATAAGATCGTTCAACATATAATTGACCGCTCTCTGGAAGGTTGCAGGTGCTGTGCACAAGCCAAATGGCATACGTGTGAAATGATAATGCCCAAAGGGTGTGAAAACGCTGTTTTTTCCTGGTCTTCTTTCCTGATATTAATCTGGTGATACCCGCGTGCAAGGTCTAACGATGTGAAGTACGTGCAATTTCCCATCGCGTGAAGGTTACCCTCCATATTTGGTACAAGATAACGGTCTTGCACTGTTATGTTATTTAGCTTCCCAAAGTCGATTACTAAACGGTGTCTAGGTTTCCCATCTCAACCTGGTTTTATGCTAACAAGGCAGCAAGGTGCACTATATGGTGATTTTGAGCTAACTATGATCCCCAAGTCTAGTAACTCCTATACTTGTTTTTTAGGTAAATTTTTCGAGAAAAATTTACCTATTGCGGAGAGCATCATATATATATATATATATATATATATATATATATATACATGGGATATAACGAAATTTGTGACCACGCTAGAGGTTGCAATTTTGCTTCGATTTTCACCAAATTTTCAGGAAAGGTGTATTGGGTAATTATCTCGGTTAAGTTCGTGAACCAGCTATATCGGCCGGGCAAAAACAAAATGGCGGTCATTTTAGACGAAAAATCGTGATTTCTGTGCTGACCAAAGTATAGCTCCAATTTGGATGAAATTTGGTAGAAAGGTTCATTGAATCCAAAGTCGGTACGGCAGAAACGAAGTGGCGGCCGCTCAAAGGTCGAAAAACGTGCAAAATTTTGTTGTTGTAATAGTGATCAAAGCTTTCAACAGATTTTCATGAAATTCGGTAGTTTGATAGAAATTATAAGCATCTAGAGAATTACTTAAAAAACTGGAGGTCAGGTTGCAAAAAACAAAATGGCGGCCAGTTGAAGGTCAAAATTTCAAAGGCTTTTAAAAGTCGCACTTTTGATCCGACGTATATGAAACTTGGTTCCAAGATAGACATTAGTTACACCTACAGTCTTTGATATTTTGGTGATCATGCATGTGCAAATTTCAAAATGGCGGCCGTTTAAATATGCGTTTTTTCATGTTTTTGTGGCCCTCTAGCGGTCACATTTTCCAACGGATTTTGATGAAACTTGAGATTATGAATCTCTGTACTATGTTCTTGTATTTTACAGAAATGAAAAATAAAAAAGTCGAAAATTTAAAGCCTAATATTTTTAGCTGCCATTTTCTTTAGAAATTGAATTATTTTGCCCTGTCAGGAGTGAAACTCCTATTTGAACGAGATAGTACATTGATTGGTGAGGTTCTAGCATATAAAGATTTAAAATAATCCAAAATCAAAATCATGCATTCAAAATGGCGGCCCCCAAAGGTCTGAAGGCAAGCGCAATTCGTTATTTTAGTGCCAACTGAAATAATGAATATTTTTCATGGAAACGTTCTAAATGACTTTACTTAAAAGAACTTATAAACCAGATCATTTTTAAGATATTGTATAATATTTTTAACAATACCCTAAAAGATTATAAAATCGCAACTTGTCTGTCTGTCCGTCCCTCCGCCCGTTTGTTCGTGCGTCATAACAAGTTTTCTCGCAAACCACATGAGCTAGAATGAGGAAATTTTCTACGTAGGTCAAAAGTGGTGCCTCTTGAAATTTGCAGTGCAAGAAAATATTTTAAGGTATTTAAGGGGGGTCTCCCCATACAGGCGGGTCTCCCCATACAGGGGGGTGGCATACAATGTTTTTTATTTCTGTAGCCCTCAAGCAGCCAAGGTTCTCAACAGATTCCGTTGAAACTTGAAATTATAAGTTATTAAGGCAAGTTAATTTAATTTAATTATGCAAATCGAATGACAAATAAAACAGTCGAAAATTTACAGCTTAATATTTTTAGCAGCCGATTTTAATAAAAATCGAAATGACGGCCCTCATAGCTCAGAAAAAAATTGAAAATGTATATATTAATGGCAATGCAAGTGCTGATTAAACTTTTATGGAAATCTTTTGAAATTAACTATTCGAGCTATTTAAGCCTTTGTGTGGTTACCACTGTGAACTGAGTAAACAGCAAATGCGAGAAGGGCGAAACCGGTATTTATATGTTTACAACAATTTATGATCCGCCGATTTTTAATATGTAATCCATACGCGTGCAACTCAATTTAATTAGCAAAATATTTGCGCCCCGATAAAAGGTCGCTAAAAACGAACGTGGCCAGGTTTTTTTTATGTTAATAGATACCCATGTGGTACTACGAAAATATCAGAAAGAAGTTTAGTAGTAGGCAAGCCAAATTCTTTTTCGAAACTTTACGCTACGAGAAATTTACCTTTTCGGCTGATGCTGCCAACGGGGATTTATTTCAATTCGCCCTGTAGTGAGATAGGTGCCCTGTATGGTTTTATGTAGATTGGATCATCGCTCGTGAGTTTGATTTCATGTTCCAAAATATCTGTAACCGTAATTTGTTCATTCTTGTCGTAGATTACGTCCTTAAATTCTTTCAGTAGTTTCTTCACTTCATGAATTTTTTCTGTGTTGAGGTTTTGATACAAATTTTGCTAGATTAGCTCGTCTTGAGTCTTCGTTTGCGCAAACTGGTTGATTTCTTCCTCCGTTAAAGTATTTTCCTTCGTCGGTTCTGGTTCCTGATCCTTTGGTTTCAGAACGCCTTTGCACGGATGAATTGCTAGTTGCAGTTTATGGATTATGTCCATACCTATTATAGCATCGTAATGTCGGCTAAATGTATCAATTATTTTGAAGGTTAGTTTTTCCGCAACTTCAGGATTAATGAATGACGCTGAGCATGAAGCATATGTATCCCCACTTATGGTTGTCAATTTTACACATTTTGAATCACGTATCGGCAATTCGTTAGGGTATTTCATTATAGATACCACTGCTCCAGGGTCAAATAGAATTCTAATGGGTCTATTATTTTCGACGATACGGGTTTTGATTATGGGTAGTTTATTTTTTAAGTCAGTTGATTGGTAACTTGTGTAATAATAGTTGTAAGCCACGTATTTGTTCTGGTATTTCTTCCTGTGTTAAATATTTTCCACTGACATTCGCGATATGTGCGAGTTTTCGTTATTTGATTTGCGAGTTAGGTGTGATTTATCTACATCTATTTGGTTATTGTCGTTTTCCCGGTTGTTGTATTTATTATTATGTTTATTATCCCCGTTTTCTTGCGGTTTATATTCTTTTTTGTCGGAATTATTTCCTTTGTTATAATGCGCTTCGCGTTTATAATTTTGGTTGTATCCTTTATCTTGGTTGTTATATTTGTTATTATTGTCCTTGGTCTAATTGTTTGAATAGTTTTTATTGTTGTTGTTTTATTTTTTGTTATGGTTACTGTTTTCATTTTTATCGTTTGAATTACGACTTTGCTCTATTTTATTCAAAATATCTGGTCTTTTCATTGAGGTGTCAAATGCTGAATAAATGTCGTTACAAGCCATTACTAGTGCATATTGTCCTGTAGTTAGTTGATTTCTGAATTGATTATAAACAAATTGTTTATTCTGTTTTATTGTATAACCGGAATCTGGTTCCGTAGATGATCTAATATTTAGATCATCTAATTGGTCCATTAAATAATCGTAGTAGTCATGTAAATTTTTGAAGTCTTTTACGCTACTTTTAACAACATTTGCCATTATTGCCACGTGTTCCTGGTGAATTCTGTATTCTTGGAGTAATGTCTTACGCACCCTCAACCAATCTTTACCTCCTCTACGCACCACTTTTTGTGCTCTACCAAGAACGTGTGTTGAAATTTCGTATCCCAAAATGTCGATGTCGGTTTGTTCGAGTCTTTTTGCCTCTGCGACTAACTTGTCGACGATTTCAACCCATTGTTGCACTTGGATTTGTTCTGGATCTCCGTTGAAATTAGGAAGCTTTTCTATTTTCTTTGAAATGTTTTCGGATCTCGCTTTTTGCTCCACTGTAGTTATTTCACTACTTGGTCCTCCTGTCGCCATAGCGTTCCCAGAATGATTTTCCAGTGTTTGTACCACGAATTCCTGCTCAAAGGATTTGATGAGTTTCTCTACTTCATCCTCACTGCAATCACTTTCGTTGATTGTTTCTAGCTCATCGTTAACTTCTAGCATTTAGAATTTGTGTGTACTAACCAGGTTTTTGTACATTTCCTGATAGTAATGAATGTTCTCTAATTCTGAATGTCTTGTATGACGTACAACGTTCACTTCGGGTTAGTTAGTTTTACACTTGTTAGGATTATTTATATATAGTTGTTATTATTATTAGTCCCGTGTGTGCGGTTTACTTCGATTTTAGTTAAGTAATTTTACCCCGATTATAGACGAGATAAAGTTAATAGGGAAATTTAGAAATCGGGTTATTGTATTAATTCTTTCCGATATTTCCTCTTTAAATTGAATTATTTATTTCGGAGCGATATATAAGTTTTATCGCATTATACTGTTTATAATTACTAAACACTGGTCACACGATATAGCATAAATCCCAGTTGTACAATTTGATATAAACCGATGCAATTATTGCGAAAAATATTCCGCTTATATTTTCCGTTTCCGGCTGCACCAATTTATAAAAGACGTTTTTCTTTTATTGTACAGACTTTATTCCATGGCGGTTGGAATTCAAGCGACTTAAAATTCTTAATTTTACTTATAATCTATGCATCTACCAAACGTCATACGATGCATCGCAAGCTTATCTAAGCAAATTTCGTTTGTGCACCAGTATTATGCACAGACGTTACGTAGTCAAAAAGGTAATTAAACACCATGCAAATTCCATTCATTATACATACATTGTATGGAAATGGTGATGTGTACAAAAAGATAGAAAAAGATACAAAAATGTTATTATCAATAACACGTGCTCAATTTTTCACACGCACTTCATAATCATGCATTTGCGTCTGACGATTTCGCGCAAAATCTACACGACGGCAAATTATATTCACCCTTAAAAAAAATCGTTATGCATACAACGCGGAGCTGAAAAAGGCACAAGTGCTTTTCGGCAGAACCGCTCACGAGAACGTTCACAAGTGAACTCGACGAGAACCGGTAGTTCCAGTATGGTATGGCCGTTGACAAATGACTATCAACTAGTTCCCTATCATGAGTGCCAAAAAGTCATTCTTTCAGATCGCCACACCCTTTCCTCTGCCCCTACCACCATTATGCCTTCGTGGAACATGCACAACATTGCGGTTGATGGGCATGCAGTAGCGCTCTATGTATCTACTTTCCATTCACCCAATATGGTATGGCTGTTGACAAATATCACGCATCTTGCCCATTACTATTATGAGGAAAACAACTAGTTCAGTTCAAAGCATCTCTTCCCTTCCTATAGTTGCTTTAAAGATCAAATATTCCATCGAGCTTGAAAGCCCTGTCAAAGTCAAAGTCATAAGCGCTTTATTTAATACTAATTGTTATAAATTTTAAAAGAATATAAAGCAGATTCCAAACAATAACAATAAAAAACTTAATGGCCCAAATGGCTCTCTAAATTTATACGTTATCATTAACACATTTCATCAAAAAAACTATAGCAAATTCAATTAATTAAGATTATTACATATTTCGAGAATTCAATTGGAAAAAAGAGAAAAAACCAACCAACACTATCCTAAATTATTTATAATTTAAACGCAACAGTGAAACTTTGATCCCAAACCTAATATTTTGTAACTTATTTCTAATAAAATGCAATCAAAAACTTTATCTTATACTAAAAAAATTATATCACAATGTTCCTAACCTAAGCGTTTAATCTTATCTCTAACGTAATTAAATAAACATAACATATACCTAACCTATTCCTTATTTTTAACACGAATAAACAACAACACTAAATGTAGCAATAATGAGCTGAAACTCAAAAAACTAAATAACGAAAAAAACAAAAACTAAAAAAAACACGAATAATTTAGACATTGTCATTCAGCCACCAATACCTGGATTGCGCCTTCTCTATTCGATCAGCTTCAACGAATCTAGCAAATGAGTATCTTCATTGGAATTGTTGGTCTCGTGAACTCAAATTCGGAGGATATTTTATCTTCTTATCGGTGGCCCGTCGATATATGTGATATATGACTGGGACGCCGTCAGAATCAAAAACATATCGATTCATGTCCAAATGCACGAATGCTTCTGGAGGAATGAAGCCAGTAGCGAGGCAAGTCGCTATATACCCGTCTGTAGGGTGGAACGGCTGTGAAATCCAAGGGTTTTCACTCACAGTCACAGATCTTGCGATATGATTCCGAAGAAGTCTCATTATGAAGATATCGACCCTCGTCACTTCAGCAGTTTGATAAATTCTTCTATTCGATATATAATGTTTCCAATCCGTCTCAGGCTTTCTGTACAAACCAGTACATGCACGACGACATTTCCTTTCAAAAACTCTTAATTTTTCCATAGTACTAGCACTCTGGTTGTACCAGATCTGACATTTATATGTCAAAACTGGTCTAACCAGGGTCTTGTAACAGATAATTTTGACCTTTTGAGCAATGTATTTGGAATGAAAGAGTTTTCGTGGAGCCATGACTACTTTTAGTGCCTTACTGAGCATGATTTTCACATGTTCAGTATAGTACAGATACTGATCGAGATGAACACCGAAGTATCGAACACAGGATTTATGTGGAACTCGTTCTAAACTACCCTCGCTAGCCATGATGTGGAAATCTTTCCAATTACGTTTCAAGTCTTGACTGACCCCCTGCAGAGTTGTCAGAAACAAGATTGTTTCACACTTTTGCGCATTGATTTTCATTCGCCAATTGTCAGTGCACAGCTGCACATCATTGAACATTTTTTGGAGATTACTCTGAACTATTGTAGCTTTTCGGTCAGCAAACGCTACCAATGATCGCATTGGCGAGACGTTAAAATAAAAGCCGTTCAATAGCTTGCGAATGAAGATTGAGAAGAGCAGAGGCGCAGTAACTGTTCCCTGCTGTAGACCATTCAAGACCTTGAATTCGCGCCTTGTTGTCAGATTTCCATCAGTTACAACAAACGATTTGCCGTATAGGATATTACACATCATGGCGACAAGGTGTCTGATAAACTTGTCCTGAAGGAGTTTAAAAATTAGTCCATCTAACCACAACGTATCGAAGGCTTTCTCCATATCAATGAGACATACTCCAACACATTGTCTATCATTTAGGTTCCAACAGATGTCTGAGGTTACTTTCGTTATTGCATGTGTGGTCGAATGCCTGGCACGAAAACCAAATTGGCAATGCGGCATCAACTCATTTTCCTCTATGTGGGCGTTTAATGCTCTGTTGAGTATCACTTCAAACACCTTGCTGATGTTAGGCAGCAAGCTGATTGGGCGATAGCTTTTCGGGCATGAAGATTCTTTTCCTTTCTTCAAGATTGGAAATACCTTAGCCATCTCATTTGGGAAATATGAATTGCTCAACATTTTGTTGAACAATATGCAATAATTTCTAAAAGCAACCTCCGGCAAATGTCGGAGAACTACATTTGAAATACCATCAGTACCACATGATTTCTTGTTGTTTATCCTGCGAAATATGAAACATAGGTCTTCATAGCTGACAAAATAATCAATAAGATTCAAGCTCGGTATGAGGTCAGATGTTAATATTTCATTGAAATGAAGAATCGATTGGCCGCTCAGGCTCGATTTGAAGTCGGAAACTCTTGCTTCAACGACCTCTGAAAATATTTCATTCCCTCTCTCAGGGCTTGGTAGATGAACCAATTAAAAATGTGTTCCAATCAGGGCAAGTTTATCCAACCCTTCACAAATAATCCTGTTTCCATTTCTATCCGGAGTCGTACTATCAATTTCGATACCAGCCCCACCGAGAAGATTTATCTCATCACTAGTGACTTCAAGATTCGATACCTTCACTCGAGACTTCTTGCGGAATATGCTATTCACTTTCGCGAACACGCCGTCTGGGTTCTGTGGGCTAGTACCCCTCAATTTTTCCGCCCATTGATTGCTGACCTCACTCCTGAAGTATGACCGAATTAAGTTCCGGACATTCTTCAGATGTAATTTCAACAAAGACAACGAGGGATGGTTGTAGTCCAAAAATCGTCGATAAATATTGTTGACGCGTGTGAGAAGGAGGCTTTTCAATCTTTTCAACCTTGCAATGGTTGGTGTTTCATATCCTTCCATATTGTTTCGATGTTTAATCTTTGGAACTACTTTCTCAATCGTTTCCAACGTCAGCTTCTCTAACTTCGACAAATAGGCATCTAATTCATCGTTAGTTAGATTCCTGTCATTAGGAACCATTGAACAAGAGTTGCCACCATCAGAAGGGGGACATTGCTTCTGGTACTCGCGATTAAACTACTTTTGAAACTTTCCCCAGTCTGTTATTTTGAAATTCAACCGATGATTTTCATGTTGAACTGGAATGAGGAAGAAATCATCCCTGTGATGATTGATTTCCATTACGATTGCGTTATGGTCGCTATCATAAGGAAGCACCTGCAGTTTCCGTTGAGGACTATTAAAGCTGAATTCAAGTCTTGCGTCAGCAATGCAAAGGTCCAAATATGAATTTGTCCTAGGGTATGTTGGAAACTCCGACCCATATAGATTGCACCTGTATTCAATTTGGTTCTCTGTTATCCACGATTTCAGGAATACACCTCTTGGATTATTGGTGGCGTTCAGCCATGATGTATGCTTGGCGTTCAGGTCACCAGCAAGAATATAGTAGTTATGCAGCCTGTTCAATTCGAGTGTTTCAAACAAGCAATTGAGCTCCTCCTTGAGCTTGAGAACAGTTCCACCAGTTGCATAGGCAGAGATAACGAAGAGGTTATCCCCACCTGGCAGTGAGATTTTGATAACGGACACTTCAAGGGATTCAAAGCTTTTGAATTCGACTTTTTCAATATTTTGGAAACGATAGGGTCTTCGAACCAATATCCCGGTGCCACCTCCCCCATCACCTGTTACCCTATCGTTTCTTACGAACTCAAAATCCTTGAATCTCATGGAGTGCCATGAACTGAGGTGGGTTTCGGTGAGAAGCACGATGTCAGGCTTTTGTCTGGCAATGAATTCAAGGAGATAATCACGCCGATGTAAAGTAACAATGGAGTTGACGTTGATCGAGATGAGACGAATCCTATCCGTGGGAATGTGGCTGGATGACAACTTATTTTGAGGCATTTGAAAGCCCTAAACGCTGAAAAACAATGTTAATTTTCGAATCTTGTTTATCGATTCGCTCCGATAAGGAATTTAATTGTTGATAAATTTTAAAGAGCAGCTCATTATTGCCACTTACATTATTTATTTTATTTACATTGTCTGCTGGTCCTCTCGCAGCAAGTGCAAATGACACCCCGGGCTTGACGAAGTTGGTAGGTATCACACTGTGGTGTGCTTGACTTTGTTTTGGAGTTACTTTAACCTTTGCATCTTGATACCGGGGGCATCCTCGATATGATGCTGGATGACCAAAGGCACCGCAGTTCACACAATATAGTTTTTCTTTTGGCTCCGCCTGAGCCAATTTGCACTCGCCGGGAGCATGAATGTCTTTGCATTTGACACACCTATATTTCATGGCGCAATTGGCAGCCGAATGCCCGAATCTTTGACACCTGTAGCACTGGTTGACCTCACTTTTCTGGAGGCGTTTCCACCTCACCACGCGGAAGTTCAAGTACCGTATTTTCTGTAGGGCACTCGCACTACTTTTGCTGGAAATCTGGACTAAGTAGTGAGGCAAGTTTTTGCGCTCCACAATCGATCTCCTCGTTGCAAAATTTTTAACTGAAATAAACTGTACTTCTGGTGCAGCTTCTTGGAGCACTTGAAGGAGATCGATTGTGTCCTCACCACAGTCCAGACCCTTCAATAAAAAGGTTTGGTTCTTTTCGCTTTTCGGGGTGTACGTGAAATGCGGAACATCTCCAGAATTTAAGGCACTTTTTGTTGCCTGGAAATCAACCAGCGACTAAGTCCTTCTTGTCAACTTATCGGCATTGACTCTTTTTATCTGCAAATCTTTTAGTTTATTTTTGGCTGCCAAAAGCCGAACCATATCTTTGCCCGTTTGCCCAAGCACATTGATTGGTGAGACTTTTTCTATTTTTTCATCAATCTTAACGGACGGACCAGCAGACAAAAGTTTTGGTTTTTTCTCCCGATTTTTAACTCTAAGATATTCAATGAAATCATTATCTAATTTTGACGTTTTACCTGTATCCTCTTCAACGTTCATTGTTTCTTCCAAACCAGCTAGCGCTGCATAATAATTTCTGCTTTCGTTTGCTCCTCCTGCGCTGAGGACATCCTCTTGATTAGCTTCTTCCTGTGGCTTTTTAATTTTCTTCTCTTCGGTTTTTCGGTTTGCTTGTCGGCTTTTCTTGCTATCTTTATCCTTGTTGAACGTTAACGTTCCAACAAGTGCTTCTAAAGATTTAACTCGAAGCTTGAGTTCTTCATTTTCTTTTTCGATTCTTTCAGCTTTCTCTTTTTCTTGGATAAGCTGTTCGATTTCCATAACCGATAGGATTGTCGGGTTTTGTTATTGATTCTCGTATTTTCTTTTAAGTTTTTTTTCGCCCATCATCATTGGCGATGGGCATGGTCCTTCCGATTGATGGCTGAGGCCATCGGGCTCCTCCATCTCGTTGCTTTCGCAGCGAGACTAGAGGGAATGTTCTCAGACCGGGACTTCCCTTGAACGTATTTCCACTTTTGATATTTCTTCAGGAAATGAATTTCAAGTATTCGATAAATGCTCGAATAATTCGACGGTGATGGTTTTCCCAATAAAATCAAAATTTGCTTCTGACTGGCTCGTAAAAAAATATTGCAATTGTTTGAAACAGACTTTTGCGAAAAATTAATTAATTTTTAAAATTAATGACAGGAGCGATTAAAAACACGTCTACACGCAACGAGTGCTAGACGAAGAATATTTACTCTGACTCTTATATATATTATATAGATACATGTTGATAGATTAGGCTTTGAATTACTTATTTGTTCCAGTGTACTTACATCGAGAAAAATTATGCAATTTCAATCAACAATGATCATTTTTATACAAATCTTGTTCAAAATAACTTATATACGAGTATATTTGAGAAGCGATCTTAAATGCCATAATTTATTGCGAATCACATTCACAATAAAATAAGAAGTTCCAAATGCCAATACATATGTAGAACATAACTGTAACATTTTGACTACCTTGCATATTTTTTTTTTTTTTTTTTGTGGTAGGGAGGTGAAGGCATTTATGCCCGCCGAGTCTGGCAGTGTGGGACTCCCATGGAGGATACCTTTGGACTACCCACTAAACACCTCCCCTGTCAATCTGAGAACCTAGCCTGGAACCGTTTGACACATTACTTCGGGCCAGGTCTCATTTTGTTACGCCGTGGGGCACCTTCAAGCTGGGGAGTCCCTTTCCTAGCGGGAGGGGAGGGGGGAAGAGGAATTGCCAGAAGAGCGATCCCCCAGCCCCAGTGCCTCGGGCTGTTGTGAGTCCCTTTTATATTTCAGGACTGCCCGAGCATAATGTGCCACCTAGTTCCATTTGTCAACCGATTCGAGCATCACCGCAACTATATTATCCGGGGTGAGCTCTCCCGTCTCCCTGTAGAGTTCCCTTCGCAGCCTGGCCCATTTCGTACACGCAAAAAATGTGTGACAGGCATTGTCCTCCTCTCCTGGGCAAAACCGACAATCGGGAGACCGTGACTTGCCGATCTTGTGCAGGTAAGACTGAAAACACCCGTGCCCGCTCAAAAGCTGGGTCAGATAGAAGTCAGTCTCACCATGCCTTCGATTTAGCCACGGTCTCACAACCGGGATGAGGCGCGCAGTCCACCTTCCCTTCGTGCAATTCCTCCAAGACTGCTGCCAATCGTTGAGCGAGCGTTGTCTCTCCTCGCGGATAACGATCTCCCTCGCATCCTCGTTTCGGCGCAGGTAAATAGCGCGGCGCTCTCTAGCAAGGAGGGCGACAGGTATCACGCCTGCAATCACTCTCACCGCCGAGTCGGAGACTGTTGGATACGAAGATGCAATTCTCAGTGCTCCTCTTCTCTGTACCTGTGCCAATCGTTTTCGGTATACCTCCTTGCTGAGAGCGTCGCCCCATACCTCTGCTCCGTACAGTAGCACTGACCCTACAGCACTCATCAAGAGGCGTCTTCTTGATGGGCTGGGTCCCCCTACGTTGGCCATAAGTCGACTCAGGGCCGATATTCCCGAAGCAGCCTTCTCAGCCGTTGCCCTGATTTGCTCAGAGAAACTCATCTTCGAGTCGATCAGTAGCCCCAGGTACTTCACCGCTGGCTTCGATTCGATCTGTATATCTCCAATACTGATCATCCTTACTCTAGGGATTCTCTTTTTTGTCAAGATGACCACTTCGGTTTTCTCCAGTGCTAAACTGAGCCCGCGAGCAGTCATCCAGTCCCTCACTCGGCGCATTAGCATACCTAGCCTAAGTTGCGCTTGTTCAACGGTGCGTCCAGCGACCAGAGCCGCAACATCATCCGCATAGCCGACCAAGCACGACTCATCTGGCATCTCAAGTCTCAGTAGCCCGTCGTAAGACACGTTCCACAGGTCCGGACCAAGGATAGATCCCTGGGCAACACCCGATGTTATTTCCATCCTTCGTTGGCCCTGTGTCGTGTCGTAGAGCAGGCTTCGGTCCTTTAGGTAGTTCCTCAAAAGCCGCATTAGATATTCTGGAACTTGAAAAGAGTTTTCCAGCGTATCCAGAATATCCACCCATCTAGCGGAGTTGAAGGCATTCCTGACGTCGAGTGTCACCAACAGGACGATCCGTCGCTTGGTGCGACTATATGCCTCTGCCTTTTGGACCGCGTTCACCACCTCTGCAATCGCATCTATGGTAGAACGTCCTGCTCTAAAGCCGTACTGCCGAGGAGATAGGTCCCCAGCAGCACGAATCGCGTCAGTGAGTCTTCCCTTGCATATTACTTACAATAATTTGCTATTTAGTTTTCCATTGAAAAACTTTAATTGTTAAATTTGGTAGTTGCCACAGGAACTTTGTTATTTCATTTTGTTTAGCGAAATAAAAGTGACAACAACGTAAAACAAAACCACGCCAACCTGATGTGAACAGTTTTATATCTATTATAGACATCGGAATCAGCGTCCGGGAGCATTCACTCGGGAAAGTTTTGAGTTTAAGTTCACGTTGATATCTCCTTTCCAGAATCGACTACTGATAATTTACAATTTCTTTTTTGTTTTAAAGAAGTATTCTTTTGCTTTTGAAAATTACGGGTAGCAAGGTATCATTTTCGTGACATAAACAAAACAGTATATACTTAAAACCATTACTTTCATTGTAAGATACGTTTATAAGCTCACATATTTTTCTAATACACTTTTTTG
Source organism: Odontomyia ornata (assembly GCA_963969285.1). NCBI lineage: Eukaryota > Metazoa > Arthropoda > Insecta > Diptera > Stratiomyidae > Odontomyia > Odontomyia ornata. Next base: position 175,089,122 of record OZ017742.1, read on the forward strand.
ACACTGGGTTAATATTCACAGTAAGAAGCCAACACAATCAATAGTAAGCTTATGTAAGGTTGCATATTTGGCAAGTGAAAACAATAAGCAAAAGGTACATGTGCCAACGACACGGGGTGTTCCCAAGCGGTCCCCCATCTAAGTACTAACCGCGCCCGATACTGCTTGACTCCGGTGATCGGCCGAGAACCGGTAGTTAAAGTTAAAGTTAAGTTAAAAAATTGCTTTATTTAACGGTTTTCATAGATACATTGCAATCTTAAATATAACCCTAAAGCTAAAGTTATTTCATTATAATTCTACTTAGTCCAATGGCCTCGAGGGCACTCAAGATGTTAATAGTTTCTTTTATTTTCGATTCATCTACATAAAATTCATATTATCGGATACTGGCTTGGCAAATTATGTTGTTGGAAAAACCCGCAGAAAAAAACCAACATATTTTCTATACTTAGACTAATCTTAAACCTAATCAACCCTAGCCTAACTTATAAACTAAAATGTTCAGGCACGTTAATCTATTTAAACATATAGGTATATATTCATTCACAAAAGTACATATATGCAGACATACACCCGCATATACATACATATATATTTTATTTTTAGGAAAGATTATAATCTTATTCTAAATGACAGTCTTTTAATTTAGGAAAGCATACGATTGGTAGGTTTTCATTGCAGTGAGAGCATATTATTTCCAGTGCTTACTAGTCGCCGTCCACCCACCAATATAGTGAATTACTCCTCTCATCCCTATCAATATCATCATACTTTGACGTGGAGTACCTCCATATATTGTTTTCAGCACCCTCGGTCAGGTTTGGGGCATATGTAAGCGTTTTGTCGGTATTCCTTCTGTAAACGTGGTATATCATAGGAAGACCTTCTGGATTCAGAATAAATCCTTTCTTGTCTAGGTATATGAAAACTTCTGGTGGAATGAATCCAGTGGCAAGGGTTTTCTCACAATAAGAAATGGTTCTGACGAGAAAAATGTCGATTCTTGGTATCTGTGCAATGTCATATATCTCCTGGTTTGAAACGTGGTGAACATATCCCGTCTCAGCCTTCCTATATACTCCCGTACATGCTCGCAAACACCTCCGTTCGAAGACCCTTAACTTTTCCATCATACTCGCGCTTTGGTTAAACCAGATAGGACATCCATATAGCAAGACTGGTCTAACCAAAGTCTTGTAGCAAATCAACTTGACCTCAGGATCAATATGCTTTGAGAAGAAGAGCCTTCGAAGGGACATGAATGCTTTGCGTGCTCGATCTAGCGCATTCCGTATATGTTGTGTATAGTATAGGTGCTGGTCAAGGTTCACTCCTAAGTATCTGACGCAAGTCTTGTGAGGAACTCTTTCTGAGCTATTTCTTCCTGCAACAATGTGAAAATCTTTCCAGTTGCGCTTTAGGTCCCGATTGGCCTTTCTCAGGGTGGGTCGAAACAAGATTGTTTCACACTTCTGCACGTTGATCTGCATTCTCCAGGTGCTCGTGTAGAATTGGATGTCATTGAATATATATTGGAAAGACTTTGGCTTTTTTCCAACGTTCTGGGAAGTATGAGTTGTTCAGCATGTTATTGAACAGTACACAATAGTCACGAATTGCGACTTCAGGCATATGCCGTAGCTCATTGTTAGGAATCCCGTCGATACCAGATGACTTCTTGTTATTAATTCGTCTGAATATGTCGACTAGATCTTCATATGAGACAAAATAATCCCCTAGCTGTTCATCAGGTATAAGGTGTGCCTTCAGCTTATCATTAAATTGGAGAACGGGCTGGCCATTCAGGCCTTCTTGGAAACGATGGACTGTTCTTTCCACAATATCTGTTAATCGTTCTCGTCCAACATTGTGTTTTGGTCTATGAATAGATTCGAATTGAGTGCCAATAATATGAACCTTCTGCATTTCATCAGTTACTACACGTTTTCCCTGCTCGTCAGGAGCCATTAGGCCTACGTTGATTCCAGCTTCAACTAGGAGAGACACTTCACTGCCCTCAATCTTCAAGGCTGGCACTTCTACTCGAGACTTCTTCCTAAATAGGTTGTTTACTTGCGAGAACATTATATCCGCATCCCGTGAAGATATGCTTTTTATTTTATCCGTGCACTACCTGTTGACCTCGTTCCTGTAGTTCTGTCGAATAAGATTTCGAACATTCCTAAGGATCGATTTCATCAAGTTCAGTGTAGGATGATTATAGTGCTGCAGTCGCCGATAAATATTGTTGATGCGGGTTAAGTGGGAGTTTTTCAGCCGTTTTAATCGTTTGATAATTGGCGTATCATATCCTTCCATGTTGTTTCTGGGTTTTGTTTTGGGAACAACTCGATCCATCGTGTCCAGCGTCATAGATTCCAACCTTGAAAGATAAGAATCTATCTCATCATTTGTTAAATTTCTGTCGCTGGGTGCCATAGTTTCGCTGTCTACAGTACTCAAGAGAGGGCATTGCTTGGTGCGCTCCCATTCAAACCTCTTTTTGCACTGCTTCCAATCAGTTTTTTTCAAGTTCTGTCTGTGATTATTGGACTGGAGTGGAAGGAGGAACACATTATCCCTTTCATGCTGAACCTCCATTACAATAGCTTGATGATCACTATCGTAGGGAAGAGTTTGCAATTTCCGCGAAGGAGTCTTCAATTTGAACAAGAGTCTTGCATCAGCTATACACAGGTCCAAGTATGAATTGGCCCTCGGCAGTGTGGGGGACTCTGGCCCATATATATGACATTTGAAGTCCACTTGGTACTGTGTTATCCACGATTGCAGGAATACACCCCTTGGATTGTTGGTGGCGTTCAGCCATGTTGTGTGCCGTGCGTTTAGATCACCAGCAAGAATGTAGTAGTTATTTGGTCGATGGAGCTCAAGAAGCTCAAAAAGTGCTTGAAACTCTTCCTTGAACTTTGACTCCTTACCACTAGCAGCATATGCAGAAATGACATAGAGGTTATCCCCACCAAGCAATGGTATTAAAATACAAGAGACTTCTATACATTCAAAGTTCTCGAACTCGGCCCTTCTTATTTGTTTGAACCGATAGGATCTCCGCACAAGAATTCCAGTGCCACCACCATTTTCGCAAGATTTCCTATCATTTCTCACAAACTCGAAGTCCTTGAATGTCATAGAATGTCTCGAATTGAGACGGGTTTCTGTGAGTAGAAGTATATCAGGCTTTTTTTCGACAACAAAGTCTAGGAGGTTCGCACATCGATGAATGCTGGCAATTGAGTTGACATTGATAGAGATGAGACGAAGGTAGCCTCCGAGCACTCGTTCGGCAACCACATTAGAACTAGTCATAGTTCAGTCCCAACTTCGCTGAAATGAGAGTTAATACATTACTATGAAGTTGCAAAATATTACTTAAATTAGTGATCTGCTCCATCATATTGGTCATCAGTTTTTGTGTTGTAGCAGGCGTGTTGTCAATTGGATTCACTGTGCTCTTAGGTTGGCGAATGTTTTTTACTACATCTGTGAAGCTAATTCCTGTTTGTGTCGTTGAGGTGGCCGCTTTTGTTGTTGATGCAGGTATTGGAATACTTGGTGGTTGCTTTTTTGCAAGCATTTATTGCACTGATGTTTTATGTACCACGCAACCACGGTACGATACTGGGTGCCCAAAGGTGTTGCAGTTAACACAGAAAACTTTTGTCTTGTCATCTTCTTTTCGGAGAGCGCATTTTCCAGGTTCATGCGACTTGTCGCACTTCACACACCTGTACTTAATTCCACAGTTTACTGCTGCATGTCCAAATCGTTGGTATCTGTAGCACTGGTTGATATCACTTTTTATGAGCTTTTCGATCCGAATGACTTGGTGATTCAAATATCGAACGTTTCGTAGGTCACTCACGGATGTGTCTTGCGTAACTTGGAGTAAATATAAGGGTAATATTTTACCTTCCAAAATTGACCTCCTCGTGTTGAATTGTTTCGCACTGAAAATTTTTATTTTTGGGTTTTGCCGCATTAATTCAGCTTTTATTTCCTCCGGGTTTTCACCAGCACTAAGCCCTTTAATAATGAAGGACTGTAGTTTTTCGTCTGCCGGTGTGTATGTGAAGTACGGTGCTTCTGCTTTTTTTAACACTTCTTTCACTTTATTAAAGTCACTTTGAGTGTTCACGTTCACTTGTGTTTTGGACGTGCTGATCCTTTTAATGTTCAAATCATCAATTTCACAATATTCTTTTATTAATTTAATTAGATCACCAGAGTCCTGGTTGAACGTGTTTATTGGTGGTGGGTGCTTCACTTTTTTATTTTTTACCACGTTTTCACTATTTTCTTTCTTTTCTTTAACATTTGGTATTCTGTCTTTAACACTTTTCACTTCGATTTGCTTCTCGTTTTGCTTTTATTTTTGTTTTTCTTTGCCACTACTTTTATGAACTCTGGGAAATCGGCATCATCGTCGATATCGACTTCACAGGGTTCATTGTACTCAGGAACTTCTCCACAATCACTTTGAAACCGATCACTTTCCGAACTATGTTGGGCTTTAGTGGCAGTTTTCTCATAAATTTTCGCGTTGACACGAAGTGTTTCGTTCTCCTTTTTTAATCTTTCGATTTCGTTCATTAACAGCTTAATTTTCCCATTCCTTTCTGTCACAAGGTTTGGTTTCACATTAATCTTCTTTCTCTTTCCCGCTACCACATGTTTATTCATTTCTTTGTCCTTCGTCATACTTTAATTTTGTGTCCATTTCCACATAACTAAAGGTTGCACTTGCACGTGCTCAATTTTTCACACTCACTTCACAATAATGCATTTGCGTCTGAAGATTTCGCGCACAATCTACACGACGGCAAATAATATTCACTCTTAACAAAAATTCGGTTCGCATGCAACACGCACACAGGCACAAGCGCTTTTCGGCACAATCGCTCACGAAAACGTCCACAAGTGAACTGACGAGAACCGGTAGTTCCAGTATGGTATGGCCGTTGACAAATGACTACCAACTAGTTCCCTATCATGAGTGCCAAAAAGTCATTCTTTCAGATCGCCACACCCTTTCCTCTGCCCCTACCACCATTATGGCTTCGTGGAACATGCACAATATTACGGTTGATGGGCATGCAGTAGCGCTCTATCTATCTATATTTCCATTCACCCAATATGGTATGGCTGTTGACAAATATCACGCATCTTGCCCATTACTATTATGAGGAAAACAACTAGTTCAGTTCAAAGCATCTCTTCCCTTCCTATAATTGCTTTAAAGATCAAATATTCCATCGAGCTTGAAAGCCCGGTAATAGCACTAGTTGATGTTTGTTATCACATCAACTTTCCTTTTCCAGCTCCGATTGGTCAGTTTGAAACAGTATTTGCTTATGCGATCGTTTTCCCACCAAATCATAAACATCACACTACATTTACTCTGACTCTTATCATACAACACATGTGCTCATCATTTTTTCTCGTTTTTCATGTTTAAATGTATAAACGTGCTTCCGCCACTGTTAAGAGTTTGCTTATAGATTCTACGAAATACGCAGTCCTATTTCATTTCAATGGGCAAGCGAAATAAACACAAAAGGTTATATGCTCTTGTGTTTGCCCAATGCATATAACGCGAAAGTATGCATTCAAAACAATATGCGATTAAGTGTGGGATGGTTCTTACATATGTATGTCAAAATGTTACGGTTATGTTCTATGTATTGGCATTTGGAACTTCTTATTTTTTTGTGAATGTGATTCGCAATAAATTATGGCATTTAAGATCGCTTCTCAAATACATATACTCGTATATAAGTTATTTTGAACAAGATTTGTATAAAAATGATCATTGTTGATTGAAATTGCATAATTTTTCTCGATGTAAGTACACTGGAACAAATAAGTAATTCAAAGCCTAATCTATCAACATGTATCTATATAATATTTTCCTGACATTTATATACATACATACATATGTAAGAAGCATCCCACACTTAATCGCATATTGTTTTGAATGCATACTTTCGCGTTATATGCATTGGGCAAACACAAGAGCATATAACCTTTTGTGTTTATTTCGCTTGCCCATTGAAATGAAATGAATAATTATATATAAATAATCAAGTTACTTACTTTAATTAAATATAAATAATTAATAGTTAGTACATAAATAATAGGCATTGTTTAATAATTATAATTTCCAAGTAAATAATTGACTTTATAACGTACTGATAACCATAACTCACGCTTGACCTTGCATTAGGCCGTATATGACTGTACGATGTGCACTCTTCGCGCTCTACCTTCAAAACGGTTGGTCGTATGAAAAAAAAGTTTAAACAAAAGTTGTAGGGAATTTTATAGCCTACAACTTTTATAATAAATGCAAATCTCATTTAACCGATAGGAAGCCAGATATTCGCGAAAAACCGATTTTTGTGACCTTTGACCTTGAATATCTTGAGACGCGAGCACGATAACGATTGTGACTTTTGAGACAACATTTAGAATGACAAAACAAAGGTTCATACCAATTTGCAGCTTATTATCTTTCATTCCGAGGTTGACCCCTTTTTTTTTACCTAATATGACTGGGCTATAAAACAAAACCACGCCAACCTGATGTGAACAGTTTTATATCTATTATAGACATCGGAATCAGCGTCCGGGAGCATTCACTCGGGAAAGTTTTGAGTTTAAGTTCACGTTGATATCTCCTTTCCAGAATCGACTACTGATAATTTACAATTTCTTTTTTGTTTTAAAGAAGTATTCTTTTGCTTTTGAAAATTACGGGTAGCAAGGTATCATTTTCGTGACATAAACAAAACAGTATATACTTAAAACCATTACTTTCATTGTAAGATACGTTTATAAGCTCACATATTTTTCTAATACACTTTTTTGACACTGGATTAATATTCACAGTAAGAAGCCAACACAATCAATAGTAAGCTTATGTAAGGTTGCATATTTGGCAAGTGAAAACAATAAGCAAAAGGTACATGTGCCAACGACACGCGGTGTTCCCAAGCGGTCCTCCATCTAAGTACTAACCGCGCCCGATACTGCTTGACTTCGGTGATCGGACGAGAACCGGTAGTATTCAGTATTCAGTATTCAAAAATAGCTTTATTGTCCGGAAAATATATACAATGCAGACTTATATCCAACCTTAAAACTACGAAAGGTTACTCCTTCTTAATTCTACCTTAATCCAATGGCCTCCACAGGGCACTCAAGATATTTACATTCAATTGTCGTTTTTGATTTATCTAGAAGTTTACAAATTTTAAAGGAATCTTAAGATTCTTCTCTATTTTTGACTTTGGTTGGAAAACCCGGGAGGAAAAACCAACCGCAGCACGTTATCTTTTCTTATAGCTAGCCTAACCTACCCTTAAAAACTAAACTACGCTAATCCGAAACTAACTTAAAGACACTAAATTGTACAGTATGTACTTGCGTTATTATATATTTATTTACCTCTGTGTTTCTTATGTTTTCTAATTCCACACCTCTTGTGCTTATAAATATTTGTTTTCTTTTGTTAAAGTGAGGTTGTAGAAAGTACAAAATCTGCTAGTCATCTGCCAGCCACCAGTACCTTGTCCAGTCCTTTTTGAGCTCGTTAATATTTACATGAATAGCTGTCGAATATCTCCACTGTACGTGGAAGTCTCCCGTATCTGGTTTTCTTGTAGTATCTATTCTTTTATCGGTGCTTCGACGAAAAAGGTGATAGATTACAGGTACACCGTCTGGATTTTGTATGTATCCGTTTGCATCCAAGAATACGAATACTTCAGCTGGAACGTATCCGGTTTTGAGTGCTTTCTCACAGTATTCCGTTGAAGGATAGAAGAGATGTGAAATCCAAGAGTTTTCCTCATAGAGTGAAGATCGCAGTATATGTTTTCGAATGGTCTTAATGAGGAATGTGTCGATTCTTGGCACCTGGGCGATATCGTAGATCTCCTGATTGGAGACATGGTGCTTGTATCCTGTTTCAGCTTTTCTATACACAGCCGTGCACGCGCGTAGACATCTCCGTTCGTAGGCTCTCATCTTTTCCATCATACTGGGACTTTGGTTGAACCATATCGGACATCCATAAATCAGTATTGGTCTAACTAAGGTCTTAAAGCATATCAATTTGACGCTAGGGTCAAGATGCTTTGAAAAGAAGAGCCTCCGGAGGGACATGAATGCTTTTCGTGCTTTCTCTATTGCAATTTTTAGATGCTGCGTATAGTATAGATGTTGATCAAGGTACACCCCCAAGTACCGGACGCAGGTCTTGCGGGGGACACGTTCAGTGCTGCCTTCGCCTGCAAATAGATGGAAATCCTTCCAATGGCGCTTTATGTCCCGATTGGCCCTCCTCAACGTAGGCCGAAACAGGATTGCTTCACACTTTTGTACGTTAATTTTCATTCTCCACGTGTTCGTAAAGAACTGAATGTCGTTGAAGATATGTTGGAGCTCTTTTTGTACAATGGATGCTTTTCTATCAGTCGTGTAGACTACCAGGTCGTCTGCGAATGCAACAATTGATCTTTTTGGGGACTTATTGAATCCAAAACTATTGAGCAGCGTACTTATGTAGATGGCGAAAAGCGTCGGCGCTGTGACCGTCCCCAGCTGCAGGCCATTCAGGACATTGAAATCGTGGTTGGACGAAAGATTTCCATCTGTAACGAGAAATGACTTTGCGTACAACATGTTATTGAGCATTGCTATCAGATGTTGTGGAAACTTTAGTTTCAGCAGCCTATATATCAGCCCATCGAGCCAGACAGTATCGAACGCCTTCTCCATATCGATCAGACAAGTTCCAACGCAGTTCCCACCATTTAGGTGCCAACATATGTCCGAAGTTACTTTTGTTACTGCATGGATCGTTGAATGACCAGTTCGGAATCCAAACTGTGCATTTGGCATAAGATCACACCTCCCCAGATGCTCATTTAGGGCCCGATTAATCACTATCTCAAACACTTTGCTGATATTTGGTAACAGGCTGATTGGACGGTAATTTTTCGGGTCAGCAGGATCTTTGCCTTTCTTTACGATTGGAAAAACTTTGGCTTTCTTCCATCTTACTGGAAAATATGAGTTGTTTAGCATGTTGTTGAACAGCACGCAGTAATCCCGAATCGCAACCTGGGGCATATGTCGTAGCACAATGTTGGGGATCTCGTCGATACCAGATGATCTTTTTCTGTTAATTCGTCTGAATATGTTGGCCAGGTCTTCATATGAGACGAAATAACCATCCAAATGGACACTAGGTATGAGGTCTGCTCTAAGTTGGCGATTGAACTGAAGAAGAGGGTGGCCATTCAGGCTTGACTGGAAGCGGTGGACAGTTGCTTCTATGATTTCTGAAATTCGTTCCCGTCCAGCACTCGGCCGTGGTCGATGTATGGTCTCAAAATAAGTACCAATCATGTGTAACTTCTGAACTTCATCTGTTACAATATGTTTTCCCTGCGCGTTTGGGGTCATATGGCTTGCGTCTATGCAAGCCCCAGCCAGGAAATGTACATCATCCTCGGATACCTCCAGCGTTGGCACATTCACTCGAGACTTCTTTCTAAACAAGTTGTTAACTTGCAGATACATTTCTTCTCCACTCTGGGGAGAAATTGCTTTAATTTTATCTCTCCATTGTCTATTGACCACATTCCTATAGTTCTGTCGGATAAGATTCTTGACATTTCTAAGGATTGATTTCAACAAATCCAGTGTGGGATGGTTGTAGTCCTGTAATCGCCTATAAATGTTGTTGATGCGGGTTAGGAGGAAGCTCTTCAGCCGTTTCAGTCTTTGGATAATAGGTGTGCTATACCCTTCCATGTTATTTTTCGGTTTGGCCTTCGGGATAACTCTCTCCATAGTGGCTAGCGTCAGGGATTCCAGCTTTGAAAGATGGAGATCTATCTCATCAATGGCGCAAGAAGATGGGCATTTGTTTTCGCGTTGCCGTTCAAACCGCTTTTGAAACCGCTGCCAATCAGTTTTCCTCAGATTCAGTCTGTGATTTTCAGACTGTATCAGAAGAAGGGACATATTATCGCTTTCATGCTGAACTTCCATTATGATAGCTTGATGATCGCTATCGTAAGGAAGGGTCTGTAATCTCCGTGAAGGATTATTGAATTTAAATAGAAGCCTTGCATCGGCAATACACAGGTCCAAGTAGGAGTTAGCTCTCGGAAGTGTGGGGTTTTCTGGCCTGGTCTATTTGGTGCTGTGCTATCCATAATTGCAAAAATACACCCCTTGGATTATTGGAGGTGTTCAGCCACGATGTATGCCGTGCGTTTAGGTCGCCGGCGAAAATATAGTAGTTTGTTGGTCTTTGTAGCTGAAGCACTTCAAAGAGCAATTGGAATTCTTCTTGAAACTTGGCCCTATTGTTTCCGGCTGCGTATATGGAGATAATATAGAGATTATCGCCACCCAGTAAAGGGACGAGGATACAGGAGACTTCTATACATTCGAAGTTTTCAAATTCAGTCCGATTGATTTGTTTGAAACGATAGGATCTCCGCACTAGTATTCCAGTACCGCCTCCTCCATCGCAAGATTTCCTATCATTTCTTACGAACTCGAAATCCCTGAATGTTATAGAATGTCTCGAGTTGAGACGGGTTTCTGTGACAAGAAGTATGTCAGGCTTTTGCTTGACAACAAAATCGAGGAGACTTGCACGTCTATGGATTGTGGCGATCGAGTTAACATTGATCGAAATGAGGTGTAGCCGTCCGTTGCTGGTTTGCTGGGCAGGTGTACTAAGTACGGACATGTGACAATCCCACTTTTTCTGAAATTAGATTAATGGCATGTTTATGTGATTTCAAATCATTACCTAGTTTCATAAGTTGATCAAGTATATTCGCTAGTATCTTTTCAGTGTTGCTCGATGCCGCGACTATGTTTGACGCTTGAGGGCGTACTGTGTTATCTGCTTTCAATATGTCTGAGAAATTAACACCGGCTCTGACAAAGTTATTTGTTAATTCTGTAGCTCTTCTTGATCCTTGCTGTCTTGTAGCGGGCGTTCGTTGATTCGCGACTTTATATGCGGGACATCCTTTATAAGAAGCAGGGTGGCCATACATACTACAGTTGACGCAAAATACCTTTTCTTTTCCATCGGCGTTAGTAAGAAGACATTGGTTTGGCTCGTGTGTGCTATTACATTTCACACAACGGATCGGCATTTGACAATTCAACGATGAGTGTCCATATCGCTGACATCGGTAGCACTGCTGTACACCATTCTTCTGTAGCTTCTCAAACCAGACTATTTGATAGTTGATTGTCCGTATCTTCCTCAGTTCGTTCTCGTTGCTGCTGTTGTCAATTTGTACCACATACATGGGTAGCATACGGTTTTGCATCATAGAGAACCTCGTGGCAAATGGTTTTACTTTAATTATATTTAGCTTGAGCCCGTATTTCTCGATCTCATTTTTGATTTCATCAAGATCGTGGCCTGGATTAAGTCCTTTTAGGAGGAAGGTTTTATTTTTCTCCTCTTTCGGAGTAAACGTGAAATAGGGAGCGTCAATTTCTTTTAAAATATCTTTTACCTTATGGAAGTCTTGTGCTTCATTCACTTTTATTTGAGTTTTTACTTTGTTAATTCTCTTCAGTTCAATTTTCCCGCACTCTTTTATAAGTTTCACCAAGTCGCTCGGTTCTTGATTGAATGTATTAATGGGGGGCAATTTATTGTACTTAAGTTTGTCACTATTTTCGTTGGTAGTTTTCACTTTTTTGTTATCACTGTCACCCAATTCGGTTTCATTTTTGTTTTTTTCCGCAGTCACTGTATTAGAAGCACTATTTTTGGTTTTGTTTTTTTTCTTTACAATCTCTATCCAATTTGATGTTGCATCGTCATAGTCCATTTCACTGTCACATACAGATGTTCCACCAGCTATATTCTTTTCACATATTTTTTCACTTTTTGCATTGTCTTGTTCCGTAGAATTTGCTCCACCGTTCCCGTTCACTTTTGATTCTAGCCTTTCGAATCTCTGGTTGATGGAGTCTTGAAACTCTTTCACTTTTTGTTTAAGTTTTTTATTTTCTGCACTTAATAATAGGTTTTTCTTATTGTTACACTTTCTATCCACAAGGTTTGGTATAGGTTTAATCCTACGTCGCACTTTTGTGCCGTCTTTTTCTTCAATTTTACTGAAGTCAACAAAACTCTTGGCCTCCATTTTGCCAATTTCTTCATAAAACTTATTTGCATTACACACTGTATGTTGATCATCTTTTATTGTATTCCATTCTTCTTCTATAACGCTTAAAACTATCACTTACACTACGGTATTTTTATTTCGCAATAAGCGTCTATGCTCGTTCGGTGACCCGAAACTACCGGTGCATTTAGCTGCACAATCCGTTTTGCTATTTGTTTTTCCGCGCGAGCTGAATCCGTCCAACCAGGTCGACTAAACGATCTGAACTCGACGAGAACCGCTAGTTCCAGTATGGTATGGCCGTTGACAAATGACTACCAACTAGTTCCCTATCATGAGTGCCAAAAGTCATTCTTTCAGATCGCCACACCCTTTCCTCTGCCCCTACCACCATTATGGCTTCGTGGAACATGCACAACATTGCGGTTGATGGGCATGCAGTAGCGCTCTATGTACCTACTTTCCATTCACCCAATATGGTATGGCTGTTGACAAATATCACGCATCTTGCCCATTACATTACATTCCCTTCCTATAATTGCTTTAAAGATCAAATATTCCATCGAGCTTGAAAGCCCTGTAATAGCACTAGTTGATGTTTGTTATCACATCAACTTTCCTTTTCCAGCTCCGATTGGTCAGTTTGAAACAGTATTTGCTTATGCGATCGTTTTCCCACCAAATCATAAACATCACACTACATTTACTCTGACTCTTATCATACAACACATGTGCTCATCATTTTTTCTCGTTTTTCATGTTTAAATGTATAAACGTGCTTCCGCCACTGTTAAGAGTTTGCTTATAGATTCTACGAAATACGCAGTCCTATTTCATTTCAATGGGCAAGCGAAATAAACACAAAAGGTTATAAGTTAATAAAAACACGAGCTATGTAATTAAAAAAATATCAATCCAGGGATGAACCCCGATCTTTATTCATTGAAAGTAATTACAAAACTGAGTTCGAACTTAATATCTAAACATAATTACGGCTAATAATTATTGCTGCGTTAGCTACCTGTGCTTTCGATGTCGAGGAAATGTAGCAGACACGATGTCAGCAGTTTCAGGCACATGCATTCAGGTAAATTTGGATCATCAATACTTTCTTTCCGGCCACGTGTTAAGTCCTCCCCCTTTAAGTGCAATCGTCCTAGATCGCTTAAAAGTAAGGGAGATCATTGAACTTGACTGTTTTCGTACTTGGGGCTTCAGATTGCCTGGAAACTGTTGGAGGCTCGATTTGGAGTTCTATTGCTGGTTCTTCTTCTGGTTTTGATGCTGGAGTTCGGATTAAGATTTTGTTTTGATTTGATTTTCCACCCCGGAAGTTTCGAACTATTGTACCAATAAAAAGCAATCCGATGAATGCAATGAGTCCATAGGATGTAACGGTGTGTATAGTTTTTTCAGCTTGCAAGGACTTGATTTTCTTTGTATTGTTAATGTGGAGTTCCTGCATCATTTCAAGGGATAATAGTTCTCGGTATGTGTTGCTTGTAGGGGATGGTTGTAATATTGCTGGTAGTTCTTGGACAGTTGTTGTCTCCCTTGAGATGAAGGTTTTCCCAGCTACTGTTACGCTTGTGTTTCTGAATTTGATCAAAAATGTCCCATTGAGGATGCGTGATGTTCCTTCTGCTGTAAGAGTACCTCGGAATTGATTCAGCATGATTACACCTGTTGATATCTCTTCTACTGATAGTATGTGTTGGTTGTTGATCTGTGCACAGGCAGCATCTAGACTTTTTAACAATTTAGGAATACATGTATCGTTTCGAATATCAGTTAAAGCGGCTGATTTACATACTGACAAATTATTGAGCGATTTACAATTTCCCGTAATACCATAAATTTCATCTTCATGTTTAATGATTTTACTGTAAGCAATTTCACTGATAAAACTTTTCTTTTTTAACTGGCTTTAGTAGTAATGTTTGATAAACTGCATTTGTTGTCAAAGGTATATTTACGATGTAAAGAATAGATGAACTATTTGTCAAAATTTTGGCTTCGGCAAAATCTAATGCTTCCTCTACTGTAGAATATGGTAAAACTTCCCTATTTAAAATTTTAGTTGCAATTTTAATTTCAGAATTTGAAAGGATCAAAGAATTTACGATTCCTAGCTTAGCCCAGTGAATTGCAGTATTTATATTTTCTAATTCTTCTTTAAGTAATCTTATCCTAAATTGTACATCGAGTATCATGTCGCTATTTATTTGATTATTCTCCTTAAGTAATCTCTGTATTTCGTTGGTAACTTTCGTGATATTATTGATTCGTTCGTTTTGTAACCGGTTAATGACGACTTGCCTGTTGTTGTTTGCGAGGACATCGGAGGTTATTTCTTTGATTGTTCTAAAATCCTCGTGGTCAGGATTCCCAGCAATCCATTTCCACGTGGTTCCAATGAAATTGAGTGATTTCCGTATTCTGCGTGGTTTCAAGTTTTCGGCGAGGGTTTGGATCTGTTGGAGCTCGTGTGACAAATAAGGGGAAAGCAAATGGTGGCGGATCGCTGGCAGGTTAAGGATGGGTTCGATTTGTGTGATAAGACGTTCGAAATGATTCATATCTATCACGTGTATTAACTTAAAATTTCCGTCCTGAATCTTTGCTTGGCCTGTATGGAAGGTGATAATTTGGGAGCTGGAATAGTCCAATATTTGAACTCTACTCTCGCTGATGCAGATTGCGGATCTGAAAAAGGATTTAATTTCTGATGTTACTTTTATGCACTACTTTGCCAGATTCGGTGACAATACAGGTATTGTTATTCTCTTTGACTATTTCCTGCTTATATTTTGGTGTTAATTTTGAACCTTTCCTTTTATTCTGTTTTACATAAACGACTTGACCTACGCTATAATCTTTTATTGGCTGTCTATTTTTATTGTGGTGGTTGAGATCTTTTTCCTGTTTTCTTTTTAGTTTCTCTATATTTGACAATCGAACGTTCTCAAAATCTTCGGGGTTTATTCTGGGAATGCGGCCAAAGAAAAGTTCTACTGGCTTTTTGCCCGTAGTTGAATGAATAGTGAAGTTATACTCGTTAACAGCGCGTTGTAATAACTCCTCGAAGGTTCTCGGAGGTCCTTCTTTTTTTAAGCACCTCATTATCTCAACGAGCGTAGAATGCCAACGCTCGACCTGCCCGTTAACTTCACTTTTATATGGAGGCGTTTTGTACACTCTAATCTGGAGCTCGTCTTCCATTAGAGATGTCAATGATGCTGATCTTAATGCGCTTTCATTATCAATCACGACGTTCTCGGGGACACAGAAAAAGAAAAGTATGTCCGTTAGAGGTTGTTTAATGTCGACAACGGATTTAGAAGCGATTACTTTTGCCTGGGCAAACTTAGTAAATTTGTCCACGGCTGTCAGTACACGATATTTTTCGGTTGAGAAGAGGTCAATGTGTATCGTATGTCCCGGATACGCAGGAATGGGCGTTGGACTCAGGATAGGTTTATTGGGATGCCTCTCATATTTGCTTTCTTTGCATATTGCACAAAGCTTTATAAGGTGTTTAATTTTTGCCGACATCTTGGGAAAATAGAACTTTTCCAGGAGTTGCAACCTATTTTCCTCGGCGTTGCGATGCGCTCTGCGATGAACTTGGAGAATCCTATCGTCTTGCTCAACCTCATTCGGGATATCTTCAACGAGCTTCCGGGCAAACCTTACACGATAGTCCCTAAAGTGGTGTGGATACAACGATTGAATTTGGCCCATAATGTCTTCGTTGGTGCAGATCCCGTTCACTTTGTTAGGGTCGAGATATCTTTTTAGGATGTTAATGAGGTCTGCTTCTGAGTAGCATGGTTTGATTAAAATATGACGTGAATAGTTATCGAAGGGTGTTACTATCTGATAACTATCTTCGTCACCAATTCTCAGGTGTAGTTGATTACGGAACGAGTTAATGGGGGTCTCTACTATTTCGATAAGATTGTGGGATGAACTGTCATTACTATGCTCCGTAGGTGTTAGCGAGTTCGTCTGGGTAAGTTGAGGGGGCCTCGAGAGTGTATCTGCGACGACATTCGCCTTGCCCGGCTTGTACCTAAGTTCATAATTATATTCTTCTAAGATGGCTTTCCATCTTTTCAATTTGGCGTTGGTATTTTTATTGCTAAGAGCATAGGTCAAGGGCTGGTGGTCGATGTAGATTATCACTTTACGCGAACCATAAAGAAAGCTTCTGAGCGTCTCCAATGCCCACTTTATCGCAAGCATTTCTTTCTCGTTCGTTGCGTAATTTTCCTCTTCTTTTCTAAGTGTCCTTGAGAGGAATGCAATAGGTCTGTTGTCTTGAGAAAGGACCGAACCGATCGCATAATCGGATGCATCGGTTGTTAACTCAAACTCTTTATCAAAGTTTGGATGTGCTAAAACGACTTCATGTGAGATGAGCGAATCTTTCAATTTTTTAAATGCCATGAGTGCTTCACCGTTCAGGTTTATTATTTTGTTCTTTGAACAATTTTTGGACACATGTCCGTCTTCCCCCCTGAGAAGGGATGTCAGTGGTTTTGCTATTCGGGCGTAGTCTCGAATGAATCGGCGATAATAGCCTGACATCCCTAAGAAAGATCGAAGATCTTTTAGAGTCTTCGGAGGAGATAAATCAACAATGGCTTGGACTTTCTTCGGGTTAGTTTTGATTCCTTCCTTGCTCACTACAAAACCTAGAAACTCAACCTCGGTCTGGAGAAACTCGCATTTATCTAATTGGATTTTCATGTTGGCGGTTTCCAGAGTGTTGAATATTTTGTCTAGATTTGCGAGGTGTTCGGCTTCATCTCGTCCAAAAATGATAATGTCGTCTATGTATACATAGCAACATTTTCCTATATATTCTCTAAGAATGTCGTCCAACGCCCTTTGGAAAATTGAGGGGGCATTTTTCAGCCCAAATGGAAGACGCGTAAACTCGAACTTTCCATTGTTTATGGAAAACGCTGTTTTCTCAATGTCCGACTCCCTAAGGGGGATTTGATGAAATCCACTTTTTAAATCTACTACAGAGAAATAGTTGTTTTTGCTACCTGTGCTTTCGATGTCGAGGAAATGTTGCAGACACGATGTCAGCAGTTTCAGGCACATGCATTCAGGTAAATTTGGATCATCAATACTTTCTTTCCGGGCACGTGTTAAGTCCTCCCCCTTTAAGTGCAATCGTCCTCGATCGCTTAAAAGTAAGGGAGATCATTGAACTTGACTGTTTTCGTACTTGGGGCTTCAGATTGCCTGGAAACTGTTGGAGGCTCGATTTGGAGTTCTATTGCTGGTTCTTCTTCTGGTTTTGATGCTGGAGTTTGGATTAAGATTTGGTTTTGATTTGATTTTCCACCCCGGAAGTTTCGAACTATTGTACCAATAAAAAGCAATCCGATGAATGCAATGAGTCCATAGGATGTAACGGTGTGTATAGTTTTTTCAGCTTGCAAGGACTTGATTTTCTTTGTATTGTTAATGTGGAGTTCCTGCATCATTTCAAGGGATAATAGTTCTCGGTATGTGTTGCTTGTAGGGGATGGTTGTAATATTGCTGGTAGTTCTTGGACAGTTGTTGTCTCCCTTGAGATGAAGGTTTTCCCAGCTACTGTTACGCTTGTGTTTCTGAATTTGATCAAAAATGTCCCATTGAGGATGCGTGATGTTCCTTCTGCTGTAAGAGTACCTCGGAATTGATTCAGCATGATTACACCTGTTGATATCTCTTCTACTGATAGTATGTGTTGGTTGTTGATCTGTGCACAGGCAGCATCTAGACTTTTTAACAATTTAGGAATACATGTATCGTTTCGAATATCAGTTAAAGCGGCTGATTTACATACTGACAAATTATTGAGCGATTTACAATTTCCCGTAATACCATAAATTTCATCTTCATGTTTAATGATTTTACTGTAAGCAATTTCACTGATAAAACTTTTCTTTTTTACTGGCTTTAGTAGTAATGTTTGATAAACTGCATTTGTTGTCAAAGGTATATTTACGATGTAAAGAATAGATGAACTATTTGTCAAAATTTTGGCTTCGGCAAAATCTAATGCTTCCTCTACTGTAGAATATGGTAAAACTTCCCTATTTAAAATTTTAGTTGCAATTTTAATTTCAGAATTTGAAAGGATCAAAGAATTTACGATTCCTAGCTTAGCCCAGTGAATTGCAGTATTTATATTTTCTAATTCTTCTTTAAGTAATCTTATCCTAAATTGTACATCGAGTATCATGTCGCTATTTATTTGATTATTCTCCTTAAGTAATCTCTGTATTTCGTTGGTAACTTTCGTGATATTATTGATTCGTTCGTTTTGTAACCGGTTAATGACGACTTGCCTGTTGTTGTTTGCGAGGACATCGGAGGTTATTTCTTTGATTGTTCTAAAATCCTTGTGGTCAGGATTCCCAGCAATCCATTTCCACGTGGTTCCAATGAAATTGAGTGATTTCCGTATTCTGCGTGGTTTCAAGTTTTCGGCGAGGGTTTGGATCTGTTGGAGCTCGTGTGACAAATAAGGGGAAAGCAAATGGTGGCGGATCGCTGGCAGGTTAAGGATGGGTTCGATTTGTGTGATAAGACATTCGAAATGATTCATATCTATCACGTGTATTAACTTAAAATTTCCGTCCTGAATCTTTGCTTGGCCTGTATGGAAGGTGATAATTTGGGAGCTGGAATAGTCCAATATTTGAACTCTACTCTCGCTGATGCAGATTGCGGATCTGAAAAAGGATTTAATTTCTGATGTTACTTTTATGCACTACTTTGCCAGATTCGGTGACAATACAGGTATTGTTATTCTCTTTGACTATTTCCTGCTTATATTTTGGTGTTAATTTTGAACCTTTCCTTTTATTCTGTTTTACATAAACGACTTGACCTACGCTATAATCTTTTATTGGCTGTCTATTTTTATTGTGGTGGTTGAGATCTTTTTCCTGTTTTCTTTTTAGTTTCTCTATATTTGACAATCGAACGTTCTCAAAATCTTCGGGGTTTATTCTGGGAATGCGGCCAAAGAAAAGTTCTACTGGCTTTTTGCCCGTAGTTGAATGAATAGTGAAGTTATACTCGTTAACAGCGCGTTGTAATAACTCCTCGAAGGTTCTCGGAGGTCCTTCTTTTTTTAAGCACCTCATTATCTCAACGAGCGTAGAATGCCAACGCTCGACCTGCCCGTTAACTTCACTTTTATATGGAGGCGTTTTGTACACTCTAATCTGGAGCTCGTCTTCCATTAGAGATGTCAATGATGCTGATCTTAATGCGCTTTCATTATCAATCACGACGTTCTCGGGGACACAGAAAAAGAAAAGTATGTCCGTTAGAGGTTGTTTAATGTCGACAACGGATTTAGAAGCGATTACTTTTGCCTGGGCAAACTTGGTAAATTTGTCCACGGCTGTCAGTACACGATATTTTTCGGTTGAGAAGAGGTCAATGTGTATCGTATGTCCCGGATACGCAGGAATGGGCGTTGGACTCAGGATAGGTTTATTGGGATGCCTCTCATATTTGCTTTCTTTGCATATTGCACAAAGCTTTATAAGGTGTTTAATTTTTGCCGACATCTTGGGAAAATAGAACTTTTCCAGGAGTTGCAACCTATTTTCCTCGGCGTTGCGATGCGCTCTGCGATGAACTTGGAGAATCCTATCGTCTTGCTCAACCTCATTCGGGATATCTTCAACGAGCTTCCGGGCAAACCTTACACGATAGTCCCTAAAGTGGTGTGAATACAACGATTGAATTTGGCCCATAATGTCTTCGTTGGTGCAGATCCCGTTCACTTTGTTAGGGTCGAGATATCTTTTTAGGATGTTAATGAGGTCTGCTTCTGAGTAGCATGGTTTGATTAAAATATGACGTGAATAGTTATCGAAGGGTGTTACTATCTGATAACTATTTTCGTCACCAATTCTCAGGTGTAGTTGATTACGGAACGAGTTAATGGGGGTCTCTACTATTTCGATAAGATTGTGGGATGAACTGTCATTACTATGCTCCGTAGGTGTTAGCGAGTTCGTCTGGGTAAGTTGAGGGGGCCTCGAGAGTGTATCTGCGACGACATTCGCCTTGCCCGGCTTGTACCTAAGTTCATAATTATATTCTTCTAAGATGGCTTTCCATCTTTTCAATTTGGCGTTGGTATTTTTATTGCTAAGAGCATAGGTCAAGGGCTGGTGGTCGATGTAGATTATCACTTTACGCGAACCATAAAGAAAGCTTCTGAGCGTCTCCAATGCCCACTTTATCGCAAGCATTTCTTTCTCGTTCGTTGCGTAATTTTCCTCTTCTTTTCTAAGTGTCCTTGAGAGGAATGCAATAGGTCTGTTGTCTTGAGAAAGGACCGAACCGATCGCATAATCGGATGCATCGGTTGTTAACTCAAACTCTTTATCAAAGTTTGGATGTGCTAAAACGACTTCATGTGAGATGAGCGAATCTTTCAATTTTTTAAATGCCATGAGTGCTTCACCGTTCAGGTTTATTATTTTGTTCTTTGAACAATTTTTGGACACATGTCCGTCTTCCCCCCTGAGAAGGGATGTCAGTGGTTTTGCTATTCGGGCGTAGTCTCGAATGAATCGGCGATAATAGCCTGACATCCCTAAGAAAGATCGAAGATCTTTTAGAGTCTTCGGAGGAGATAAATCAACAATGGCTTGGACTTTCTTCGGGTTAGTTTTGATTCCTTCCTTGCTCACTACAAAACCTAGAAACTCAACCTCGGTCTGGAGAAACTCGCATTTATCTAATTGGATTTTCATGTTGGCGGTTTCCAGAGTGTTGAATATTTTGTCTAGATTTGCGAGGTGTTCGGCTTCATCTCGTCCAAAAATGATAATGTCGTCTATGCATACATAGCAACATTTTCCTATATATTCTCTAAGAATGTCGTCCAACGCCCTTTGGAAAATTGAGGGGGCATTTTTCAGCCCAAATGGAAGACGCGTAAACTCGAACTTTCCATTGTTTATGGAAAACGCTGTTTTCTCAATGTCCGACTCCCTAAGGGGGATTTGATGAAATCCACTTTTTAAATCTACTACAGAGAAATAGTTGTTTTTGCCGAGATTAGCGAGTACCTCATTAATTTCTGGGATAGGATACCTATCCGGAATCGTAATTGTATTTAATTTCCGGTAATCTATCACCATCCGGTATTTCTTTTCGCCCGAAGCATCTTGCTTCTTCGGAACAATCCATACTGGTGAATTGTATGGCGATTTGGATGGTCTGATGATCCCATCCTCGGGTAATTTATTAATCTGCTCCTCAACTTCATTTTTTAGGGCCATAGGGTAAGGGTAGGATTTGGAGTAAACCGGGTCACTGTTAGTGGTGCGAATTTCACCTTTAACTGTCGTCATGTAGGTTAACTTTTCGTTGGGCTCTGAGAACAAATTTGGGTAACTATAGATTATGCTCATGAGTTTAGACGATTGCTCGCGGGTCAGGTGGCTCGTTCTTATGCTGATATTGTTAATTGCTTCGGATAGATGTTGCTTCAAGGGTATCCGTTTGTTCGTGTGGATAGTCATATAATTTCCGCTCGTATGGATGACTGCGTTCTGTTGTTTGAGGGTGTCGTTTCCAATTATTCCGTCGAACGCTACAAGGGAAGGTAAGATGAAAAATTTAAGCTTTTCAGTTCCATTTCCAAATATAGGAATAAGCGCATGATGCGTTATTTGCACGCTACCTCCAATGGAATTAACAAAGAATTTTTTATTATTAGGAAGTGGATTTTTGATGTGTCGGGGCTGGATGTAATTTTTATTAGATCCCGTATCTATCAAAATTCTAAGTGTTTCTCCGCTCCTCGAAACGTATTCGAAATATGGAGGCGAGGAGCGTTTTATTCTAAAAAATAAATGTCTTCAACTTCTTCGATTTCAGTGCATTGAGTTTCGTTAAAACTAGTTAAATCAGCGTCAAACTGATCAGGTTGAGGATTGTCGGTAGAGCCTATATAGTTATTTAAAGTTTGTTCGTGTTCTTCATTTGCTTTGGCTATGTATTCTTCGTACTTTTCAAAAGAAGGTTCGTCGTTGTCATTACATTCTGTGTAATAAACGCGCTGCATTTTGTTTGGTACGTGAGCCCCTTGGACGTTTGGACGTTTTGGGACAATTTACTGATTTCTCGGTCTGTTCACGTAATTCACGGCATGCGTTCGTACAGACTGATCCACGTCCATTGGTTCTGGTCCTCGAGGTAGCCTTGGAGGAGGATGCTGAACCTGATTTTGCTGCTGGTAACTCATGTTTCTATTGAATTGTGGCGTTTGCTGAGGTCTTGGATAATGGAAAAGCTCCGGGAAGAAGCTTTGTCTGGGAGCGGGGATAGGTGTAGGCTTTGGGAGAGAGGATAGGATCCTGCGAGGAGGTACCGGTGGGTCACTTTGTTGTTGAGGTCTATGTGATGAAGCTTGTGAATTATTGGCGTGCTGCGTGCGGTAGTCGACGTTTTGTAATTTAAGGCAAAGGTGCAGCGCCTGCGGTAAATCGGCTGGTTCACGAATGCTTAATAACCGGGGAAGGTCGCCTCTTAAACCTCTCACGAAAGTGTCTAAGGCTTTGTCCCTATAAGCTTGCGTCATTACATTAAGTGCATCTCGTGTTAATTCCATACAGCCCAATTTGTTTAAAATCAATGAAAGATGGTGGTACACAGACTGGTAAAATTCAGGTATTGTGTTAGAGCCTTGTATGAGGGTCGTTAGCTGATACTCTAACGTACCCAGGTCTCTTTTATCCGCGTAATGCAGCGTGAGACACCTGGAAATTCTTTCCCAATTAAGGGGGGTGTTGTACGACTCAAGTACAATGTCGGCATGACCGACAATTTTATTTCTTATTACGGAGAGGATGTCGTAATATTTTGGAGTGCCCCTCAAATGTTCGTAGATAGCGAGGATTCGATCAACGCTTTTTTTCCACGAACTGAACTCTCCAGGCTGCCCGGAGAAATCTCTGAGGCTTTTAACCACATCTGGTATTTTATCCATATCAGACAGGCTAGAACCTCCACCAATATTTATGGGCACATCACTATCGTTTTTTGCGTCGGACGCAGGATTCATGAGATTATTGAAAAGCTCTCGACCTTGCGTCTGAAAAACTTCGGAGACGGCTCGAGTAATCAGGTCCATGATATTATTTTCGGGGCTTAAAGTACTCGCAAAGGATGCGGTGGCTGCAGGACTCACCGCGGGGGCTGCAGCGTTTTCACCAGGGGCTGCCAATCGAGCCGGACGCACTAAGTTGTTCGGGTTAGACATTCTCGCGAATTATGAAAACTTGAAACCGTTGATGGGATAAAAGATATCGTTGATTGCAGATACGAAGGTCTTAATAAAGTCAATGACCAGTAAGTTTATGAAAAATACACGACTTCACTGAATTTGTAAAATTTCTGAAACTCCCGAACCTAGGATACAAGAAACAACAACAGCCAATTTGCACTTGGTTTTTAATGAAAATCAACAATGAATATCGTAGAATCGTTTTATATCACTGATTACTGAATATCGGGAAAGCACATATGTAACATATTTCATATATATGTATGTATATAGAAAATTTAAATTTTTAATTTGTCGAAAAAATGATTCTCGTATATAATATCACTGATCACTTAATATCAGGAAAGCACATATGTAATTTATATATATGTATGCATATAAAAAGTTTAAATTTGTCGAAAAAATGATTTTCGTATATATAATTTTTGGTTGCGAATAATCAAATATTACAGTGTAAAAAATTACGACTTACATTAGATAGAATAAAACTGCTTCCATGGCGTTGGAATGCTGGATATCGGGCTGCTATTTCACGGGCGAGGTGGTTGTCGCAATATTTGACTCCTTTTTGTTCTCCTGGAACTACTGGGGGACCTTTCCTTCGCACTGCACCGCGGGCTAATGATTTTGGCGAATCACTGTTGTAATTTTCTTTCCGCTTGTTTCCGGGATTCCGAATCTGGTGTTGATATGCGGATCACAAAATTTTCGAAACGAAACGGATTCGTGAAGATTTATTACTTTCACTACTTTGAAAAACTACAACTCCCGTTTTACCGATGTCGCGATAGCTGCCCCACGTTGGGCGCCAGTTAATAAAA
This sequence comes from Odontomyia ornata, assembly GCA_963969285.1. Classification (NCBI taxonomy): domain Eukaryota; kingdom Metazoa; phylum Arthropoda; class Insecta; order Diptera; family Stratiomyidae; genus Odontomyia; species Odontomyia ornata. The sequence continues at coordinate 175,113,488 of OZ017742.1, forward strand.
ACACGAGCTATGTAATTAAAAAAATATCAATCCAGGGATGAACCCCGATCTTTATTCATTGAAAGTAATTACAAAACTGAGTTCGAACTTAATATCTAAACATAATTACGGCTAATAATTATTGCTGCGTTAGCTACCTGTGCTTTCGATGTCGAGGAAATGTTGCAGACACGATGTCAGCAGTTTCAGGCACATGCATTCAGGTAAATTTGGATCATCAATACTTTCTTTCCGGGCACGTGTTAAGTTATATGCTCTTGTGTTTGCCCAATGCATATAACGCGAAAGTATGCATTCAAAACAATATGCGATTAAGTGTGGGATGCTTCTTACATATGTATGTATGTATATAAATGTCAGGAAAATATTATATAGATACATGTTGATAGATTAGGCTTTGAATTACTTATTTGTTCCAGTGTACTTACATCGAGAAAAATTATGCAATTTCAATCAACAATGATCATTTTTATACAAATCTTGTTCAAAATAACTTATATACGAGTATATTTGAGACTAACTTGCATATTACTTACAATAATTTGCTATTTAGTTTTCCATTGAAAAACTTTAATTGTTAAATTTGGTAGTTGCCACAGGAACTTTGTAATTTCATTTTGTTTAGCGAAATAAAAGTGACAACAACGTAAAACAAAACCACGCCAACCTCATGTGAACAGTTTTACATATATCTATTATAGACATCGGAATCAGCGTCCGGGAGCATTCACTCGGGAAAGTTTTGAGTTTAAGTTCACGTTGATATCTCCTTTCCAGAATCGACTACTGATAATTTACAATTTCTTTTTTGTTTTAAAGAAGTATTCTTTTGCTTTTGAAAATTACGGGTAGCAAGGTATCATTTTCGTGACATAAACAAAACAGTATATACTTAAAACCATTACTTTCATTGTAAGATACGTTTATAAGCTCACATATTTTTCTAATACACTTTTTTGACACTGGATTAATATTCACAGTAAGAAGCCAACACAATCAATAGTAAGCTCATATAAGGTTGCATATTTGGCAAGTGAAAACAATAAGCAAAAGGTACATGTGCCAACGACACGGGTGTTCCCAAGCGGTCCCCCATCTAAGTACTAACCGCGCCCGATACTGCTTGACTTCGGTGATCGGACGAGAACCGGTAGTCAAGTCAAGTCAAGTCAAACAGTGCTTTATTGATACGGTAATTTGTTCTTACATGGTATTTTAATCTAACCCTAAAGCTAAAGCTATTTGTTCTTATCTGTAACTTATTCCAATGGCCTCCAGGGCACTCAAGATTTTAATATTATCGTGGTCTTTAATCTAGTTCAAACATTGAAAGTTTTATTGGAGTATCATTCGCCCTCTTTCGTTCTATTGTTGGAAAAACCGCAGGGAAAACCAACATCTTTTCTCTACGTAACCTAATTTTCTTACACTAATCTTAAACTACCCTACCCTAATAGCCTACTCTAACTTAACCTACCTTTAAAACTAATATGTACATAGACTCAATTCTGGTTTGAATTTTGTTCTTTTCATATTTTCTCTTTAAGTTTTACGGTGTTATACTTATCCGTCTATAGTTATTTACATCCATCAATTAATTTAAGAATATGTTTATTATTTTTTTCATAACTCTAGGTTGAGATTGATCCATCCGCACCAGACTAATCACCATCTATCCACCAATATGCGATTTCATGTCTGCTAATTCTGGCTTTACTATTGTAGATCGCGGTTGAGTATCTCCATTCTGTACCTGCTTCTCCTATTTTTAGACTCGCTGGATATGATATTTTCTTGTCGGTACTCCTCCTATATACGTGGTATATAGTCGGAGTACCGTCAGAATCCAGGATATATCCACACTTGTCTAGATACACGAATACTTCTATAGGGATGTAACCAGTGTTGAGAGCTGTCATGCAGTATGTCTGAGTTGGATAGAAAGGCTGTGATATCCAAGGGTTTTCCTCATTCGAGGCAGAGCGGAGTATGTGCTTTCTAGTATTTTCGATAATAAAAGTGTCAATTCGCGGTACTTGAGCGATGTCGTATATCTCCTGGTTGGAGACATGGTGTTCGTATCCCGTCTCTGCTTTCCTATATACTCCCGTGCACGATCTTAGACACTTCCGCTCGAAGACTCTAAGCTTCTCCATCGTACTGGCACTTTGATTAAACCAAATAGGACATCCGTATGTCAACACTGGCCTGACCAGAGTCTTGTAACAAATCAATTTGACATTAGGGTCGAGATGTTTAGAGCAGAAGAGCCTTCGAAGGGACATGCACATCCTTCGCGCTTTCTCAAGCGCAATGCTGACATGCTGTGTAAAGTATAGATGCTGATCTAGGTAAACTCCCAGGTATCTGACACAAGTCTTATGGGGGATTCTTTCTGAACTACCTTGTCTTGCAAGTATGTGGAAATCTCTCCAATGTCGTTTTATGTCTCGGTTGGCCTTCCTTAGAGTCGGTCGAAACAAGATTGTTTCACACTTTTGTGCATTGATTTGCATTCTCCACGTGTTTGTATAGGACTGAATGTCATTGTACATTTTCTGGAGTTCAGCTTGTACCGTTGAAGCTTTTCTATCAGCCGTATAGATTATAATATCATCAGCAAATGCCACCAATGACCTTGTTGGGGACTCGTTAAATCCAAAGCTATTTAGCAGAGTGCTACAATAGATCGCGAACAGAGTTGGCGCAGTGACCGTTCCTTGTTGTAGGCCATTCTGTACTTTGTAGTCGTGATTTGGGGAAAGACTTCCATCTGTAATGGTAAACGATCTTCCGTATAGCATTCTGCACAGCAGAATTATGATTTGTTTTGGAAACTTTAGTTTTAATAGTCTATATATTAGTCCATCGAGCCAGACAGTGTCGAACGCCTTTTCCATATCGATTAAGCAAGCTCCAACGCAATGCCCACCATTGAGCCGCCAGCATATGTCCGAAGTCACCTTCGTAATTGCGTGGATGGTTGAATGCCGAGCTCGGAACCCAAACTGTGCATTCGGCATCAGGTCATACCTCCCCAGGTGCCCATTGAGAGCTCGATTAATCACCACCTCAAACACCTTACTGAGATTTGGCAGCAAGCTGATTGGACGGTAATTTCTTGGATCGGAAGCGTCCTTGCCTTTTTTTGCAATTGGAAAGACTTTGGCTTTTTTCCAGCAGTCTGGGAAGTATGAATTATTCAGCATGTTGTTGAATAATACGCAGTATTCACGAATTGCAACCTCGGGCATATGCCGCAACACAATATTGGGAATCCCATCGATGCCTGTTGATCGCTTGTTATTAATGTGCTTAAAAATGTTGACTAAGTCCTTATATGAAACAAAATAATCACCTAGATGTTCGTCAGGTATAAAGTCAGCTTGAAGTCTATTGTCAAATTGAAGAAAAGGTTGGCCATCTATACCTGCTTTAAAGTTGTGCACAGTTGCATTAGCGATTTCCGAAATTCGTTCTCGTCCGACATCTGACTTTGGCCGATGTATTAATTCAAACTGAGTTCCGATGACAAGAAGTTTCTGTTCTTCGTCATTTATTACATAGTTTCCCTGTGCGTTGGGAACCATGTGGCTCATGTCGATACCAGCCTCAACCAGGGAGGATATTTCATCGTTCTTCACTTCTAGCGTTGGCACTTCTACTCGTGATTTCTTTCGAAACAAGTTGTTTATTTGTGCGTGCATTCCTTCTGGATCCTGTGGCGATATACCCTTTATTTTATCCGTCCACTGCCTATTTATTTCGTTCCTATACTGCTGTCGGATAAGATTCCTGACATTTCTAAGGTTCGATTTTAGCAGATTCAGTGTAGGGTGGTTGTAATCCTGCAATCGTCTGTAAATATTGTTGATGCGGGTTAAGAGGAAGCTCTTTAGCTGTTCAATCTTTTGATGATTGGTGTATCATATCCTTCCATGTTATTTCGCGGTTTGGTCTTGGGTATAGTCCGCTCCATGGTGCCCATCGTCAGCAGTTCCAACTTAGACAGATAATAGTTTATCTCATCATTAGTTAAATTCCTGTCGCCGGGCACCATAATTGGGGAGTTTGTATTAGCTGAAGTTAAGCATTCCTTCCGGTGTTCCCGTTGAAACCGCTTTTGAAACTGCTCCCAGTTTGTTTTCTTCAGGTTTAGTTTATGATTCTCGGACTGAATAGGAAAAAGGAACACCTTGTCTCTTTCATGCTGAATCTCCATTACAATCGCTTGATGGTCGCTATCATAAGGGAGGGTCTGTAGCTTCCGTGTAGGGCCTTTAAATTTGAAGAGGAGTCTAGCATCAGCAATGCACAAGTCCAAGAAAGAGTTTGCCCTTGGCAGTGTGGGGCTTTCTGGCCCATAAAGCTGACATTTAAATTCCATTTGGTTCTGTATGATCCATGATTGCAGAAATACACCCCTTGGATTATTGGAGGTATTCATCCATGATGTGTGTCGGGCGTTGAGATCCCCGGCCAGAATATAATAGTTGTGAGGTCTTTGTAATTCGAGCATCTCAAAGAGCATCTGAAACTCATCTTTGAATTTGGGGTTATTGTTTCCGGCTGCATATGCAGAGATAATATAAAGATTGTCTCCATCCTGCATTGGGATAAGAATGCATGAGGATTCTAGACATTCAAATTTTTCCATTTCGGGTCTACGGATATGTTTGAAGCGAAAAGATCTCCGCACTAGGATCCCGGTTCCGCCTCCCAGGTCGCCGGTCTTTCTATCGTTTCTCACGAAATCGAAATCTCTGAACGTGACAGAGTGTCTCGAATTGAGGCGGGTTTCTGTTAGGAGTATAATGTCAGGTTTTTGTTTGGCACTAAAATCAAGAAGATTTGTTCGTCTATGTATAGTGGCTATCGAGTTTACATTTATGGAGATGATTTTTATGTCATTTACGTATATAGTCCTTGGATGTGGGTTAGTTCCGGCCATGGATCAATCCCAACCTAGCTGAAATTAAGTTTATAATTTGATTGTGTTTGTCCAAAATCGTACCTAGACTGCTCAATTGCTCCAGTATACTGCTCATCATGTCGTCAGATTTGTTCGCGTTGCTTGTCGCCTTTGCTGGGCCCAGCGCTTGATGTATGTTCTTCGTTGCTGCGGCGTAGCTGATGCCTGGCTGTACTATGGAGTTTGTTATTGGTGTTGAAGGTTTGGTTGCCGCTTTTGGGAGTTTTTTCGCGAGCATTTGTTGAAGCGATGCCTTATGGGCTGAACAGCCTCTGTAAGATGCAGGATGACCAAAAGTCTTGCAGTTGACGCAGAACAATTTTGACTTGTCGTCTTCTTTTTGTAGATCACATTTGCCTGGTTCATGTGTTTTATCGCACTTTACACACCTGTATCCCATTCCATAGTTACTTGCAGCATGCCCAAAGCGCTGACACCTAAAGCACTGGTTGATGTTATCTTTCCTCAGCATTTCTATCCAGATGACTTGATGGTTTAAGAATTTAAGCTGCTGCAATTCTGTAGTTGGGGTGTCATTTGTGGTTTGCATCAGGTACAAAGGGAGTATTCTGCCATCAATTATTGATCTTCGTGTACTAAATGGTTTAACTTTGACCACTTTGATTTTTGCGTTTTGCTGTTGTATTCCTTGTTTTATGTCTTCGTAGTTTTGACCCGCATACAGTCCTTTGATAATAAACGTTTTGGGCTTTTCTTCACATGGTGTGTATGAGTAGTAAGGCGCCTTAGCTTTTTCAAGTATCTCCTTTACTTTTTTGAACTCGTCACTTTTGTTAACTTTAATTTGGGTTTTCGTTGAGTTTATTCTTTTGATTTTGAAATCATTAATTTTGCAGCATTCTTTAATTAATTTAATTAGGTCCCTTGGTTCTTGATTAAAAGTATTTATTGGCGGTAAAGGTTTCATCTTCTTATTTGCTGTATTATTGTCATTTTTAATATTCGTGATTTCTTCTTGGTTTATTTCCACTGCACTGTACTTTTTCGGAGTGAGTTTCTTTTTAATGTTTTTTTTCGCGACCACTTTCACAAATTCTGGAGAATCGACATTATCGTTACCACCGTCGTCGATGTCTATATCACAGAACTCTTCACTTTCACGTACCAAGTTTAATTCTTGGCAAGGGCCTTTAGGCGTTGTCGAGACTGTATTCACAAATTTACAGTTAACTTGCGATTTTAGTTCTTCGTTTTCTCGTTTTAATTTAGCAACTTCGTGCATTAGGAATTTAATCCTCCCGCTTCGATCATCGACCAGGTTGGGCTTAGGATTTAATTTTCTCCTACAACCCATATTGATTTCTTCGCATTCCTTTTTGTCTCTTGTTCGCGATGCGCGCACAATCGTAAAATGTTCGTCGCCGCATATGAAGCGCACAACGAACCGGCCACTTTGAAACGATCATGAGATCTACTTTTAGCTTGAAATAAACGATACACAAGTTGTGTGACGGATTGTTTGTAAACAGATAGCACTCGCGTTAGCCTTGACTGGGAACACGTCCACACGGTTCGGCGTTCAGAAGAGAACTCGACGAGAACCGGTAGTTCCAGTATGGTATGGCCGTTGACAAATGACTACCAACTAGTTCCCTATCATGAGTGCCAAAAGTCATATTTTCAGATCGCCACACCCTTCCCTCTGCCCCTACCACCATTATGGCTTCGTGGAACATGCACAACATTGCGGTTGATGGGCATGCAGTAGCGCTCTATGTACCTACTTTCCATTCACCCAATATGGTATGGCTGTTGACAAATATCACGCATCTTGCCCATTACTATTATGAGGAAAACAACTAGTTCAGTTCAAAGCATCTCTTCCCTTCCTATAATTGCTTTAAAGATCAAATACTCCATCGAGCTTGAAAGCCCTGTAATAGCACTAGTTGATGTTTGTTATCACATCAACTTTCCTTTTCCAGCTCCGATTGGTCAGTTTGAAACAGTATTTGCTTATGCGATCGTTTTCCCACCAAATCATAAACATCACACTACATTTACTCTGACTCTTATCATACAACACATGTGCTCATCATTTTTTCTCGTTTTTCATGTTTAAATGTATAAACGTGCTTCCGCCACTGTTAAGAGTTTGCTTATAGATTCTACGAAATACGCAGTCCTATTTTATTTCAATGGGCAAGCGAAATAAACACAAAAGGCTATATGCTCTTGTGTTTGCCCAATGCATATAACGCGAAAGTATGCATTCAAAACAATATGCGATTAAGTGTGGGATGCTTCTTACATATGTATGTATGTATATAAATGTCAGGAAAATATTATATAGATACATGTTGATAGATTAGGCTTTGAATTACTTATTTGTTCCAGTGTACTTACATCGAGAAAAATTATGCAATTTCAATCAACAATGATCATTTTTATACAAATCTTGTTCAAAATAACTTATATACGAGTATATTTGAGAAGCGATCTTAAATGCCATAATTTATTGCGAATCACATTCACAAAAAAATAAGAAGTTCCAAATGCCAATACATAGAACATAACCGTAACATTTTGACTAACTTGCATATTACTTACAATAATTTGCTATTTAGTTTTCCATTGAAAAACTTTAATTGTTAAATTTGGTAGTTGCCACAGGAACTTTGTAATTTCATTTTGTTTAGCGAAATAAAAGTGACAACAACGTAAAACAAAACCACGCCAACCTGATGTGAACAGTTTTATATCTATTATAGACATCGGAATCAGCGTCCGGGAGCACTCACTCGGGAAAGTTTTGAGTTTAAGTTCACGTTGATATCTCCTTTCCAGAATCGACTACTGATAATTTACAATTTCTTTTTTGTTTCAAAGAAGTATTCTTTTGCTTTTGAAAATTACGCGTAGCAAGGTATCATTTTCGTGACATAAACAAAACAGTATATACTTAAAACCATTACTTTCATTGTAAGATACGTTTATAAGCTCACATATTTTTCTAATACACTTTTTTGACACTGGGTTAATATTCACAGTAAGAAGCCAACACAATCAATAGTAAGCTTATGTAAGGTTGCATATTTGGCAAGTGAAAACAATAAGCAAAAGGTACATGTGCCAACGACACGCGGTGTTCCCAAGCGGTCCCCCATCTAAGTACTAACCGCGCCCGATACTGCTTGACTTCGGTGATCGGACGAGAACCGTTAGTTTTAGTTTTTAGAAGTGCTTTATTGAGTCCCAAAACTGTTGTTTACATTAATCTCTAAAGCTAAGATATACATATTTGTTTTTCTCCGTCAGTGTCTTGTGGACGTATTCTTTGGAGCTTTTCTCTCCATTGGCAATTAACCTCCGCGTTGTAGCTAAGTTTAATCAGATATCGTACAATTGACATCATCTGTTTTAGAATTTGTAAATTACTATCGATTCTCTCCCTAAAGCCTCTATATATTGAATTGATGCGAGTTAGAATCCTGCTCTTTAAATGTTGCAGTCTTTCTATTCTAGCTGTGCGATATTTGTCCATGTTGTTCAGAGGTTTGATCTTAGGAACAGTATTTCGGATCGTTTCGTTTATCAGTTTCTGCAGTATGTTCAAGTACTCGTCAATTTCGATATCAGTCAGATTTCGATTATTAGGAGCAATGTAACCAGATGTCTTCGAGGCCATCCTCTTGTGACTTTTGGTGATATTTTTCTGGAGTTTGTCCCAGTTTGTCTTTTTGTAGTTTAACTGATATTGTGCATCACTGAGGGTCAGTAAGAAATGGTCGTCCGTATCTGGTGATAAGTTCATTTGTATGGCTCTATGGTCACTGTCGTAGTCCAAGGTCTTAAGTTTGTTTTCTGTTAGTTGAGTAAGATTCAAACGCACATCTAATATACACACATCCAGATAAGATCTTGCGCGGGGCAATGTTGCCTCGCTTGGGCCATATAATTCGCATTTAAATTCGATAGAGTTTTCTTCGAGCCATCTTTTGAGAAATACCCCTCTAGGGTTATTATAGGCATTCAACCATTCTCTATGCTTTGCATTTAAATCACCAGCAAGAATGTAATAATTATTCAAATTGTGGAGTTCAAGTATCTCGAATAATGAAGCAAACTCTGACTTGAATTTTTCAGTATTTCTTTTGGCTGCATACGCTGAGATAATGTACAAATATTTATCACCTTGCAATTTTAACCGTATGCACGTCACCTCAAGACATTCAAATCTACTGAATTCCGGTCTGATCACAGCCTGATGTTTGTATGTATTTCGAATGAGGATGCCTGTTCCTCCTCCATTAATAGCATTTTGTCTATCAGTTCTGATCAAGACGAAATCTTGAAATTGTACATTATGCCTGCTATTGAGCTTTGTTTCCGAAAGCAGCACTACATCAGGTTTGTTTCTAACTACAAAATTCAGAAGATTTGCACGTCTGTAGATGTGTGCAATTGAATTAACATTTAAGGCAATAATTGATAGATTATTTATTCTAATAGAACTATGTGGTTGGTCAACCATAAATGGGGTGAGTTGTTTCAAATATATGGTTGATTTTCCTGCTATGATCGCTCAAATTTTTTTCTATTTTATCTAATCTATTATATAAATTTTCAAATAATTTACTTAACTTGTTTTCCAGTCCTTCCATTCCAATGTTTTGTCGCAACTCTCCGGAATACTTCTGCTGGCTGCTGCATAGCTCACATATTGTCGAGGTGTCGTGGTCATTGGCTGCATTTGGCTCTTCTGGGGCAATTGTGCATGCATTTGCTTCTGATTCGGCATCGTCCTTCTAGTCGTCGCTAGCCCATCTGTTCGCATCGCTTCGTAAATTGGACAGCCTTTGAAAGACGCTGGATGTCCAAATTGTCGGCAGTTCACGCAGTAGATTTTGTTTTTGCCATCCTCCTTCTGAACACTGCACTTGTCCGGCTCGTGATGCTCGTTGCAATTGACACAACGGAATTCCATATTGCAATTTACCGCAGAATGTCCATATCGCTGGCACCGAAAACACTGCTGAATGTCTGTCTTCCTTAATTTTTCAAACCACACTACTTGGTGGTTTATGTAGCGAATATTGCGAAGATTACTGGCTATACTGTCCCTCGATATCTGCACCATGTATATTGGTAACATCTTCTTGAGTGCCATTGAGCGTCGTGTTTCGAATCGTTTTACTTGAACAAACTTAATGTCGTTCTGTTGATGTTCAAGCTCCTCTTGGATCATCTTCACATCTTCTGTGTCACTTAGTCCTTTAAGCAGAAATGTCTGCAGTTTTTCTTCCCTTGGGGTATATGTATAAAATGGGGCCTCTGCCTGCTTCAAGGCTTCTTTCACTTTAATAAAGTCACTTGCTTTTGTCACTTTAATTTGGGTTTTCGTTTTGTTGACTTTTTTAATTGTAAAGTCATTCACTTCACAGGAGTTTTTAATCAATTTGACGAGATCACTCGAGTCTTGCTCAAAAGTATTTATTGGCGGCAACTTCATTTTTTGGGCACTATTGACACTTTCACTTGGAGTATTTTTTTCCGAACTATCCTTTAAAAAAACGTCAATTACAAAGTAATTTTATAAAGAAATTTATTACATCGTCGAACTATTCGAACAATTTATCGAGTATCTTGACTTTACCTACGAGAAAGTTTCAAGAAAGGAAAAAAAGTTTTTTTCACCGGGGGATGGAGGAGCCCGACGGCTTCCCACCGCTGGGGGACCCAGAGCCAGGCATTTTGAAAATTACAAATGACAAAATGAACAAGCGGAAAAATGAACAAGACAATTGTGAGCATGGAAAGCGAATTACGATTTCAAGCGAAGATTATGAAAAAGTAACCATGGAGAATACAAGGATTACGAAACAAAATGACGAATTAAAACTCCGGATACAGAGTTTAGAAGATATGGTCCGGACGTTGTCAAATGGGAACAAACAAAAAGCCAAGCCGCAGAATACGTCCGGCCAAGAAGAGCCGATACTCACTAAGAAGAATGAAAAACTGGAAACAACAAGCGAGACCAACGGGAAAGGAGTACCAATAAATAAAATGAAATCGCAAGATATGAGCAAGACAATCCATGATGCGGAAAATATCCTGAGCGCAGGAGGAGCGAACGACAGCGCCAATTATTATGCGGTGCTGTCTGCAATGCACGAAGAAATGGACGTCGAGATGGAGAGCAACGATAAGACAGGTAATATTGATAGCGATAATAATTTCATTAAATATTTAAAATTAAAAAATAAGCAAAAGGAGAAGAAGCCAACCGGTGTGTCTGCTGGTCCTCCTAATAAAATTAATGTGGTAAATGAAAAAGTTCCTCCAATAAACGTTTTTGGGCAGCGTGGAGGAGATATGGTTCGGTTATTGGCAGCCGAACATAAAATCAAAAACTTTGAAATTAAGAGAGTGACCGGTGATAAGCTCTCGATCAAGACAAAGACACTGGCTGACTTCAAACAGGCGAAAGATGCTCTTAATAGTGTCCAAGCTCCCCACTTTACATATACGCCAAAGGCGGAAAAAAATCAGACCTTCCTGTTGAAGGGCCTGGACTGTGGGGAGAATACAGTTGATCTCCTTGAGATGTTGCAGGAAGCAGCACCAGCTGTTAAGTTCATGTGTGTGAAAAATTTTGCTACAAGGAGATCAACTGTAGAAGGTAAAATATTACCATTTTATTTGGTACAAATTTCTAACGACAGCAGTCCGAGTGCCCTCCAACAGGTAAGGTACTTAAACTTTAGAGTTGTGAGGTGGGAACGCCTCCAAAAAACTGAGGTCAACCAGTGTTACAGGTGTCAACGATTCGGTCATTCGGCTGCCAATTGTGCAATGCACTATCGCTGTGTTAAGTGCAAAGATATCCACGCCCCCGGTGAATGCAAATTGGCTCAGGTGGAGCCAAAAGAAAAATTGTATTGTGTTAATTGCGGTACATTTGGTCATCCAGCATCATACCGAGGATGCCCTCGGTATCAAGATACAAGAGCTAAATTTTCCCCAAAGCAAACCAAAGTAAATCAGAATCTGTTACCTCCCAACTTCATCAAACCCGGGGTATCATTTGCACTTGCTGCCAGAGGACCAGCAGACAACAATATAAATAAAATAAATAATGTAAGTGGCAATAATGAGCTGCTTCTTAAAATCTACCAGCAACTTGAATCGCTTTCAGATAGAATTAATAAGCAAGACCAAAAAATCAATTTTGTTTTTCAAAGTTTAGGTCAACATGCTCCAAAATAGTTTGTCATCCAGTCACATTCCCATGGATAGGATTCGTCTCATCTCGATCAACGTCAACTCCATTGTTACTTTACATCGGCGTGATTATCTCCTTGAATTCATTGTTAAGCAAAAGCCTGACATCATGTTTCTCACCGAAACCCACCTCAATTCATGGCACTCCATGACATTCAAGGATTTTGAATTCGTAAGAAACGATAGGGTAATAGGTGATGGGGGAGGTGGCACCGGGATATTGGTTCGAAGACCATATCGTTTCCAAAATATTGAAAAAGTCGAATTCAAAAGCTTTGAATCTCTTGAAGTGTCCGTTATCAAAATTTCACTGCCAGGTGGGGAGTGTGGGATGCTTCTTACATATGTATGTATGTATATAAATGTCAGGAAAATATTATATAGATACATGTTGATAGATTAGGCTTTGAATTACTTATTTGTTCCAGTGTACTTACATCGAGAAAAATTATGCAATTTCAATCAACAATGATCATTTTTATACAAATCTTGTTCAAAATAACTTATATACGAGTATATTTGAGAAGCGATCTTAAATGCCATAATTTATTGCGAATCACATTCACAAAAAAATAAGAAGTTCCAAATGCCAATACATAGAACATAACCGTAACATTTTGACTAACTTGCATATTACTTACAATAATTTGCTATTTAGTTTTCCATTGAAAAACTTTAATTGTTAAATTTGGTAGTTGCCACAGGAACTTTGTAATTTCATTTTGTTTAGCGAAATAAAAGTGACAACAACGTAAAACAAAACCACGCCAACCTGATGTGAACAGTTTTACATATATCTATTATAGACATCGGAATCAGCGTCCGGGAGCATTCACTCGGGAAAGTTTTGAGTTTAAGTTCACGTTGATATCTCCTTTCCAGAATCGACTACTGATAATTTACAATTTCTTTTTTGTTTTAAAGAAGTATTCTTTTGCTTTTGAAAATTACGGGTAGCAAGGTATCATTTTCGTGACATAAACAAAACAGTATATACTTAAAACCATTACTTTCATTGTAAGATACGTTTATAAGCTCACATATTTTTCTAATACACTTTTTTGACACTGGGTTAATATTCACAGTAAGAAGCCAACACAATCAATAGTAAGCTTATGTAAGGTTGCATATTTGGCAAGTGAAAACAATAAGCAAAAGGTACATGTGCCAACGACACGCGGTGTTCCCAAGCGGTCCCCCATCTAAGTACTAACCGCACCCGATACTGCTTGACTTCGGTGATCGGACGAGAACCGGTAGTTTTAGTTTTAGTTTTAAAAGTGCTTTATTGAGTCCCAAAACTGTTGTTTACATTAATCTCTAAAGCTAAGATATTCCCCGCAGGGGGAATGCCGGTCGACAAGAGCTCTCTTGGAGGCTAGCATTCTTTGGGGAGTTCCGCCCCCACGTACCCGAGGAAACTCCGCAGGGGGAATGCCGGTCGACAAGACCACTCTTGGAGGCTAGCATTCTTTGGGGAGTTCCGCCCCCACGTACCCGAGGAAATTCCCGCAGGGAGAAAGCCGGTCGACAAGAACATTCTTGGAGGCTAGCATTCTTTGGGGAGTGCCGCCCCCACGGACCCGAGGATATGGGGGGTGCCGTGAGGTTCCCTCTTATTGTATCTGGATTACGCTTTGGACAACGAACTGGAATTGACGCTTTGGGCTGGCGGATGTGATGGTTTGGACCTAGTTGCTTTGCACAGTAGCGCCGAGGTGAAACTCGTGTGTGAACGGCTCCAATTCAACTATCATAGCGTCTCCGTCTCGCTAAAACCTTGGCAGGCCTCGGAGTACGTTCGAAGTTCGCACCATTGGGTTGGTGGTGTAGGTTCGGTTGAGACGGACTCCCGATTAGCGCTGGTCTGGCTCTGAGCACTTGTCCCCATAAGGGCTTGTGCCAACCCTCGCATGGCCTCCCTGCTCTGCAAAGATAACCATGGGACCAAAAAGGCGACTACACACACGAACGGAGATAGCGGCTCCGAGGGGGGACCCAATAAAATGGAGCAAACAAATGAAACCACAAGCAAACAGGACGCTAGCACGGAGAGCCCTTTCAGGCAAAAACCGCTGTTGGCAAGAACACCGATTAAACAAGTCACCGATTGCGGGGGGAGGCAGCAAACCCCAGAAACACTGTCAAAGTCAACATCACAGGTTAAATCATCGGAGACAGACCACAGACGGACTAACGAACGAAAGAAGGCAGAGTGCGTTGTGCAACCTGGCATCATTGCGGCCTTTGGGCGCAGTAGAAGGACTATGCGCACCCCGGAGCGCCCAGTGCAAGACGTACACAATCCGGATCAAGCTGCGACACCAACGGAGGCCAGTGTAAGACTGGGTGAGGGAGAAGTTTTGCCGTTGGCCGACGCTAATTCAAACGCGACCCAAGCGATACAAGCAAAAGGGTTAGGAAACGGGGGCCTCTCCCAAGAGGTGGCGCCAAATAACACAATCGCCCTTGACCGCGCCGAAGAGGAGCGGCTTACTCGGAAAGCGGGGAATATCGTCAAACAGCTGAGGGCTGCCTGCGAAGTGCAGAAAAACATAGGCAAGAGTGTCAAGAATGGCATTCTTGAACTGGAGGAGCTTTTTGGCCGCATAACGCACTACAGGCGGAGGTGGCTTGCAACCGAAAAGCACCAAAAAGACACGCTCTCCCTCGAGGCATCAGTGGGTCCTAGCAGCAGCAAAAGAATGGCCGGTAGCCCAATTGAAGGCGACTGTGAGAAAAGGAGGAAGGACGAGACCATAAACGAAGTTGACACTCCAGGCGAGGAGTTTCATGTGGTGTGAAACAAGGCAGCGAAAAAAGCGGCCAAAAAGCTACTCCTAGAAAAAACAGACAAAGACCTCAATCACGAAAAGAACAAAGAACCCCCCGATATACCGCAGAAAACAAAAAGCAAACCGCGGCGCAAGCCCTTGCGAGAGGCACTGCTTATTAAACCCAATAAGGGCCGAACCTACGCAGATGTCCTCCGTGAAATTAAAGGAGCGGTCAAGCCAGACGACACCAAAACTGCCATCAAAGCAGTTCGACCAACCCGGACCGGTGGCTTGCTGGTGGAATTCGGGCCAGAGGCCATAAACAAAGATGCATTCCGTGAAGCGGTCCAAAAGGTTCTTGGAGATGCGGCAACGGTTGCCTCGCTCGAACCAATGGCCACCCTGGAAATCAGGGACCTCGACTGTGTCACGGACAAAGCTGAGGTAGAGGATGCCATTAGGAGGGAGTTCCCCAGCTTAAGTGAAGTCAAGGCAAGATTGACACGTGAAAACACAAGGGGGCAACGCATGGCTATTGTCGAACTAGCTGATAAAGACGCCCAGCAAATCCTGGCGAAGGGCAAAATTAAGATAGGTTGGGTGATCTGCAGGATACGGAGAAGAGCGATCCCTATCCGCTGCTTCAGATGCCTCGAATACGGACACACCGCGTATGGCTGTAGGGGACCCGACAGAAGATCTCTGTGCTACAAATGTGGTGAAACGGGGCACAAAAGGAAGGAGTGCACGAACGAGGCAAAATGCATTCTTTGCAAGGATGCTAAGCTAGCACCCGGCGACCTCAAACATGAGCCGGGGACAGGGAGATGCCGGGTTTTCAAGGAGGCCCTAACTAAAGCCAAATCGATACTCAAATGATCCGTATCCTGCAGGTCAATTTGCACCGAAGCACAAACGCCCAGGACCTACTTGAGCAGTTTGCGAGGGATAAGAAAGCTGACCTCCTGTTGCTGAGCGAGCAACATCATAACAAGGACTCGCAAGCGTGGTACCCTGACAAAACTGGTACCTCGGCCATCTGGGTTCGAGACAGCGCCCGCCTTCAGGTGCAGGGCCATGGACGCGGGGATGGTTTTGTGTGGGTGCGGTGTTCAGGGATAACATATTTCAGTGTTTATCTGACGCCTAACGAGGCAATGCGATCCTTTCGAACCAAAATCGATGCCCTGGAGGACGCTGTCTCGAGCACAGAGGGCCACATGCTGGTCGGGGGAGACTTCAACGCTAGAGCCATCGAATGGGGTATGCCACAATCCAACCCAAGGGGAAAGCAAATCTTGGACATGGCGGCCAGAACAGCGCTTTTTGTCCTAAATACTGGTAACACCCCTACTTTCCGCCGCTGGGGTTGCGTAGGAACCATACCCGATGTGACACTCGCTTCGGAGTCCCTGGTACCTAGAGTACACAACTGGCGAGTACTAGAGGACTACTCGGCTAGTGATCACCAGTATATAGCTGTTGAGATTCACGACGGTGCCACTCTGCGTGCATATGCCCAAACTTCAATCCTCGGATGGAGGACTGGGAGGATGGACGTCGAGAAGTTCACTGACGCGCTTACGGCAGGCGCACCGTTGCTGGGAGCTCCGCCAGGGAGTGGAGGGCCTACAGCCAAGGACTTGGTGAACTCAACTATGAGTGCCATCATAGCTGCTTGCGAGTCTTCCATGCCCCGCCGGAGACCCCAACACGGTAAGCCTCCAGTATACTGGTGGTCAAACGAGATCGCCGAACAAAGAAGCTAGTGTCACAAACTTCGGCGAGAGGCCCAGCGGGCGCGAACACGGGAGGAGGCAGACACTAGGCTAGCAGCATACAGGTCCTGCAGGAAATATCTTCGCAGGCTTATTAACAAGAGCAAGGCCCGATGCTGGCAAGACCTCGTGGACGATGTAAATAGGGATCCGTGGGGCCTTGGCTACAAGCTGGTTATGGGGAAACTTGGTGCCCCACGGAAGCCTTGTATACATGACGCGGAAAAGATGGACGCGATAGTGCGGGGACTCTTCCCCGCCCATCCCGTCCGTGTTAACGCTGTCCATGGTGAAACAGCAGTCGAGTGCCCACTCTTCACACAGCTGGAACTGGAGGAGGCAGTCCTCTCCCTGAAAGCGAGGAAGGCTCCAGGTCCAGATGGTGTTCCAGCTGAGGTTTTGCAGCTCGTCTATCACCATTGTCCTGACTTGCTGCTCAGCACATTCAACGCTTGCCTACGGGACGGGGTTTTCCCGGTACGATGGAAGGTGGCGAGGCTCGTGCTGGTCAGCAAGGGGAAGGGAAATCCCGAATCGCCGTCTGCATACCGCCCGTTATGCATGCTAGACACAGCTGGGAAAGTGCTGGAGAGACTCATCAAGGGAAGACTCACTGACGCGATTTGTGCTGCTGGGGACCTATCTCCTCGGCAGTACGGCTTTAGAGCAGGACGTTCTACCATCGATGCGATTGCAGAGGTGGTGAACGCGGTCCAAAAGGTAGAGGCATATAGTCGCACCAAGCGACGAATCGTCCTGTTGGTGACACTCGACGTCAGGAATGCCTTCAACTCCGCTAGATGGGTGGATATTCTGGATACGCTGGAAAACTCTTTTCAAGTTCCAGAATATCTAATGCGGCTTTTGAGGAACTACCTAAAGGACCGAAGCCTGCTCTACGACACGACACAGGGCCAACGAAGGATGGAAATTACATCGGGTGTTGCCCAGGGATCTATCCTTGGTCCGGACCTGTGGAACGTGTCTTACGACGGGCTACTGAGACTTGAGATGCCAGATGAGTCGCGCTTGGTCGGCTATGCGGATGATGTTGCGGCTCTGGTCGCCGGACGCACCGTTGAACAAGCGCAACTTAGGCTAGGTATGCTAATGCGCCGAGTGAGGGACTGGATGACTGCTCGCGGGCTCAGTTTAGCACTGGAGAAAACCGAAGTGGTCATCTTGACAAAAAAGAAAACCCCTAGAGTAAGGATGATCAGTATTGGAGATATACAGATCGAATCGAAGCCAGCGGTGAAGTACCTGGGGCTACTGATCGACTCGAAGATGAGTTTCTCTGAGCAAATCAGGGCAACGGCTGAGAAGGCTGCTTCGGGAATATCGGCCCTGAGTCGACTGTCAGTGCTGTCAGTGCTACTGTACGGGGCAGAGGTATGGGGCGACGCTCTCAGTAAGGAGGTATACCGAAAACGATTGGCACAGGTACAGAGAAGAGGAGCACTGAGAATTGCATCTTCGTATCCAACAGTCTCCGAATCGGCGGTGAGAGTGATTGCAGGCGTGATACCTGTCGCCCTCCTTGCTAGAGAGCGCCGCGCTATTTACCTGCGCCGAAACGAGGATGCGAGGGAGATGGTTGTCCGCGAGGAGAGACAACGCTCGCTCAACGATTGGCAGCAGTCTTGGAGGAATTGCACGAAGGGAAGGTGGACTGCGCGCCTCATCCCGGATGTGAGACCGTGGCTAAATCGAAGGCATGGTGAGACTGACTTCTATCTGACCCAGCTCTTGAGCGGGCACGGGTGTTTTCAGTCTTACCTGCACAAGATCGGCAAGTCACGGTCTCCCGATTGTCGGTTTTGCCCAGGAGAGGAGGACAATGCGTGTCACACATTTTTGCGTGTACCAAATGGGCCAGGCTGCGAAGGGAACTCTACAGGGAGACGGGAGAGCTCACCCCGGATAATATAGTTGCGGTGATGCTCGAATCGGTTGACAAATGGAACCAGGTGGCACATTATGCTCGGGCAGTCCTAAAATATAAAAGGGACTCACAGCAGCCGGGGGCGCTGGGGCTGGGGGATAGCTCTTCTGGCAATTCCTCTTCCCCCCTCCCCTCCCGCTAGGAAAGGGACTCCCCAGCTTGAAGGCGCCCCACGGCGTAACAAAACGAGACCTGGCCCGAAGTAATGTGTCAAACGGTTCCAGGCTAGGTTCTCAGATTGCCAGGGGAGGTGTTTAGTGGGTAGTCCAAAGGTATCCTCCATGGGAGTCCCACACTGCCAGACTCGGCGGGCATAAATGCCTTCACCTCCCTACCACCAAACAAAAAAAAAAAAAAAAAAGCTAAGATCTACATATTTGTTTTTTTCTTATGAGTCTACTGGCCAATAGGCTCTCAAAACTACGTCTTTCTCATTTCTGTGGTTCAAACCAAATTTCATTTATTATTCGGAATACATTACTTTTTACTTACTATTTACTACCAAAGAAAACGGGACGATAAAAAACTTTGGCTGCTATAACTTATATGTAGGTTACTTATCTATATAACTTATATTCTATTTGTCTTATTTTAGGTTTTTCTTTTATTTTTTGTTATATTTACAATTTTATTTACACAACTTATGCTAATATATTTTCCTAACTTAAGTGCTAACTTATTCCTAAATCCCTATACTACAGTTCGCGATCATAGCGAGAAAATTAACCAAGTTGAAAAAAAAAATGCTGCTAATTACATTGTTTTTATTCTGTCTCCATTTCCACTTCATTCAACCACCAAAAGTCTTCACTCCTGTACTTGTCACTGAACATATCCATTGAGTACCGCCACATGGCATTGGGCTCTGTAGTATCCATATACTCTGGGCACGTTATTCGCTTGTCAGTGTTACGTCTGTACCAGTGATACAGCACTGGCACTCCATTTGTGTCAAGTATAATTCCTTTAGAGTCGAGATATGGGAATATTTCAGGAGGAATGAACCCTGTTTGCATAGCTCTATCGAAATAGAGTGAGTTCGAGTAGTAAGGTTGGTTAATCCAAGCGTTCTCTGTGGGCCGAGTTGTGCAATTTAAAGTATGCCTTCGAATAAGATGTACCATGAATCTATCTATTCTGGTTACTTGAGCTGTTTCATAAATCTCTCTATTCGAGACATTATGCAGGTAGTCATTTTCGGCTTTCCGATAGACGCCTGTACATGCTCTTAGCACTTTTCTCTCGAAAACTCGGAGTTTCTCAATGGTCGAGGGGCTTTGGTTGAACCAAATTGGACAACCGTACGTTAAGATGGGTCGAACTAAACTTTTGTAACAAATGGTTTTCACCTCAGGCAACAAGTTCCTATTGTAAAACAGTCGTTTGAGTGACATGAAGGTCTTTCGAGTTTTTTCAAGCTGCTTGCTTATATGTGGTGTGAAATGAAGGCGTTGATCTAAATGCACTCCAAGATATTTTACATCTGTCCTATGTGGTATTCTTTCGCCATCGGCTACAAGGTGAAAATCTTTCCAGTGACGCTTCACATTTCTGCCGGCTTGCATCAGGTTTGTGCGAAACAAAATAGTCTCGCACTTTTGAGCATTAATCTTCATTTTCCAAGCATGCGTGAATGATTTAATGTCATCAAACATGCTCTGAAGCTCTTTATTGGCTTCTGATGCCTTTCTGTGTGCAGTGTAGATGATAAGGTCATCTGCAAATGCAACCAGAGCTCTTTTCGGCGACTCATTGAAGCCAAAGGTCTTGAGTAAGGGGCCCAATAATATTGCAAACAGAGTAGGTGCTGTCACCGTACCTTGTTGCAGTCCGTCAGATATTTGAAACAGTCTGTCAGTGGAAACACCTCCTGATTCTAACTGAAATGATTTCTTATATAACATACTGATCAACAAACTAATTAAATGTTGTGGGAATTTATCTTGGATTAGCTTAAAAACTAATCCATCGAGCCAAACAGTATCAAATGCCTTTTCCATGTCAATAAGACACGCGCCAACACATTTGCCATCATTCATGTGCCAACAAATATCTGATGTTACTTTGGTTATTGCGTGAATTGTGGAATGGCCTTTGCGGAACCCAAATTGGCTGTTACTGAAGAGTTGATTTTCACTGATATGCAAATGAAGTGCTTGATTGATAACAGTCTCAAATACTTTACTGATTAATAATGCCCGATGCTGATCTGTATCGAGCGCGGTTAGTACTTAGATGGGGGACCGCTTGGGAACACCGCGTGTCGTTGGCACATGTACATTTTGCTTATTGTTTTCACTTGCCAAATATGCAACCTTACATAAGCTTACTATTGATTGTGTTGGCTTCTTACTGTGAATATTAATCGAGTGTCAAAAAAGTGTATTAGAAAAATATGTGAGCTTAAAAACGTATCTTACAATGAAAGTAATGGTTTTAAGTATATACTGTTTTGTTTATGTCACGAAAATGATACCTTGCTACCCGTAATTTTCAAAAGCAAAAGAATACTTCTTTAAAACAAAAAAGAAATTGTAAATTATCAGTAGTCGATTCTGGAAAGGAGATATCAACGTGAACTTAAACTCAAAACTTTCCCGAGTGAATGCTCCCGGACGCTGATTCCGATGTCTATAATAGATATATGTAAAACTGTTCACATCAGGTTGGCGTGGTTTTGTTTTACGTTGTTGTCACTTTTATTTCGCTAAACAAAATGAAATTACAAAGTTCCTGTGGCAACTACCAAATTTAACAATTAAAGTTTTTCAATGGAAAACTAAATAGCAAATTATTGTAAGTAATATGCAAGTTAGTCAAAATGTTACGGTTATGTTCTATGTATTGGCATTTGGAACTTCTTATTTTTTTGTGAATGTGATTCGCAATAAATTATGGCATTTAAGATCGCTTCTCAAATATACTCGTATATAAGTTATTTTGAACAAGATTTGTATAAAAATGATCATTGTTGATTGAAATTGCATAATTTTTCTCGATGTAAGTACACTGGAACAAATAAGTAATTCAAAGCCTAATCTATCAACATGTATCTATATAATATTTTCCTGACATTTATATACATACATACATACATATGTAAGAAGCATCCCACACTTAATCGCATATTGTTTTGAATGCATACTTTCGCGTTACATGCATTGGGCAAACACAAGAGCATAAAAACGAGAAAAAATGATGAGCACATGTGTTGTATGATAAAAGTCAGAGTAAATGTAGTGTGATGTTTATGATTTGGTGGGAAAACGATCGCATAAGCAAATACTGTTTCAAACTGACCAATCGGAGCTGGAAAAGGAAAGTTGATGTGATAACAAACATCAACTAGTGCTATTACAGGGCTTTCAAGCTCGATGGAATATTTGATCTTTAAAGCAATTATAGGAAGGGAAGAGATGCTTTGAACTGAACTAGTTGTTTTCCTCATAATAGTAATGGGCAAGATGCGTGATATTTGTCAACAGCCATACCATATTGGGTGAATGGAAAGTAGGTACATAGAGCGCTACTGCATGCCCATCAACCGCAATGTTGTGCATGTTCCACGAAGCCATAATGGTGGTAGGGGCAGAGGAAAGGGTGTGGCGATCTGAAAGAATGACTTTTGGCACTCATGATAGGGAACTAGTTGGTAGTCATTTGTCAACGGCCATACCATACTGGAACTACCGGTTCTCGTCAGTTCAGATCGTTTAGTCGACCTGTTCGGACGGACTCAGCTCGCGCGGAAAACAAATAGCAAAACGGATTGTGCAGCTAAATGCACCGGTAGTTTCGGGTCACCGAACGAGCATAGACGCTTATTGCGAAATAAAAATACCGTAGTGTAAGTGATAGTTTTAAGCGTTATAGAAGAAGAATGGAATACAATAAAAGATGATCAACATACAGTGTGTAATGCAAATAAGTTTTATGAAGAAATTGGCAAAATGGAGGCCAAGAGTTTTGTTGACTTCAGTAAAATTGAAGAAAAAGACGGCACAAAAGTGCGACGTAGGATTAAACCTATACCAAACCTTGTGGATAGAAAGTGTAACAATAAGAAAAACCTATTATTAAGTGCAGAAAATAAAAAACTTAAACAAAAAGTGAAAGAGCTTCAAGACTACATCAACCAGAGATTCGAAAGGCTAGAATCAAAAGTGAACGGGAACGGTGGAGCAAATTCTACGGAACAAGACAATGCAAAAAGTGAAAAAATATGTGAAAAGGATAAAGCTGGTGGAACATCTGTATTTGACAGTGAAATGGACTATGACGATGCAACATCAAATTGGATAGAGATTGTAAAGAAAAAAAACAAATCCAAAAATAGTGCTTCTAATACGGTGACTGCGGAAAAAAACAAAAATGAAACCGAATTGGGTGACAGTGATAACAAAAAAGTGAAAACTACCAACGAAAATAGTGACAAACTTAAGTACAATAAATTGCCCCCCATTAATACATTCAATCAAGAACCGAGCGACTTGGTGAAACTTATAAAAGAGTGCGGGAAAATTGAGAATTTCGAACTGAAGAGAATTAACAAAGTAAAAACTCAAATAAAAGTGAATGAAGCACAAGACTTCCATAAGGTAAAAGATAGTTTAAAAGAAATTGAAGCTCCCTATTTCACGTTTACTCCGAAAGAGGAGAAAAATAAGACCTTCCTCCTAAAAGGACTTAATCCAGGCCACGATCTTGATGAAATCAAAAATGAGATCGAGAAATACGGGCTCAAGCTAAATATAATTAAAGTAAAACCATTTGCCACGAGGTTCTCTATGATGCAAAACCGTATGCTACCCATGTATGTGGTACAAATTGACAACAGCAGCAACGAGAACGAACTGAGGAAGATACGGACAATCAACTATCAAATAGTCTGGTTTGAGAAGCTACAGAAGAATGGTGTACAGCAGTGCTACCGATGTCAGCGATATGGACACTCATCGTTGAATTGTCAAATGCCGATCCGTTGTGTGAAATGTAATAGCACACACGAGCCAAACCAATGTCTTCTTACTAACGCCGATGGAAAAGAAAAGGTATTTTGCGTCAACTGTAGTATGTATGGCCACCCTGCTTCTTATAAAGGATGTCCCGCATATAAAGTCGCGAATCAACGAACGCCCGCTACAAGACAGCAAGGATCAAGAAGAGCTACAGAATTAACAAATAACTTTGTCAGAGCCGGTGTTGATTTCTCAGACATATTGAAAGCAGATAACACAGTACGCCCTCAAGCGTCAAATATAGTCGCGGCATCGACCAACACTGAAAAGATACTAGCGAATATACTTGATCAACTTATGAAACTAGGTAATGATTTGAAATCACATAAACATGCCATTAATCTAATTTCAGAAAAAGTGGGATTGTCACATGTCCGTACTTAGTACACCTGCCCAGCAAACCAGCAACGGACGACTACACCTCATTTCGATCAATGTTAACTCGATCGCCACAATCCATAGACGTGCAAGTCTTCTCGATTATGTTGTCAAGCAAAAGCCTGACATACTTCTTGTCACAGAAACCCGTCTCAACTCGAGACATTCTATAACATTCAGGGATTTCGAGCTCGTAAGAAATGATAGGAAATCTTGCGATGGAGGAGGCGGTACTGGAATACTAGTGCGGAGATCCTATCGTTTCAAACAAATCAATCGGACGGAATTTGAAAACTTCGAATGTATAGAAGTCTCCTGTATCCTCGTCCCTTTACTGGGTGGCGATAATCTCTATATTATCTCCATATACGCAGCCGGAAACAATAGGGCCAAGTTTCAAGAAGAATTCCAATTGCTCTTTGAAGTGCTTCAGCTACAAAGACCCACAAACTACTATATTTTCGCCGGCGACCTAAACGCACGGCATATATCGTGGCTGAACACCTCCAATAATCCAAGGGGTGTATTTTTGCAATCATGGATAGCACAGCACCAAATAGACTATAAGTGTAAGCTATATGGGCCAGAAAACCCCACACTTCCGAGAGCTAACTCCTACTTGGACCTGTGTATTGTCGATGCAAGGCTTCTATTTAAATTCAATAATCCTTCACGGAGATTACAGACCCTTCCTTACGATAGCGATCATCAAGCTATCATAATGGAAGTTCAGCATGAAAGCGATAATATGTCCCTTCTTCTGATACAGTCTGAAAATCACAGACTGAATCTGAGGAAAACTGATTGGCAGCGGTTTCAAAAGCGGTTTGAACGGCAACGCGAAAACAAATGCCCATCTTCTGGCGCCGTTGATGATGAAATCATGATCCCTAATGATAGAAACCTGACAAATGATGAGATAGATCTCCATCTTTCAAAGCTGGAATCCCTGACGCTAGCCACTATGGAGAGTGTTATCCCGAAGGCCAAACCGAAAAATAACATGGAAGGGTATAGCACACCTATTATCCAAAGACTGAAACGGCTGAAGAGCTTCCTCTTAACCCGCATCAACAACATTTATAGGCGATTACAGGACTACAACCATCCCACACTGGATTTGTTGAAATCAATCCTTAGAAATGTCAAGAATCTTATCCGACAGAACTATAGGAATGAAGTCAATAGACAATGGAGAGATAAAATTAAAGGAATTTCTCCCCAGAGTGGAGAAGAAATGTATCTGCAAGTTAACAACTTGTTTAGAAAGAAGTCTCGAGTGAATGTGCCAACGCTGGAGGTATCCGAGGATGATGTACATTTCCTGGCTGGGGCTGGCATAGACGCGAGCCATATGACCCCAAACGCGCAGGGAAAACATATTGTAACAGATGAAGTTCAGAAGTTACACATGATTGGTACTTATTTTGAGACCATACATCGACCACGGCCGAGTGCTGGACGGGAACGAATTTCAGAAATCATAGAAGCAACTGTCCACCGCTTCCAGTCAAGCCTGAATGGCCACCCTCTTCTTCAGTTCAATCGCCAACTTAGAGCAGACTTCATACCTAGTGTCCATTTGGATGGTTATTTCGTCTCATATGAAGACCTGGCCAACATATTCAGACGAATTAACAGAAAAAGATCATCTGGTATCGACGAGATCCCCAACATTGTGCTACGACATATGCCCCAGGTTGCGATTCGGGATTACTGCGTGCTGTTCAACAACATGCTAAACAACTCATATTTTCCAGTAAGATGGAAGAAAGCCAAAGTTTTTCCAATCGTAAAGAAAGGCAAAGATCCTGCTGACCCGAAAAATTACCGTCCAATCAGCCTGTTACCAAATATCAGCAAAGTGTTTGAGATAGTGATTAATCGGGCCCTAAATGAGCATCTGGGGAGGTGTGATCTTATGCCAAATGCACAGTTTGGATTCCGAACTGGTCATTCAACGATCCATGCAGTAACAAAAGTAACTTCGGACATATGTTGGCACCTAAATGGTGGGAACTGCGTTGGAGCTTGTCTGATCGATATGGAGAAGGCGTTCGATACTGTCTGGCTCGATGGGCTGATATATAGGCTGCTGAAACTAAAGTTTCCACAACATCTGATAGCAATGCTCAATAACATGTTGTACGCAAAGTCATTTCTCGTTACAGATGGAAATCTTTCGTCCAACCACGATTTCAATGTCCTGAATGGCCTGCAGCAGGGGACGGTCACAGCGCCGACGCTTTTCGCCATCTACATTAGTACGCTGCTCAATAGTTTTGGATTCAATAAGTCCCCAAAAAGATCAATTGTTGCATTCGCAGACGACCTGGTAGTCTACAGGACTGATAGAAAAGCATCCATTGTACAAAAAGAGCTCCAACATATCTTCAACGACATTCAGTTCTTTACGAACACGTGGAGAATGAAAATTAACGTACAAAAGTGTGAAACAATCCTGTTTCGGCCTACGTTGAGGAGGGCCAATCGGGACATAAAGCGCCATTGGAAGGATTTCCATCTAGTTGCAGGCGAAGGCAGCACTGAACGTGTCCCCCACAAGACCTGCGTCCGGTACTTGGGGGTGTACCTTGATCAACACCTATACTATACGCAGCATCTAAAAATTGCAATAGAGAAAGCACGAAAAGCATTCATGTCCCTCCGGAGGCTCTTCTTTTCAAAGCATCTTGACCCTAGCGTCAAATTGATATGCTATAAGACCTTAGTTAGACCAATACTGATTTATGGATGTCCGATATGGTTCAACCAAAGTCCCAGTATGATGGAAAAGATGAGAGCCTACGAACGGAGATGTCTACGCGCGTGCACGGGTGTGTATAGAAAAGCTGAAACAGGATACAAGCACCATGTCTCCAATCAGGAGATCTACGATATCGCCCAGGTGCCAAGAATCGACACATTCCTCATTAAGACCATTCGAAAACATATACTGCGATCTTCACTCTATGAGGAAAACTCTTGGATTTCACATCTCTTCTATCCTTCAACGGA
The DNA here is from genome assembly GCA_963969285.1 of Odontomyia ornata. Taxonomy (NCBI): domain Eukaryota; kingdom Metazoa; phylum Arthropoda; class Insecta; order Diptera; family Stratiomyidae; genus Odontomyia; species Odontomyia ornata. The sequence goes on from OZ017742.1 coordinate 175,140,622, forward strand.
ATACTGTGAGAAAGCACTCAAAACCGGATACGTTCCACCTGAAGTATTCGTATTCTTGGATGCAAACGGATACATACAAAATCCAGACGGTGTACCTGTAATCTATCACCTTTTTCGTCGAAGCACCGATAAAAGAATAGATACTACAAGAAAACCAGATACGGGAGACTTCCACGTACAGTGGAGATATTCGACAGCTATTCATGTAAATATTAACGAGCTCAAAAAGGACTGGACAAGGTACTGGTGGCTGGCAGATGACTAGCAGATTTTGTAGTTTCTACAACCTCACTTTAACAAAAGAAAACAAATATTTATAAGCACAAGAGGTGTGGAATTAGAAAACATAAGAAACACAGAGGTAAATAAATATATAATAACGCAAGTACATACTGTACAATTTAGTGTCTTTAAGTTAGTTTAGGATTAGCGTAGTTTAGTTTTTAAGGGTAGGTTAGGCTAGCTATAAGAAAAGATAACGTGCTGCGGTTGGTTTTTCCTCCCGGGTTTTCCAACCAAAGTCAAAAATAGAGAAGAATCTTAAGATTCCTTTAAAATTTGTAAACTTCTAGATAAATCAAAAACGACAATTGAATGTAAATATCTTGAGTGCCCTGTGGAGGCCATTGGATTAAGGTAGAATTAAGAAGGAGTAACCTTTTGTAGCTTTAAGGTTGGATATAAGTCTGCATTGTATATATTTTCCGGACGATAAAGCTATTTTTGAATACTGAATACTACCGGTTCTCGTCCGATCACCGAAGTCAAGCAGTATCGGGCGCGGTTAGTACTTAGATGGGGGACCGCTTGGGAACACCGCGTGTCGTTGGCACATGTACCTTTTGCTTATTGTTTTCACTTGCCAAATATGCAACCTTACATAAGCTTACTATTGATTGTGTTGGCTTCTTACTGTGAATATTAATCGAGTGTCAAAAAAGTGTATTAGAAAAATATGTGAGCTTATAAACGTATCTTACAATGAAAGTAATGGTTTTAAGTATATACTGTTTTGTTTATGTCACGAAAATGATACCTTGCTACCCGTAATTTTCAAAAGCAAAAGAATACTTCTTTAAAACAAAAAAGAAATTGTAAATTATCAGTAGTCGATTCTGGAAAGGAGATATCAACGTGAACTTGAACTCAAAACTTTCCCGAGTGAATGCTCCCGGACGCTGATTCCGATGTCTATAATAGATATATGTAAAACTGTTCACATCAGGTTGGCGTGGTTTTGTTTTACGTTGTTGTCACTTTTATTTCGCTAAACAAAATGAAATTACAAAGTTCCTGTGGCAACTACCAAATTTAACAATTAAAGTTTTTCAATGGAAAACTAAATAGCAAATTATTGTAAGTAATATGCAAGTTAGTCAAAATGTTACGGTTATGTTCTATGTATTGGCATTTGGAACTTCTTATTTTTTTGTGAATGTGATTCGCAATAAATTATGGCATTTAAGATCGCTTCTCAAATATACTCGTATATAAGTTATTTTGAACAAGATTTGTATAAAAATGATCATTGTTGATTGAAATTGCATAATTTTTCTCGATGTAAGTACACTGGAACAAATAAGTAATTCAAAGCCTAATCTATCAACATGTATCTATATAATATTTTCCTGACATTTATATACATACATACATATGTAAGAAGCATCCCACACTTAATCGCATTTTGTTTTGAATGCATACTTTCGCGTTATATGCATTGGGCAAACACAAGAGCATATAACCTTTTGTGTTTATATCGCTTGCCCATTGAAATGAAATAGGACTGCGTATTTCGTAGAATCTATAAGCAAACTCTTAACAGTGGCGGAAGCACGTTTATACATTTAAACATGAAAAACGAGAAAAAATGATGAGCACATGTGTTGTATGATAAGAGTCAGAGTAAATGTAGTGTGATGTTTATGATTTGGTGGGAAAACGATCGCATAAGCAAATACTGTTTCAAACTGACCAATCGGAGCTGGAAAAGGAAAGTTGATGTGATAACAAACATCAACTAGTGCTATTACAGGGCTTTCAAGCTCGATGGAATATTTGATCTTTAAAGCAATTATAGGAAGGGAAGAGATGCTTTGAACTGAACTAGTTGTTTTCCTCATAATAGTAATGGGCAAGATGCGTGATATTTGTCAACAGCCATACCATATTGGGTGAATGGAAAGTAGGTACATAGAGCGCTACTGCATGCCCATCAACCGCAATCTTGTGCATGTTCCACGAAGCCATAATGAGTGGTAGGGGCAGAGGAAAGGGTGTGGCGATCTGAAAGAATGACTTTTGGCACTCATGATAGGGAACTAGTTGGTAGTCATTTGTCAACGGCCATACCATACTGGAACTACCGGTTCTCGTCAATACTCCAAGTGAAAGTGTCAATAGTGCCCAAAAAATGAAGTTGCCGCCAATAAATACTTTTGAGCAAGACTCGAGTGATCTCGTCAAATTGATTAAAAACTCCTGTGAAGTGAATGACTTTACAATTAAAAAAATCAACAAAACGAAAACCCAAATTAAAGTGACAAAAGCAAGTGACTTTATTAAAGTGAAAGAAGCCTTGAAGCAGGCAGAGGCCCCATTTTATACATATACCCCAAGGGAAGAAAAACTGCAGACATTTCTGCTTAAAGGACTAAGTGACACAGAAGATGTGAAGATGATCCAAGAGGAGCTTGAACATCAACAGAACGACATTAAGTTTGTTCAAGTAAAACGATTCGAAACACGACGCTCAATGGCACTCAAGAAGACGTTACCAATATACATGGTGCAGATATCGAGGGACAGTATAGCCAGTAATCTTCGCAATATTCGCTACATAAACCACCAAGTAGTGTGGTTTGAAAAATTAAGGAAGACAGACATTCAGCAGTGTTTTCGGTGCCAGCGATATGGACATTCTGCGGTAAATTGCAATATGGAATTCCGTTGTGTCAAGTGCAACGAGCATCACGAGCCGGACAAGTGCAGTGTTCAGAAGGAGGATGGCAAAAACAAAATCTACTGCGTGAACTGCCGACAATTTGGACATCCAGCGTCTTTCAAAGGCTGTCCAATTTACGAAGCGATGCGAACACATGGGCTAGCAGCGACTAGAAGGACGATGCCGAATCAGAAGCAAATGCATGCACAATTGCCCCAGAAGAGCCAAATGCAGCCAATGACCACGACACCTCGACAATATGTGAGCTATGCAGCAGCCAGCAGAAGTATTCCGGAGAGTTGCGACAAAAACATTGGAATGGAAGGACTGGAAAACAAGTTAAGTAAATTATTTGAAAATTTATATAATAGATTAGATAAAATAGAAAAAAATTTGAGCGATCATAGCAGGAAAATCAACCATATATTTGAAACAACTCACCCCATTTATGGTTGACCAACCACATAGTTGTATTAGAATAAATAATCTATCAATTATTGCCTTAAATGTTAATTCAATTGCACACATCTACAGACGTGCAAATCTACTGAATTTTGTAGTTAGAAACAAACCTGATGTAGTGCTGCTTTCGGAAACAAAGCTCAATAGCAGGCATAATGTACAATTTCAAGATTTCGTCTTCATCAGAACTGATAGACAAAATGCTATTAATGGAGGAGGAACAGGCATCCTCATTCGAAATACATACAAACATCAGGCTGTGATCAGACCGGAATTCAGTAGATTTGAATGTCTTGAGGTGACGTGCATGCGGTTAAAATTGCAAGGTGATAAATATTTGTACATTATCTCAGCGTATGCAGCCAAAAGAAATACTGAAAAATTCAAGTCAGAGTTTGCTTCATTATTCGAGATACTTGAACTCCACAATTTGAATAATTATTACATTCTTGCTGGTGATTTAAATGCAAAGCATAGAGAATGGTTGAATGCCTATAACAACCCTAGAGGGGTATTCCTCAAAAGATGGCTCGAAGAAAACTCTATCGAATTTAAATGCGAATTATATGGCCCAAGCGAGGCAACATTGCCCCGCGCAAGATCTTATCTGGATGTGTGTATATTAGATGTGCGTTTGAATCTTACTCAACTAACAGAAAACAAACTTAAGACCTTGGACTACGACAGTGACCATAGAGCCATACAAATGAACTTATCACCAGATACGGACGACCATTTCTTACTGACCCTCAATGACGCACAATATCAGTTAAACTACAAAAAGACAAACTGGGACAAACTCCAGAAAAATATCACCAAAAGTCACAAGAGGATGGCCTCGAAGACATCTGGTTACATTGCTCCTAATAATCGAAATCTGACTGATATCGAAATTGACGAGTACTTGAACATACTGCAGAAACTGATAAACGAAACGATCCGAAATACTGTTCCTAAGATCAAACCTCTGAACAACATGGACAAATATCGCACAGCTAGAATAGAAAGACTGCAACATTTAAAGAGCAGGATTCTAACTCGAATCAATTCAATATATAGAGGCTTTAGGGAGAGAATCGATAATAATTTACAAATTCTGAAACAGATGATGTCAATTGTACGATATCTGATTAAACTTAGCTACAACGCGGAGGTTAATTGCCAATGGAGAGAAAAGCTCCAAAGAATACGTCCACAAGACACTGACGGAATGTTTGCACAAATTAACTCTATTTTCAGAAGAAAGAAATCGGATGGAATAGCTGACTTGAAAATAACAGCTGAAGATCGACTTTTTCTTGAAGAAGGTACTGTCTGCGAGGCAAACAATGTACAGGGTCATATCACTATCTCCGAGCCTATTGATAAGTTAAACGTCATTGGGATGAGTCTAGAATCAATCCACAAGCAAAACGCAATACTTGGTAGAGAACGACTTTCCCAAATCGTAACAGAGAATGTGAGCAACTTTCAAGCAAGCTGTAGCAAAGAGCCTTTACTTCATTTCAATGAGACTCTGCCTTCAAATGCTATACCAGACGAGTTTATAGCTGGATATTTCATCACACATGAAAACCTGGTAGATATCTTTCGCAAGTTGAACAATAAAAAATCTGCCGGAATCGACGGCATACCTAATATTGTATTGAAACATTTACCTGATGTACTGATCACGGAATACTGCATTCTTTTCAACAATCTTCTTAACAAAAGATATTTCCCATCAAACTGGAAAATAGCAAAGACCATTCCTATCCCCAAAAAGGGCAAGGACCTTGCAAACCCACGAAACTACCGTCCCATCAGCCTGCTTCCGAATATCAGTAAAGTATTTGAGACTGTTATCAATCAAGCACTTCATTTGCATATCAGTGAAAATCAACTCTTCAGTAACAGCCAATTTGGGTTCCGCAAAGGCCATTCCACAATTCACGCAATAACCAAAGTAACATCAGATATTTGTTGGCACATGAATGATGGCAAATGTGTTGGCGCTTGTCTTATTGACATGGAAAAGGCATTTGATACTGTTTGGCTCGATGGATTAGTTTTTAAGCTAATCCAAGATAAATTCCCACAACATTTAATTAGTTTGGTGATCAGTATGTTATATAAGAAATCATTTCAGTTAGAATCAGGAGGTGTTTCCACTGACAGACTGTTTCAAATATCTGACGGACTGCAACAAGGTACGGTGACAGCACCTACTCTGTTTGCAATATTATTGGGCCCCTTACTCAAGACCTTTGGCTTCAATGAGTCGCCGAAAAGAGCTCTGGTTGCATTTGCAGATGACCTTATCATCTACACTGCACACAGAAAGGCATCAGAAGCCAATAAAGAGCTTCAGAGCATGTTTGATGACATTAAATCATTCACGCATGCTTGGAGAATGAAGATTAATGCTCAAAAGTGCGAGACTATTTTGTTTCGCACAAACCTGATGCAAGCCGGCAGAAATGTGAAGCATCACTGGAAAGATTTTCACCTTGTAGCCGATGGCGAAAGAATACCACATAGGACAGATGTAAAATATCTTGGAGTGCATTTAGATCAACGCCTTCATTTCACACCACATATAAGCAAGCAGCTTGAAAAAACTCGAAACGCCTTCATGTCACTCAAAGGACTGTTTTACAATAGGAACTTGTTGCCTGAGGTGAAAACCATTTGTTACAAAAGTTTAGTCCGACCCATCTTAACGTACGGTTGTCCAATTTGGTTCAACCAAAGCCCCTCGACCATTGAGAAACTCCGAGTTTTCGAGAGAAAAGTGCTAAGAGCATGTACAGGCGTCTATCGGAAAGCCGAAACTGGCTACCTGCATAATGTCTCGAATAGAGAGATTTATGAAACAGCTCAAATAACCAGAATAGATAGATTCATGGTACATCTTATTCGAAGGCATACTTTAAATTGCACAACTCGGCCCACAGAGAACGCTTGGATTAACCAACCTTACTATTCGAACTCACTCTATTTCGATAGAGCTATGCAAACAGGGTTCATTCCTCCTGAAATATTCCCATATCTCGACTCTAAAGGAATTATACTTGACACAAATGGAGTGCCAGTGCTGTATCACTGGTACAGACGTAACACTGACAAGCGAATAACGTGTCCAGAGTATATGGATACTACAGAGCCCAATGCCATGTGGCGGTACTCAATGGATATGTTCAGTGACAAGTACAGGAGTGAAGACTTTTGGTGGTTGAATGAAGTGGAAATGGAGACAGAATAAAAACAATGTAATTAGCAGCATTTTTTTTTTCAACTTGGTTAATTTTCTCGCTATGATCGCGAACTGTAGTATAGGGATTTAGGAATAAGTTAGCACTTAAGTTAGGAAAATATATTAGCATAAGTTGTGTAAATAAAATTGTAAATATAACAAAAAATAAAAGAAAAACCTAAGATAAGACAAATAGAATATAAGTTATATAGATAAGTAACCTACATATAAGTTATAGCAGCCAAAGTTTTTTATCGTCCCGTTTTCTTTGGTAGTAAATAGTAAGTAAAAAGTAATGTATTCCGAATAATAAATGAAATTTGGTTTGAACCACAGAAATGAGAAAGACGTAGTCTTGAGAGCCTATTGGCCAGTAGACTCATAAGAAAAAAACAAATATGTATATCTTAGCTTTAGAGATTAATGTAAACAACAGTTTTGGGACTCAATAAAGCACTTTTAAAACTAAAACTAAAACTACCGGTTCTCGTCCGATCACCGAATTCAAGCAGTATCGGGCGCGGTTAGTACTTAGATGGGGGACCGCTTGGGAACCCCGCGTGTCGTTGGCACATGTACCTTTTGCTTATTGTTTTCACTTGCCAAATATGCAACCTTACATAAGCTTACTATTGATTGTGTTGGCTTCTTACTGTGAATATTAATCCAGTGTCAAAAAAGTGTATTAGAAAAATATGTGAGCTTATAAACGTATCTTACAATGAAAGTAATGGTTTTAAGTATATACTGTTTTGTTTATGTCACGAAAATGATACCTTGCTACCCGTAATTTTCAAAAGCAAAAGAATACTTCTTTAAAACAAAAAAGATATTGTAAATTATCAGTAGTCGATTCTGGAAAGGAGATATCAACGTGAACTTAAACTCAAAACTTTCCCGAGTGAATGCTCCCGGACGCTGATTCCGATGTCTATAATAGATATATGTAAAACTGTTCACATCAGGTTGGCGTGGTTTTGTTTTACGTTGTTGTCACTTTTATTTCGCTAAACAAAATGAAATTACAAAGTTCCTGTGGCAACTACCAAATTTAACAATTAAAGTTTTTCAATGGAAAACTAAATAGCAAATTATTGTAAGTAATATGCAAGTTAGTCAAAATGTTACGGTTATGTTCTATGTATTGGCATTTGGAACTTCTTATTTTTTTGTGAATGTGATTCGCAATAAATTATGGCATTTAAGATCGCTTCTCAAATATACTCGTATATAAGTTATTTTGAACAAGATTTGTATAAAAATGATCATTGTTGATTGAAATTGCATAATTTTTCTCGATGTAAGTACTCTGGAACAAATAAGTAATTCAAAGCCTAATCTATCAACATGTATCTATATAATATTTTCCTGATATTTATATACATACATACATATTTAAGAAGCATCCCACACTTAATCGCATATTGTTTTGAATGCATACTTTCGCGTTATATGCATTGGGCAAACACAAGAGCATATAACCTTTTGTGTTTATTTCGCTTGCCCATTGAAATGAAATAGGACTGCGTATTTCGTAGAATCTATAAGCAAACTCTTAACAGTGGCGGAAGCACGTTTATACATTTAAACATGAAAAACGAGAAAAAATGATGAGCACATGTGTTGTATGATAAGAGTCAGAGTAAATGTAGTGTGATGTTTATGATTTGGTGGGAAAACGATCGCATAAGCAAATACTGTTTCAAACTGACCAATCGGAGCTGGAAAAGGAAAGTTGATGTGATAACAAACATCAACTAGTGCTATTACAGGGCTTTCAAGCTCGATGGAATATTTGATCTTTAAAGCAATTATAGGAAGGGAAGAGATGCTTTGAACTGAACTAGTTGTTTTCCTCATAATAGTAATGGGCAAGATGCGTGATATTTGTCAACAGCCATACCATATTGGGTGAATGGAAAGTAGGCACATAGAGCGCTACTGCATGCCCATCAACCGCAATGTTGTGCATGTTCCACGAAGCCATAATGGTGGTAGGGGCAGAGGAAAGGGTGTGGCGATCTGAAAGAATGACTTTTGGCACTCGTGATAGGGAACTAGTTGGTAGTCATTTGTCAACGGCCATACCATACTGGAACTACCGGTTCTCGTCGGTTCTCTTCTGAACGCCGAACCGTGTGGACGTGTTCCCAGTCAAGGCTAACGCGAGTGCTATCTGTTTACAAACAATCCGTCACACAACTTGTGTATCGTTTATTTCAAGCTAAAAATAGATCTCATGATCGTTTCAAAGTGGCCGGTTCGTTGTGCATTCATATGCGGCGACAAACATTTTACGATTGTGCGCGCATCGCGAACAAGAGACAAAAAGGAATGCGAAGAAATCAATATGGGTTGTAGGAAAAAATTAAATCCTAAGCCCAACCTGGTCGATGATCGAAGCGGGAGGGTTAAATTCCTAATGCACGAAGTTGCTAAATTAAAACGAGAAAACGAAGAACTAAAATCGCAAGTTGACTATAAATTTGTGAATACAGTCTCGACAACGCCTAAAGGCCCTTGCCAAGAATTAAACTTGGTACGTGAAAGTGAAGAGTTCTGTGATATAGACATCGACGACGGTGGTAACGATAATGTCGATTCTCCAGAATTTGTGAAAGTGGTCGCGAAAAAAAACATTAAAAAGAAACTCACTCCGAAAAAGTACAGTGCAGTGGAAATAAACCAAGAAGAAATCACGAATATTAAAAATGACAATAATACAGCAAATAAGAAGATGAAACCTTTACCGCCAATAAATACTTTTAATCAAGAACCAAGTGACCTAATTAAATTAATTAAAGAATGCTGCAAAATTAATGATTTCAAAATCAAAAGAATAAACTCAACGAAAACCCAAATTAAAGTTAACAAAAGTAACGAGTTCAAAAAAGTAAAGGAGATACTTGAAAAAGCTAAGGCGCCTTACTACTCATACACACCATGTGAAGAAAAGCCCAAAACGTTTATTATCAAAGGACTGTATGCGGGTCAAAACTGCGAAGACATAAAACAAGGAATACAACAGCAAAACGCAAAAATCAAAGTGGTCAAAGTTAAACCATTTAGTACACGAAGATCAATAATTGATGGCAGAATACTCCCTTTGTACCTGATGCAAACCACAAATGACACCCCAACTACAGAATTGCAGCAGCTTAAATTCTTAAACCATCAAATCATCTGGATAGAAATGCTGAGGAAAGATAACATCAACCAGTGCTTTAGGTGTCAGCGCTTTGGGCATGCTGCAAGTAACTGTGGAATGGGATACAGGTGTGTAAAGTGCGATAAAACACATGAACCAGGCAAATGTGATCTACAAAAAGAAGACGACAAGTCAAAATTGTTCTGCGTCAACTGCAAGACTTTTGGTCATCCTGCATCTTACAGAGGCTGTTCAGCCCATAAGGCATCGCTTCAACAAATGCTCGCGAAAAAACTCCCAAAAGCGGCAACCAAACCTTCAACACCAATAACAAACTCCATAGTACAGCCAGGCATCAGCTACGCCGCAGCAACGAAGAACATACATCAAGCGCTGGGCCCAGCAAAGGCGACAAGCAACGCGAACAAATCTGACGACATGATGAGCAGTATACTGGAGCAATTGAGCAGTCTAGGTACGATTTTGGACAAACACAATCAAATTATAAACTTAATTTCAGCTAGGTTGGGATTGATCCATGGCCGGAACTAACCCACATCCAAGGACTATATACGTAAATGACATAAAAATCATCTCCATAAATGTAAACTCGATAGCCACTATACATAGACGAACAAATCTTCTTGATTTTAGTGCCAAACAAAAACCTGACATTATACTCCTAACAGAAACCCACCTCAATTCGAGACACTCTGTCACGTTCAGAGATTTTGATTTCGTGAGAAACGATAGAAAGTCCAGTGACCTGGGAGGCGGAACCGGGATCCTAGTGCGGAGATCTTTTCGCTTCAAACATATCCGTAGACCCGAAATGGAAAAATTTGAATGTCTAGAATCCTCATGCATTCTTATCCCAATGCAGGATGGAGACAATCTTTATATTATCTCTGCATATGCAGCCGGAAACAATAACCCCAAATTCAAAGATGAGTTTCAGATGCTCTTTGAGATGCTCGAATTACAAAGACCTCACAACTATTATATTCTGGCCGGGGATCTCAACGCCCGACACACATCATGGATGTATACCTCCAATAATCCAAGGGGTGTATTTCTGCAATCATGGATCATACAGAACCAAATGGAATTTAAATGTCAGCTTTATGGGCCAGAAAGCCCCACACTGCCAAGGGCAAACTCTTTCTTGGACTTGTGCATTGCTGATGCTAGACTCCTCTTCAAATTTAAAGGCCCTACACGGAAGCTACAGACCCTCCCTTATGATAGCGACCATCAAGCGATTGTAATAGAGATTCAGCATGAAAGAGACAAGGTGTTCCTTTTTCCTATTCAGTCCGAGAATCATAAACTAAACCTGAAGAAAACAAACTGGGAGCAGTTTCAAAAGCGGTTTCAACGGGAACACCGGAAGGAATGCTTAACTTCAGCTAATACAAACTCCCCAATTATGGTGCCCGGCGACAGGAATTTAACTAATGATGAGATAAACTATTATCTGTCTAAGTTGGAACTGCTGACGATGCGCACCATGGAGCGGACTATACCCAAGACCAAACCGCGAAATAACATGGAAGGATATGATACACCAATCATCAAAAGATTGAAACAGCTAAAGAGCTTCCTCTTAACCCGCATCAACAATATTTACAGACGATTGCAGGATTACAACCACCCTATACTGAATCTGCTAAAATCGAACCTTAGAAATGTCAGGAATCTTATCCGACAGCAGTATAGGAACGAAGTAAATAGGCAGTGGACGGATAAAATAAAGGGTATATTGCCACAGGATCCAGAAGGAATGCACGCACAAATAAACAACTTGTTTCGAAAGAAATCACGAGTAGAAGTGCCAACGCTAGAAGTGAAGAACGATGAAATATCCTCCCTGGTTGAGGCTGGTATCGACATGAGCCACATGGCTCCCAACGCACAGGGAAACTATGTAATAAATGACGAAGAACAGAAACTTCTTGTCATCGGAACTCAGTTTGAATTAATACATCGGCCAAAGTCAGATGTCGGACGACAACGAATTTCAGAAATCGTTAATGCAACTGTGCACAACTTTAAAGCAGGTATAGATGGCCAACCTTTTCTTCAATTTGACAATAGACTTCAAGCTGTCTTTATACCTGACGAACATCTAGGTGATTATTTTGTCTCATATAAGGACTTAGTCAACATTTTTAAGCACATTAATAACAAGCGATCAACAGGCATCGATGGGATTCCCAATATTGTGTTGCGGCATATGCCCGAGGTTGCAATTCGTGAATACTGCGTATTATTCAACAACATGCTGAATAATTCATACTTCCCAGACTGCTGGAAAAAAGCCAAAGTCTTTCCAATTGCAAAAAAAGGCAAGGACGCTTCCGATCCAAGAAATTACCGTCCAATCAGCTTGCTGCCAAATCTCAGTAAGGTGTTTGAGGTGGTGATTAATCGAGCTCTCAATGGGCACCTGGGGAGGTATGACCTGATGCCGAATGCACAGTTTGGGTTCCGAGCTCGGCATTCAACCATCCACGCAATTACGAAGGCGACTTCGGACATATGCTGGCGGCTCAATGGTGGGCATTGCGTTGGAGCTTGCTTAATCGATATGGAAAAGGCGTTCGACACTGTCTGGCTCGATGGACTAATATATAGACTTTTAAAACTAAAGTTTCCAAAACAAATCATAATTCTGCTGTGCAGAATGCTATACGGAAGATCGTTTACCATTACAGATGGAAGTCTTTCCCCAAATCACGACTACAAAGTACAGAATGGCCTACAACAAGGAACGGTCACTGCGCCAACTCTGTTCGCGATCTATTGTAGCACTCTGCTAAATAGCTTTGGATTTAACGAGTCCCCAACAAGGTCATTGGTGGCATTTGCTGATGATATTATAATCTATACGGCTGATAGAAAAGCTTCAACGGTACAAGCTGAACTCCAAAAAATGTACAATGACATTCAGTCCTATACAAACACGTGGAGAATGCAAATCAATGCACAAAAGTGTGAAACAATCTTGTTTCGACCGACTCTAAGGAAGGCCAACCGAGACATAAAACGACATTGGAGAGATTTCCACATACTTGCAAGACAAGGTAGTTCAGAAAGAATCCCCCATAAGACTTGTGTCAGATACCTGGGAGTTTACCTAGATCAGCATCTATACTTTACACAGCATGTCAGCATTGCGCTTGAGAAAGCGCGAAGGATGTACATGTCCCTTCGAAGGCTCTTCTGCTCTAAACATCTCGACCCTAATGTCAAATTGATTTGTTACAAGACTCTGGTCAGGCCAGTGTTGACATACGGATGTCCTATTTGGTTTAATCAAAGTGCCAGTACGATGGAGAAGCTTAGAGTCTTCGAGCGGAAGTGTCTAAGATCGTGCACGGGAGTATATAGGAAAGCAGAGACGGGATACGAACACCATGTCTCCAACCAGGAGATATACGACATCGCTCAAGTACCGCGAATTGACACTTTTATTATCGAAAATACTAGAAAGCACATACTCCGCTCTGCCTCGAATGAGGAAAACCCTTGGATATCACAGCCTTTCTATCCAACTCAGACATACTGCATGACAGCTCTCAACACTGGTTACATCCCTATAGAAGTATTCGTATATCTAGACAAGTGTGGATATATCCTGGATTCTGACGGTACTCCGACTATATACCACGTATATAGGAGGAGTACCGACAAGAAAATAGCATATCCAGCGAGTCTAAAAATAGGAGAAGCAGGTACAGAATGGAGATACTCAACCGCGATCTACAATAGTAAAGCCAGAATTAGCAGACATGAAATCGCATATTGGTGGATAGATGGTGATTAGTCTGGTGCGGATGGATCAATCTCAACCTAGAGTTATGAAAAAACTAATAAACATATTCTTAAATTAATTGATGGATGTAAATAACTATAGACGGATAAGTATAACACCGTAAAACTTAAAGAGAAAATATGAAAAGAACAAAATTCAAACCAGAATTGAGTCTATGTACATATTAGTTTTTAAGGTAGGTTAAGTTAGAGTAGGCTATTAGGGTAGGGTAGTTTAAGATTAGTGTAAGAAAATTAGGTTACGTAGAGAAAAGATGTTGGTTTTCCCTGCGGTTTTTCCAACAATAGAACGAAAGAGGGCGAATGATACTCCAAAAAAACTTTCAATGTTTGAACTAGATTAAAGACCACGATAATATTAAAATCTTGAGTGCCCTGGAGGCCATTGGAATAAGTTACAGATAAGAACAAATAGCTTTAGCTTTAGGGTTAGATTGAAATACCATGTAAGAACAAATTACCGTATCAATAAAGCACTTTTTGACTTTGACTTTGACTACCGGTTCTCGTCCGATCACCGAAGTCAAGCAGTATCGGGCGCGGTTAGTACTTAGATGGGGGACCGCTTGGGAACACCGCGTGTCGTTGGCACATGTACCTTTTGCTTATTGTTTTCACTTGCCAAATATGCAACCTTACATAAGCTTACTATTGATTGTGTTGGCTTCTTACTGTGAATATTAATCGAGTGTCAAAAAAGTGTATTAGAAAAATATGTGAGCTTATAAACGTATCTTACAATGAAAGTAATGGTTTTAAGTACATATGTATATACTGTTTTGTTTATGTCACGAAAATGATACCTTGCTACCCGTAATTTTCAAAAGCAAAAGAATACTTCTTTAAAACAAAAAAGAAATTGTAAATTATCAGTAGTCGATTCTGGAAAGGAGATATCAACGTGAACTTAAACTCAAAACTTTCCCGAGTGAATGCTCCCGGACGCTGATTCCGATGTCTATAATAGATATGTATATGTAAAACTGTTCACATCAGGTTGGCGTGGTTTTGTTTTACGTTGTTGTCACTTTTATTTCGCTAAACAAAATGAAATTACAAAGTTCCTGTGGCAACTACCAAATTTAACAATAAAATTTTTTCAATGGAAAACTAAATAGCAAATTATTGTAAGTAATATGCAAGTTAGTCAAAATGTTACGGTTATGTTCTATGTATTGGCATTTGGAACTTCTTATTTTTTTGTGAATGTGATTCGCAATAAATTATGGCATTTAAGATCGCTTCTCAAATATACTCGTATATAAGTTATTTTGAACAAGATTTGTATAAAATGATCATTGTTGATTGAAATTGCATAATTTTTCTCGATGTAAGTACACTGGAACAAATAAGTAATTCAAAGCCTAATCTATCAACATGTATCTATATAATATTTTCCTGACATTTATATACATACATACATATGTAAGAAGCATCCCACACTTAATCGCATATTGTTTTGAATGCATACTTTCGCGTTATATGCATTGGGCAAACACAAGAGCATATAACCTTTTGTGTTTATTTCGCTTGCCCATTGAAATGAAATAGGACTGCGTATTTCGTAGAATCTATAAGCAAACTCTTAACAGTGGCGGAAGCACGTTTATACATTTAAACATGAAAAACGAGAAAAAATGATGAGCACATGTGTTGTAGGATAAGAGTCAGAGTAAATGTAGTGTGATGTTTATGATTTGGTGGGAAAACGATCGCATAAGCAAATACTGTTTCAAACTGACCAATCGGAGCTGGAAAAGGAAAGTTGATGTGATAACAAACATCAACTAGTGCTATTACCGGGCTTTCAAGCTCGATGGAATATTTGATCTTTAAAGCAATTATAGGAAGGGAAGAGATGCTTTGAACTGAACTAGTTGTTTTCCTCATAATAGTAATGGGCAAGATGCGTGATATTTGTCAACAGCCATACCATATTGGGTGAATGGAAAGTAGGTACATAGAGCGCTACTGCATGCCCATCAACCGCAATGTTGTGCATGTTCCACGAAGCCATAATGGTGGTAGGGGCAGAGGAAAGGGTGTGGCGATCTGAAAGAATGACTTTTGGCACTCATGATAGGGAACTAGTTGGTAGTCATTTGTCAACGGCCATACCATACTGGAACTACCGGTTCTCGTCAGTTCAGATCGTTTAGTCGACCTGTTCGGACGGATTCAGCTCGCGCGGAAAACAAATAGCAAAACGGATTGTGCAGCTAAATGCACCGGTTGTTTCGGGTCAACGAACGAGCATAGAAGCTTATTGCGAAATAAATATACCGTAGTGTAAGTGATAGTTTTAAGCGTTATAGAAGAAGAATGGAATACAATAAAAGATGATCAACATACAGTGTGTAATGCAAATAAGTTTTATGAAGAAATTGGCAAAATGGAGGCCAAGAGTTTTGTTGACTTCAGTAAAATTGAAGAAAAAGACGGCACAAAAGTGCGACGTAGGATTAAACCTATACCAAACCTTGTGGGTAGAAAGTGTAACAATAAGAAAAACCTATTATTAAGTGCAGAAAATAAAAAACTTAAACAAAAAGTGAAAGAGCTTCAAGACTACATCAACCAGAGATTCGAAAGGCTAGAATCAAAAGTGAACGGGAACGGTGGAGCAAATTCTACGGAACAAGACAATGCAAAAAGTGAAAAAATATGTGAAAAGGATATAGCTGGTGGAACATCTGTATGTGACAGTGAAATGGACTATGACGATGCAACATCAAATTGGATAGAGATTGTAAAGAAAAAAAACAAATCCAAAAATAGTGCTTCTAATACGGTGACTGCGGAAAAAAACAAAAATGAAACCGAATTGGGTGACAGTGATAACAAAAAAGTGAAAACTACCAACGAAAATAGTGACAAACTTAAGTACAATAAATTGCCCCCCATTAATACATTCAATCAAGAACCGAGCGACTTGGTGAAACTTATAAAAGAGTGCGGGAAAATTGAGAATTTCGAACTGAAGAGAATTAACAAAGTAAAAACTCAAATAAAAGTGAATGAAGCACAAGACTTCCATAAGGTAAAAGATATTTTAAAAGAAATTGAAGCTCCCTATTTCACGTTTACTCCGAAAGAGGAGAAAAATAAGACCTTCCTCCTAAAAGGACTTAATCCAGGCCACGATCTTGATGAAATCAAAAATGAGATCGAGAAATACGGGCTCAAGCTAAATATAATTAAAGTAAAACCATTTGCCACGAGGTTCTCTATGATGCAAAACCGTATGCTACCCATGTATGTGGTACAAATTGACAACAGCAGCAACGAGAACGAACTGAGGAAGATACGGACAATCAACTATCAAATAGTCTGGTTTGACAAGCTACAGAAGAATGGTGTACAGCAGTGCTACCGATGTCAGCGATATGGACACTCATCGTTGAATTGTCAAATGCCGATCCGTTGTGTGAAATGTAATAGCACACACGAGCCAAACCAATGTCTTCTTACTAACGCCGATGGAAAAGAAAAGGTATTTTGCGTCAACTGTAGTATGTATGGCCACCCTGCTTCTTATAAAGGATGTCCCGCATATAAAGTCGCGAATCAACGAACGCCCGCTACAAGACAGCAAGGATCAAGAAGAGCTACAGAATTAACAAATAACTTTGTCAGAGCCGGTGTTAATTTCTCAGACATATTGAAAGCAGATAACACAGTACGCCCTCAAGCGTCAAATATAGTCGCGGCATCGACCAACACTGAAAAGATACTAGCGAATATACTTGATCAACTTATGAAACTAGGTAATGATTTGAAATCACATAAACATGCCATTAATCTAATTTCAGAAAAAGTGGGATTGTCACATGTCCGTACTTAGTACACCTGCCCAGCAAACCAACAACGGACGGCTACACCTCATTTCGATCAATGTTAACTCGATCGCCACAATCCATAGACGTGCAAGTCTCCTCGATTTTGTTGTCAAGCAAAAGCCTGGCATACTTCTTGTCACAGAAACCCGTCTCAACTCGAGACATTCTATAACATTCAGGGATTTCGAGTTCGTAAGAAATGACAGGAAATCTTGCGATGGAGGAGGCGGTACTGGAATACTAGTGCGGAGATCCTATCGTTTCAAACAAATCAATCGGACGGAATTTGAAAACTTCGAATGTATAGAAGTCTCCTGTATCCTCGTCCCTTTACTGGGTGGCGATAATCTCTATATTATCTCCATATACGCAGCCGGAAACAATAGGGCCAAGTTTCAAGAAGAATTCCAATTGCTCTTTGAAGTGCTTCAGCTACAAAGACCAACAAACTACTATATTTTCGCCGGCGACCTAAACGCACGGCATACATCGTGGCTGAACACCTCCAATAATCCAAGGGGTGTATTTTTGCAATCATGGATAGCACAGCACCAAATAGACTATAAGTGTAAGCTATATGGGCCAGAAAACCCCACACTTCCGAGAGCTAACTCCTACTTGGACCTGTGTATTGCCGATGCAAGGCTTCTATTTAAATTCAATAATCCTTCACGGAGATTACAGACCCTTCCTTACGATAGCGATCATCAAGCTATCATAATGGAAGTTCAGCATGAAAGCGATAATATGTCCCTTCTTCTGATACAGTCTGAAAATCACAGACTGAATCTGAGGAAAACTGATTGGCAGCGGTTTCAAAAGCGGTTTGAACGGCAACGCGAAAACAAATGCCCATCTTCTGGCGCCGTTGATGATGAAATCATGATCCCTAATGATAGAAACCTGACAAATGATGAGATAGATCTCCATCTTTCAAAGCTGGAATCCCTGACGCTAGCCACTATGGAGAGTGTTATCCCGAAGGCCAAACCGAAAAATAACATGGAAGGGTATAGCACACCTATTATCCAAAGACTGAAACGGCTGAAGAGCTTCCTCTTAACCCGCATCAACAACATTTATAGGCGATTACAGGACTACAACCATCCCACACTGGATTTGTTGAAATCAATCCTTAGAAATGTCAAGAATCTTATCCGACAGAACTATAGGAATGAGGTCAGTAGACAATGGAGAGATAAAATTAAAGGAATTTCTCCCCAGAGTGGAGAAGAAATGTATCTGCAAGTTAACAACTTGTTTAGAAAGAAGTCTCGAGTGAATGTGCCAACGCTGGAGGTATCCGAGGATGATGTACATTTCCTGGCTGGGGCTGGCATAGACGCGAGCCGTATGACCCCAAACGCGCAGGGAAAACATATTGTAACAGATGAAGTTCAGAAGTTACACATGATTGGTACTTATTTTGAGACCATACATCGACCACGGCCGAGTGCTGGACGGGAACGAATTTCAGAAATCATAGAAGCAACTGTCCACCGCTTCCAGTCAAGCCTGAATGGCCACCCTCTTCTTCTGTTCAATCGCCAACTTAGAGCAGACCTCATACCTAGTGTCCATTTGGATGGTTATTTCGTCTCATATGAAGACCTGGCCAACATATTCAGACGAATTAACAGAAAAAGATCATCTGGTATCGACGAGATCCCCAACATTGTGCTACGACATATGCCCCAGGTTGCGATTGGGGATTACTGCGTGCTGTTCAACAACATGCTAAACAACTCATATTTTCCAGTAAGATGGAAGAAAGCCAAAGTTTTTCCAATCGTAAAGAAAGGCAAAGATCCTGCTGACCCGAAAAATTACCGTCCAATCAGCCCGTTACCAAATATCAGCAAAGTGTTTGAGATAGTGATTAATCGGGCCCTAAATGAGCATCTGGGGAGGTGTGATCTTATGCCAAATGCACAGTTTGGATTCCGAACTGGTCATTCAACGATCCATGCAGTAACAAAAGTAACTTCGGACATATGTTGGCACCTAAATGGTGGGAACTGCGTTGGAGCTTGTCTGATCGATATGGAGAAGGCGTTCGATACTGTCTGGCTCGATGGGCTGATATATAGGCTGCTGAAACTAAAGTTTCCACAACATCTGATAGCAATGCTCAATAACATGTTGTACGCAAAGTCATTTCTCGTTACAGATGGAAATCTTTCGTCCAACCACGATTTCAATGTCCTGAATGGCCTGCAGCAGGGGACGGTCACAGCGCCGACGCTTTTCGCCATCTACATTAGTACGCTGCTCAATAGTTTTGGATTCAATAAGTCCCCAAAAAGATCAATTGTTGCATTCGCAGACGACCTGGTAGTCTACACGACTGATAGAAAAGCATCCATTGTACAAAAAGAGCTCCAACATATCTTCAACGACATTCAGTTCTTTACGAACACGTGGAGAATGAAAATTAACGTACAAAAGTGTGAAACAATCCTGTTTCGGCCTACGTTGAGGAGGGCCAATCGGGACATAAAGCGCCATTGGAAGGATTTCCATCTAGTTGCAGGCGAAGGCAGCACTGAACGTGTCCCCCACAAGACCTGCGTCCGGTACTTGGGGGTGTACCTTGATCAACACCTATACTATACGCAGCATCTAAAAATTGCAATAGAGAAAGCACGAAAAGCATTCATGTCCCTCCGGAGGCTCTTCTTTTCAAAGCATCTTGACCCTAGCGTCAAATTGATATGCTATAAGACCTTAGTTAGACCAATACTGATTTATGGATGTCCGATATGGTTCAACCAAAGTCCCAGTATGATGGAAAAGATGAGAGCCTACGAACGGAGATGTCTACGCGCGTGCACGGGTGTGTATAGAAAAGCTGAAACAGGATACAAGCACCATGTCTCCAATCAGGAGATCTACGATATCGCCCAGGTGCCAAGAATCGACACATTCCTCATTAAGACCATTCGAAAACATATACTGCGATCTTCACTCTATGAGGAAAACTCTTGGATTTCACATCTCTTCTATCCTTCAACGGAATACTGTGAGAAAGCACTCAAAACCGGATACGTTCCACCTGAAGTATTCGTATTCTTGGATGCAAACGGATACATACAAAATCCAGACGGTGTACCTGTAATCTATCACCTTTTTCGTCGAAGCACCGATAAAAGAATAGATACTACAAGAAAACCAGATACGGGAGACTTCCACGTACAGTGGAGATATTCGACAGCTATTCATGTAAATATTAACGAGCTCAAAAAGGACTGGACAAGGTACTGGTGGCTGGCAGATGACTAGCAGATTTTGTAGTTTCTACAACCTCACTTTAACAAAAGAAAACAAATATTTATAAGCACAAGAGGTGTGGAATTAGAAAACATAAGAAACACAGAGGTAAATAAATATATAATAACGCAAGTACATACTGTACAATTTAGTGTCTTTAAGTTAGTTTAGGATTAGCGTAGTTTAGTTTTTAAGGGTAGGTTAGGCTAGCTATAAGAAAAGATAACGTGCTGCGGTTGGTTTTTCCTCCCGGGTTTACCAACCAAAGTCAAAAATAGAGAAGAATCTTAAGATTCCTTTAAAATTTGTAAACTTCTAGATAAATCAAAAACGACAATTGAATGTAAATATCTTGAGTGCCCTGTGGAGGCCATTGGATTAAGGTAGAATTAAGAAGGAGTAACCTTTTGTAGCTTTAAGGTTGGATATAAGTCTGCATTGTATATATTTTCCGGACAATAAAGCTATTTTTGAATACTGAATACTGAATACTACCGGTTCTCGTCCGATCACCGAAGTGAAGCAGTATCGGGCGCGGTTAGTACTTAGATGGGGGACCGCTTGGGAACACCGCGTGTCGTTGGCACATGTACCTTTTGCTTATTGTTTTCACTTGCCAAATATGCAACCTTACATAAGCTTACTATTGATTGTGTTGGCTTCTTACTGTGAATATTAATCCAGTGTCAAAAAAGTGTATTAGAAAAATAAGTGAGCTTATAAACGTATCTTACAATGAAAGTAATGGTTTTAAGTATATACTGTTTTGTTTATGTCACGAAAATGATACCTTGCTACCCGTAATTTTCAAAAGCAAAAGAATACTTCTTTAAAACAAAAAAGAAATTGTAAATTATCAGTAGTCGATTCTGGAAAGGAGATACATATCAACGTGAACTTAAACTCAAAACTTTCCCGAGTGAATGCTCCCGGACGCTGATTCCGATGTCTATAATAGATATATGTAAAACTGTTCACATCAGGTTGGCGTGGTTTTGCTTTACGTTGTTGTCACTTTTATTTCGCTAAACAAAATGAAATTACAAAGTTCCTGTGGCAACTACCAAATTTAACAATTAAAGTTTTTCAATGGAAAACTAAATAGCAAATTATTGTAAGTAATATGCAAGTTAGTCAAAATGTTACGGTTATGTTCTATGTATTGGCATTTGGAACTTCTTATTCATTTTGTGAATGTGATTCGCAATAAATTATGGCATTTAAGATCGCTTCTCAAATATACTCGTATATAAGTTATTTTGAACAAGATTTGTATAAAAATGATCATTGTTGATTGAAATTGCATAATTTTTCTCGATGTAAGTACACTGGAACAAATAAGTAATTCAAAGCCTAATCTATCAACATGTATCTATATAATATTTTCCTGACATTTATATACATACATACATATGTAAGAAGCATCCCACACTTAATCGCATATTGTTTTGAATGCATACTTTCGCGTTATATGCATTGGGCAAACACAAGAGCATATAACCTTTTGTGTTTATTTCGCTTGCCCATTGAAATGAAATAGGACTGCGTATTTCGTAGAATCTATAAGCAAACTCTTAACAGTGACGGAAGCACGTTTATACATTTAAACATGAAAAACGAGAAAAAATGATGAGCACATGTGTTGTATGATAAGAGTCAGAGTAAATGTAGTGTGATGTTTATGATTTGGTGGGAAAACGATCGCATAAGCAAATACTGTTTCAAACTGACCAATCGGAGCTGGAAAAGGAAAGTTGATGTGATAACAAACATCAACTAGTGCTATTACCGGGCTTTCAAGCTCGATGGAATATTTGATCTTTAAAGCAATTATAGGAAGGGAAGAGATGCTTTGAACTGAACTAGTTGTTTTCCTCATAATAGTAATGGGCAAGATGCGTGATATTTGTCAACAGCCATACCATATTGGGTGAATGGAAAGTAGGTACATAGAGCGCTACTGCATGCCCATCAACCGCAATGTTGTGCATGTTCCACGAAGCCATAATGGTGGTAGGGGCAGAGGAAAGGGTGTGGCGATCTGAAAGAATGACTTTTGGCACTCATGATAGGGAACTAGTTGGTAGTCATTTGTCAACGGCCATACCATACTGGAACTACCGGTTCTCGTCAGTTCAGGTCGAGCATTCGATCCTTTCGGACGTGTTCATTTGAGGTGTGAGATATTCAAATCGTGAAAAGATACGAGTGAAAAATCGATCTGGTCCTTCGAGGATCAGTAGAAGGATCCGAAACAATTCATGTGAAAATGTGCGTTCGAAGTGAGAATTTTTCACACCTAGGTGTGAAGGAAATATATCCTTTGAAGATGTGCCGCTTAGTGGTCGTATAATCTAGGAATAATGCGTGTTCGTGAGTTATTTGGAAAGTGTAAAAGGAAAACTTAATTGTTCATTTGAACTGCTAATGGATGGAAAATATGAACAGTAAATTAATCGAAATAGACGATTTTTCGGATGAAGTGTGGGAAACTTGAAGTGAAAACCCTTGTGAAAGTGGAAAAAGAAAGTGTTATAAGTGAAAAAATGGCCAATGGTCGTGTTAGTAAGAAAGCGGTACGCCGCAAACTTAAGCCCCAACCAAACCTAGTGGAACGAAATACTACCGCGCAAAAGAACTTATTGATGGAAGAAAATAAAAAACTTCGAAATGAACTCGAGAAATTGAAGATGTTATTAACCAAACATCAACAAAGTGAGAAAATTGCCCCTATAAGTGACACATATGTTGATATTTGTGAAAGTGAACCTCTAACAACAGTGGATAATGCAACTGTTTCAACTGCTAGTGGAAGTGCAGAATATGAGCTTGGAGATATGGACTTAGATCCAACGCCAACAGAGTGGGTGCAAGTGATGAGAAGAAAGAACGCGAAGAAGAAAAATATTAATGATAGTGCCAAGAATACCAGTGATTTAAATAAAGAAAAGGAAAGTTCGGAAAAAAATACTCCAAGTGAAAGTGTCAATAGTGCCCAAAAAATGAAGTTGCCGCCAATAAATACTTTTGAGCAAGACTCGAGTGATCTCGTCAAATTGATTAAAAACTCCTGTGAAGTGAATGACTTTACAATTAAAAAAGTCAACAAAACGAAAACCCAAATTAAAGTGACAAAAGCAAGTGACTTTATTAAAGTGAAAGAAGCCTTGAAGCAGGCAGAGGCCCCATTTTATACATATACCCCAAGGGAAGAAAAACTGCAGACATTTCTGCTTAAAGGACTAAGTGACACAGAAGATGTGAAGATGATCCAAGAGGAGCTTGAACATCAACAGAACGACATTAAGTTTGTTCAAGTAAAACGATTCGAAACACGACGCTCAATGGCACTCAAGAAGATGTTACCAATATACATGGTGCAGATATCGAGGGACAGTATAGCCAGTAATCTTCGCAATATTCGCTACATAAACCACCAAGTAGTGTGGTTTGAAAAATTAAGGAAGACAGACATTCAGCAGTGTTTTCGGTGCCAGCGATATGGACATTCTGCGGTAAATTGCAATATGGAATTCCGTTGTGTCAAGTGCAACGAGCATCACGAGCCGGACAAGTGCAGTGTTCAGAAGGAGGATGGCAAAAACAAAATCTACTGCGTGAACTGCCGACAATTTGGACATCCAGCGTCTTTCAAAGGCTGTCCAATTTACGAAGCGATGCGAACAGACGGGCTAGCGGCGACTAGAAGGACGATGCCGAATCAGAAGCAAATGCATGCACAATTGCCCCAGAAGAGCCAAATGCAGCAAATGACCACGACACCTCGACAATATGTGAGCTATGCAGCAGCCAGCAGAAGTATTCCGGAGAGTTGCGACAAAAACATTGGAAAAGAAGGACTGGAAAACAAGTTAAGTAAATTATTTGAAAATTTATATAATAGATTAGGTAAAATAGAAAAAAATTTGAGCGATCATAGCAGGAAAATCAACCATATATTTGAAACAACTCACCCCATTTATGGTTGACCAACCACATAGTTGTATTAGAATAAATAATCTATCAATTATTGCCTTAAATGTTAATTCAATTGCACACATCTACAGTCGTGCAAATCTGCTGAATTTTGTAGTTAGAAACAAACCTGATGTAGTGCTGCTTTCGGAAACAAAGCTCAATAGCAGGCATAATGTAGAATTTCAAGATTTCGTCTTCATCAGAACTGATAGACAAAATGCTATTAATGGAGGAGGAACAGGCATCCTCATTCGAAATACATACAAACATCAGGCTGTGATCAGACCGGAATTCAGTAGATTTGAATGTCTTGAGGTGACGTGCATGCGGTTAAAATTGCAAGGTGATAAATATTTGTACATTATCTCAGCGTATGCAGCCAAAAGAAATACTGAAAAATTCAAGTCAGAGTTTGCTTCATTATTCGAGATACTTGAACTCCACAATTTGAATAATTATTTCATTCTTGCTGGTGATTTAAATGCAAAGCATAGAGAATGGTTGAATGCCTATAATAACCCTAGAGGGGTATTTCTCAAAAGATGGCTCGAAGAAAACTCTATCGAGTTTAAATGCGAATTATATGGCCCAAGCGAGGCAACATTGCCCCGCGCAAGATCTTATCTGGATGTGTGTATATTAGATGTGCGTTTGAATCTTACTCAACTAACAGAAAACAAACTTAAGACCTTGGACTACGACAGTGACCATAGAGCCATACAAATGAACTTATCACCAGATACGGACGACCATTTCTTACTGACCCTCAGTGATGCACAATACCAGTTAAACTACAAAAAGACAAACTGGGACAAACTCCAGAAAAATATCACCAAAAGTCACAAGAGGATGGCCTCGAAGACATCTGGTTACATTGCTCCTAATAATCGAAATCTGACTGATATCGAAATTGACGAGTACTTGAACAGACTGCAGAAACTGATAAACGAAACGGTCCGAAATACTGTTCCTAAGATCAAACCTCTGAACAACATGGACAAATATCGCACAGCTAGAATAGAAAGACTGCAACATTTAAAGAGCAGGATTCTAACTCGCATCAATTCAATATATAGAGGCTTTAGGGAGAGAATCGATAATAATTTACAAATTCTAAAACAGATGATGTCAATTGTACGATATCTGATTAAACTTAGCTACAACGCGGAGGTTAATTGCCAATGGAGAGAAAAGCTCCAAAGAATACGTCCACAAGACACTGACGGAATGTTTGCACAAATTAACTCTATTTTCAGAAGAAAGAAATTGGATGGAATAGCTGACTTGAAAATAACAGCTGAAGATCGACTTTTTCTTGAAGAAGGTACTGTCTGCGAGGCAAACAATGTATAGGGTCATATCACTATCTCCGAGCCTATTGATAAGTTAAACGTCATTGGGATGAGTCTAGAATCAATCCACAAGCAAAACGCAATACTTGGTAGAGAACGACTTTCCCAAATCGTAACAGAGAATGTGAGCAACTTTCAAGCAAGCTGTAGCAAAGAGCCTTTACTTCATTTCAATGAGACTCTGCCTTCAAATGCTATACCAGACGAGTTTATAGCTGGATATTTCATCACACATGAAAACCTGGTAGATATCTTTCGCAAGTTGAACAATAAAAAATCTGCCGGAATCGACGGCATACCTAATATTGTATTGAAACATTTACCTGAGGTGCTGATCACGGAATACTGCATTCTTTTCAACAATCTTCTTAACAACAGATATTTCCCATCAAACTGGAAAATAGCAAAGACCATTCCTATCCCCAAAAAGGGCAAGGACCTTACAAACCCACGAAACTACCGTCCCATCAGCCTGCTTCCGAATACCAGTAAAGTATTTGAGACTGTTATCAATCAAGCACTTCATTTGCATATCAGTGAAAATCAACTCTTCAGTAACAGCCAATTTGGGTTCCGCAAAGGCCATTCCACAATTCACGCAATAACCAAAGTAACATCAGATATTTGTTGGCACATGAATGATGGCAAATGTGTTGGCGCTTGTCTTATTGACATGGAAAAGGCATTTGATACTGTTTGGCTCGATGGATTAGTTTTTAAGCTAATCCAAGATAAATTCCCACAACATTTAATTAGTTTGGTGATCAGTATGTTATATAAGAAATCATTTCAGTTAGAATCAGGAGGTGTTTCCACTGACAGACTGTTTCAAATATCTGACGGACTGCAACAAGGTACGGTGACAGCACCTACTCTGTTTGCAATATTATTGGGCCCCTTACTCAAGACCTTTGGCTTCAATGAGTCGCCGAAAAGAGCTCTGGTTGCATTTGCAGATGACCTTATCATCTACACTGCACACAGAAAGGCATCAGAAGCCAATAAAGAGCTTCAGAGCATGTTTGATGACATTAAATCATTCACGCATGCTTGGAAAATGAAGATTAATGCTCAAAAGTGCGAGACTATTTTGTTTCGCACAAACCTGATGCAAGCCGGCAGAAATGTGAAGCGTCACTGGAAAGATTTTCACCTTGTAGCCGATGGCGAAAGAATACCACATAGGACAGATGTAAAATATCTTGGAGTGCATTTAGATCAACGCCTTCATTTCACACCACATATAAGCAAGCAGCTTGAAAAAACTCGAAACGCCTTCATGTCACTCAAACGACTGTTTTACAATAGGAACTTGTTGCCTGAGGTGAAAACCATTTGTTACAAAAGTTTAGTCCGACCCATCTTAACGTACGGTTGTCCAATTTGGTTCAACCAAAGCCCCTCGACCATTGAGAAACTCCGAGTTTTCGAGAGAAAAGTGCTAAGAGCATGTACAGGCGTCTATCGGAAAACCGAAACTGACTACCTGCATAATGTCTCGAATAGAGAGATTTATGAAACAGCTCAAGTAACCAGAATAGATAGATTCATGGTACATCTTATTCGAAGGCATACTTTAAATTGCACAACTCGGCCCACAGAGAACGCTTGGATTAACCAACCTTACTACTCGAACTCACTCTATTTCGATAGAGCTATGCAAACAGGGTTCATTCCTCCTGAAATATTCCCATATCTCGACTCTAAAGGAATTATACTTGACATAAATGGAGTGCCAGTGCTGTATCACTGGTACAGACGTAACACTGACAAGCGAATAACGTGCCCAGAGTATATGGATACTACAGAGCCCAATGCCATGTGGCGGTACTCAATGGATATGTTCAGTGACAAGTACAGGAGTGAAGACTTTTGGTGGTTGAATGAAGTGGAAATGGAGACAGAATAAAAACAATGTAATTAGCAGCATTTTTTTTTTTCAACTTGGTTAATTTTCTCGCTATGATCGCGAACTGTAGTATAGGGATTTAGGAATAAGTTAGCACTTAAGTTAGGAAAATATATTAGCATAAGTTGTGTAAATAAAATTGTAAATATAACAAAAAATAAAAGAAAAACCTAAAATAAGACAAATAGAATATAAGTTATATAGATAAGTAACCTACATATAAGTTATAGCAGCCAAAGTTTTTTATCGTCCCGTTTTCTTTGGTAGTAAATAGTAAGTAAAAAGTAATGTATTCCGAATAATAAATGAAATTTGGTTTGAACCACAGAAATGAGAAAGACGTAGTCTTGAGAGCCTATTGGCCAGTAGACTCATAAGAAAAAAACAAATATGTATATCTTAGCTTTAGAGATTAATGTAAACAACAGTTTTGGGACTCAATAAAGCACTTTTAAAACTAAAACTAAAACTACCGGTTCTCGTCCGATCACCGAAGTCAAGCAGTATCGGGCGCGGTTAGTACTTAGATGGGGGACCGCTTGGGAACACCGCGTGTCGTTGGCACATGTACCTTTTGCTTATTGTTTTCACTTGCCAAATATGCAACCTTACATAAGCTTACTATTGATTGTGTTGGCTTCTTACTGTGAATATTAATCGAGTGTCAAAAAAGTGTATTAGAAAAATATGTGAGCTTATAAACGTATCTTACAATGAAAGTAATGGTTTTAAGTACATATATACTGTTTTGTTTATGTCACGAAAATGATACCTTGCTACCCGTAATTTTCAAAAGCAAAAGAATACTTCTTTAAAACAAAAAAGAAATTGTAAATTATCAGTAGTCGATTCTGGAAAGGAGATATCAACGTGAACTTAAACTCAAAACTTTCCCGAGTGAATGCTCCCGGACGCTGATTCCGATGTCTATAATAGATATATGTAAAACTGTTCACATCAGGTTGGCGTGGTTTTGTTTTACGTTGTTGTCACTTTTATTTCGCTAAACAAAATGAAATTACAAAGTTCCTGTGGCAACTACCAAATTTAACAATTAAAGTTTTTCAATGGAAAACTAAATAGCAAATTATTGTAAGTAATATGCAAGTTAGTCAAAATGTTACGGTTATGTTCTATGTATTGGCATTTGGAACTTCTTATTTTTTTGTGAATGTGATTCGCAATAAATTATGGCATTTAAGATCGCTTCTCAAATATACTCGTATATAAGTTATTTTGAACAAGATTTGTATAAAAATGATCATTGTTGATTGAAATTGCATAATTTTTCTCGATGTAAGTACACTGGAACAAATAAGTAATTCAAAGCCTAATCTATCAACATGTATCTATATAATATTTTCCTGACATTTATATACATACATACATACATATGTAAGAAGCATCCCACACTTCATCGCATATTGTTTTGAATGCATACTTTCGCGTTATATGCATTGGGCAAACACAAGAGCATATAACCTTTTGTGTTTATTTCGCTTGCCCATTGAAATGAAATAGGACTGCGTATTTCGTAGAATCTATAAGCAAACTCTTAACAGTGGCGGAAGCACGTTTATACATTTAAACATGAAAAACGAGAAAAAATGATGAGCACATGTGTTGTATGATAAGAGTCAGAGTAAATGTAGTGTGATGTTTATGATTTGGTGGGAAAACGATCGCATAAGCAAATACTGTTTCAAACTGACCAATCGGAGCTGGAAAAGGAAAGTTGATGTGATAACAAACATCAACTAGTGCTATTACAGGGCTTTCAAGCTCGATGGAATATTTGATCTTTAAAGCAATTATAGGAAGGGAAGAGATGCTTTGAACTGAACTAGTTGTTTTCCTCATAATAGTAATGGGCAAGATGCGTGATATTTGTCAACAGCCATACCATATTGGGTGAATGGAAAGTAGGTACATAGAGCGCTACTGCATGCCCATCAACCGCAATGTTGTGCATGTTCCACGAAGCCATAATGGTGGTAGGGGCAGAGGAAAGGGTGTGGCGATCTGAAAGAATGACTTTTGGCACTCATGATAGGGAACTAGTTGGTAGTCATTTGTCAACGGCCATGCCATACTGGAACTACCGGTTCTCGTCAGTTCACTTGTGGACGTTCTCGTGAGCGGTTGTGCCGAAAAGCGCTTGTGCCTGTAGCGTGTTGCAAGCGAACCGAATTTTCGTTAGGAGTGAATATTATTTGCCGTCGTGTAGATTGTGCGCGAAATCTTCAGACGCAAATGCATTTATGTGAAGTGAGTGTGAAAAATTGAGCACGTGCAAGTGCAATCTTTATTTATGTGGAAATGGACACAAAATTAAAATATGACGAAGGACAAAGAAATGAATAAACATGTGGTAGCGGGAAGGAGAAAGAAGATTAATGTGAAACCAAACCTTGTGACAGAAAGGAATGGGAAAATTAAGCTGTTAATGAACGAAATCGAAAGATTAAAAAAGGAGAACGAAACACTTCGTGTCAACGCGAAAATTTATGAGAAAACTGGCACTAAAGCCCAACACAGTTCGGAAAGTGATCGGTTTCAAAGTGATTGTGGAGAAGTTCCTGAGTACAATGAACCCTGTGAAGTCGATATCACCGACGCTATCGACGATGATACCGATTTCCCAGAGTTCATAAAAGTAGTGGCGAAGAAAAACAAAAATAAGAAAACAAACGTGAAGAATATCCAAGTGAGAAGCGGTGAGGTCAAAATTACAAAACATGAAGAAAATAAAGAAGAAAGTGAAAGTGTCAGTAAAAACAAAAAAGTGAAGCCCCCCCCACCAATAAATACTTTCAACCAAGACTCTGGTGACCTTATAAAATTAATAAAAGAGTGCTGTAAAATTGAACAATTTAATATTAAAAGAATTAGTGCGACCAAAACACAAGTAAAAGTTAACTGTCCCGATGACTTCAACAAAGTGAAGGAAGTTTTAAAAAAAGCTGAAGCACCCTACTCTACGTACACCCCCGCAGAGGAAAAACGGCAATCGTTAGAATCAAAGGACTTAGTGCCGGGCAAAAGACCGAAGAGATAAAAAATGAAATATCGAATCAAAACTCTAAAATTAAAGTGATCTCAGTGAAGTCATTTAATACAAGAAGGGCGACAATAGAAGGCAAAATATTACCCCTATATCTGCTACAAGTGACCCAAGATACTTCAGTGAATGATATCAGAAGCATCCGTTACATCGACCATCAAGTGGTTTGGATCGAAAAACTACTAAAACGTGACGTCAACCAGTGCTTCAGATGCCAGCGATTTGGCCCGGCATCAGTGAACTGTGGAATGAAGTTCAGATGTGTTAAGTGCGACAAGTCACACGAACCTGGGAACTGTTCTCTCCGAAAAGAAGACGACAAGTCTAAAGTGTTTTGTGTAAATTGTAACACTTTTGGACACCCAGCATCATATCGAGGATGTGCAGTGCACAAATCATCTGTACAACAAATGCTTGCGAAGAAGCAACCACAAAGCATCTCAGCACCGACGCCAATAGTAGCAGCCTCGAAAACGCAAGCAGGGCTCAGCTTCGCTGATGCATTCAAAAACATTCGTCAACCTAATGGCGCAACGAATCCAACTGAAAACACGCCTGCAACAACACAAAACATCATGACAAATATAATGGAGCAAATAACCAATCTAAGTAACATTTTACAATTACACAGCAATGTATTAACTATCATTTCAGCGAAAATAGGACTTAATAATGCCCGATGCTGATCTGATTGCCGAACGTATCCCCGAAAATGGACTTCGTCTCATATCCATCAATGTCAACTCTATTGCCAGTATGCACCGACGAGCAAACCTCCTGGACTTTGTTGTCAGACAAAAGCCTGACATTCTCTTATTAACTGAAACCCGTCTAAATTCGAGGCATTCCATCACATTCAGGGATTTCGAGTTCATAAGAAATGATAGGAAATCTAGCGACGGTGGAGGTGGTACTGGAATTCTTGTGCGGAGATCCTATCTCTTCAAACCAATTAAAAGGGCCGAATTCGAAAGCTTTGAGTGTGTTGAGGTCTCTTGCATTCTAATGCCAATGATTGGTGGAGATAACCTCTATGTTATCTCTGCCTATGCAGCTGGTGATAATAGGTCAAAGTTCCAGGGGGAATTTCAAGCAATTTTCGAGCTACTTGAACTCCATAAACCAAATAATTATTACATTCTTGCTGGTGACCTTAATGCACGGCACACATCATGGCTTAACGCCTCCAACAATCCAAGGGGTGTATTCCTGCAATCGTGGATAACACAGCACCAGGTGGACTTCAAATGTCATCTTCATGGACCAGAAACTCCTACACTCCCGAGAGCCAATTCCTACTTGGACCTATGTATAGCTGATGCAAGGCTCCTATTTAAACTCAACAATCCTTCACGGAAACTGCAAACCCTCCCTTATGATAGTGATCATCAAGCTATTGTAATGGAGGTTCAGCACGAAAGGGATGATGTATTCCTTCTTCCAATCCAGTCCAATAATCACAGACTGAACCTGAAGAAAACCGATTGGGAGCGATACAAGAAACGGTATGAACGGGAGTACTTGAAACAATGCCCAGCTTTGGATTCTGCAGAAAGCAGAGCCATGGTGCCTAGTGACAGAAATCTAACTAATGATGAGATAGATTACTATTTATCAAGGTTGGAATCTCTGGCGCTGGACACCATGGAACGAGTTGTCCCCAAGACCAAACCCAAAAATAACATGGAAGGATATGATACGCCTATCATCAAGCGACTTAAACGGCTGAAAAGCTCCCCCCTGACACGCATCAACAATACTTATCGACGATTGCAGGACTACAACCATCCTACACTTAATCTGATGAAATCGATCCTGAGAAATGTCCGAAATCTTATTCGACAGAACTACAGGAACGAGGTCAATAGACAGTGGACGGATAAAATAAAGAGTATCTCCTCGCAGGATGCGGACGGAATGTTCTCACAAGTGAACAATCTATTCAGGAAGAAGTCTCGAGTAGAGGTGCCTGCCCTTGAAATCGCAGGCAGTGAAGTGCCCCTCCTAGTTGAGGCCGGTATCGATGTAAATCAAACAGTTCCGAATGCGCAAGGGAAACGAGTAATAACTGATGAACTCCAGAAGCTGCATATAATTGGGACTCAATTTGAATCAATACATAGACCAAAACTAAGTGTTGGAAGAGAACGCATATCAAAAATTGTGGAAAGCGCAGCCCAACGTTTCCAAGAAAGCCTGCACGGCCAGCCCCTTCTCCAATTCAACGATAAGCTCAGGGCTCACCTTATACCTGACGAACATCTGGGGGATTATTTCGTCTCATATGAAGACCTGGTCGACATATTCAGACGACTTAATTCCAAGAGAACATCTGGTATCGATGGGGTTCCTAATATTGTGCTACGGCATGTACCCGAGGTCGCAGTTCGTGATTATTGTGTATTGTTTAACAACATGCTGAACATTTCTTACTTCCCGGAGTTCTGGAAGAAAGCCAAAGTCTTTCCGATTGCAAAGAGAGGCAAGGATCCTTCTAGCCCGAGAAACTACCGACCAATCAGTCTGCTGCCAAATATCAGCAAGGTGTTTGAGACGGTTATTAATTGAGCTCTCAAGGGGCATTTGAGGAGGTATGATCTGATGCCGAACGCTCAGTTTGGATTTCGAGCTGGGCATTCGACCATCCACGCAATAACGAAGGTAACTTCGGATATATGTTGGCATCTCAGTGGTGGGAATTGCATCGGAGCTTGTCTTATTGACATGGAGAAGGCGTTTGACACAGTTTGGCTCGATGGACTTGTGTATAGAATGTTAAAATTGAAGTTTCCTCAACATCTCGTCGCTACTATGTGCGGAATGCTGTTCGGTAAGTCATTTATCGTTACGGATGGAAATCTTACCTCAAAACACGATTACAAAGTCCTGAATGGCCTTCAACAGGGTACAGTCACTGCGCCTACACTTTTTGCTACTACATCAGCACACTGCTCAATAGTTTTGGTTTCAACGAATCTCCGAAGAGATCACTGGTCGCATTTGCTGATGACCTCATAGTCTACACGACTGATAAGAAAGCCTCTAACGTGCGAAACGAGCTTCAAAGTATATTCAACGACATCCAGTTCTATACGAACTCCTGGAGGATGCAGATTAACGTGCAGAAGTGTGAAACAATCTTATTTCGACCTACTCTGAAAAAAGCCAATCGGGACCTGAAACGCCATTGGAAAGATTTCCACATTGTTGCAGGAGAAGGTAGCACTGAAAGGGTTCCCCACAAGACTTGCGTCAGATACTTAGGTGTATATCTTGACCAGCACCTGTACTACACGCAGCATATACAAATTGCACTAGAACGAGCGCGGAAAGCATTCATGTCCCTTCGAAGGCTCTTCTTTTCGAAACATCTTGATCCTAACGTCAAGTTGATTTGCTACAAAACATTAGTTAAACCAGTTTTGTTATATGGATGTCCTATCTGGTTTAACCAAAGCGCGAGCACGATGGAGAAATATAGGGTCTTCGAGCGGAGATGCTTACGAGCGTGTACGGGAGTATATAGGAAAGTTGAGACGGGATACCTTCACCACGTCTCAAACCAAGAGATATATGATATTGCACAGATACCAAGGATTGACACCTCTCTCGTCAGAATTACTAGAAGGCACATTCTCCGCTCCGCTTTATGTGAGGAAAACTCTTGGATATCACAACCTTTCTATCCTACAATCTCTTATTGTGAAAAAGCTCTTACCACAGGTTTCATCCCACCAGAAGTCTTTGCGCATCTTGACGAGAAAGGGTACATTCTGGACTCAGAAGGCTTGCCCATTATATACCACATATATAGAAGGAATACCGACAAAACAATAACGTATGCTGCCGACTTAGACGTAGGTGCTGTAGGTGTTGAATGGAGATATTCGACTTCAAAATTTGTTGGCTTTGATGGCGATGAGGAGAAAAAATCTTTGTATTGGTGGAAGGTCGGTCATTAAACATCAGCGTCAACGAGACAGTATGAAATCGAAACAAAAACCCAGAGAGTGTATCGTTTATAAATTAATAGATTCTTATTAACTTTAAGTTATTGTATTCGCTGCAAAAATAAACTTACGAAAAATAACAAATAGATATAAGTACCTGTACATATTAGTCTGTAATTAGCTTAGGATAAATTGTAGGGTAAAATTAGGTTAAGGTTTAGCATAAGTAACGATAAAATGTTGGTTTTTCCACGGGTTTTCCAGCAACGGCAAATGTAAATACGAAAATTAGTTAATGAATCAATAAAAGCATAAAGAATTAGAGATAGAGACATTATTAACATCTTGAGTGCCATATGGGCCATTGGATTAAGTAGCATAATGATAAAATAACTTAAGCTTTAGGGTTTCCTTTAAGAATGAAATGTATATAAGTACCGTTCAATAAAGCAATTTTTTAACTTTAACTTAACTTAACTTAACTACCGGTTCTCATCCGATCACCGAATTCAAGCAGTATCGGGCGCGGTTAGTACTTAGATGGGGGACCGCTTGGGAACACCGCGTGTCGTTGGCACATGTACCTTTTGCTTATTGTTTTCACTTGCCAAATATGCAACCTTACATAAGCTTACTATTGATTGTGTTGGCTTCTTACTGTGAATATTAATCCAGTGTCAAAAAAGTGTATTAGAAAAATATGTGAGCTTAAAAACGTATCTTACAATGAAAGTAATGGTTTTAAGTATATACTGTTTTGTTTATGTCACGAAAATGATACCTTGTTACCCGTAATTTTCAAAAGCAAAAGAATACTTCTTTAAAACAAAAAAGAAATTATAAATTATCAGTAGTCGATTCTGGAAAGGAGATATCAACGTGAACTTAAACTCAAAACTTTCCCGAGTGAATGCTCCCGGACGCTGATTCCGATGTCTATAATAGATATATGTAAAACTGTTCACATGAGGTTGGCGTGGTTTTGTTTTACGTTGTTGTCACTTTTATTTCGCTAAACAAAATGAAATTACAAAGTTCCTGTGGCAACTACCAAATTTAACAATTAAAGTTTTTCAATGGAAAACTAAATAGCAAATTATTGTAAGTAATATGCAAGTTAGTCAAAATGTTACGGTTATGTTCTATGTATTGGCATTTGGAACTTCTTATTTTTTTGTGAATGTGATTCGCAATAAATTATGGCATTTAAGATCGCTTCTCAAATATACTCGTATATAAGTTATTTTGAACAAGATTTGTATAAAAATGATCATTGTTGATTGAAATTGCATAATTATTCTCGATGTAAGTACACTGGAACAAATAAGTAATTCAAAGCCTAATCTATCAACATGTATCTATATAATATTTTCCTGACATTTATATACATACATACATATGTAAGAAGCATCCCACACTTAATCGCATATTGTTTTGAATGCAGACTTTCGCGTTATATGCATTGGGCAAACACAAGAGCATAAAAACGAGAAAAAATGATGAGCACATGTGTTGTATGATAAGAGTCAGAGTAAATGTAGTGTGATGTTTATGATTTGGTGGGAAAACGATCGCATAAGCAAATACTGTTTCAAACTGACCAATCGGAGCTGGAAAAGGAAAGTTGATGTGATAACAAACATCAACTAGTGCTATTACAGGGCTTTCAAGCTCGATGGAATATTTGATCTTTAAAGCAATTATAGGAAGGGAAGAGATGCTTTGAACTGAACTAGTTGTTTTCCTCATAATAGTAATGGGCAAGATGCGTGATATTTGTCAACAGCCATACCATATTGGGTGAATGGAAAGTAGGTACATAGAGCGCTACTGCATGCCCATCAACCGCAATGTTGTGCATGTTCCACGAAGCCATAATGGTGGTAGGGGCAGAGGAAAGGGTGTGGCGATCTGAAAGAATGACTTTTGGCACTCATGATAGGGAACTAGTTGGTAGTCATTTGTCAACGGCCATACCATACTGGAACTACCGGTTCTCGTCAGTTCAGATCGTTTAGTCGACCTGTTCGGACGGACTCAGCTCGCGCGGAAAACAAATAGCAAAACGGATTGTGCAGCTAAATGCACCGGTAGTTTCGGGTCACCGAACGAGCATAGACGCTTATTGCGAAATAAATATACCGTAGTGTAAGTGATAGTTTTAAGCGTTATAGAAGAAGAATGGAATACAATAAAAGATGATCAACATACAGTGTGTAATGCAAATAAGTTTTATGAAGAAATTGGCAAAATGGAGGCCAAGAGTTTTGTTGACTTCAGTAAAATTGAAGAAAAAGACGGCACAAAAGTGCGACGTAGGATTAAACCTATACCAAACCTTGTGGATAGAAAGTGTAACAATAAGAAAAACCTATTATTAAGTGCAGAAAATAAAAAACTTAAACAAAAAGTGAAAGAGCTTCAAGACTACATCAACCAGAGATTCGAAAGGCTAGAATCAAAAGTGAACGGGAACGGTGGAGCAAATTCTACGGAACAAGACAATGCAAAAAGTGAAAAAATATGTGAAAAGGATATAGCTGGTGGAACATCTGTATTTGACAGTGAAATGGACTATGACGATGCAACATCAAATTGGATAGAGATTGTAAAGAAAAAAAACAAATCCAAAAATAGTGCTTCTAATACGGTGACTGCGGAAAAAAACAAAAATGAAACCGAATTGGGTGACAGTGATAACAAAAAAGTGAAAACTACCAACGAAAATAGTGACAAACTTAAGTACAATAAATTGCCCCCCATTAATACATTCAATCAAGAACCGAGCGACTTGGTGAAACTTATAAAAGAGTGCGGGAAAATTGAGAATTTCGAACTGAAGAGAATTAACAAAGTAAAAACTCAAATAAAAGTGAATGAAGCACAAGACTTCCATAAGGTAAAAGATATTTTAAAAGAAATTGAAGCTCCCTATTTCACGTTTACTCCGAAAGAGGAGAAAAATAAGACCTTCCTCCTAAAAGGACTTAATCCAGGCCACGATCTTGATGAAATCAAAAATGAGATCGAGAAATACGGGCTCAAGCTAAATATAATTAAAGTAAAACCATTTGCCACGAGGTTCTCTATGATGCAAAACCGTATGCTACCCATGTATGTGGTACAAATTGACAACAGCAGCAACGAGAACGAACTGAGGAAGATACGGACAATCAACTATCAAATAGTCTGGTTTGAGAAGCTACAGAAGAATGGTGTACAGCAGTGCTACCGATGTCAGCGATATGGACACTCATCGTTGAATTGTCAAATGCCGATCCGTTGTGTGAAATGTAATAGCACACACGAGCCAAACCAATGTCTTCTTACTAACGCCGATGGAAAAGAAAAGGTATTTTGCGTCAACTGTAGTATGTATGGCCACCCTGCTTCTTATAAAGGATGTCCCGCATATAAAGTCGCGAATCAACGAACGCCCGCTACAAGACAGCAAGGATCAAGAAGAGCTACAGAATTAACAAATAACTTTGTCAGAGCCGGTGTTAATTTCTCAGACATATTGAAAGCAGATAACACAGTACGCCCTCAAGCGTCAAATATAGTCGCGGCATCGACCAACACTGAAAAGATACTAGCGAATATACTTGATCAACTTATGAAACTAGGTAATGATTTGAAATCACATAAACATGCCATTAATCTAATTTCAGAAAAAGTGGGATTGTCACATGTCCGTACTTAGTACACCTGCCCAGCAAACCAGCAACGGACGGCTACACCTCATTTCGATCGATGTTAACTCGATCGCCACAATCCATAGACGTGCAAGTCTCCTCGATTTTGTTGTCAAGCAAAAGCCTGACATACTTCTTGTCACAGAAACCCGTCTCAACTCGAGACATTCTATAACATTCAGGGATTTCGAGTTCGTAAGAAATGATAGGAAATCTTGCGACGGAGGAGGCGGTACTGGAATACTAGTGCGGAGATCCTATCGTTTCAAACAAATCAATCGGACGGAATTTGAAAACTTCGAATGTATAGAAGTCTCCTGTATCCTCGTCCCTTTACTGGGTGGCGATAATCTCTATATTATCTCCATATACGCAGCCGGAAACAATAGGGCCAAGTTTCAAGAAGAATTCCAATTGCTCTTTGAAGTGCTTCAGCTACAAAGACCCACAAACTACTATATTTTCGCCGGCGACCTAAACGCACGGCATACATCGTGGCTGAACACCTCCAATAATCCAAGGGGTGTATTTTTGCAATCATGGATAGCACAGCACCAAATAGACTATAAGTGTAAGCTATATGGGCCAGAAAACCCCACACTTCCGAGAGCTAACTCCTACTTGGACCTGTGTATTGCCGATGCAAGGCTTCTATTTAAATTCAATAATCCTTCACGGAGATTACAGACCCTTCCTTACGATAGCGATCATCAAGCTATCATAATGGAAGTTCAACATGAAAGCGATAATATGTCCCTTCTTCTGATACAGTCTGAAAATCACAGACTGAATCTGAGGAAAACTGATTGGCAGCGGTTTCAAAAGCGGTTTGAACGGCAACGCGAAAACAAATGCCCATCTTCTGGCGCCGTTGATGATGAAATCATGATCCCTAATGATAGAAACCTGACAAATGATGAGATAGATCTCCATCTTTCAAAGCTGGAATCCCTGACGCTAGCCACTATGGAGAGTGTTATCCCGAAGGCCAAACCGAAAAATAACATGGAAGGGTATAGCACACCTATTATCCAAAGACTGAAACGGCTGAAGAGCTTCCTCTTAACCCGCATCAACAACATTTATAGGCGATTACAGGACTACAACCATCCCACACTGGATTTGTTGAAATCAATCCTTAGAAATGTCAAGAATCTTATCCGACAGAACTATAGGAATGAGGTCAATAGACAATGGAGAGATAAAATTAAAGGAGAAGAAATGTATCTGCAAGTTAACAACTTGTTTAGAAAGAAGTCTCGAGTGAATGTGCCAACGCTGGAGGTATCCGAGGATGATGTACATTTCCTGGCTGGGGCTGGCATAGACGCGAGCCATATGACCCCAAACGCGCAGGGAAAACATATTGTAACAGATGAAGTTCAGAAGTTACACATGATTGGTACTTATTTTGAGACCATACATCGACCACGGCCGAGTGCTGGACGGGAACGAATTTCAGAAATCATAGAAGCAACTGTCCACCGCTTCCAGTCAAGCCTGAATGGCCACCCTCTTCTTCAGTTCAATCGCCAACTTAGAGCAGACCTCATACCTAGTGTCCATTTGGATGGTTATTTCGTCTCATATGAAGACCTGGCCAACATATTCAGACGAATTAACAGAAAAAGATCATCTGGTATCGACGAGATCCCCAACATTGTGCTACGACATATGCCCCAGGTTGCGATTCGGGATTACTGCGTGCTGTTCAGCAACATGCTAAACAACTCATATTTTCCAGTAAGATGGAAGAAAGCCAAAGTTTTTCCAATCGTAAAGAAAGGCAAAGATCCTGCTGACCCGAAAAATTACCGTCCAATCAGCCTGTTACCAAATATCAGCAAAGTGTTTGAGATAGTGATTAATCGGGCCCTAAATGAGCATCTGGGGAGGTGTGATCTTATGCCAAATGCACAGTTTGGATTCCGAACTGGTCATTCAACGATCCATGCAGTAACAAAAGTAACTTCGGACATATGTTGGCACCTAAATGGTGGGAACTGCGTTGGAGCTTGTCTGATCGATATGGAGAAGGCGTTCGATACTGTCTGGCTCGATGGGCTGATATATAGGCTACTGAAACTAAAGTTTCCACAACATCTGATAGCAATGCTCAATAACATGTTGTACGCAAAGTCATTTCTCGTTACAGATGGAAATCTTTCGTCCAACCACGATTTCAATGTCCTGAATGGCCTGCAGCAGGGGACGGTCACAGCGCCGACGCTTTTCGCCATCTACATAAGTACGCTGCTCAATAGTTTTGGATTCAATAAGTCCCCAAAAAGATCAATTGTTGCATTCGCAGACGACCTGGTAGTCTACACGACTGATAGAAAAGCATCCATTGTACAAAAAGAGCTCCAACATATCTTCAACGACATTCAGTTCTTTACGAACACGTGGAGAATGAAAATTAACGTACAAAAGTGTGAAACAATCCTGTTTCGGCCTACGTTGAGGAGGGCCAATCGGGACATAAAGCGCCATTGGAAGGATTTCCATCTAGTTGCAGGCGAAGGCAGCACTGAACGTGTCCCCCACAAGACCTGCGTCCGGTACTTGGGGGTGTACCTTGATCAACACCTATACTATACGCAGCATCTAAAAATTGCAATAGAGAAAGCACGAAAAGCATTCATGTCCCTCCGGAGGCTCTTCTTTTCAAAGCATCTTGACCCTAGCGTCAAATTGATATGCTATAAGACCTTAGTTAGACCAATACTGATTTATGGATGTCCGATATGGTTCAACCAAAGTCCCAGTATGATGGAAAAGATGAGAGCCTACGAACGGAGATGTCTACGCGCGTGCACGGGTGTGTATAGAAAAGCTGAAACAGGATACAAGCACCATGTCTCCAATCAGGAGATCTACTATATCGCCCAGGTGCCAAGAATCGACACATTCCTCATTAAGACCATTCGAAAACATATACTGCGATCTTCACTCTATGAGGAAAACTCTTGGATTTCACATCTCTTCTATCCTTCAACGGAATACTGTGAGAAAGCACTCAAAACCGGATACGTTCCACCTGAAGTATTCGTATTCTTGGATGCAAACGGATACATACAAAATCCAGACGGTGTACCTGTAATCTATCACCTTTTTCGTCGAAGCACCGATAAAAGAATAGATACTACAAGAAAACCAGATACGGGAGACTTCCACGTACAGTGGAGATATTCGACAGCTATTCATGTAAATATTAACGAGCTCAAAAAGGACTGGACAAGGTACTGGTGGCTGGCAGATGACTAGCAGATTTTGTAGTTTCTACAACCTCACTTTGACAAAAGAAAACAAATATTTATAAGCACAAGAGGTGTGGAATTAGAAAACATAAGAAACACAGAGGTAAATAAATATATAATAACGCAAGTACATACTGTACAATTTAGTGTCTTTAAGTTAGTTTAGGATTAGCGTAGTTTAGTTTTTAAGGGTAGGTTAGGCTAGCTATAAGAAAAGATAACGTGCTGCGGTTGGTTTTTCCTCCCGGGTTTTCCAACCAAAGTCAAAAATAGAGAAGAATCTTAAGATTCCTTTAAAATTTGTAAACTTCTAGATAAATCAAAAACGACAATTGAATGTAAATATCTTGAGTGCCCTGTGGAGGCCATTGGATTAAGGTAGAATTAAGAAGGAGTAACCTTTCGTAGTTTTAAGGTTGGATATAAGTCTGCATTGTATATATTTTCCGGACGATAAAGCTATTTTTGAATACTGAATACTGAATACTACCGGTTCTCGTCCGATCACCGAAGTCAAGCAGTATGGGGCGCGGTTAGTACTTAGATGGAGGACCGCTTGGGAACACCGCGTGTCGTTGGCACATGTACCTTTTGCTTATTGTTTTCACTTGCCAAATATGCAACCTTACATAAGCTTACTATTGATTGTGTTGGCTTCTTACTGTGAATATTAATCCAGTGTCAAAAAAGTGTATTAGAAAAATATGTGAGCTTATAAACGTATCTTACAATGAAAGTAATGGTTTTAAGTACATATATACTGTTTTGTTTATGTCACGAAAATGATACCTTGCTACCCGTAATTTTCAAAAGCAAAAGAATACTTCTTTAAAACAAAAAAGAAATTGTAAATTATCAGTAGTCGATTCTGGAAAGGAGATATCAACGTGAACTTAAACTCAAAACTTTCCCGAGTGAATGCTCCCGGACGCTGATTCCGATGTCTATAATAGATATATGTAAAACTGTTCACATCAGGTTGGCGTGGTTTTGTTTTACGTTGTTGTCACTTTTATTTCGCTAAACAAAATGAAATTACAAAGTTCCTGTGGCAACTACCAAATTTAACAATTAAAGTTTTTCAATGGAAAACTAAATAGCAAATTATTGTAAGTAATATGCAAGTTAGTCAAAATGTTACGGTTATGTTCTATGTATTGGCATTTGGAACTTCTTATTTTTTTGTGAATGTGATTCGCAATAAATTATGGCATTTAAGATCGCTTCTCAAATATACTCGTATATAAGTTATTTTGAACAAGATTTGTATAAAAATGATCATTGTTGATTGAAATTGCATAATTTTTCTCAATGTAAGTACACTGGAACAAATAAGTAATTCAAAGCCTAATCTATCAACATGTATCTATATAATATTTTCCTGACATTTATATACATACATACATATGTAAGAAGCATCCCACACTTAATCGCATATTGTTTTGAATGCATACTTTCGCGTTATATGCATTGGGCAAACACAAGAGCATATAACCTTTTGTGTTTATTTCGCTTGCCCATTGAAATGAAATAGGACTGCGTATTTCGTAGAATCTATAAGCAAACTCTCAACAGTGGCGGAAGCACGTTTATACATTTAAACATGAAAAACGAGAAAAAATGATGAGCACATGTGTTGTATGATAAGAGTCAGAGTAAATGTAGTGTGATGTTTATGATTTGGTGGGAAAACGATCGCATAAGCAAATACTGTTTCAAACTGACCAATCGGAGCTGGAAAAGGAAAGTTGATGTGATAACAAACATCAACTAGTGCTATTACAGGGCTTTCAAGCTCGATGGAATATTTGATCTTTAAAGCAATTATAGGAAGGGAAGAGATGCTTTGAACTGAACTAGTTGTTTTCCTCATAATAGTAATGGGCAAGATGCGTGATATTTGTCAACATCCATACCATATTGGGTGAATGGAAAGTAGGTACATAGAGCGCTACTGCATGCCCATCAACCGCAATGTTGTGCATGTTCCACGAAGCCATAATGGTGGTAGGGGCAGAGGAAAGGGTGTGGCGATCTGAAAGAATGACTTTTGGCACTCATGATAGGGAACTAGTTGGTAGTCATTTGTCAACGGCCATACCATACTGGAACTACCGGTTCTCGTCGAGTTCTCTTCTGAACGCCGAACCGTGTGGACGTGTTCCCAGTCAAGGAATGCGAAGAAATCAATATGGGTTGTAGGAAAAAATTAAATGCTAAGCCCAACCTGGTCGATGATCGAAGCGGGAGGATTAAATTCCTAATGCACGAAGTTGCTAAATTAAAACGAGAAAACGAAGAACTAAAATCGCAAGTTAACTGTAAATTTGTGAATACAGTCTCGACAACGCCTAAAGGCCCTTGCCAAGAATTAAACTTGGTACGTGAAAGTGAAGAGTTCTGTGATATAGACATAGACGACGGTGGTAACGATAATGTCGA
Source organism: Odontomyia ornata (assembly GCA_963969285.1). Lineage (NCBI taxonomy): Eukaryota > Metazoa > Arthropoda > Insecta > Diptera > Stratiomyidae > Odontomyia > Odontomyia ornata. Next base: position 175,185,004 of record OZ017742.1, read on the forward strand.
TTCTCCAGAATTTGTGAAAGTGGTCGCGAAAAAAAAGATTAAGAAGAAACTCACTCCGAAAAAGTACAGTGCAGTGGAAATAAACCAAGAAGAAATCACGAATATTAAAAATGACAATAATACAGCAAATAAGAAGATGAAACCTTTACCGCCAATAAATACTTTTAATCAAGAACCAAGTGACCTAATTAAATTAATTAAAGAATGCTGCAAAATTAATGATTTCAAAATCAAAAGAATAAACTCAACGAAAACCCAAATTAAAGTTAACAAAAGTGACGAGTTCAAAAAAGTAAAGGAGATACTTGAAAAAGCTAAGGCGCCTTACTACTCATACACACCATGTGAAGAAAAGCCCAAAACGTTTATTATCAAAGGACTGTATGCGGGTCAAAACTGCGAAGACATAAAACAAGGAATACAACAGCAAAACGTAAAAATCAAAGTGGTCAAAGTTAAACCATTTAGTACACGAAGATCAATAATTGATGGCAGAATACTCCCTTTGTACCTGATGCAAACCACAAATGACACCCCAACTACAGAATTGCAGCAGCTTAAATTCTTAAACCATCAAGTCATCTGGATAGAAATGCTGAGGAAAGATAACATCAACCAGTGCTTTAGGTGTCAGCGCTTTGGGCATGCTGCAAGTAACTGTGGAATGGGATACAGGTGTGTAAAGTGCGATAAAACACATGAACCAGGCAAATGTGATCTACAAAAAGAAGACGACAAGTCAAAAGTGTTCTGCGTCAACTGCAAGACTTTTGGTCATCCTGCATCTTACAGAGGCTGTTCAGCCCATAAGGCATCGCTTCAACAAATGCTCGCGAAAAAACTCCCAAAAGCGGCAACCAAATCTTCAACACCAATAACAAACTCCATAGTACAGCCAGGCATCAGCTACGCCGCAGCAACGAAGAACATACATCAAGCGCTGGGCCCAGCAAAGGCGACAAGCAACGCGAACAAATCTGACGACATGATGAGCAGTATACTGGAGCAATTGAGCAGTCTAGGTACGATTTTGGACAAACACAATCAAACTATAAACTTAATTTCAGCTAGGTTGGGATTGATCCATGGCCGGAACTAACCCACATCCAAGGACTATATACGTAAATGACATAAAAATCATCTCCATAAATGTAAACTCGATAGCCACTATACATAGACGAACAAATCTTCTTGATTTTAGTGCCAAACAAAAACCTGACATTATACTCCTAACAGAAACCCGCCTCAATTCGAGACACTCTGTCACGTTCAGAGATTTCGATTTCGTGAGAAACGATAGAAAGACCGGCGACCTGGGAGGCGGAACCGGGATCCTAGTGCGGAGATCTTTTCGCTTCAAACATATCCGTAGACCCGAAATGGAAAAATTTGAATGTCTAGAATCCTCATGCATTCTTATCCCAATGCAGGATGGAGACAATCTTTATATTATCTCTGCATATGCAGCCGGAAACAATAACCCCAAATTCAAAGATGAGTTTCAGATGCTCTTTGAGATGCTCGAATTACAAAGACCTCACAACTATTATATTCTGGCCGGGGATCTCAACGCCCGACACACATCATGGATGAATACCTCCAATAATCCAAGGGGTGTATTTCTGCAATCATGGATCATACAGAACCAAATGGAATTTAAATGTCAGCTTTATGGGCCAGAAAGCCCCACACTGCCAAGGGCAAACTCTTTCTTGGACTTGTGCATTGCTGATGCTAGACTCCTCTTCAAATTTAAAGGCCCTACACGGAAGCTACAGACCCTCCCTTATGATAGCGACCATCAAGCGATTGTAATGGAGATTCAGCATGAAAGAGACAAGGTGTTCCTTTTTCCTTTTCAGTCCGAGAATCACAAACTAAACCTGAAGAAAACAAACTGGGAGCAGTTTCAAAAGCGGTTTCAACGGGAACACCGGAAGGAATGCTTAACTTCAGCTAATACAAACTCCCCAATTATGGTGCCCGGCGACAGGAATTTAACTAATGATGAGATAAACTATTATCTGTCTAAGTTGGAACTGCTGACGATGGGCACCATGGAGCGGACTATACCCAAGACCAAACCGCGAAATGACATGGAAGGATATGATACACCAATCATCAAAAGATTGAAACAGCTAAAGAGCTTCCTCTTAACCCGCATCAACAATATTTACAGACGATTGCAGGATTACAACCACCCTACACTGAATCTGCTAAAATCGAACCTTAGAAATGTCAGGAATCTTATCCGACAGCAGTATAGGAACGAAGTAAATAGGCAGTGGACGGATAAAATAAAGGGTATATCGCCACAGGATCCAGAAGGAATGCACGCACAAATAAACAACTTGTTTCGAAAGAAATCACGAGTAGAAGTGCCAACGCTAGAAGTGAAGAACGATGAAATATCCTCCCTGGTTGAGGCTGGTATCGATATGAGCCACATGGTTCCCAACGCACAGGGAAACTATGTAATAAATGACGAAGAACAGAAACTTCTTGTCATCGGAACTCAGTTTGAATTAATACATCGGCCAAAGTCAGATGTCGGACGAGAACGAATTTCGGAAATCGTTAATGCAACTGTGCACAACTTTAAAGTAGGTATAGATGGCCAACCTTTTCTTCAATTTGACAATAGACTTCAAGCTGACTTTATACCTGACGAACATCTAGGTGATTATTTTGTCTCATATAAGGACTTAGTCAACATTTTTAAGCACATTAATAACAAGCGATCAACAGGCATCGATGGGATTCCCAATATTGTGTTGCGGCATATGCCCGAGGTTGCAATTCGTGAATACTGCGTATTATTCAACAACATGCTGAATAATTCATACTTCCCAGACTCCTGGAAAAAAGCCAAAGTCTTTCCAATTGCAAAAAAAGGCAAGGACGCTTCCAATCCAAGAAATTACCGTCCAATCAGCTTGCTGCCAAATCTCAGTAAGGTGTTTGAGGTGGTGATTAATCGAGCTCTCAATGGGCACCTGGGGAGGTATGACCTGATGCCGAATGCACAGTTTGGGTTCCGAGCTCGGCATTCAACCATCCACGCAATTACGAAGGTGACTTCGGACATATGCTGGCGGCTCAATGGTGGGCATTGCGTTGGAGCTTGCTTAATCGATATGGAAAAGGCGTTCGACACTGTCTGGCTCGATGGACTAATATATAGACTATTAAAACTAAAGTTTCCAAAACAAATCATAATTCTACTGTGCAGAATGCTATACGGAAGATCGTTTACCATTACAGATGGAAGTCTTTCCCCAAATCACGACTACGAAGTACAGAATGGCCTACAACAAGGAACGGTCACTGCGCCAACTCTGTTCGCGATCTATTGTAGCACTCTGCTAAATAGCTTTGGATTTAACGAGTCCCCAACAAGGTCATTGGTGGCATTTGCTGATGATATTATAATCTATACGGCTGATAGAAAAGCTTCAACGGTACAAGCTGAACTCCAAAAAATGTACAATGACATTCAGTCCTATACAAACACGTGGAGAATGCAAATCAATGCACAAAAGTGTGAAACAATCTTGTTTCGACCGACTCTAAGGAAGGCCAACCGAGACTTAAAACGACATTGGAGAGATTTCCACATACTTGCAAGACAAGGTAGTTCAGAAAGAATCCCCCATAAGACTTGTGTCAGATACCTGGGAGTTTACCTAGATCAGCATCTATACTTTACACAGCATGTCAGCATTGCGCTTGAGAAAGCGCGAAGGATGTAAATGTCCCTTCGAAGGCTCTTCTGCTCTAAACATCTCGACCCTAATGTCAAATTGATTTGTTACAAGACTCTGGTCAGGCCAGTGTTGACATACGGATGTCCTATTTGGCTTAATCAAAGTGCCAGTACGATGGAGAAGCTTAGAGTCTTCGAGCGGAAGTGTCTAAGATCGTGCACGGGAGTATATAGGAAAGCAGAGACGGGATACGAACACCATGTCTCCAACCAGGAGATATACGACATCGCTCAAGTACCGCGAATTGACACTTTTATTATCGAAAATACTAGAAAGCACATACTCCGCTCTGCCTCGAATGAGGAAAACCCTTGGATATCACAGCCTTTCTATCCAACTCAGACATACTGCATGACAGCTCTCAACACTGGTTACATCCCTATAGAAGTATTCGTGTATCTAGACAAGTGTGGATATATCCTGGATTCTGACGGTACTCCGACTATATACCACGTATATAGGAGGAGTACCGACAAGAAAATAGCATATCCAGCGAGTCTAAAAATAGGAGAAGCAGGTACAGAATGGAGATACTCAACCGCGATCTACAATAGTAAAGCCAGAATTAGCAGACATGAAATCGCATATTGGTGGATAGATGGTGATTAGTCTGGTGCAGATGGATCAATCTCAACCTAGAGTTATGAAAAAAATAATAAACATATTCTTAAATTAATTGATGGATGTAAATAACTATAGACGGATAAGTATAACACCGTAAAACTTAAAGAGAAAATATGAAAAGAACAAAATTCAAACCAGAATTGAGTCTATGTACATATTAGTTTTTAAGGTAGGTTAAGTTAGAGTAGGCTATTAGGGTAGGGTAGTTTAAGATTAGTGTAAGAAAATTAGGTTACGTAGAGAAAAGATGTTGGTTTTCCCTGCGGTTTTTCCAACAATAGAACGAAAGAGGGCGAATGATACTCCAAAAAAACTTTCAATGTTTGAACTAGATTAAAGACCACGATAATATTAAAATCTTGAGTGCCCTGGAGGCCATTGGAATAAGTTACAGATAAGAACAAATAGCTTTAGCTTTAGGGTTAGATTGAAATACCATGTAAGAACAAATTACCGTACCAATAAAGCACTTTTTAACTTAACTAACTAACTACCGGTTCTCGTCCGCTTACCGAAGTCAAGCAGTATCGGGCGCGGTTAGTACTTAGATGGGGGACCGCTTGGGAACACCCGTGTCGTTGGCACATGTACCTTTTGCTTATTGTTTTCACTTGCCAAATATGCAACCTTACATAAGCTTACTTTTGATTGTGTTGGCTTCTTACTGTGAATATTAATCCAGTGTCAAAAAAGTGTATTAGAAAAATATGTGAGCTTATAAACGTATCTTACAATGAAAGTAATGGTTTTAAGTATATACTGTTTTGTTTATGTCACGAAAATGATACCTTGCTACCCGTAATTTTCAAAAGCAAAAGAATACTTCTTTAAAACAAAAAAGAAATTGTAAATTATCAGTAGTCGATTCTGGAAAGGAGATATCAACGTGAACTTAAACTCAAAACTCTCCCGAGTGAATGCTCCCGGACGCTGATTCCGATGTCTATAATAGATATATGTAAAACTGTTCACATTAGGTTGGCGTGGTTTTGTTTTACGTTGTTGTCACTTTTATTTCGCTAAACAAAATGAAATTACAAAGTTCCTGTGGCAACTACCAAATTTAACAATTAAAGTTTTTCAATGGAAAACTAAATAGCAAATTATTGTAAGTAATATGCAAGTTAGTCAAAATGTTACGGTTATGTTCTATGTATTGGCATTTGGAACTTCTTATTTTTTTGTGAATGTGATTCGCAATAAATTATGGCATTTAAGATCGCTTCTCAAATATACTCGTATATAAGTTATTTTGAACAAGATTTGTATAAAAATGATCATTGTTGATTGAAATTGCATAATTTTTCTCGATGTAAGTACTCTGGAACAAATAAGTAATTCAAAGCCTAATCCATCAACATGTATCTATATAATATTTTCCTGACATTTATATACATACATACATATGTAAGAAGCATCCCACACTTAATCGCATATTGTTTTGAATGCATACTTTCGCGTTATATGCATTGGGCAAACACAAAAGCATATAACCTTTTGTGTTTATTTCGCTTGCCCATTGAAATGAAATAGGACTGCGTATTTCGTAGAATCTATAAGCAAACTCTTAACAGTGGCGGAAGCACGTTTATACATTTAAACATGAAAAACGAGAAAAAATGATGAGCACATGTGTTGTATGATAAGAGTCAGAGTAAATGTAGTGTGATGTTTATGATTTGGTGGGAAAACGATCGCATAAGCAAATACTGTTTCAAACTGACCAATCGGAGCTGGAAAAGGAAAGTTGATGTGATAACAAACATCAACTAGTGCTATTACCGGGCTTGCAAGCTCGATGGAATATTTGATCTTTAAAGCAATTATAGGAAGGGAAGAGATGCTTTGAACTGAACCAGCTCCGATTGGTCAGTTTGAAACAGTATTTGCTTATGCGAGCGTTTTCCCACCAAATCATAAACATCACACTACATTTACTCTGACTCTTATCATACAACACATGTGCTCATCATTTTTTCTGGTGTTTCATGTTTAAATGTATAAACGTGCTTCCGCCACTGTTAAGAGTTTGCTTATAGATTCTACGAAATACGCAGTCCTATTTCATTTCAATGGGCAAGCGAAATGAACACAAAAGGTTATATGCTCTTGTGTTTGCCCAATGCATATAACGCGAAAGTATGCATTCAAAACAATATGCGATTAAGTGTGGGATGCTTCTTACATATGTATGTATGTATATAAATGTCAGGAAAATATTATATAGATTCATGTTGATAGATTAGGCTTTGAATTACTTATTTGTTCCAGTGTACTTACCTACATCGAGAAAAATTATGCAATTTCAATCAACAATGATCATTTTTATACAAATCTTGTTCAAAATAACTTATATACGAGTATATTTGAGAAGCGATCTTAAATGCCATAATTTATTGCGAATCACATTCACAAAAAAATAAGAAGTTCCAAATGCCAATACATAGAACATAACCGTAACATTTTGACTAACTTGCATATTACTTACAATAATTTGCTATTTAGTTTTCCATTGAAAAACTTTAATTGTTAAATTTGGTAGTTGCCACAGGAACTTTGTAATTTCATTTTGTTTAGCGAAATAAAAGTGACAACAACGTAAAACAAAACCACGCCAACCTGATGTGAACAGTTTTACATATATCTATTATAGACATCGGAATCAGCGTCCGGGAGCATTCACTCGGGAAAGTTTTGAGTTTAAGTTCACGTTGATATCTCCTTTCCAGAATCGACTACTGATAATTTACAATTTCTTTTTTGTTTTAAAGAAGTATTCTTTTGCTTTTGAAAATTACGGGTAGCAAGGTATCATTTTCGTGACATAAACAAAACAGTATATATGTACTTAAAACCATTACTTTCATTGTAAGATACGTTTATAAGCTCACATATTTTTCTAATACACTTTTTTGACACTGGATTAATATTCACAGTAAGAAGCCAACACAATCAATAGTAAGCTTATGTAAGGTTGCATATTTGGCAAGTGAAAACAATAAGCAAAAGGTACATGTGCCAACGACACGCGGTGTTCCCAAGCGGTCCTCCATCTAAGTACTAACCGCGCCCCATACTGCTTGACTTCGGTGATCGGACGAGAACCGGTAGTATTCAGTATTCAGTATTCAAAAATAGCTTTATCGTCCGGAAAATATATACAATGCAGACTTATATCCAACCTTAAAACTACGAAAGGTTACTCCTTCTTAATTCTACCTTAATCCAATGGCCTCCACAGGGCACTCAAGATATTTACATTCAATTGTCGTTTTTGATTTATCTAGAAGTTTACAAATTTTAAAGGAATCTTAAGATTCTTCTCTATTTTTGACTTTGGTTGGAAAACCCGGGAGGAAAAACCAACCGCAGCACGTTATCTTTTCTTATAGCTAGCCTAACCTACCCTTAAAAACTAAACTACGCTAATCCTAAACTAACTTAAAGACACTAAATTGTACAGTATGTACTTGCGTTATTATATATTTATTTACCTCTGTGTTTCTTATGTTTTCTAATTCCACACCTCTTGTGCTTATAAATATTTGTTTTCTTTTGTCAAAGTGAGGTTGTAGAAACTACAAAATCTGCTAGTCATCTGCCAGCCACCAGTACCTTGTCCAGTCCTTTTTGAGCTCGTTAATATTTACATGAATAGCTGTCGAATATCTCCACTGTACGTGGAAGTCTCCCGTATCTGGTTTTCTTGTAGTATCTATTCTTTTATCGGTGCTTCGACGAAAAAGGTGATAGATTACAGGTACACCGTCTGGATTTTGTATGTATCCGTTTGCATCCAAGAATACGAATACTTCAGGTGGAACGTATCCGGTTTTGAGTGCTTTCTCACAGTATTCCGTTGAAGGATAGAAGAGATGTGAAATCCAAGAGTTTTCCTCATAGAGTGAAGATCGCAGTATATGTTTTCGAATGGTCTTAATGAGGAATGTGTCGATTCTTGGCACCTGGGCGATATCGTAGATCTCCTGATTGGAGACATGGTGCTTGTATCCTGTTTCAGCTTTTCTATACACACCCGTGCACGCGCGTAGACATCTCCGTTCGTAGGCTCTCATCTTTTCCATCATACTGGGACTTTGGTTGAACCATATCGGACATCCATAAATCAGTATTGGTCTAACTAAGGTCTTATAGCATATCAATTTGACGCTAGGGTCAAGATGCTTTGAAAAGAAGAGCCTCCGGAGGGACATGAATGCTTTTCGTGCTTTCTCTATTGCAATTTTTAGATGCTGCGTATAGTATAGGTGTTGATCAAGGTACACCCCCAAGTACCGGACGCAGGTCTTGTGGGGGACACGTTCAGTGCTGCCTTCGCCTGCAACTAGATGGAAATCCTTCCAATGGCGCTTTATGTCCCGATTGGCCCTCCTCAACGTAGGCCGAAACAGGATTGTTTCACACTTTTGTACGTTAATTTTCATTCTCCACGTGTTCGTAAAGAACTGAATGTCGTTGAAGATATGTTGGAGCTCTTTTTGTACAATGGATGCTTTTCTATCAGTCGTGTAGACTACCAGGTCGTCTGCGAATGCAACAATTGATCTTTTTGGGGACTTATTGAATCCAAAACTATTGAGCAGCGTACTAATGTAGATGGCGAAAAGCGTCGGCGCTGTGACCGTCCCCTGCTGCAGGCCATTCAGGACATTGAAATCGTGGTTGGACGAAAGATTTCCATCTGTAACGAGAAATGACTTTGCGTACAACATGTTATTGAGCATTGCTATCAGATGTTGTGGAAACTTTAGTTTCAGTAGCCTATATATCAGCCCATCGAGCCAGACAGTATCGAACGCCTTCTCCATATCGATCAGACAAGCTCCAACGCAGTTCCCACCATTTAGGTGCCAACATATGTCCGAAGTTACTTTTGTTACTGCATGGATCGTTGAATGACCAGTTCGGAATCCAAACTGTGCATTTGGCATAAGATCACACCTCCCCAGATGCTCATTTAGGGCCCGATTAATCACTATCTCAAACACTTTGCTGATATTTGGTAACAGGCTGATTGGACGGTAATTTTTCGGGTCAGCAGGATCTTTGCCTTTCTTTACGATTGGAAAAACTTTGGCTTTCTTCCATCTTACTGGAAAATATGAGTTGTTTAGCATGTTGTTGAACAGCACGCAGTAATCCCGAATCGCAACCTGGGGCATATGTCGTAGCACAATGTTGGGGATCTCGTCGATACCAGATGATCTTTTTCTGTTAATTCGTCTGAATATGTTGGCCAGGTCTTCATATGAGACGAAATAACCATCCAAATGGACACTAGGTATGAGGTCTGCTCTAAGTTGGCGATTGAACTGAAGAAGAGGGTGGCCATTCAGGCTTGACTGGAAGCGGTGGACAGTTGCTTCTATGATTTCTGAAATTCGTTCCCGTCCAGCACTCGGCCGTGGTCGATGTATGGTCTCAAAATAAGTACCAATCATGTGTAACTTCTGAACTTCATCTGTTACAATATGTTTTCCCTGCGCGTTTGGGGTCATATGGCTCGCGTCTATGCCAGCCCCAGCCAGGAAATGTACATCATCCTCGGATACCTCCAGCGTTGGCACATTCACTCGAGACTTCTTTCTAAACAAGTTGTTAACTTGCAGATACATTTCTTCTCCTTTAATTTTATCTCTCCATTGTCTATTGACCTCATTCCTATAGTTCTGTCGGATAAGATTCTTGACATTTCTAAGGATTGATTTCAACAAATCCAGTGTGGGATGGTTGTAGTCCTGTAATCGCCTATAAATGTTGTTGATGCGGGTTAAGAGGAAGCTCTTCAGCCGTTTCAGTCTTTGGATAATAGGTGTGCTATACCCTTCCATGTTATTTTTCGGTTTGGCCTTCGGGATAACACTCTCCATAGTGGCTAGCGTCAGGGATTCCAGCTTTGAAAGATGGAGATCTATCTCATCATTTGTCAGGTTTCTATCATTAGGGATCATGATTTCATCATCAACGGCGCCAGAAGATGGGCATTTGTTTTCGCGTTGCCGTTCAAACCGCTTTTGAAACCGCTGCCAATCAGTTTTCCTCAGATTCAGTCTGTGATTTTCAGACTGTATCAGAAGAAGGGACATATTATCGCTTTCATGTTGAACTTCCATTATGATAGCTTGATGATCGCTATCGTAAGGAAGGGTCTGTAATCTCCGTGAAGGATTATTGAATTTAAATAGAAGCCTTGCATCGGCAATACACAGGTCCAAGTAGGAGTTAGCTCTCGGAAGTGTGGGGTTTTCTGGCCCATATAGCTTACACTTATAGTCTATTTGGTGCTGTGCTATCCATGATTGCAAAAATACACCCCTTGGATTATTGGAGGTGTTCAGCCACGATGTATGCCGTGCGTTTAGGTCGCCGGCGAAAATATAGTAGTTTGTGGGTCTTTGTAGCTGAAGCACTTCAAAGAGCAATTGGAATTCTTCTTGAAACTTGGCCATATTGTTTCCGGCTGCGTATATGGAGATAATATAGAGATTATCGCCACCCAGTAAAGGGACGAGGATACAGGAGACTTCTATACATTCGAAGTTTTCAAATTCCGTCCGATTGATTTGTTTGAAACGATAGGATCTCCGCACTAGTATTCCAGTACCGCCTCCTCCATCGCAAGATTTCCTATCATTTCTTACGAACTCGAAATCCCTGAATGTTATAGAATGTCTCGAGTTGAGACGGGTTTCTGTGACAAGAAGTATGTCAGGCTTTTGCTTGACAACAAAATCGAGGAGACTTGCACGTCTATGGATTGTGGCGATCGAGTTAACATTGATCGAAATGAGGTGTAGCCGTCCGTTGCTGGTTTGCTGGGCAGGTGTACTAAGTACGGACATGTGACAATCCCACTTTTTCTGAAATTAGATTAATGGCATGTTTATGTGATTTCAAATCATTACCTAGTTTCATAAGTTGATCAAGTATATTCGCTAGTATCTTTTCAGTGTTGGTCGATGCCGCGACTATATTTGACGCTTGAGGGCGTACTGTGTTATCTGCTTTCAATATGTCTGAGAAATTAACACCGGCTCTGACAAAGTTATTTGTTAATTCTGTAGCTCTTCTTGATCCTTGCTGTCTTGTAGCGGGCGTTCGTTGATTCGCGACTTTATATGCGGGACATCCTTTATAAGAAGCAGGGTGGCCATACATACTACAGTTGACGCAAAATACCTTTTCTTTTCCATCGGCGTTAGTAAGAAGACATTGGTTTGGCTCGTGTGTGCTATTACATTTCACACAACGGATCGGCATTTGACAATTCAACGATGAGTGTCCATATCGCTGACATCGGTAGCACTGCTGTACACCATTCTTCTGTAGCTTCTCAAACCAGACTATTTGATAGTTGATTGTCCGTATCTTCCTCAGTTCGTTCTCGTTGCTGCTGTTGTCAATTTGTACCACATACATGGGTAGCATACGGTTTTGCATCATAGAGAACCTCGTGGCAAATGGTTTTACTTTAATTATATTTAGCTTGAGCCCGTATTTCTCGATCTCATTTTTGATTTCATCAAGATCGTGGCCTGGATTAAGTCCTTTTAGGAGGAAGGTCTTATTTTTCTCCTCTTTCGGAGTAAACGTGAAATAGGGAGCTTCAATTTCTTTTAAAATATCTTTTACCTTATGGAAGTCTTGTGCTTCATTCACTTTTATTTGAGTTTTTACTTTGTTAATTCTCTTCAGTTCGAAATTCTCAATTTTCCCGCACTCTTTTATAAGTTTCACCAAGTCGCTCGGTTCTTGAATGAATGTATTAATGGGGGGCAATTTATTGTACTTAAGTTTGTCACTATTTTCGTTGGTAGTTTTCACGTTTTTGTTATCACTGTCACCCAATTCGGTTTCATTTTTGTTTTTTTCCGCAGTCACCGTATTAGAAGCACTATTTTTGGATTTGTTTTTTTTCTTTACAATCTCTATCCAATTTGATGTTGCATCGTCATAGTCCATTTCACGGTCAAATACAGATGTTCCACCAGCTATATCCTTTTCACATATTTTTTCACTTTTTGCATTGTCTTGTTCCGTAGAATTTGCTCCACCGTTCCCGTTCACTTTTGATTCTAGCCTTTCGAATCTCTGGTTGATGTAGTCTTGAAGCTCTTTCACTTTTTGTTTAAGTTTTTTATTTTCTGCACTTAATAATAGGTTTTTCTTATTGTTACACTTTCTATCCACAAGGTTTGGTATAGGTTTAATCCTACGTCGCACTTTTGTGCCGTCTTTTTCTTCAATTTTACTGAAGTCAACAAAACTCTTGGCCTCCATTTTGCCAATTTCTTCATAAAACTTATTTGCATTACACACTGTATGTTGATCATCTTTTATTGTATTCCATTCTTCTTCTATAACGCTTAAAACTATCACTTACACTACGGTATATTTATTTCGCAATAAGCGTCTATGCTCGTTCGGTGACCCGAAACTACCGGTGCATTTAGCTGCACAATCCGTTTTGCTATTTGTTTTCCGCGCGAGCTGAGTCCGTCCGAACAGGTCGACTAAACGATCTGAACTGACGAGAACCGGTAGTTCCAGTATGGTATGGCCGTTGACAAATGACTACCAACTAGTTCCCTATCATGAGTGCCAAAAGTCATTCTTTCAGATCGCCACACCCTTTCCTCTGCTCCTACCACCATTATGGCTTCGTGGAACATGCACAACATTGCGGTTGATGGGCATGCAGTAGCGCTCTATGTACCTACTTTCCATTCACCCAATATGGTATGGCTGTTGACAAATATCACGCATCTTGCCCATTACTATTATGAGGAAAACAACTAGTTCAGTTCAAAGCATCTCTTCCCTTCCTATAATTGCTTTAAAGATCAAATATTCCATCGAGCTTGAAAGCCCGGTAATAGCACTAGTTGATGTTTGTTATCACATCAACTTTCCTTTTCCAGCTCCGATTGGTCAGTTTGAAACAGTATTTGCTTATGCGATCGTTTTCCCACCAAATCATAAACATCACACTACATTTACTCTGACTCTTATCATACAACACATGTGCTCATCATTTTTTCTCGTTTTTCATGTTTAAATGTATAAACGTGCTTCCGCCACTGTTAAGAGTTTGCTTATAGATTCTACGAAATACGCAGTCCTATTTCATTTCAATGGGCAAGCGAAATAAACACAAAAGGTTATATGCTCTTGTGTTTGCCCAATGCATATAACGCGAAAGTATGCATTCAAAACAATATGCGATTAAGTGTGGGATGCTTCTTACATATGTATGTATGTATATAAATGTCAGGAAAATATTATATAGATACATGTTGATAGATTAGGCTTTGAATTACTTATTTGTTCCAGTGTACTTACATCGAGAAAAATTATGCAATTTCAATCAACAATGATCATTTTTATACAAATCTTGTTCAAAATAACTTATATACGAGTATATGTATTTGAGAAGCGATCTTAAATGCCATAATTTATTGCGAATCACATTCACAAAAAAATAAGAAGTTCCAAATGCCAATACATAGAACATAACCGTAACATTTTGACTAACTTGCATATTACTTACAATAATTTGCTATTTAGTTTTCCATTGAAAAACTTTAATTGTTAAATTTGGTAGTTGCCACAGGAACTTTGTAATTTCATTTTGTTTAGCGAAATAAAAGTGACAACAACGTAAAACAAAACCACGCCAACCTGATGTGAACAGTTTTACATATATCTATTATAGACATCGGAATCAGCGTCCGGGAGCATTCACTCGGGAAAGTTTTGAGTTTAAGTTCACGTTGATATCTCCTTTCCAGAATCGACTACTGATAATTTACAATTTCTTTTTTGTTTTAAAGAAGTATTCTTTTGCTTTTGAAAATTACGGGTAGCAAGGTATCATTTTCGTGACATAAACAAAACAGTATATATGTACTTAAAACCATTACTTTCATTGTAAGATACGTTTATAAGCTCACATATTTTTCTAATACACTTTTTTGACACTCGATTAATATTCACAGTAAGAAGCCAACACAATCAATAGTAAGCTTATGTAAGGTTGCATATTTGGCAAGTGAAAACAATAAGCAAAAGGTACATGTGCCAACGACACGCGGTGTTCCCAAGCGGTCCCCCATCTAAGTACTAACCGCGCCCGATACTGCTTGACTTCGGTGATCGGACGAGAACCGGTAGTTTTTTTTAGTTTTAAAAGTGCTTTATTGAGTCCCAAAACTGTTGTTTACATTAATCTCTAAAGCTAAGATATACATATTTGTTTTTTTCTTATGAGTCTACTGGCCAATAGGCTCTCAAGACTACGTCTTTCTCATTTTTGTGGTTCAAACCAAATTTCATTTATTATTCGGAATACATTACTTTTTACTTACTATTTACTACCAAAGAAAACGGGACGATAAAAAACTTTGGCTGCTATAACTTATATGTAGGTTACTTATCTATATAACTTATATTCTATTTGTCTTATCTTAGGTTTTTCTTTTATTTTTTGTTATATTTACAATTTTATTTACACAACTTATGCTAATATATTTTCCTAACTTAAGTGCTAACTTATTCCTAAATCTCTATACTACAGTTCGCGATCATAGCGAGAAAATTAACCAAGTTGAAAAAAAAATGCTGCTAATTCCATTGTTTTTATTCTGTCTCCATTTCCACTTCATTCAACCACCAAAAGTCTTCACTCCTGTACTTGTCACTGAACATATCCATTGAGTACCGCCACATGGCATTGGGCTCTGTAGTATCCATATACTCTGGGCACGTTATTCGCTTGTCAGTGTTACGTCTGTACCAGTGATACAGCACTGGCACTCCATTTGTGTCAAGTATAATTCCTTTAGAGTCGAGATATGGGAATATTTCAGGAGGAATGAACCCTGTTTGCATAGCTCTATCGAAATAGAGTGAGTTCGAGTAGTAAGGTTGGTTAATCCAAGCGTTCTCTGTGGGCCGAGTTGTGCAATTTAAAGTATGCCTTCGAATAAGATGTACCATGAATCTATCTATTCTGGTTACTTGAGCTGTTTCATAAATCTCTCTATTCGAGACATTATGCAGGTAGTCAGTTTCGGTTTTCCGATAGACGCCTGTACATGCTCTTAGCACTTTTCTCTCGAAAACTCGGAGTTTCTCAATGGTCGAGGGGCTTTGGTTGAACCAAATTGGACAACCGTACGTTAAGATGGGTCGGACTAAGCTTTTGTAACAAATGGTTTTCACCTCAGGCAACAAGTTCCTATTGTAAAACAGTCGTTTGAGTGACATGAAGGCGTTTCGAGTTTTTTCAAGCTGCTTGCTTATATGTGGTGTGAAATGAAGGCGTTGATCTAAATGCACTCCAAGATATTTTACATCTGTCCTATGTGGTATTCTTTCGCCATCGGCTACAAGGTGAAAGTCTTTCCAGTGACGCTTCACATTTCTGCCGGCTTGCATCAGGTTTGTGCGAAACAAAATAGTCTCGCACTTTTGAGCATTAATCTTCATTTTCCAAGCATGCGTGAATGATTTAATGTCATCAAACATGCTCTGAAGCTCTTTATTGGCTTCTGATGCCTTTCTGTGTGCAGTGTAGATGATAAGGTCATCTGCAAATGCAACCAGAGCTCTTTTCGGCGACTCATTGAAGCCAAAGGTCTTGAGTAAGGGGCCCAATAATATTGCAAACAGAGTAGGTGCTGTCACCGTACCTTGTTGCAGTCCGTCAGATATTTGAAACAGTCTGTCAGTGGAAACACCTCCTGATTCTAACTGAAATGATTTCTTATATAACATACTGATCACCAAACTAATTAAATGTTGTGGGAATTTATCTTGGATTAGCTTAAAAACTAATCCATCGAGCCAAACAGTATCAAATGCCTTTTCCATGTCAATAAGACAAGCGCCAACACATTTGCCATCATTCATGTGCCAACAAATATCTGATGTTACTTTGGTTATTGCGTGAATTGTGGAATGGCCTTTGCGGAACCCAAATTGGCTGTTACTGAAGAGTTGATTTTCACTGATATGCAAATGAAGTGCTTGATTGATAACAGTCTCAAATACTTTACTGATATTCGGAAGCAGGCTGATGGGACGGTAGTTTCGTGGGTTTGTAAGGTCCTTGCCCTTTTTGGGGATAGGAATGGTCTTTGCTATTTTCCAGTTTGATGGGAAATATCTATTGTTAAGAAGATTGTTGAAAAGAATGCAGTATTCCGTGATCAGTACCTCAGGTAAATGTTTCAATACAATATTAGGTATGCCGTCGATTCCGGCAGATTTTTTATTGTTCAACTTGCGAAAGATATCTACCAGGTTTTCATGTGTGATGAAATATCCAGCTATAAACTCGTCTGGTATAGCATTTGAAGGCAGAGTCTCATTGAAATGAAGTAAAGGCTCTTTGCTACAGCTTGCTTGAAAGTTGCTCACATTCTCTGTTACGATTTGGGAAAGTCGTTCTCTACCAAGTATTGCGTTTTGCTTGTGGATTGATTCTAGACTCATCCCAATGACGTTTAACTTATCAATAGGCTCGGAGATAGTGATATGACCCTGTACATTGTTTGCCTCGCAGACAGTACCTTCTTCAAGAAAAAGTCGATCTTCAGCTGTTATTTTCAAGTCAGCTATTCCATCCAATTTCTTTCTTCTGAAAATAGAGTTAATTTGTGCAAACATTCCGTCAGTGTCTTGTGGACGTATTCTTTGGAGCTTTTCTCTCCATTGGCAATTAACCTCCGCGTTGTAGCTAAGTTTAATCAGATATCGTACAATTGACATCATCTGTTTTAGAATTTGTAAATTATTATCGATTCTCTCCCTAAAGCCTCTATATATTGAATTGATTCGAGTTAGAATCCTGCTCTTTAAATGTTGCAGTCTTTCTATTCTAGCTGTGCGATATTTGTCCATGTTGTTCAGAGGTTTGATCTTAGGAACAGTATTTCGGACCGTTTCGTTTATCAGTTTCTGCAGTATGTTCAAGTACTCGTCAATTTCGATATCAGTCAGATTTCGATTATTAGGAGCAATGTAACCAGATGTCTTCGAGGCCATCCTCTTGTGACTTTTGGTGATATTTTTCTGGAGTTTGTCCCAGTTTGTCTTTTTGTAGTTTAACTGGTATTGTGCATCACTGAGGGTCAGTAAGAAATGGTCGTCCGTATCTGGTGATAAGTTCATTTGTATGGCTCTATGGTCACTGTCGTAGTCCAAGGTCTTAAGTTTGTTTTCTGTTAGTTGAGTAAGATTCAAACGCACATCTAATATACACACATCCAGATAAGATCTTGCGCGGGGCAATGTTGCCTCGCTTGGGCCATATAATTCGCATTTAAACTCGATAGAGTTTTCTTCGAGCCATCTTTTGAGAAATACCCCTCTAGGGTTATTATAGGCATTCAACCATTCTCTATGCTTTGCATTTAAATCACCAGCAAGAATGAAATAATTATTCAAATTGTGGAGTTCAAGTATCTCGAATAATGAAGCAAACTCTGACTTGAATTTTTCAGTATTTCTTTTGGCTGCATACGCTGAGATAATGTACAAATATTTATCACCTTGCAATTTTAACCGCATGCACGTCACCTCAAGACATTCAAATCTACTGAATTCCGGTCTGATCACAGCCTGATGTTTGTATGTATTTCGAATGAGGATGCCTGTTCCTCCTCCATTAATAGCATTTTGTCTATCAGTTCTGATGAAGACGAAATCTTGAAATTGTACATTATGCCTGCTATTGAGCTTTGTTTCCGAAAGCAGCACTACATCAGGTTTGTTTCTAACTACAAAATTCAGCAGATTTGCACGTCTGTAGATGTGTGCAATTGAATTAACATTTAAGGCAATAATTGATAGATTATTTATTCTAATACAACTATGTGGTTGGTCAACCATAAATGGGGTGAGTTGTTTCAAATATTTGGTTGATTTTCCTGCTATGATCGCTCAAATTTTTTTCTATTTTATCTAATCTATCATATAAATTTTCAAATAATTTACTTAACTTGTTTTCCAGTCCTTCCATTCCAATGTTTTTGTCGCAACTCTCCGGAATACTTCTGCTGGCTGCTGCATATCTCACATATTGTCGAGGTGTCGTGGTCATTGGCTGCATTTGGCTCTTCTGGGGCAATTGTGCATGCATTTGCTTCTGATTCGGCATCGTCCTTCTAGTCGCCGCTAGCCCGTCTGTTCGCATCGCTTCGTAAATTGGACAGCCTTTGAAAGACGCTGGATGTCCAAATTGTCGGCAGTTCACGCAGTAGATTTTGTTTTTGCCATCCTCCTTCTGAACACTGCACTTGTCCGGCTCGTGATGCTCGTTGCACTTGACACAACGGAATTCCATATTGCAATTTACCGCAGAATGTCCATATCGCTGGCACCGAAAACACTGCTGAATGTCTGTCTTCCTTAATTTTTCAAACCACACTACTTGGTGGTTTATGTAGCGAATATTGCGAAGATTACTGGCTATACTGTCCCTCGATATCTGCACCATGTATATTGGTAACATCTTCTTGAGTGCCATTGAGCGTCGTGTTTCGAATCGTTTTACTTGAACAAACTTAATGTCGTTCTGTTGATGTTCAAGCTCCTCTTGGATCATCTTCACATCTTCTGTGTCACTTAGTCCTTTAAGCAGAAATGTCTGCAGTTTTTCTTCCCTTGGGGTATATGTATAAAATGGGGCCTCTGCCTGCTTCAAGGCTTCTTTCACTTTAATAAAGTCACTTGCTTTTGTCACTTTAATTTGGGTTTTCGTTTTGTTGACTTTTTTAATTGTAAAGTCATTCACTTCACAGGAGTTTTTAATCAATTTGACGAGATCACTCGAGTCTTGCTCAAAAGTATTTATTGGCGGCAACTTCATTTTTTGGGCACTATTGACACTTTCACTTGGAGTATTTTTTTCCGAACTTTCCTTTTCTTTATTTAAATCACTGGTATTCTTGGCACTATCATTAATATTTTTCTTCTTCGTGTTCTTTCTTCTCATCACTTGCACCCACTCTGTTGGCGTTGGATCTAAGTCCATATCTCCAAGCTCATATTCTGCACTTCCACTAGCAGTTGAAACAGTTGCATTATCCACTGTTGTTAGAGGTTCACTTTCACAAATATCAACATATGTGTCACTTATAGGGGCAATTTTCTCACTTTGTTGATGTTTGGTTAATAACATCTTCAATTTCTCGAGTTCATTTCGAAGTTTTTTATTTTCTTCCATCAATAAGTTCTTTTGCGCGGTAGTATTTCGTTCCACTAGGTTTGGTTGGGGCTTGAGTTTGCGGCGAACCGCTTTCTTACTAACACGACCATTGGCCATTTTTTCACTTATAACACTTTCTTTTTCCACTTTCACAAGGGTTTTCACTTCAAGTTTCCCACACTTCATCCGAAAAATCGTCTATTTCGATTAATTTACTGTTTCAAATGAACAATTAAGTTTTCCTTTTACACTTTCCAAATAACTCACGAACACGCATTATTCGAATTCTAGATTATACGACCACTAAGCGGCACATCTTCAAAGGATATATTTCCTTCACACCTAGGTGTGAAAAATTCTCACTTCGAACGCACATTTTCACATGAATTGTTTCGGATCCTTCTACTGATCCTCGAAGGACCAGATCGATTTTTCACTCGTATCTTTTCACGATTTGAATATCTCACACCTCAAATGAACACGTCCGAAAGGATCGAATGCTCGACCTGAACTGACGAGAACCGGTAGTTCCAGTATGGTATGGCCGTTGACAAATGACTACCAACTAGTTCCCTATCATGAGTGCCAAAAGTCATTCTTTCAGATCGCCACACCCTTTCCTCTGCCCCTACCACCATTATGGCTTCGTGGAACATGCACAACATTGCGGTTGATGGGCATGCAGTAGCGCTCTATGTACCTACTTTCCATTCACCCAATATGGTATGGCTGTTGACAAATATCACGCATCTTGCCCATTACTATTATGAGGAAAACAACTAGTTCAGTTCAAAGCATCTCTTCCCTTCCTATAATTGCTTTAAAGATCAAATATTCCATCGAGCTTGAAAGCCCGGTAATAGCACTAGTTGATGTTTGTTATCACATCAACTTTCCTTTTCCAGCTCCGATTGGTCAGTTTGAAACAGTATTTGCTTATGCGATCGTTTTCCCACCAAATCATAAACATCACACTACATTTACTCTGACTCTTATCATACAACACATGTGCTCATCATTTTTTCTCGTTTTTCATGTTTAAATGTATAAACGTGCTTCCGCCACTGTTAAGAGTTTGCTTATAGATTCTACGAAATACGCAATCCTATTTCATTTCAATGGGCAAGCGAAATAAACACAAAAGGTTATATGCTCTTGTGTTTGCCCAATGCATATAACGCGAAAGTATGCATTCAAAACAATATGCGATTAAGTGTGGGATGCTTCTTACATATGTATGTATGTATATAAATGTCAGGAAAATATTATATAGATACATGTTGATAGATTAGGCTTTGAATTACTTATTTGTTCCAGTGTACTTACATCGAGAAAAATTATGCAATTTCAATCAACAATGATCATTTTTATACAAATCTTGTTCAAAATAACTTATATACGAGTATATTTGAGAAGCGATCTTAAATGCCATAATTTATTGCGAATCACATTCACAAAAAAATAAGAAGTTCCAAATGCCAATACATAGAACATAACCGTAACATTTTGACTAACTTGCATATTACTTACAATAATTTGCTATTTAGTTTTCCATTGAAAAACTTTAATTGTTAAATTTGGTAGTTGCCACAGGAACTTTGTAATTTCATTTTGTTTAGCGAAATAAAAGTGACAACAACGTAAAACAAAACCACGCCAACCTGATGTGAACAGTTTTACATATATCTATTATAGACATCGGAATCAGCGTCCGGGAGCATTCACTCGGGAAAGTTTTGAGTTTAAGTTCACGTTGATATCTCCTTTCCAGAATCGACTACTGATAATTTACAATTTCTTTTTTGTTTTAAAGAAGTATTCTTTTGCTTTTGAAAATTACGGGTAGCAAGGTATCATTTTCGTGACATAAACAAAACAGTATATATGTACTTAAAACCATTACTTTCATTGTAAGATACGTTTATAAGCTCACATATTTTTCTAATACACTTTTTTGACACTCGATTAATATTCACAGTAAGAAGCCAACACAATCAATAGTAAGCTTATGTAAGGTTGCATATTTGGCAAGTGAAAACAATAAGCAAAAGGTACATGTGCCAACGACACGCGGTGTTCCCAAGCGGTCCCCCATCTAAGTACTAACCGCGCCCGATACTGCTTGACTTCGGTGATCGGACGAGAACCGGTAGTTTTTTTTAGTTTTAAAAGTGCTTTATTGAGTCCCAAAACTGTTGTTTACATTAATCTCTAAAGCTAAGATATACATATTTGTTTTTTTCTTATGAGTCTACTGGCCAATAGGCTCTCAAGACTACGTCTTTCTCATTTTTGTGGTTCAAACCAAATTTCATTTATTATTCGGAATACATTACTTTTTACTTACTATTTACTACCAAAGAAAACGGGACGATAAAAAACGTTGGCTGCTATAACTTATATGTAGGTTACTTATCTATATAACTTATATTCTATTTGTCTTATCTTAGGTTTTTCTTTTATTTTTTGTTATATTTACAATTTTATTTACACAACTTATGCTAATATATTTTCCTAACTTAAGTGCTGACTTATTCCTAAATCCCTATACTACAGTTCGCGATCATAGCGAGAAAATTAACCAAGTTGAAAAAAAAAATGCTGCTAATTCCATTGTTTTTATTCTGTCTCCATTTCCACTTCATTCAACCACCAAAAGTCTTCACTCCTGTACTTGTCACTGAACATATCCATTGAGTACCGCCACATGGCATTGGGCTCTGTAGTATCCATATACTCTGGGCACGTTATTCGCTTGTCAGTGTTACGTCTGTACCAGTGATACAGCACTGGCACTCCATTTGTGTCAAGTATAATTCCTTTAGAGTCGAGATATGGGAATATTTCAGGAGGAATGAACCCTGTTTGCATAGCTCTATCGAAATAGAGTGAGTTCGAGTAGTAAGGTTGGTTAATCCAAGCGTTCTCTGTGGGCCGAGTTGTGCAATTTAAAGTATGCCTTCGAATAAGATGTACCATGAATCTATCTATTCTGGTTACTTGAGCTGTTTCATAAATCTCTCTATTCGAGACATTATGCAGGTAGTCAGTTTCGGCTTTCCGATAGACGCCTGTACATGCTCTTAGCACTTTTCTCTCGAAAACTCGGAGTTTCTCAATGGTCGAGGGGCTTTGGTTGAACCAAATTGGACAACCGTACGTTAAGATGGGTCGGACTAAGCTTTTGTAACAAATGGTTTTCACCTCAGGCAACAAGTTCTTATTGTAAAAGAGTCCTTTGAGTGACATGAAGGCGTTTCGAGTTTTTTCAAGCTGCTTGCTTATATGTGGTGTAAAATGAAGGCGTTGATCTAAATGCACTCCAAGATATTTTGCATCTGTCCTATGTGGTATTCTTTCGCCATCGGCTACAAGGTGAAAATCTTTCCAGTGACGCTTCACATTTCTGCCGGCTTGCATCAGGTTTGTGCGAAACAAAATAGTCTCGCACTTTTGAGCATTAATCTTCATTTTCCAAGCATGCGTGAATGATTTAATGTCATCAAACATGCTCTGAAGCTCTTTATTGGCTTCTGATGCCTTTCTGTGTGCAGTGTAGATGATAAGGTCATCTGCAAATGCAACCAGAGCTCTTTTCGGCGACTCATTGAAGCCAAAGGTCTTGAGTAAGGGGCCCAATAATATTGCAAACAGAGTAGGTGCTGTCACCGTACCTTGTTGCAGTCCGTCAGATATTTGAAACAGTCTGTCAGTGGAAACACCTCCTGATTCTAACTGAAATGATTTCTTATATAACATACTGATCAACAAACTAATTAAATGTTGTGGGAATTTATCTTGGATTAGCTTAAAAACTAATCCATCGAGCCAAACAGTATCAAATGCCTTTTCCATGTCAATAAGACAAGCGCCAACACATTTGCCATCATTCATGTGCCAACAAATATCTGATGTTACTTTGGTTATTGCGTGAATTGTGGAATGGCCTTTGCGGAACCCAAATTGGCTGTTACTGAAGAGTTGATTTTCACTGATATGCAAATGAAGTGCTTGATTGATAACAGTCTCAAATACTTTACTGATATTCGGAAGCAGGCTGATGGGACGGTAGTTTCGTGGGTTTGTAAGGTCCTTGCCCTTTTTGGGGATAGGAATGGTCTTTGCTATTTTCCAGTTTGATGGGAAATATCTGTTGTTAAGAAGATTGTTGAAAAGAATGCAGTATTCCGTGATCAGTACATCAGGTAAATGTTTCAATACAATATTAGGTATGCCGTCGATTCCGGCAGATTTTTTATTGTTCAACTTGCGAAAGATATCTACCAGGTTTTCATGTGTGATGAAATATCCAGCTATAAACTCGTCTGGTATAGCATTTGAAGGCAGAGTCTCATTGAAATGAAGTAAAGGCTCTTTGCTACAGCTTGCTTGAAAGTTGCTCACATTCTCTGTTACGATTTGGGAAAGTCGTTCTCTACCAAGTATTGCGTTTTGCTTGTGGATTGATTCTAGACTCATCCCAATGACGTTTAACTTATCAAGAGGCTCGGAGATAGTGATATGACCCTGTACATTGTTTGCCTCGCAGACAGTACCTTCTTCAAGAAAAAGTCGATCTTCAGCTGTTATTTTCAAGTCAGCTATTCCATCCAATTTCTTTCTTCTGAAGATAGAGTTAATTTGTGCAAACATTCCGTCAGTGTCTTGTGGACGTATTCTTTGGAGCTTTTCTCTCCATTGGCAATTAACCTCCGCGTTGTAGCTAAGTTTAATCAGATATCGTACAATTGACATCATCTGTTTTAGAATTTGTAAATTATTATCGATTCTCTCCCTAAAGCCTCTATATATTGAATTGATTCGAGTTAGAATCCTGCTCTTTAAATGTTGCAGTCTTTCTATTCTAGCTGTGCGATATTTGTCCATGTTATTCAGAGGTTTGATCTTAGGAACAGTATTTCGGATCGTTTCGTTTATCAGTTTCTGCAGTATGTTCAAGTACTCGTCAATTTCGATATCAGTCAGATTTCGATTATTAGGAGCAATGTAACCAGATGTCTTCGAGGCCATCCTCTTGTGACTTTTGGTGATATTTTTCTGGAGTTTGTCCCAGTTTGTCTTTTTGTAGTTTAACTGATATTGTGCGTCATTGAGGGTCAGTAAGAAATGGTCGTCCGTATCTGGTGATAAGTTCATTTGTATGGCTCTATGGTCACTGTCGTAGTCCAAGGTCTTAAGTTTGTTTTCTGTTAGTTGAGTAAGATTCAAACGCACATCTAATATACACACATCCAGATAAGATCTTGCGCGGGGCAATGTTGCCTCGCTTGGGCCATATAATTCGCATTTAAATTCGATAGAGTTTTCTTCGAGCCATCTTTTGAGAAATACCCCTCTAGGGTTATTATAGGCATTCAACCATTCTCTATGCTTTGCATTTAAATCACCAGCAAGAATGTAATAATTATTCAAATTGTGGAGTTCAAGTATCTCGAATAATGAAGCAAACTCTGACTTGAATTTTTCAGTATTTCTTTTGGCTGCATACGCTGAGATAATGTACAAATAGTTATCACCTTTCAATTTTAACCGTATGCACGTCACCTCAAGACATTCAAATCTACTGAATTCCGGTCTGATCACAGCCTGATGTTTGTATGTATTTCGAATGAGGATGCCTGTTCCTCCTCCATTAATAGCATTTTGTCTATCAGTTCTGATGAAGACGAAATCTTGAAATTGTACATTATGCCTGCTATTGAGCTTTGTTTCCGAAAGCAACACTACATCAGGTTTGTTTCTAACTACAAAATTCAGTAGATTTGCACGTCTGTAGATGTGTGCAATTGAATTAACATTTAAGGCAATAATTGATAGATTATTTATTCTAATACAACTATGTGGTTGGTAAACCATAAATGGGGTGAGTTGTTTCAAATATATGGTTGATTTTCCTGCTATGATCGCTCAAATTTTTTTCTATTTTATCTAATCTATTATATAAATTTTCAAATAATTTACTTAACTTGTTTTCCAGTCCTTCCATTCCAATGTTTTTGTCGCAACTCTCCGGAATACTTCTGCTGGCTGCTGCATAGCTCACATATTGTCGAGGCGTCGTGGTTATTGGCTGCATTTGGCTCTTCTGGGGCAATTGTGCATGCATTTGCTTCTGATTCGGCATCGTCCTTCTAGTCGCTGCTAGCCCATCTGTTCGCATCGCTTCGTAAATTGAACAGCTTTTGAAAGACGCTGGATGTCCAAATTGTCGGCAGTTCACGCAGTAGATTTTGTTTTTGCCATCCTCCTTCTGAACACTGCACTTGTCCGGCTCGTGATGCTCGTTGCACTTGACACAACGGAATTCCATATTGCAATTTACCGCAGAATGTCCATATCGCTGGCACCGAAAACACTGCTGAATGTCTGTCTTCCTTAATTTTTCAAACCACACTACTTGGTGGTTTATGTAGCGAATATTGCGAAGATTACTGGCTATACTGTCCCTCGATATCTGCACCATGTATATTGGTAACGTCTTCTTGAGTGCCATTGAGCGTCGTGTTTCGAATCGTTTTACTTGAACAAACTTAATGTCGTTCTGTTGATGTTCAAGCTCCTCTTGGATCATCTTCACATCTTCTGTGTCACTTAGTCCTTTAAGCAGAAATGTCTGCAGTTTTTCTTCCCTTGGGGTATATGTATAAAATGGGGCCTCTGCCTGCTTCAAGGCTTCTTTCACTTTAATAAAGTCACTTGCTTTTGTCACTTTAATTTGGGTTTTCGTTTTGTTGACTTTTTTAATTGTAAAGTCATTCACTTCACAGGAGTTTTTAATCAATTTGACGAGGTCACTCGAGTCTTGCTCAAAAGTATTTATTGGCGGCAACTTCATTTTTTGGGCACTATTGACACTTTCACTTGGAGTATTTTTTTCCGAACTTTCCTTTCCTTTATTTAAATCACTGGTATTCTTGGCACTATCATTAATATTTTTCTTCTTCGTGTTCTTTCTTCTCATCACTTGCACCCACTCTGTTGGCGTTGGATCTAAGTCCATATCTCCGAGCTCATATTCTGCACTTCCACTAGCAGTTGAAACAGTTGCATTATCCACTGTTGTTAGAGGTTCACTTTCACAAATATCAACATATGTGTCACTTATAGGGGCAATTTTCTCACTTTGTTGATGTTTGGTTAATAACATCTTCAATTTCTCGAGTTCATTTCGAAGTTTTTTATTTTCTTCCATCAATAAGTTCTTTTGCGCGGTAGTATTTCGTTCCACTAGGTTTGGTTGGGGCTTGAGTTTGCGGCGTACCGCTTTCTTACTAACACGACCATTGGCCATTTTTTCACTTATAACACTTTCTTTTTCCACTTTCACAAGGGTTTTCACTTCAAGTTTCCCACACTTCATCCGAAAAATCGTCTATTTCGATTAATTTACTGTTCATATTTTCCATCCATTAGCAGTTCAAATGAACAATTAAGTTTTCCTTTTACACCTTCCAAATAACTCACGAACACGCATTATTCGAATTCTAGATTATTTTTTTATTTTTTTTTTTGTGGTAGGGAGGTGAAGGCATTTATGCCCGCCGAGTCTGGCAGTGTGGGACTCCCATGGAGGATACCTTTGGACTACCCACTAAACACCTCCCCTGTCAATCTGAGAACCTAGCCTGGAACCGTTTGACACATTACTTCGGGCCAGGTCTCGTTTTGTTACGCCGTGGGGCGCCTTCAAGCTGGGGAGTCCCTTTCCTAGCGGGAGGGGAGGGGGGAAGAGGAATTGCCAGAAGAGCGATCCCCCAGCCCCAGCGCCTCCGTCTGCTGTGAGTCCCTTTTATATTTTAGGACTGCCCGAGCATAATGTGCCACCTGGTTCCATTTGTCAACCGATTCGAGCATCACCGCAACTATATTATCCGGGGTGAGCTCTCCCGTCTCCCTGTAGAGTTCCCTTCGCAGCCTGGCCCATTTCGTACACGCAAAAAATGTGTGACAGGCATTGTCCTCCTCTCCTGGGCAAAACCGACAATCGGGAGACCGTGACTTGCCGATCTTGTGCAGGTAAGACTGAAAACACCCGTGCCCGCTCAAAAGCTGGGTCAGATAGAAGTCAGTCTCACCATGCTTTCGATTTAGCCACGGTCTCACATCCGGGATGAGGCGCGCAGTCCACCTTCCCTTCGTGCAATTCCTCCAAGACTGCTGCCAATCCTTGAGCGAGCGTTGTCTCTCCTCGCGGACAACCATCTCCCTCGCATCCTCGTTTCGGCGTAGGTAAATAGCGCGGCGCTCTCTAGCAAGGAGGGCGACAGGTATCACGCCTGCAATCACTCTCACCGCCGAGTTGGAGACTGTTGGATACGAAGATGCAATTCTCAGTGCTCCTCTTCTCTGTACCTGTGCCAATCGTTTTCGGTATACCTCCTTGCTGAGAGCGTCGCCCCATACCTCTGCTCCGTACAGTAGCACTGACCCTACAGCACTCATCAAGAGGCGTCTTCTTGATGGGCTGGGTCCCCCTACGTTGGCCATAAGTCGACTCAGGGCCGATATTCCCGAAGCAGCCTTCTCAGCCGTTGCCCTGATTTGCTCAGAGAAACTCATCTTCGAGTCGATCAGTAGCCCCAGGTACTTCACCGCTGGCTTCGATTCGATCTGTATATCTCCAATACTGATCATCCTTACTCTAGGGATTCTCTTTTTTGCCAAGATGACCACTTCGGTTTTCTCCAGTGCTAGACTGAGCCCGCGAGTAGTCATCCAGTCCCTCACTCGGTGCATTAGCATACCTAGCCTAAGTTGCGCTTGTTCAACGGTGCGTCCGGCGACCAGAGCCGCAACATCATCCGCATAGCCGACCAAGCGCGACTCATCTGGCATCTCAAGTCTCAGTAGCCCGTCGTAAGACACGTTCCACAGGTCCGGACCAAGGATAGATCCCTGGGCAACACCCGATGTTATTTCCATCCTTCGTTGGCCCTGTGTCGTGTCGTAGAGCAGGCTTCGGTCCTTTAGGTAGTTCCTCAAAAGCCGCATTAGATATTCTGGAACTTGAAAAGAGTTTTCCAGCGTATCCAGAATATCCACCCATCTAGCGGAGTTGAAGGCATTCCTGACGTCGTGACCAACAGGACGATCCGTCGCTTGGTGCGACTATATGCCTCTGCCTTTTGGACCGCGTTCACCACCTCTGCAATCGCATCAATGGTAGAACGTCCTGCTCTAAAGACGTACTGCCGAGGAGATAGGTCCCCAGCAGCACGAATCGCGTCAGTGAGTCTTCCCTTGATGAGTTTCTCTAGCACTTTCCCAGCCGTGTCTAGCATGAATAACGGGCGGTATGCAGACGGCGATTCGGGATTTCCCTTCCCCTTGCTGACCAGCACGAGCCTCGCCACCTTCCATCGTACCGGGAAAACCCCGTCCCGTAGGCAAGCGTTGAATGTGCTGAGCAGCAAGTCAGGACAATGGTGATAGACGAGCTGCAAAACCTCAGCTGGAACACCATCTGGACCTGGAGCCTTCCTTGCCTTCAGGGAGAGGACTGCCTCCTCCAGTTCCAGCTGTGTGAAGAGTGGGCACTCGACTGCTGTTTCACCATGGACAGCGTCAACACGGACGGGATGGGCGGGGAAGAGTCCCCGCACTATCGCGTCCATCTTTTCCGCGTCATGTATACAAGGCTTCCGTAGGGCACCAAGTTTCCCCATGACCAGCTTGTAGCCAAGGCCCCACGGATCCCTATTTACATCGTCCACGAGGTCTTGCCAGCATCGGGCCTTGCTCTTGTTAATAAGCCTGCGAAGATATTTCCTGCCGGACCTGTATGCTGCTAGCCTAGTGTCTGCCTCCTCCCGTGTTCGCGCCCGCTGGGCCTCTCGCCGAAGTTTGTGACACTCGCTTCTTTGTTCGGCGATCTCGTTTGACCACCAGTATACTGGAGGCTTGCCATGTCGGGGTCTCCGGCGGGGCATGGAAGACTCGCAAGCAGCTATGATGGTACTCATAGTTGAGTTCACCAAGTCCTTGGCTGTAGGCCCTCCACTCACTGGCGGAGCTCCCAGCAACGGTGCGCCTGCCGTAAGCGCGTCAGTGAACCTCTCGACGTCCATCCTCCCAGTCCTCCATCCGAGGATTGAAGTTTGGGCATATGCACGCAGAGTGGCACCGTCGTGAATCTCAACAGCTATATACTGGTGATCACTAGCCGAGTAGTCCTCTAGTACTCGCCAGTTGTGTACTCTAGGTACCAGGGACTCCGAAGCGAGTGTCACATCGGGTATGGTTCCTACGCAACCCCAGCGGCGGAAAGTAGGGGTGTTACCAGTATTTAGGACAAAAAGCGCTGTTCTGGCCGCCATGTCCAATATTTGCTTTCCCCTTGGGTCGGATTGTGGCATACCCCATTCGATGGCTCTAGCGTTGAAGTCTCCCCCGACTAGCATGTGGCCCTCTGTGTTCGAGACAGCGTCCTCCAGGGCATCGAGTTTGGTTCGAAAGGATCGTATTGCCTCGTTAGGCGTCAGATAAACACTGAAATATGTTATCCCTGAACACCGCACCCACACAAAACCATCCCCGCGTCCATGGCCCTGCACCTGAAGGCGGGCGCTGTCTCGAACCCAGATGGCCGAGGTACCAGTTTTGTCAGGGTACCACGCTTGCGAGTTCTTGTTATGATGTTGCTCGCTCAGCAACACGAGGTCAGCTTTCTTATCCCTCGCAAACTGCTCAAGTAGGTCCTGGGCGTTTGTGCTTCGGTGCAAATTGACCTACAGGATACGGATCATTTGAGTATCGATTTGGCTTTAGTTAGGGCCTCCTTGAAAACCCGGCATCTCCCTGTCCCCGGCTCATGTTTGAGGTGCTAGCTTAGCATCCTTGAAAAGAATGCATTTTGCCTCGTTCGTGCACTCCTTCCTTTTGTGCCCCGTTTCACCACATTTGTAGCACAGAGATCTCCTGTCGGGTCCCCTACAGCCATACGCGGTGTGTCCGTATTCGAAGCATCTGAAGCAGCGGATAGGGATCGCTCTTCTCCGTATCCTGCAGATCACCCAACCTATCTTAATTTTGCCCTTCACCAGGATTTGCTGGGCGTCTTTATCAGCTAGTTCGACAATAGCCATGCGTTGCCCCCTTGTGTTTTCACGTGTCAATCTTGCCTTGACTTCACTTAAGCTGGGGAACTCCCTCCTAATGGCATCCTCTACTTCAGCTTTGTCCGTGACGCAGTCGAGGTCCCTGATTTCCAGGGTGGCCATTGGTTCGAGCGAGGCAACCGTTGCCGCATCTCCAAGAACCTTTTGAACCGCGTCACGGAATGCATCTTTGTTTGTGGCCTCTGGCCCGAATTCCACCAGCAAGCCGCCGGTCCGGGTTGGTCGAACTGCTTTGATGGCAGTTTTGGTGTCGTCTGGCTTGACCGCTCCTTTAATTTCACGGAGGACATCTGCGTAGGTTCGGCCCTTATTGGGTTTAATAAGCAGTGCCTCACGCAAGGGTTTGTGCCGCGGTTTGCTTTTTGTTTTCTGCGGTATAGCAGGGGGCTCCTTGTTCTCTTCGTGGTTGAGCTCTTTGTCGTTTTTTTCTAGGAGTAGCTTTTTGGCCGCTTTTTTCGCTGCCTTGTTTCGCACCACATGAAACTCCTCGCCTGGAGTGTCAACTTCGTTTATGGTCTCGTCCTTCCTCCTTTTCTCACAGTCGCCTTCAATTGGGCTACCGGCCATTCTTTTGCTGCTGCTAGGACCCACTGATGCCTCGAGGGAGAGCGTGTCTTTTTGGTGCTTCTCGGCTGCAAGCCACCTCCGCCTGTAGTGCGTTATGCGGCCAAAAAGCTCCTCCAGTTCAAGAATGCCATTCTTGACACTCTTGCCTATGTTTTTCTGCACTTCGCAGGCAGCCCTCAGTTGTTTGACGATATTCCCCGCTTTCCGAGTAAGCCGCTCCTCTTCTGCGCGGTCAAGGGCGATTGTGTTATTTGGCGCCACCTCTTGGGAGAGGCCCCCGTTTCCTAGCCCTTTTGCTTCTATCGCTTGGATCGCGTTTGAAGTGGCGTCGGCCAACGGCAAAACTTCTCCCTCCCCCAGTCTTACACTGGCCTCCGTTGGTGTCGCAACTTGATCCGGATTGTGTACGTCTTGCACTGGGCGCTCCGGGGTGCGCATAGTCCTTCTACTGCGCCCAAAGGCTGCAATGATGCCAGGTTGCACAACGCACTCTGCCTTCTTTCGTTCGTTAGTCCGTCTGTGGTCTGTCTCCGATGATTTAACCTGTGGTGTTGACTTTAACAGTGTTTCTGGGGTTTGCTGCCTCCCCCCGCAATCGGTGACTTGTTTTATCGGTGTTCTTGCCAACAGCGGTTTTTGCCTGAAAGGGTTCTCCGTGCTAGCGTCCTGTTTGCTTGTGGTTTCATTTGTTTGCTCCATTTTATTGGGTCCCCCCTCGGAGCCGCTATCTCCGTTCGTGTGTGTAGTCGCCTTTTTGGTCCCATGGTTATCTTTGCAGAGCAGGGAGGCCATGCGAGGGTTGGCACAAGCCCTTATGGGGACAAGTGCTCAGAGCCAGACCAGCGCTAATCGGGAGTCCGTCTCAACCGAACCTACACCACCAACCCAATGGTGCGAACTTCGAACGTACTCCGAGGCCTGCCAAGGTTTTACCGGGACGGAGACGGTATGATAGTTGAATTGGAGCCGTTCACACACGAGTTTCACCTCGGCGCTACTGTGCAAAGCAACTAGGTCCAAACCATCACATCCGCCAGCCCAAAGCGTCAATTCCAGTTCGTTGTCCAAAGCGTAATCCAGATACAATAAGAGGGAACCTCACGGCACCCCCCATATCCTCGGGTCCGTGGGGGCGGCACTCCCCAAAGAATGCTAGCCTCCAAGAATGTTCTTGTCGACCGGCTTTCTCCCTGCGGGAATTTCCTCGGGTACGTGGGGGCGGAACTCCCCAAAGAATGCTAGCCTCCAAGAGTGGTCTTGTCGACCGGCATTCCCCCTGCGGAGTTTCCTCGGGTACGTGGGGGCGGAACTCCCCAAAGAATGCTAGCCTCCAAGAGAGCTCTTGTCGACCGGCATTCCCCCTGCGGGGCGAATTCTAGATTATACGACCACTAAGCGGCACATCTTCAAAGGATATATTTCCTTCACACCTAGGTGTGAAAAATTCTCACTTCGAACGCACATTTTCGCATGAATTGTTTCGGATCCTTCTACTGATCCTCGAAGGACCAGATCGATTTTTCACTCGTATCTTTTCACGATTTGAATATCTCACACCTCAAATGAACACGTCCGAAAGGATCGAATGCTCGACCTGAACTGACGAGAACCGGTAGTTCCAGTATGGTATGGCCGTTGACAAATGACTACCAACTATCCCTATCATGAGTGCCAAAAGTCATTCTTTCAGATCGCCACACCCTTTCCTCTGCCCCTACCACCATTATGGCTTCGTCGAACATGCACAACATTGCGGTTGATGGGCATGCAGTAGCGCTCTATGTACCTACTTTCCATTCACCCAATATGGTATGGCTGTTGACAAATATCACGCATCTTGCCCATTACTATTATGAGGAAAACAACTAGTTCAGTTCAAAGCATCTCTTCCCTTCCTATAATTGCTTTAAAGATCAAATATTCCATCGAGCTTGAAAGCCCGGTAATAGCACTAGTTGATGTTTGTTATCACATCAACTTTCCTTTTCCAGCTCCGATTGGTCAGTTTGAAACAGTATTTGCTTATGCGATCGTTTTCCCACCAAATCATAAACATCACACTACATTTACTCTGACTCTTATCATACAACACATGTGCTCATCATTTTTTCTCGTTTTTCATGTTTAAATGTATAAACGTGCTTCCGCCACTGTTAAGAGTTGGCTTATAGATTCTACGAAATACGCAGTCCTATTTCATTTCAATGGGCAAGCGAAATAAACACAAAAGGTTATATGCTCTTGTGTTTGCCCAATGCATATAACGCGAAAGTATGCATTCAAAACAATATGCGATTAAGTGTGGGATGCTTCTTACATATGTATGTATGTATATAAATGTCAGGAAAATATTATATAGATACATGTTGATAGATTAGGCTTTGAATTACTTATTTGTTCCAGTGTACTTACATCGAGAAAAATTATGCAATTTCAATCAACAATGATCATTTTTATACAAATCTTGTTCAAAATAACTTATATACGAGTATATTTGAGAAGCGATCTTAAATGCCATAATTTATTGCGAATCACATTCACAAAAAAATAAGAAGTTCCAAATGCCAATACATAGAACATAACCGTAACATTTTGACTAACTTGCATATTACTTACAATAATTTGCTATTTAGTTTTCCATTGAAAAACTTTAATTGTTAAATTTGGTAGTTGCCACAGGAACTTTGTAATTTCATTTTGTTTAGCGAAATAAAAGTGACTACAACGTAAAACAAAACCACGCCAACCTGATGTGAACAGTTTTACATATATCTATTATAGACATCGGAATCAGGATTCTACGTCTAGCACTCGTTGCGTGTAGACGTGTTTTTAATCGCTCCTGTCATTAATTTTAAAAATTAATTAATTTTTCACAAAAGTCAGTTTCAAATAATTGAATTAATTTTGTACGAGTCAGTCAAAAGCAAGTTTTGATTTTATTGGGGAAGAATTAATCGTCGAAGGCATCGACCAACCATACCAATAAATCAAGAAAAGCAACAAACCAAAGACAACTCGGGACTGCTGTATGGAGGAGCCCGACGGCTTCCCTCCTTTGGGGGGCCCCGGGGAGAGTGACGGTGTGAAATTGGCAAGTGTCAACAAGCGGAGACACACGAGCACCCAGGATACCGCAGATGCCGGTCGCAAAACACAAGTGCTCGAGGATAGACAGGAAGTGTGCCGCCTTCGAAGTGAAATCGAAGAGCTAAAGGCAAGAATTCAAACGTATGAAGAAATGTTCAAGACGGCAAAACAAGTTCAAGAGAGTGGTCCGATACGAAAAATCGAAAAACAGAAGAAAGCTGCAACTCCAATAATAACTGAAGAGGTATTAAGTGCTGGTGGCACGAACGAAAGCCAGAACTACTTTGCGGCGCTGGATGGACTCCAGCAGGACATGGAGGTAGACGAAGGTAACAAAGACGATAATTTTATCTTATATTTAAAAAATAAAAATAATGAAAGTAGAAATAGGGAGAAGAAACCAGCCCGTAGTTCTGCTGGTCCTCCTCAGAAAGTAGCGAAGAATACCGAGAAAGTTCCGCCGATTAATGTCTTCGGGCAAAGCGGAAAAGACATGGTTCGGCTGTTGGCAGCCGAAAACAAATTGACAAATTTCGAAATCAAACGAGTAAATTCTGAGAAGCTGTCAATTAGAACGAAATCACTGGTTGATTTCAAATCAGCGAAAGATGCTTTGAATTCTGGGGAGGTTCCGCACTTCACCTATACCCCCAAGAGCGAGAAGAACCAGACGTTCTTGCTGAAGGGCTTGGACTGCGGAGAAGATACCGTCGATCTTCTTCAGGTTCTTAAGGAAACGGCGCCACAAATCGAGTTTATCTCAGTGAAAACATTCGCGACAAGAAGGTCGACGGTAGAAAAAAAAAACTTACCACTTTATTTGGTACAAATAACAAATAAGAGCAGTCCAAGCACTCTTCAGCAAATCAGGTATTTAAATTTTCGAGTGGTGAGGTGGGAACGCCTCCAGAAACGAGAAATCAACCAGTGCTATCGCTGCCAACGATTTGGGCATTCGGCTGCCAACTGCGCCATGCATTACCGATGCGTTAAATGCAAAGACGTGCATGCTCCCGGTGAGTGCAAATTGGCTCAGGCGGAGCCAAAAGAGAAGTTATATTGTGTGAACTGCGGTGTTTTTGGTCACCCGGCATCATATCGAGGATGCTCCCGATATCAGGATGCAAGATTGAAATCTGCCCCAAAACAAACACAAATACACCGCAGTGTCTTAGCTCCGAACTTCGTCAAGCCCGGAGTATCATTTGCACTCGCCGCTAGAGGACCAGCAGAAAATGCGGAAAATAGGGTAAATAATGTAAGTGGCAATAATGAGCTGCTTCTCAAAATTTATCAACAATTAAACTCCTTATCAGAGCGAATCGATAAACAAGATTCGAAAATTAACATTGTTTTTCAGCGTTTAGGACTTTCAAATGCCTCAAAATAAGTTGTCATCCAGCCACATTCCCACGGATAGGATTCGTCTCATCTCGATCAACGTCAACTCCATTGTTACTTTACATCGGCGTGATTATCTCCTTGAATTCATTGCCAGACAAAAGCCTGACATCCTGCTTCTAACCGAAACCCACCTCAATTCATGGCACTTCATGACATTCAAGGATTTTGAATTCGTAAGAAACGATAGGGTAATAGGTGATGGGGGAGGTGGCACCGGGATATTGGTACGAAGACCCTATTTTTTCCAAAATATTGAAAAAGTCGAATTCAAAAGCTTTGAATCTCTTGAAGTGTCCGTTATCAAAATCTCACTGCCAGGTGGGGATAACCTCTTCGTTATCTCTGCCTATGCAACTGGTGGAACTGTTCTCAAGCTCAAGGAGGAACTCAATTCCTTGTTTGAAATACTCGAATTGAACAGGCTGCATAACTATTATATTCTTGCTGGTGACCTGAACGCCAAGCATACATCATGGCTGAACGCCACCAATAATCCAAGAGGTGTATTCCTGAAATCGTGGATAACAGAGAACCAAATTGAATACAGGTGCACTCTATATGGGTCGGAGTTCCCAACATACCCTAGGACAAATTCATATTTGGACCTTTGCATTGCTGACGCAAGACTCGAATTCAACTTTAATAGTCCTCAACGGAAACTGCAGGTGCTTCCTTATGATAGCGACCATAACGCAATCGTAATGGAAATCAATCATCACAGGGATGATTTCTTCCTCATTCCAGTTCAACATGAAAATCATCGGTTGAATTTCAAAAAAACAGACTGGGGAAAGTTTCAAAAGAAGTTTAATCGGGAGTACCAGAAGCAATGTCCCCCTTCTGATGGCGGCAACTCTTGCTCAATGGTTCCTAATGACAGAAATCTAACTAACGATGAAATAGATGTCTATTTGTCGAAGTTAGAGAAGCTGACGTTGGAAACGATTGAGAAAGTAGTTCCCAAGATTAAACATCGAAACAATATGGAAGGATATGAAACACCAACCATCGCAAGGTTGAAAAGATTGAAAAGCCTTCTTCTCACACGCGTCAACAATATTTATCGACGATTTTTGGACTACAACCATCCCTCGTTGTCTTTGTTGAAATTACATCTGAAGAATGTCCGGAACTTAATCCGGTCATACTTCAGGAGTGAGGTCAGCAATCAATGGGCGGAAAAATTGAGGGGTATTAGCCCACAGGACCCAGACGGCGTGTTCGCGAAAGTGAATAGCATATTCCGCAAGAAGTCTCGAGTGAAGGTATCGAATCTTGAAGTCACTAGTGATGAGATAAATCTTCTCGATAGGGCTGGTATCGAAATTGATAGTACGACTCCGGATAGAAATGGAAACAGGATTATTTGTGAAGGATTGGATAAACTTGCCCTGATTGGAACACATTTTGAATTGGTTCATCTACCAAACCCTGAGAGAGGGAACGAAATTTTTTCAGAGGTCGTTGAAGCAAAAGTTTCCGACTTCAAATCAAGCCTGAACGGCCAATCAATTCTTCATTTCAATGAAACATTAACATCTGACCTCATACCGAGCTTGAATCTTATTGATTATTTTGTCAGCTATGAAGACTTGTGTTTCATATTTCGCAAGATAAACAACAAGAAATCATGTGGTAATGATGGTATTCCAAATGTAGTTCTCCGACATTTGCCTGAGGTTGCTATTAGGAACTATTGCATATTGTTCAACAACATGTTGAGCAATTCATATTTCCCAAATGAGTGGAAAAAGGCTAAGGTATTTCCGATCTTGAAGAAAGGAAAAGAATCTTCATGCCCGAAAAGCTATCGCCCAATCAGCTTGCTGCCTAACATCAGCAAGGTGTTTGAAGTGATACTCAACAGAGCATTAAACGCCCACATTGAGGAAAATGAGTTGATGCCGAATTGCCAATTTGGTTTTCGTGCCAGGCATTCGACCACACATGCAATAACGAAAGTAACCTCAGACATCTGTTGGAAACTAAATGATAGACAATGTGTTGGAGCATGTCTCATTGATATGGAGAAAGCCTTTGATACGGTATGGTTAGATGGACTTATTTTTAAACTTCTTCAGGACAAGTTCCCCAGACACCTTGTCGCCATGATGTGTAATATGCTATACGGGAAATCGTTTGTTGTAACCGATGGAAATCTGACAACAATGCGCGAGTTCAAGGTCTTGAATGGTCTACAGCAGGGAACAGTTACTGCGCCTCTGCTCTTCTCAATCTTTATTCGCAAGCTATTGAACAGCTTTGATTTTAACGTCTCGCCAAAGCGATCATTGATAGCGTTTGCTGATGATCTGATCATCTACACGGCTGACCGAAAAGCTACAATAGTTCAGAGCAATCTCCAAAAAATGTTCAATGATGTACAGCTGTACACTGACAATTGGCGAATGAAAATCAATGCGCAGAAGTGTGAAACAATCTTGTTTCGGACAACGCTGCAGGGGGTCAGTCAAGACCTGAAACGTAATTGGAAAGATTTCCACATCATGGCTGGCGAGGGTAGTTCAGAACGAATTCCACATAAATCCTGTGTTCGATACCTCGGTGTTTATCTCGATCAGTATCTGTACTATACTGAACATGTGAAAATCATGCTCAGTAAAGCACTTAAAGTAGTCATGGCCCTTCGAAATCTCTTTCATTCCAGATACATTGATCAAGAGGTCAAAATTATCTGTTACAAGACCCTGGTTAGACCAGTTTTGACCTATGGATGTCAGATCTGGTACAACCAGAGTGCTAGTACTATGGAAAAATTAAGAGTTTTCGAAAGGAAATGTCTTCGTGCATGTACTGGTTTGTACAGAAAGCCTGAGACGGATTGGAAACATTATATATCGAATAAAAGAATTTATCAAACTGCTGAAGTGACTAGAGTCGATATCTTCATATTGAAGCTTCTTCGGAATCATATCGCAAGATCTGTGACTGTGAGTGAAAACCCTTGGATTTCACAGCCGTTCCACCCTACAGACGGGTATATAGCGACTTGCCTCGCTACTGGCTTCATTCCTCCAGAAGCATTCGTGTATTTGGACATGAATGGATATGTTTTTGATTCTGACGGGGTCCCAGTCATATATCACATATATCGACGGGCCACCGATAAGAAGATAAAATATCCTCCGAATTTGAGTCCACGAGACTAACGATTTCAATGGAGATACTCATTTGCTAGATTCGTTGAAGCTGATCGAGTTGAGACGGCGCAATCCAGGTATTGGTGGCTGAATGACAATGTCTAAATTTTTCGTGTTTGTTTTCAGTTTTGGTGTTTTTCGTTATTTAGTTTTTTAGTTTCAGCTCATTATTGCTACATTTAGTATTGTTATATATTTTTGTTAAAATCAGGTATAGGTTAGGTATATGTAATGTTTACTATATTCCGTTAGAGATAAGATTAAACACTTAGGTTAGGAACATTGTTATAGTATTTTTAGTATAAGATAAAGTTTTTTTGATTGTATTTTATTAGAAATAAGTTACAACATATTAGGTGTAGGATCAAAGTTTCACTGTTGTGTATTAATTATAAATAATTTTTGGATAGTGTTGGTTGGTTTTTTCTCCTTTTTCCAATTGAATTGTAAAAATATGTTATAATCGTAATTAATTGCATTTGCTATAGTTTTTTTTTTTTTTTTTGATGAAATGAGTTTATGATAACGTACAAATTTAGAGAGCCATTTGGGCCATTAAGTTTTTTGATTGTTATTATTTGGAATTTGCTTTATATTCTTTTAAAATTTATAACGATGAGTATTAAATAAAGCGCTTTTGACTTTGACTTGACTTTGACATCGGAATCAGCGTCCGGGAGCATTCACTCGGGAAAGTTTTGAGTTTAAGTTCACGTTGATATCTCCTTTCCAGAATCGACTACTGATAATTTACAATTTCTTTTTTGTTTTAAAGAAGTATTCTTTTGCTTTTGAAAATTACGGGTAGCAAGGTATCATTTTCGTGACATAAACAAAACAGTATATATGTACTTAAAACCATTACTTTCATTGTAAGATACATTTATAAGCTCACATATTTTTCTAATACACTTTTTTGACACTCGATTAATATTCACAGTAAGAAGCCAACACAATCAATAGTAAGCTTATGTAAGGTTGCATATTTGGCAAGTGAAAACAATAAGCAAAAGGTACATGTGCCAACGACACGCGGTGTTCCCAAGCGGTCCCCCATCTAAGTACTAACCGCGCCCGATACTGCTTGACTTCGGTGATCGGACGAGAACCGGTAGTTTTAGTTTTAGTTTTAAAAGTGCTTTATTGAGTCCCAAAACTGTTGTTTACATTAATCTCTAAAGCTAAGATATACATATTTGTTTTTTTCTTATGAGTCTACTGGCCAATAGGCTCTCAAGACTACGTCTTTCTCATTTTTGTGGTTCAAACCAAATTTCATTTATTATTCGGAATACATTACTTTTTACTTACTATTTACTACCAAAGAAAACGGGACGATAAAAAACTTTGGCTGCTATAACTTATATGTAGGTTACTTATCTATATAACTTATATTCTATTTGTCTTATCTTAGGTTTTTCTTTTATTTTTTGTTATATTTACAATTTTATTTACACAACTTATGCTAATATATTTTCCTAACTTAAGTGCCAACTTATTCCTAAATCCCTATACTACAGTTCGCGATCATAGCGAGAAAATTAACCAAGTTGAAAAAAAAAAAAAAAATGCTGCTAATTACATTGTTTTTATTCTGTCTCCATTTCCACTTCATTCAACCACCAAAAGTCTTCACTCCTGTACTTGTCACTGAACATATCCATTGAGTACCGCCACATGGCATTGGGCTCTGTAGTATCCATATACTCTGGGCACGTTATTCGCTTGTCAGTGTTACGTCTGTACCAGTGATACAGCACTGGCACTCCATTTGTGTCAAGTATAATTCCTTTAGAGTCGAGATATGGGAATATTTCAGGAGGAATGAACCCTGTTTGCATAGCTCTATCGAAATAGAGTGAGTTCGAGTAGTAAGGTTGGTTAATCCAAGCGTTCTCTGTGGGCCGAGTTGTGCAATTTAAAGTATGCCTTCGAATAAGATGTACCATGAATCTATCTATTCTGGTTACTTGAGCTGTTTCATAAATCTCTCTATTCGAGACATTATGCAGGTAGTCAGTTTCGGTTTTCCGATAGACGCCTGTACATGCTCTTAGCACTTTTCTCTCGAAAACTCGGAGTTTCTCAATGGTCGAGGGGCTTTGGTTGAACCAAATTGGACAACCGTACGTTAAGATGGGTCGGACTAAGCTTTTGTAACAAATGGTTTTCACCTCAGGCAACAAGTTCTTATTGTAAAAGAGTCCTTTGAGTGACATGAAGGCGTTTCGAGTTTTTTCAAGCTGCTTGCTTATATGTGGTGTAAAATGAAGGCGTTGATCTAAATGCACTCCAAGATATTTTACATCTGTCCTATGTGGTATTCTTTCGCCATCGGCTACAAGGTGAAAATCTTTCCAGTGACGCTTCACATTTCTGCCGGCTTGCATCAGGTTTGTGCGAAACAAAATAGTCTCGCACTTTTGAGCATTAATCTTCATTTTCCAAGCATGCGTGAATGATTTAATGTCATCAAACATGCTCTGAAGCTCTTTATTGGCTTCTGATGCCTTTCTGTGTGCAGTGTAGATGATAAGGTCATCTGCAAATGCAACCAGAGCTCTTTTCGGCGACTCATTGAAGCCAAAGGTCTTGAGTAAGGGGCCCAATAATATTGCAAACAGAGTAGGTGCTGTCACCGTACCTTGTTGCAGTCCGTCAGATATTTGAAACAGTCTGTCAGTGGAAACACCTCCTGATTCTAACTGAAATGATTTCTTATATAACATACTGATCACCAAACTAATTAAATGTTGTGGGAATTTATCTTGGATTAGCTTAAAAACTAATCCATCGAGCCAAACAGTATCAAATGCCTTTTCCATGTCAATAAGACAAGCGCCAACACATTTGCCATCATTCATGTGCCAACAAATATCTGATGTTACTTTGGTTATTGCGTGAATTGTGGAATGGCCTTTGCGGAACCCAAATTGGCTGTTACTGAAGAGTTAATTTTCACTGATATGCAAATGAAGTGCTTGATTGATAACAGTCTCAAATCCTTTACTGATATTCGGAAGCAGGTTTCGTGGGTTTGTAAGGTCCTTGCCCTTTTTGGGGATAGGAATGGTCTTTGCTATTTTCCAGTTTGATGGGAAATATCTGTTGTTAAGAAGATTGTTGAAAAGAATGCAGTATTCCGTGATCAGTACCTCAGGTAAATGTTTCAATACAATATTAGGTATGCCGTCGATTCCGGCAGATTTTTTATTGTTCAACTTGCGAAAGATATCTACCAGGTTTTCATGTGTGATGAAATATCCAGCTATAAGCTCGTCTGGTATAGCATTTGAAGGCAGAGTCTCATTGAAATGAAGTAAAGGCTCTTTGCTACAGCTTGCTTGAAAGTTGCTCACATTCTCTGTTACGATTTGGGAAAGTCGTTCTCTACCAAGTATTGCGTTTTGCTTGTGGATTGATTCTAGACTCATCCCAATGACGT
Source organism: Odontomyia ornata (assembly GCA_963969285.1). NCBI lineage: Eukaryota > Metazoa > Arthropoda > Insecta > Diptera > Stratiomyidae > Odontomyia > Odontomyia ornata. The sequence goes on from OZ017742.1 coordinate 175,227,435, forward strand.
TTAACTTATCAATAGGCTCGGAGATAGTGATATGACCCTGTACATTGTTTGCCTCGCAGACAGTACCTTCTTCAAGAAAAAGTCGATCTTCAGCTGTTATTTTCAAGTCAGCTATTCCATCCAATTTCTTTCTTCTGAAAATAGAGTTAATTTGTGCAAACATTCCGTCAATGTCTTGTGGACGTATTCTTTGGAGCTTTTCTCTCCATTGGCAATTAACCTCCGCGTTGTAGCTAAGTTTAATCAGATATCGTACAATTGACATCATCTGTTTTAGAATTTGTAAATTATTATCGATTCTCTCCCTAAAGCCTCTATATATTGAATTGATTCGAGTTAGAATCCTGCTCTTTAAATGTTGCAGTCTTTCTATTCTAGCTGTGCGATATTTGTCCATGTTGTTCAGAGGTTTGATCTTAGGAACAGTATTTCGGACCGTTTCGTTTATCAGTTTCTGCAGTCTGTTCAAGTACTCGTCAATTTCGATATCAGTCAGATTTCGATTATTAGGAGCAATGCAACCAGATGTCTTCGAGGCCATCCTCTTGTGACTTTTGGTGATATTTTTCTGGAGTTTGTCCCAGTTTGTCTTTTTGTAGTTTAACTGGTATTGTGCATCACTGAGGGTCAGTAAGAAATGGTCGTCCGTATCTGGTGATAAGTTCATTTGTATGGCTCTATGGTCACTGTCGTAGTCCAAGGTCTTAAGTTTGTTTTCTGTTAGTTGAGTAAGATTCAAACGCACATCTAATATACACACATCCAGATAAGATCTTGCGCGGGGCAATGTTGCCTCGCTTGGGCCATATAATTCGCATTTAAACTCGATAGAGTTTTCTTCGAGCCATCTTTTGAGAAATACCCCTCTAGGGTTATTATAGGCATTCAACCATTCTCTATGCTTTGCATTTAAATCACCAGCAAGAATGAAATAATTATTCAAATTGTGGAGTTCAAGTATCTCGAATAATGAAGCAAACTCTGACTTGAATTTTTCAGTATTTCTTTTGGCTGCATACGCTGAGATAATGTACAAATATTTATCACCTTGCAATTTTAACCGCATGCACGTCACCTCAAGACATTCAAATCTACTGAATTCCGGTCTGATCACAGCCTGATGTTTGTATGTATTTCGAATGAGGATGCCTGTTCCTCCTCCATTAATAGCATTTTGTCTATCAGTTCTGATGAAGACGAAATCTTGAAATTCTACATTATGCCTGCTATTGAGCTTTGTTTCCGAAAGCAGCACTACATCAGGTTTGTTTCTAACTACAAAATTCAGCAGATTTGCACGTCTGTAGATGTGTGCAATTGAATTAACATTTAAGGCAATAATTGATAGATTATTTATTCTAATACAACTATGTGGTTGGTCAACCATAAATGGGGTGAGTTGTTTCAAATATATGGTTGATTTTCCTGCTATGATCGCTCAAATTTTTTTCTATTTTATCTAATCTATTATATAAATTTTCAAATAATTTACTTAACTTGTTTTCCAGTCCTTCCATTCCAATGTTTTTGTCGCAACTCTCCGGAATACTTCTGCTGGCTGCTGCATAGCTCACATATTGTCGAGGTGTCGTGGTCATTGGCTGCATTTGGCTCTTCTGGGGCAATTGTGCATGCATTTGCTTCTGGTTCGGCATCGTCCTTCTAGTCGCCGCTAGCCCGTCTGTTCGCATCGCTTCGTAAATTGGACAGCCTTTGAAAGACGCTGGATGTCCAAATTGTCGGCAGTTCACGCAGTAGATTTTGTTTTTGCCATCCTCCTTCTGAACACTGCACTTGTCCGGCTCGTGATGCTCGTTGCACTTGACACAACGGAATTCCATATTGCAATTTACCGCAGAATGTCCATATCGCTGGCACCGAAAACACTGCTGAATGTCTGTCTTCCTTAATTTTTCAAACCACACTACTTGGTGGTTTATGTAGCGAATATTGCGAAGATTACTGGCTATACTGTCCCTCGATATCTGCACCATGTATATTGGTAACATCTTCTTGAGTGCCATTGAGCGTCGTGTTTCGAATCGTTTTACTTGAACAAACTTAATGTCGTTCTGTTGATGTTCAAGCTCCTCTTGGATCATCTTCACATCTTCTGTGTCACTTAGTCCTTTAAGCAGAAATGTCTGCAGTTTTTCTTCCCTTGGGGTATATGTATAAAATGGGGCCTCTGCCTGCTTCAAGGCTTCTTTCACTTTAATAAAGTCACTTGCTTTTGTCACTTTAATTTGGGTTTTCGTTTTGTTGACTTTTTTAATTGTAAAGTCATTCACTTCACAGGAGTTTTTAATCAATTTGACGAGATCACTCGAGTCTTGCTCAAAAGTATTTATTGGCGGCAACTTCATTTTTTGGGCACTATTGACACTTTCACTTGGAGTATTTTTTTCCGAACTTTCCTTTTCTTTATTTAAATCACTGGTATTCTTGGCACTATCATTAATATTTTTCTTCTTCGTGTTCTTTCTTCTCATCACTTGCACCCACTCTGTTGGCGTTGGATCTAAGTCCATATCTCCAAGCTCATATTCTGCACTTCCACTAGCAGTTGAAACAGTTGCATTATCCACTGTTGTTAGAGGTTCACTTTCACAAATATCAACATATGTGTCACTTATAGGGGCAATTTTCTCACTTTGTTGATGTTTGGTTAATAACATCTTCAATTTCTCGAGTTCATTTCGAAGTTTTTTATTTTCTTCCATCAATAAGTTCTTTTGCGCGGTAGTATTTCGTTCCACTAGGTTTGGTTGGGGCTTGAGTTTGCGGCGTACCGCTTTCTTACTAACACGACCATTGGCCATTTTTTCACTTATAACACTTTCTTTTTCCACTTTCACAAGGGTTTTCACTTCAAGTTTCCCACACCATCCGAAAAATCGTCTATTTCGATTAATTTACTGTTCATATTTTCCATCCATTAGCAGTTCAAATGAACAATTAAGTTTTCCTTTTACACTTTCCAAATAACCGGTAGTTCCAGTATGGTGTGGCCGTTGACAAATGACTACGACGAGAACCGGTAGTTCCAGTATGGTATGGCCGTTGACAAATGACTACCAACTAGTTCCCTATCATGAGTGCCAAAAGTCATTCTTTCAGATCGCCACACCCTTTCCTCTGCCCCTACCACCATTATGGCTTCGTGGAACATGCACAACATTGCGGTTGATGGGCATGCAGTAGCGCTCTATGTACCTACTTTCCATTCACCCAATATGGTATGGCTGTTGACAAATATCACGCATCTTGCCCATTACTATTATGAGGAAAACAACTAGTTCAGTTCAAAGCATCTCTTCCCTTCCTATAATTGCTTTAAAGATCAAATATTCCATCGAGCTTGAAAGCCCGGTAATAGCACTAGTTGATGTTTGTTATCACATCAACTTTCCTTTTCCAGCTCCGATTGGTCAGTTTGAAACAGTATTTGCTTATGCGATCGTTTTCCCACCAAATCATAAACATCACACTACATTTACTCTGACTCTTATCATACAACACATGTGCTCATCATTTTTTCTCGTTTTTCATGTTTAAATGTATAAACGTGCTTCCGCCACTGTTAAGAGTTTGCTTATAGATTCTACGAAATACGCAGTCCTATTTCATTTCAATGGGCAAGCGAAATAAACACAAAAGGTTATATGCTCTTGTGTTTGCCCAATGCATATAACGCGAAAGTATGCATTCAAAACAATATGCGATTAAGTGTGGGATGCTTCTTACATATGTATGTATGTATATAAATGTCAGGAAAATATTATATAGATACATATTGATAGATTAGGCTTTGAATTACTTATTTGTTCCAGTGTACTTACATCGAGAAAAATTATGCAATTTCAATCAACAATGATCATTTTTATACAAATCTTGTTCAAAATAACTTATATACGAGTATATTTGAGAAGCGATCTTAAATGCCATAATTTATTGCGAATCACATTCACAAAAAAATAAGAAGTTCCAAATGCCAATACATACATAGAACATAACCGTAACATTTTGACTAACTTGCATATTACTTACAATAATTTGCTATTTAGTTTTCCATTGAAAAACTTTAATTGTTAAATTTGGTAGTTGCCACAGGAACTTTGTAATTTCATTTTGTTTAGCGAAATAAAAGTGACAACAACGTAAAACAAAACCACGCCAACCTGATGTGAACAGTTTTACATATATCTATTATAGACATCGGAATCAGCGTCCGGGAGCATTCACTCGGGAAAGTTTTGAGTTTAAGTTCACGTTGATATCTCCTTTCCAGAATCGACTACTGATAATTTACAATTTCTTTTTTGTTTTAAAGAAGTATTCTTTTGCTTTTGAAAATTACGGGTAGCAAGGTATCATTTTCGTGACATAAACAAAACAGTATATATGTACTTAAAACCATTACTTTCATTGTAAGATACGTTTATAAGCTCAAATATTTTTCTAATACACTTTTTTGACACTCGATTAATATTCACAGTAAGAAGCCAACACAATCAATAGTAAGCTTATGTAAGGTTGCATATTTGGCAAGTGAAAACAATAAGCAAAAGGTACATGTGCCAACGACACGCGGTGTTCCCAAGCGGTCCCCCATCTAAGTACTAACCGCGCCCGATACTGCTTGACTTCGGTGATCGGACGAGAACCGGTAGTTTTAGTTTTAGTTTTAAAAGTGCTTTATTGAGTCCCAAAACTGTTGTTTACATTAATCTCTAAAGCTAAGATATACATATTTGTTTTTTTCTTATGAGTCTACTGGCCAATAGGCTCTCAAGACTACGTCTTTCTCATTTCTGTGGTTCAAACCAAATTTCATTTATTATTCGGAATACATTACTTTTTACTTACTATTTACTACCAAAGAAAACGGGACGATAAAAAAACTTTGGCTGCTATAACTTATATGTAGGTTACTTATCTATATAACTTATATTCTATTTGTCTTATTTTAGGTTTTTCTTTTATTTTTTGTTATATTTACAATTTTATTTACACAACTTATGCTAATATATTTTCCTAACTTAAGTGCTAACTTATTCCTAAATCCCTATACTACAGTTCGCGATCATAGCGAGAAAATTAACCAAGTTGAAAAAAAAAAAAAAAATGCTGCTAATTACATTGTTTTTATTCTGTCTCCATTTCCACTTCATTCAACCACCAAAAGTCTTCACTCCTGTACTTGTCACTGAACATATCCATTGAGTACCGCCACATGGCATTGGGCTCTGTAGTATCCATATACTCTGGGCACGTTATTCGCTTGTCAGTGTTACGTCTGTACCAGTGATACAGCACTGGCACTCCATTTGTGTCAAGTATAATTCCTTTAGAGTCGAGATATGGGAATATTTCAGGAGGAATGAACCCTGTTTGCATAGCTCTATCGAAATAGAGTGAGTTCGAGTAGTAAGGTTGGTTAATCCAAGCGTTCTCTGTGGGCCGAGTTGTGCAATTTAAAGTATGCCTTCGAATAAGATGTACCATGAATCTATCTATTCTGGTTACTTGAGCTGTTTCATAAATCTCTCTATTCGAGACATTATGCAGGTAGTCAGTTTGGGCTTTCCGATAGACGCCTGTACATGCTCTTAGCACTTTTCTCTCGAAAACTCGGAGTTTCTCAATGGTCGAGGGGCTTTGGTTGAACCAAATTGGACAACCGTACGTTAAGATGGGTCGGACTAAGCTTTTGTAACAAATGGTTTTCACCTCAGGCAACAAGTTCCTATTGTAAAACAGTCCTTTGAGTGACATGAAGGCGTTTCGAGTTTTTTCAAGCTGCTTGCTTATATGTGGTGTGAAATGAAGGCGTTGATCTAAATGCACTCCAAGATATTTTACATCTGTCCTATGTGGTATTCTTTCGCCATCGGCTACAAGGTGAAAATCTTTCCAGTGATGCTTCACGTTTCTGCCGGCTTGCATCAGGTTTGTGCGAAACAAAATAGTCTCGCACTTTTGAGCATTAATCTTCATTTTCCAAGCATGCGTGAATGATTTAATGTCATCAAACATGCTCTGAAGCTCTTTATTGGCTTCTGATGCCTTTCTGTGTGCAGTGTAGATGATAAGGTCATCTGCAAATGCACCAGAGCTCTTTTCGGCGACTCATTGAAGCCAAAGGTCTTGAGTAAGGGGCCCAATAATATTGCAAACAGAGTAGGTGCTGTCACCGTACCTTGTTGCAGTCCGTCAGATATTTGAAACAGTCTGTCAGTGGAAACACCTCCTGATTCTAACTGAAATGATTTCTTATATAACATACTGATCAACAAACTAATTAAATGTTGTGGGAATTTATCTTGGATTAGCTTAAAAACTAATCCATCGAGCCAAACAGTATCAAATGCCTTTCCCATGTCAATAAGACAAGCGCCAACACATTTGCCATCATTCATGTGCCAACAAATATCTGATGTTACTTTGGTTATTGCGTGAATTGTGGAATGGCCTTTGCGGAACCCAAATTGGCTGTTACTGAAGAGTTGATTTTCACTGATATGCAAATGAAGTGCTTGATTGATAACAGTCTCAAATACTTTACTGATATTCGGAAGCAGGCTGATGGGACGGTAGTTTCGTGGGTTTGTAAGGTCCTTGCCCTTTTTGGGGATAGGAATGGTCTTTGCTATTTTCCAGTTTGATGGGAAATATCTGTTGTTAAGAAGATTGTTGAAAAGAATGCAGTATTCCGTGATCAGTACATCAGGTAAATGTTTCAATACAATATTAGGTATGCCGTCGATTCCGGCAGATTTTTTATTGTTCAACTTGCGAAAGATATCTACCAGGTTTTCATGTGTGATGAAATATCCAGCTATAAACTCGTCTGGTATAGCATTTGAAGGCAGAGTCTCATTGAAATGAAGTAAAGGCTCTTTGCTACAGCTTGCTTGAAAGTTGCTCACATTCTCTGTTACGATTTGGGAAAGTCGTTCTCTACCAAGTATTGCGTTTTGCTTGTGGATTGATTCTAGACTCATCCCAATGACGTTTAACTTATCAAGAGGCTCGGAGATAGTGATATGACCCTGTACATTGTTTGCCTCGCAGACAGTACCTTCTTCAAGAAAAAGTCGATCTTCAGCTGTTATTTTCAAGTCAGCTATTCCATCCAATTTCTTTCTTCTGAAGATAGAGTTAATTTGTGCAAACATTCCGTCAGTGTCTTGTGGACGTATTCTTTGGAGCTTTTCTCTCCATTGGCAATTAACCTCCGCGTTGTAGCTAAGTTTAATCAGATATCGTACAATTGACATCATCTGTTTTAGAATTTGTAAATTATTATCGATTCTCTCCCTAAAGCCTCTATATATTGAATTGATTCGAGTTAGAATCCTGCTCTTTAAATGTTGCAGTCTTTCTATTCTAGCTGTGCGATATTTGTCCATGTTGTTCAGAGGTTTGATCTTAGGAACACTATTTCGGACCGTTTCGTTTATCAGTTTCTGCAGTATGTTCAAGTACTCGTCAATTTCGATATCAGTCAGATTTCGATTATTAGGAGCAATGTAACCAGATGTCTTCGAGGCCATCCTCTTGTGACTTTTGGTGATATTTTTCTGGAGTTTGTCCCAGTTTGTCTTTTTGTAGTTTAACTGATATTGTGCGTCACTGAGGGTCAGTAAGAAATGGTCGTCCGTATCTGGTGATAAGTTCATTTGTATGGCTCTATGGTCACTGTCGTAGTCCAAGGTCTTAAGTTTGTTTTCTGTTAGTTGAGTAAGATTCAAACGCACATCTAATATACACACATCCAGATAAGATCTTGCGCGGGGGGCAATGTTGCCTCGCTTGGGCCATATAATTCGCATTTAAATTCGATAGAGTTTTCTTCGAGCCATCTTTTGAGAAATACCCCTCTAGGGTTATTATAGGCATTCAGCCATTCTCTATGCTTTGCATTTAAATCACCAGCAAGAATGTAATAATTATTCAAATTGTGGAGTTCAAGTATCTCGAATAATGAAGCAAACTCTGACTTGAATTTTTCAGTATTTCTTTTGGCTGCATACGCTGAGATAATGTACAAATATTTATCACCTTGCAATTTTAACCGCATGCACGTCACCTCAAGACATTCAAATCTACTGAATTCCGGTCTGATCACAGCCTGATGTTTGTATGTATTTCGAATGAGGATGCCTGTTCCTCCTCCATTAATAGCATTTTGTCTATCAGTTCTGATGAAGACGAAATCTTGAAATTCTACATTATGCCTGCTATTGAGCTTTGTTTCCGAAAGCAGCACTACATCAGGTTTGTTTCTAACTACAAAATTCAGTAGATTTGCACGTCTGTAGATGTGTGCAATTGAATTAACATTTAAGGCAATAATCGATAGATTATTTATTCTAATACAACTATGTGGTTGGTCAACCATAAATGGGGTGAGTTGTTTCAAATATATGGTTGATTTTCCTGCTATGATCGCTCAAATTTTTTTCTATTTTATCTAATCTATTATATAAATTTTCAAATAATTTACTTAACTTGTTTTCCAGTCCTTCCATTCCAATGTTTTTGTCGCAACTCTCCGGAATACTTCTGCTAGCTGCTGCATAGCTCACATATTGTCGAGGTGTCGTGGTCATTGGCTGCATTTGGCTCTTCTGGGGCAATTGTGCATGCATTTGCTTCTGATTCGGCATCGTCCTTCTAGTCGCCGCTAGCCCGTCTGTTCGCATCGCTTCGTAAATTGGACAGCCTTTGAAAGACGCTGGATGTCCAAATTGTCGGCAGTTCACGCAGTAGATTTTGTTTTTGCCATCCTCCTTCTGAACACTGCACTTGTCTGGCTCGTGATGCTCGTTGCATTTGACACATCGGAATTCCATATTGCAATTTACCGCAGAATGTCCATATCGCTGGCACCGAAAACACTGCTGAATGTCTGTCTTCCTTAATTTTTCAAACCACACTACTTGGTGGTTTATGTAGCGAATATTGCGAAGATTACTGGCTATACTGTCCCTCGATATCTGCACCATGTATATTGGTAACATCTTCTTGAGTGCCATTGAGCGTCGTGTTTCGAATCGTTTTACTTGAACAAACTTAATGTCGTTCTGTTGATGTTCAAGCTCCTCTTGGATCATCTTCACATCTTCTGTGTCACTTAGTCCTTTAAGCAGAAATGTCTGCAGTTTTTCTTCCCTTGGGGTATATGTATAAAATGGGGCCTCTGCCTGCTTCAAGGCTTCTTTCACTTTAATAAAGTCACTTCCTTTTGTCACTTTAATTTGGGTTTTGGTTTTGTTGACTTTTTTAATTGTAAAGTCATTCACTTCACAGGAGTTTTTAATCAATTTGACGAGATCACTCGAGTCTTGCTCAAAAGTATTTATTGGCGGCAACTTCATTTTTTGGGCACTATTGACACTTTCACTTGGAGTATTTTTTTCCGAACTTTCCTTTTCTTTATTTAAATCACTGGTATTCTTGGCACTATCATTAATATTTTTCTTCTTCGCGTTCTTTCTTCTCATCACTTGCACCCACTCTGTTGGCGTTGGATCTAAGTCCATATCTCCAAGCTCATATTCTGCACTTCCACTAGCAGTTGAAACAGTTGCATTATCCACTGTTGTTAGAGGTTCACTTTCACAAATATCAACATATGTGTCACTTATAGGGGCAATTTTCTCACTTTGTTGATGTTTGGTTAATAACATCTTCAATTTCTCGAGTTCATTTCGAAGTTTTTTATTTTCTTCCATCAATAAGTTCTTTTGCGCGGTAGTATTTCGTTCCACTAGGTTTGGTTGGGGCTTAAGTTTGCGGCGTACCGCTTTCTTACTAACACGACCATTGGCCATTTTTTCACTTATAACACTTTCTTTTTCCACTTTCACAAGGGTTTTCACTTCAAGTTTCCCACACTTCATCCGAAAAATCGTCTATTTCGATTAATTTACTGTTCATATTTTCCATCCATTAGCAGTTCAAATGAACAATTAAGTTTTCCTTTTACACTTTCCAAATAACTCACGAACACGCATTATTCGAATTCTAGATTATACGACCACTAAGCGGCACATCTTCAAAGGATATATTTCCTTCACACCTAGGTGTGAAAAATTCTCACTTCGAACGCACATTTTCACATGAATTGTTTCGGATCCTTCTACTGATCCTCGAAGGACCAGATCGATTTTTCACTCGTATCTTTTCACGATTTGAATATCTCACACCTCAAATGAACACGTCCGAAAGGATCGAATGCTCGACCTGACGAGAACCGGTAGTTCCAGTATGGCATGGCCGTTGACAAATGACTACCAACTAGTTCCCTATCATGAGTGCCAAAAGTCATTCTTTCAGATCGCCACACCCTTTCCTCTGCCCCTACCACCATTATGGCATCGTGGAACATGCACAACATTGCGGTTGATGGGCATGCAGTAGCGCTCTATGTACCTACTTTCCATTCACCCAATATAGTATGGCTGTTGACAAATATCACGCATCTTGCCCATTACTATTATGAGGAAAACAACTAGTTCAGTTCAAAGCATCTCTTACCTTCCTATAATTGCTTTAAAGATCAAATATTCCATCGAGCTTGAAAGCCCGGTAATAGCAATAGTTGATGTTTGTTATCACATCAACTTTCCTTTTCCAGCTCCGATTGGTCAGTTTGAAACAGTATTTGCTTATGCGATCGTTTTCCCACCAAATCATAAACATCACACTACATTTACTCTGACTCTTATCATACAACACATGTGCTCATCATTTTTTCTCGTTTTTCATGTTTAAATGTATAAACGTGCTTCCGCCACTGTTAAGAGTTTGCTTATAGATTCTACGAAATACGCAGTCCTATTTCATTTCAATGGGCAAGCGAAATAAACACAAAAGGTTATATGCTCTTGTGTTTGCCCAATGCATATAACGCGAAAGTATGCATTCAAAACAATATGCGATTAAGTGTGGGATGCTTCTTACATATGTATGTATGTATATAAATGTCAGGAAAATATTATATAGATACATGTTGATAGATTAGGCTTTGAATTACTTATTTGTTCCAGTGTACTTACATCGAGAAAAATTATGCAATTTCAATCAACAATGATCATTTTTATACAAATCTTGTTCAAAATAACTTATATACGAGTATATTTGAGAAGCGATCTTAAATGCCATAATTTATTGCGAATCACATTCACAAAAAAATAAGAAGTTCCAAATGCCAATACATAGAACATAACCGTAACATTTTGACTAACTTGCATATTACTTACAATAATTTGCTATTTAGTTTTCCATTGAAAAACTTTAATTGTTAAATTTGGTAGTTGCCACAGGAACTTTGTAATTTCATTTTGTTTAGCGAAATAAAAGTGACAACAACGTAAAACAAAACCACGCCAACCTGATGTGAACAGTTTTACATATATCTATTATAGACATCGGAATCAGCGTCCGGGAGCATTCACTCGGGAAAGTTTTGAGTTTAAGTTCACGTTGATATCTCCTTTCCAGAATCGACTACTGATAATTTACAATTTCTTTTTTGTTTTAAAGAAGTATTCTTTTGCTTTTGAAAATTACGGGTAGCAAGGTATCATTTTCGTGACATAAACAAAACAGTATATATGTACTTAAAACCATTACTTTCATTGTAAGATACGTTTATAAGCTCACATATTTTTCTAATACACTTTTTTGACACTCGATTAATATTCACAGTAAGAAGCCAACACAATCAATAGTAAGCTTATGTAAGGTTGCATATTTGGCAAGTGAAAACAATAAGCAAAAGGTACATGTGCCAACGACACGCGGTGTTCCCAAGCGGTCCCCCATCTAAGTACTAACCGCGCCCGATACTGCTTGACTTCGGTGATCGGACGAGAACCGGTAGTTTTAGTTTTAGTTTTAGTTTTAAAAGTGCTTTATTGAGTCCCAAAACTGTTGTTTACATTAATCTCTAAAGCTAAGATATACATATTTGTTTTTTTCTTATGAGTCTACTGGCCAATAGGCTCTCAAGACTACGTCTTTCTCATTTTTGTGGTTCAAACCAAATTTCATTTATTATTCGGAATACATTACTTTTTACTTACTATTTACTACCAAAGAAAACGGGACGATAAAAAACTTTGGCTGCTATAACTTATATGTAGGTTACTTATCTATATAACTTATATTCTATTTGTCTTATTTTAGGTTTTTCTTTTATTTTTTGTTATATTTACAATTTTATTTACACAACTTATGCTAATATATTTTCCTAACTTAAGTGCTAACTTATTCCTAAATCCCTATACTACAGTTCGCGATCATAGCGAGAAAATTAACCAAGTTAAAAAAAAAAATGCTGCTAATTACATTGTTTTTATTCTGTCTCCATTTCCACTTCATTCAACCACCAAAAGTCTTCACTCCTGTACTTGTCACTGAACATATCCATTGAGTACCGCCACATGGCATTGGGCTCTGTAGTATCCATATACTCTGGGCACGTTATTCGCTTGTCAGTGTTACGTCTGTACCAGTGATACAGCACTGGCACTCCATTTGTGTCAAGTATAATTCCTTTAGAGTCGAGATATGGGAATATTTCAGGAGGAATGAACCCTGTTTGCATAGCTCTATCGAAATAGAGTGAGTTCGAGTAGTAAGGTTGGTTAATCCAAGCGTTCTCTGTGGGCCGAGTTGTGCAATTTAAAGTATGCCTTCGAATAAGATGTACCATGAATCTATCTATTCTGGTTACTTGAGCTGTTTCATAAATCTCTCTATTCGAGACATTATGCAGGTAGTCAGTTTCGGCTTTCCGATAGACGCCTGTACATGCTCTTAGCACTTTTCTCTCGAAAACTCGGAGTTTCTCAATGGTCGAGGGGCTTTGGTTGAACCAAATTGGACAACCGTACGTTAAGATGGGTCGGACTAAGCTTTTGTAACAAATGGTTTTCACCTCAGGCAACAAGTTCTTATTGTAAAAGAGTCCTTTGAGTGACATGAAGGCGTTTCGAGTTTTTTCAAGCTGCTTGCTTATATGTGGTGTAAAATGAAGGCGTTGATCTAAATGCACTCCAAGATATTTTGCATCTGTCCTATGTGGTATTCTTTCGCCATCGGCTACAAGGTGAAAATCTTTCCAGTGACGCTTCACATTTCTGCCGGCTTGCATCAGGTTTGTGCGAAACAAAATAGTCTCGCACTTTTGAGCATTAATCTTCATTTTCCAAGCATGCGTGAATGTTTAATGTCATCAAACATGCTCTGAAGCTCTTTATTGGCTTCTGATGCCTTTCTGTGTGCAGTGTAGATGATAAGGTCATCTGCAAATGCAACCAGAGCTCTTTTCGGCGACTCATTGAAGCCAAAGGTCTTGAGTAAGGGGCCCAATAATATTGCAAACAGAGTAGGTGCTGTCACCGTACCTTGTTGCAGTCCGTCAGATATTTGAAACAGTCTGTCAGTGGAAACACCTCCTGATTCTAACTGAAATGATTTCTTATATAACATACTGATCAACAAACTAATTAAATGTTGTGGGAATTTATCTTGGATTAGCTTAAAAACTAATCCATCGAGCCAAACAGTATCAAATGCCTTTCCCATGTCAATAAGACAAGCGCCAACACATTTGCCATCATTCATGTGCCAACAAATATCTGATGTTACTTTGGTTATTGCGTGAATTGTGGAATGGCCTTTGCGGAACCCAAATTGGCTGTTACTGAAGAGTTGATTTTCACTGATATGCAAATGAAGTGCTTGATTGATAACAGTCTCAAATACTTTACTGATATTCGGAAGCAGGCTGATGGGACGGTAGTTTCGTGGGTTTGTAAGGTCCTTGCCCTTTTTGGGGATAGGAATGGTCTTTGCTATTTTCCAGTTTGATGGGAAATATCTGTTGTTAAGAAGATTGTTGAAAAGAATGCAGTATTCCGTGATCAGTACATCAGGTAAATGTTTCAATACAATATTAGGTATGCCGTCGATTCCGGCAGATTTTTTATTGTTCAACTTGCGAAAGATATCTACCAGGTTTTCATGTGTGATGAAATATCCAGCTATAAACTCGTCTGGTATAGCATTTGAAGGCAGAGTCTCATTGAAATGAAGTAAAGGCTCTTTGCTACAGCTTGCTTGAAAGTTGCTCACATTCTCTGTTACGATTTGGGAAAGTCGTTCTCTACCAAGTATTGCGTTTTGCTTGTGGATTGATTCTAGACTCATCCCAATGACGTTTAACTTATCAAGAGGCTCGGAGATAGTGATATGACCCTGTACATTGTTTGCCTCGCAGACAGTACCTTCTTCAAGAAAAAGTCGATCTTCAGCTGTTATTTTCAAGTCAGCTATTCCATCCAATTTCTTTCTTCTGAAGATAGAGTTAATTTGTGCAAACATTCCGTCAGTGTCTTGTGGACGTATTCTTTGGAGCTTTTCTCTCCATTGGCAATTAACCTCCGCGTTGTAGCTAAGTTTAATCAGATATCGTACAATTGACATCATCTGTTTTAGAATTTGTAAATTATTATCGATTCTCTCCCTAAAGCCTCTATATATTGAATTGATTCGAGTTAGAATCCTGCTCTTTAAATGTTGCAGTCTTTCTATTCTAGCTGTGCGATATTTGTCCATGTTATTCAGAGGTTTGATCTTAGGAACAGTATTTCGGATCGTTTCGTTTATCAATTTCTGCAGTATGTTCAAGTACTCGTCAATTTCGATATCAGTCAGATTTCGATTATTAGGAGCAATGTAACCAGATGTCTTCGAGGCCATCCTCTTGTGACTTTTGGTGATATTTTTCTGGAGTTTGTCCCAGTTTGTCTTTTTGTAGTTTAACTGATATTGTGCGTCATTGAGGGTCAGTAAGAAATGGTCGTCCGTATCTGGTGATAAGTTCATTTGTATGGCTCTATGGTCACTGTCGTAGTCCAAGGTCTTAAGTTTGTTTTCTGTTAGTTGAGTAAGATTCAAACGCACATCTAATATACACACATCCAGATAAGATCTTGCGCGGGGCAATGTTGCCTCGCTTGGGCCATATAATTCGCATTTAAATTCGATAGAGTTTTCTTCGAGCCATCTTTTGAGAAATACCCCTCTAGGGTTATTATAGGCATTCAACCATTCTCTATGCTTTGCATTTAAATCACCAGCAAGAATGTAATAATTATTCAAATTGTGGAGTTCAAGTATCTCGAATAATGAAGCAAACTCTGACTTGAATTTTTCAGTATTTCTTTTGGCTGCATACGCTGAGATAATGTACAAATAGTTATCACCTTTCAATTTTAACCGTATGCACGTCACCTCAAGACATTCAAATCTACTGAATTCCGGTCTGATCACAGCCTGATGTTTGTATGTATTTCGAATGAGGATGCCTGTTCCTCCTCCATTAATAGCATTTTGTCTATCAGTTCTGATGAAGACGAAATCTTGAAATTGTACATTATGCCTGCTATTGAGCTTTGTTTCCGAAAGCAACACTACATCAGGTTTGTTTCTAACTACAAAATTCAGTAGATTTGCACGTCTGTAGATGTGTGCAATTGAATTAACATTTAAGGCAATAATTGATAGATTATTTATTCTAATACAACTATGTGGTTGGTAAACCATAAATGGGGTGAGTTGTTTCAAATATATGGTTGATTTTCCTGCTATGATCGCTCAAATTTTTTTCTATTTTATCTAATCTATTATATAAATTTTCAAATAATTTACTTAACTTGTTTTCCAGTCCTTCCATTCCAATGTTTTTGTCGCAACTCTCCGGAATACTTCTGCTGGCTGCTGCATAGCTCACATATTGTCGAGGCGTCGTGGTTATTGGCTGCATTTGGCTCTTCTGGGGCAATTGTGCATGCATTTGCTTCTGATTCGGCATCGTCCTTCTAGTCGCTGCTAGCCCATCTGTTCGCATCGCTTCGTAAATTGAACAGCCTTTGAAAGACGCTGGATGTCCAAATTGTCGGCAGTTCACGCAGTAGATTTTGTTTTTGCCATCCTCCTTCTGAACACTGCACTTGTCCGGCTCGTGATGCTCGTTGCACTTGACACAACGGAATTCCATATTGCAATTTACCGCAGAATGTCCATATCGCTGGCACCGAAAACACTGCTGAATGTCTGTCTTCCTTAATTTTTCAAACCACACTACTTGGTGGTTTATGTAGCGAATATTGCGAAGATTACTGGCTATACTGTCCCTCGATATCTGCACCATGTATATTGGTAACGTCTTCTTGAGTGCCATTGAGCGTCGTGTTTCGAATCGTTTTACTTGAACAAACTTAATGTCGTTCTGTTGATGTTCAAGCTCCTCTTGGATCATCTTCACATCTTCTGTGTCACTTAGTCCTTTAAGCAGAAATGTCTGCAGTTTTTCTTCCCTTGGGGTATATGTATAAAATGGGGCCTCTGCCTGCTTCAAGGCTTCTTTCACTTTAATAAAGTCACTTGCTTTTGTCACTTTAATTTGGGTTTTCGTTTTGTTGACTTTTTTAATTGTAAAGTCATTCACTTCACAGGAGTTTTTAATCAATTTGACGAGGTCACTCGAGTCTTGCTCAAAAGTATTTATTGGCGGCAACTTCATTTTTTGGGCACTATTGACACTTTCACTTGGAGTATTTTTTTCCGAACTTTCCTTTCCTTTATTTAAATCACTGGTATTCTTGGCACTATCATTAATATTTTTCTTCTTCGTGTTCTTTCTTCTCATCACTTGCACCCACTCTGTTGGCGTTGGATCTAAGTCCATATCTCCGAGCTCATATTCTGCACTTCCACTAGCAGTTGAAACAGTTGCATTATCCACTGTTGTTAGAGGTTCACTTTCACAAATATCAACATATGTGTCACTTATAGGGGCAATTTTCTCACTTTGTTGATGTTTGGTTAATAACATCTTCAATTTCTCGAGTTCATTTCGAAGTTTTTTATTTTCTTCCATCAATAAGTTCTTTTGCGCGGTAGCATTTCGTTCCACTAGGTTTGGTTGGGGCTTAAGTTTGCGGCGTACCGCTTTCTTACTAACACGACCATTGGCCATTTTTTCACTTATAACACTTTCTTTTTCCACTTTCACAAGGGTTTTCACTTCAAGTTTCCCACACTTCATCCGAAAAATCGTCTATTTCGATTAATTTACTGTTCATATTTTCCATCCATTAGCACTTTCAAATGAACAATTAAGTTTTCCTTTTACACTTTCCAAATAACTCACGAACACGCATTATTCCTAGATTATACGACCACTAAGCGGCACATCTTCAAAGGATATATTTCCTTCACACCTAGGTGTGAAAAATTCTCACTTCGAACGCACATTTTCACATGAATTGTTTCGGATCCTTCTACTGATCCTCGAAGGACCAGATCGATTTTTCACTCGTATCTTTTCACGATTTGAATATCTCACACCTCAAATGAACACGTCCGAAAGGATCGAATGCTCGACCTGAACTGACGAGAACCGGTAGTTCCAGTATGGTATGGCCGTTGACAAATGACTACCAACTAGTTCCCTATCATGAGTGCCAAAAGTAATTCTTTCAGATCGCCACACCCTTTCCTCTGCCCCTACCACCATTATGGCTTCGTGGAACATGCACAACATTGCGGTTGATGGGCATGCAGTAGCGCTCTATGTACCTACTTTCCATTCACCCAATATGGTATGGCTGTTGACAAATATCACGCATCTTGCCCATTACTATTATGAGGAAAACAACTAGTTCAGTTCAAAGCATCTCTTCCCTTCCTATAATTGCTTTAAAGATCAAATATTCCATCGAGCTTGAAAGCCCGGTAATAGCACTAGTTGATGTTTGTTATCACATCAACTTTCCTTTTCCAGCTCCGATTGGTCAGTTTGAAACAGTATTTGCTTATGCGATCGTTTTCCCACCAAATCATAAACATCACACTACATTTACTCTGACTCTTATCATACAACACATGTGCTCATCATTTTTTCTCGTTTTTCATGTTTAAATGTATAAACGTGCTTCCGCCACTGTTAAGAGTTTGCTTATAGATTCTACGAAATACGCAGTCCTATTTCATTTCAATGGGCAAGCGAAATAAACACAAAAGGTTATATGCTCTTGTGTTTGCCCAATGCATATAACGCGAAAGTATGCATTCAAAACAATATGCGATTAAGTGTGAGATGCTTCTTACATATGTATGTATGTATATAAATGTCAGGAAAATATTATATAGATACATGTTGATAGATTAGGCTTTGAATTACTTATTTGTTCCAGTGTACTTACATCGAGAAAAATTATGCAATTTCAATCAACAATGATCATTTTTATACAAATCTTGTTCAAAATAACTTATATACGAGTATATGTATTTGAGAAGCGATCTTAAATGCCATAATTTATTGCGAATCACATTCACAAAAAAATAAGAAGTTCCAAATGCCAATACATAGAACATAACCGTAACATTTTGACTAACTTGCATATTACTTACAATAATTTGCTATTTAGTTTTCCATTGAAAAACTTTAATTGTTAAATTTGGTAGTTGCCACAGGAACTTTGTAATTTCATTTTGTTTAGCGAAATAAAAGTGACAACAACGTAAAACAAAACCACGCCAACCTGATGTGAACAGTTTTACATATATCTATTATAGACATCGGAATCAGCGTCCGGGAGCATTCACTCGGGAAAGTTTTGAGTTTAAGTTCACGTTGATATCTCCTTTCCAGAATCGACTACTGATAATTTACAATTTCTTTTTTGTTTTAAAGAAGTATTCTTTTGCTTTTGAAAATTACGGGTAGCAAGGTATCATTTTCGTGACATAAACAAAACAGTATATATGTACTTAAAACCATTACTTTCATTGTAAGATACGTTTATAAGCTCAAATATTTTTCTAATACACTTTTTTGACACTCGATTAATATTCACAGTAAGAAGCCAACACAATCAATAGTAAGCTTATGTAAGGTTGCATATTTGGCAAGTGAAAACAATAAGCAAAAGGTACATGTGCCAACGACACGCGGTGTTCCCAAGCGGTCCCCCATCTAAGTACTAACCGCGCCCGATACTGCTTGACTTCGGTGATCGGACGAGAACCGGTAGTTTTTTAGTTTTAGTTTTAAAAGTGCTTTATTGAGTCCCAAAACTGTTGTTTACATTAATCTCTAAAGCTAAGATATACATATTTGTTTTTTTCTTATGAGTCTACTGGCCAATAGGCTCTCAAGACTACCTCTTTCTCATTTCTGTGGTTCAAACCAAATTTCATTTATTATTCGGAATACATTACTTTTTACTTACTATTTACTACCAAAGAAAACGGGACGATAAAAAACTTTGGCTGCTATAACTTATATGTAGGTTACTTATCTATATAACTTATATTCTATTTGTCTTATTTTAGGTTTTTCTTTTATTTTTTGTTATATTTACAATTTTATTTACACAACTTATGCTAATATATTTTCCTAACTTAAGTGCTAACTTATTCCTAAATCCCTATACTACAGTTCGCGATCATAGCGAGAAAATTAACCAAGTTAAAAAAAAAAATGCTGCTAATTACATTGTTTTTATTCTGTCTCCATTTCCACTTCATTCAACCACCAAAAGTCTTCACTCCTGTACTTGTCACTGAACATATCCATTGAGTACCGCCACATGGCATTGGGCTCTGTAGTATCCATATACTCTGGGCACGTTATTCGCTTGTCAGTGTTACGTCTGTACCAGTGATACAGCACTGGCACTCCATTTGTGTCAAGTATAATTCCTTTAGAGTCGAGATATGGGAATATTTCAGGAGGAATGAACCCTGTTTGCATAGCTCTATCGAAATAGAGTGAGTTCGAGTAGTAAGGTTGGTTAATCCAAGCGTTCTCTGTGGGCCGAGTTGTGCAATTTAAAGTATGCCTTCGAATAAGATGTACCATGAATCTATCTATTCTGGTTACTTGAGCTGTTTCATAAATCTCTCTATTCGAGACATTATGCAGGTAGTCAGTTTCGGCTTTCCGATAGACGCCTGTACATGCTCTTAGCACTTTTCTCTCGAAAACTCGGAGTTTCTCAATGGTCGAGGGGCTTTGGTTGAACCAAATTGGACAACCGTACGTTAAGATGGGTCGGACTAAGCTTTTGTAACAAATGGTTTTCACCTCAGGCAACAAGTTCTTATTGTAAAAGAGTCCTTTGAGTGACATGAAGGCGTTTCGAGTTTTTTCAAGCTGCTTGCTTATATGTGGTGTAAAATGAAGGCGTTGATCTAAATGCACTCCAAGATATTTTGCATCTGTCCTATGTGGTATTCTTTCGCCATCGGCTACAAGGTGAAAATCTTTCCAGTGACGCTTCACATTTCTGCCGGCTTGCATCAGGTTTGTGCGAAACAAAATAGTCTCGCACTTTTGAGCATTAATCTTCATTTTCCAAGCATGCGTGAATGATTTAATGTCATCAAACATGCCTTTCTGTGTGCAGTGTAGATGATAAGGTCATCTGCAAATGCAACCAGAGCTCTTTTCGGCGACTCATTGAAGCCAAAGGTCTTGAGTAAGGGGCCCAATAATATTGCAAACAGAGTAGGTGCTGTCACCGTACCTTGTTGCAGTCCGTCAGATATTTGAAACAGTCTGTCAGTGGAAACACCTCCTGATTCTAACTGAAATGATTTCTTATATAACATACTGATCAACAAACTAATTAAATGTTGTGGGAATTTATCTTGGATTAGCTTAAAAACTAATCCATCGAGCCAAACAGTATCAAATGCCTTTTCCATGTCAATAAGACAAGCGCCAACACATTTGCCATCATTCATGTGCCAACAAATATCTGATGTTACTTTGGTTATTGCGTGAATTGTGGAATGGCCTTTGCGGAACCCAAATTGGCTGTTACTGAAGAGTTGATTTTCACTGATATGCAAATGAAGTGCTTGATTGATAACAGTCTCAAATACTTTACTGATATTCGGAAGCAGGCTGATGGGACGGTAGTTTCGTGGGTTTGTAAGGTCCTTGCCCTTTTTGGGGATAGGAATGGTCTTTGCTATTTTCCAGTTTGATGGGAAATATCTGTTGTTAAGAAGATTGTTGAAAAGAATGCAGTATTCCGTGATCAGTACATCAGGTAAATGTTTCAATACAATATTAGGTATGCCGTCGATTCCGGCAGATTTTTTATTGTTCAACTTGCGAAAGATATCTACCAGGTTTTCATGTGTGATGAAATATCCAGCTATAAACTCGTCTGGTATAGCATTTGAAGGCAGAGTCTCATTGAAATGAAGTAAAGGCTCTTTGCTACAGCTTGCTTGAAAGTTGCTCACATTCTCTGTTACGATTTGGGAAAGTCGTTCTCTACCAAGTATTGCGTTTTGCTTGTGGATTGATTCTAGACTCATCCCAATGACGTTTAACTTATCAAGAGGCTCGGAGATAGTGATATGACCCTGTACATTGTTTGCCTCGCAGACAGTACCTTCTTCAAGAAAAAGTCGATCTTCAGCTGTTATTTTCAAGTCAGCTATTCCATCCAATTTCTTTCTTCTGAAGATAGAGTTAATTTGTGCAAACATTCCGTCAGTGTCTTGTGGACGTATTCTTTGGAGCTTTTCTCTCCATTGGCAATTAACCTCCGCGTTGTAGCTAAGTTTAATCAGATATCGTACAATTGACATCATCTGTTTTAGAATTTGTAAATTATTATCGATTCTCTCCCTAAAGCCTCTATATATTGAATTGATTCGAGTTAGAATCCTGCTCTTTAAATGTTGCAGTCTTTCTATTCTAGCTGTGCGATATTTGTCCATGTTATTCAGAGGTTTGATCTTAGGAACAGTATTTCGGATCGTTTCGTTTATCAGTTTCTGCAGTATGTTCAAGTACTCGTCAATTTCGATATCAGTCAGATTTCGATTATTAGGAGCAATGTAACCAGATGTCTTCGAGGCCATCCTCTTGTGACTTTTGGTGATATTTTTCTGGAGTTTGTCCCAGTTTGTCTTTTTGTAGTTTAACTGATATTGTGCGTCATTGAGGGTCAGTAAGAAATGGTCGTCCGTATCTGGTGATAAGTTCATTTGTATGGCTCTATGGTCACTGTCGTAGTCCAAGGTCTTAAGTTTGTTTTCTGTTAGTTGAGTAAGATTCAAACGCACATCTAATATACACACATCCAGATAAGATCTTGCGCGGGGCAATGTTGCCTCGCTTGGGCCATATAATTCGCATTTAAATTCGATAGAGTTTTCTTCGAGCCATCTTTTGAGAAATACCCCTCTAGGGTTATTATAGGCATTCAACCATTCTCTATGCTTTGCATTTAAATCACCAGCAAGAATGTAATAATTATTCAAATTGTGGAGTTCAAGTATCTCGAATAATGAAGCAAACTCTGACTTGAATTTTTCAGTATTTCTTTTGCTGCATACGCTGAGATAATGTACAAATAGTTATCACCTTTCAATTTTAACCGTATGCACGTCACCTCAAGACATTCAAATCTACTGAATTCCGGTCTGATCACAGCCTGATGTTTGTATGTATTTCGAATGAGGATGCCTGTTCCTCCTCCATTAATAGCATTTTGTCTATCAGTTCTGATGAAGACGAAATCTTGAAATTGTACATTATGCCTGCTATTGAGCTTTGTTTCCGAAAGCAACACTACATCAGGTTTGTTTCTAACTACAAAATTCAGTAGATTTGCACGTCTGTAGATGTGTGCAATTGAATTAACATTTAAGGCAATAATTGATAGATTATTTATTCTAATACAACTATGTGGTTGGTAAACCATAAATGGGGTGAGTTGTTTCAAATATATGGTTGATTTTCCTGCTATGATCGCTCAAATTTTTTTCTATTTTATCTAATCTATTATATAAATTTTCAAATAATTTACTTAACTTGTTTTCCAGTCCTTCCATTCCAATGTTTTTGTCGCAACTCTCCGGAATACTTCTGCTGGCTGCTGCATAGCTCACATATTGTCGAGGCGTCGTGGTTATTGGCTGCATTTGGCTCTTCTGGGGCAATTGTGCATGCATTTGCTTCTGATTCGGCATCGTCCTTCTAGTCGCTGCTAGCCCATCTGTTCGCATCGCTTCGTAAATTGAACAGCCTTTGAAAGACGCTGGATGTCCAAATTGTCGGCAGTTCACGCAGTAGATTTTGTTTTTGCCATCCTCCTTCTGAACACTGCACTTGTCCGGCTCGTGATGCTCGTTGCACTTGACACAACGGAATTCCATATTGCAATTTACCGCAGAATGTCCATATCGCTGGCACCGAAAACACTGCTGAATGTCTGTCTTCCTTAATTTTTCAAACCACACTACTTGGTGGTTTATGTAGCGAATATTGCGAAGATTACTGGCTATACTGTCCCTCGATATCTGCACCATGTATATTGGTAACGTCTTCTTGAGTGCCATTGAGCGTCGTGTTTCGAATCGTTTTACTTGAACAAACTTAATGTCGTTCTGTTGATGTTCAAGCTCCTCTTGGATCATCTTCACATCTTCTGTGTCACTTAGTCCTTTAAGCAGAAATGTCTGCAGTTTTTCTTCCCTTGGGGTATATGTATAAAATGGGGCCTCTGCCTGCTTCAAGGCTTCTTTCACTTTAATAAAGTCACTTGCTTTTGTCACTTTAATTTGGGTTTTCGTTTTGTTGACTTTTTTAATTGTAAAGTCATTCACTTCACAGGAGTTTTTAATCAATTTGACGAGGTCACTCGAGTCTTGCTCAAAAGTATTTATTGGCGGCAACTTCATTTTTTGGGCACTATTGACACTTTCACTTGGAGTATTTTTTTCCGAACTTTCCTTTCCTTTATTTAAATCACTGGTATTCTTGGCACTATCATTAATATTTTTCTTCTTCGTGTTCTTTCTTCTCATCACTTGCACCCACTCTGTTGGCGTTGGATCTAAGTCCATATCTCCGAGCTCATATTCTGCACTTCCACTAGCAGTTGAAACAGTTGCATTATCCACTGTTGTTAGAGGTTCACTTTCACAAATATCAACATATGTGTCACTTATAGGGGCAATTTTCTCACTTTGTTGATGTTTGGTTAATAACATCTTCAATTTCTCGAGTTCATTTCGAAGTTTTTTATTTTCTTCCATCAATAAGTTCTTTTGCGCGGTAGCATTTCGTTCCACTAGGTTTGGTTGGGGCTTAAGTTTGCGGCGTACCGCTTTCTTACTAACACGACCATTGGCCATTTTTTCACTTATAACACTTTCTTTTTCCACTTTCACAAGGGTTTTCACTTCAAGTTTCCCACACTTCATCCGAAAAATCGTCTATTTCGATTAATTTACTGTTCATATTTTCCATCCATTAGCACTTTCAAATGAACAATTAAGTTTTCCTTTTACACTTTCCAAATAACTCACGAACACGCATTATTCCTAGATTATACGACCACTAAGCGGCACATCTTCAAAGGATATATTTCCTTCACACCTAGGTGTGAAAAATTCTCACTTCGAACGCACATTTTCACATGAATTGTTTCGGATCCTTCTACTGATCCTCGAAGGACCAGATCGATTTTTCACTCGTATCTTTTCACGATTTGAATATCTCACACCTCAAATGAACACGTCCGAAAGGATCGAATGCTCGACCTGAACTGACGAGAACCGGTAGTTCCAGTATGGTATGGCCGTTGACAAATGACTACCAACTAGTTCCCTATCATGAGTGCCAAAAGTCATTCTTTCAGATCGCCACACCCTTTCCTCTGCCCCTACCACCATTATGGCTTCGTGGAACATGCACAACATTGCGGTTGATGGGCATGCAGTAGCGCTCTATGTACCTACTTTCCATTCACCCAATATGGTATGGCTGTTGACAAATATCACGCATCTTGCCCATTACTATTATGAGGAAAACAACTAGTTCAGTTCAAAGCATCTCTTCCCTCCCTATAATTGCTTTAAAGATCAAATATTCCATCGAGCTTGAAAGCCCGGTAATAGCACTAGTTGATGTTTGTTATCACATCAACTTTCCTTTTCCAGCTCCGATTGGTCAGTTTGAAACAGTATTTGCTTATGCGATCGTTTTCCCACCAAATCATAAACATCACACTACATTTACTCTGACTCTTATCATACAACACATGTGCTCATCATTTTTTCTCGTTTTTCATGTTTAAATGTATAAACGTGCTTCCGCCACTGTTAAGAGTTTGCTTATAGATTCTACGAAATACGCAGTCCTATTTCATTTCAATGGGCAAGCGAAATAAACACAAAAGGTTATATGCTCTTGTGTTTGCCCAATGCATATAACGCGAAAGTATGCATTCAAAACAATATGCGATTAAGTGTGAGATGCTTCTTACATATGTATGTATGTATATAAATGTCAGGAAAATATTATATAGATACATGTTGATAGATTAGGCTTTGAATTACTTATTTGTTCCAGTGTACTTACATCGAGAAAAATTATGCAATTTCAATCAACAATGATCATTTTTATACAAATCTTGTTCAAAATAACTTATATACGAGTATAT
The DNA here is from genome assembly GCA_963969285.1 of Odontomyia ornata. NCBI lineage: Eukaryota > Metazoa > Arthropoda > Insecta > Diptera > Stratiomyidae > Odontomyia > Odontomyia ornata. Next base: position 175,253,000 of record OZ017742.1, read on the forward strand.
GTATTTGAGAAGCGATCTTAAATGCCATAATTTATTGCGAATCACATTCACAAAAAAATAAGAAGTTCCAAATGCCAATACATAGAACATAACCGTAACATTTTGACTAACTTGCATATTACTTACAATAATTTGCTATTTAGTTTTCCATTGAAAAACTTTAATTGTTAAATTTGGTAGTTGCCACAGGAACTTTGTAATTTCATTTTGTTTAGCGAAATAAAAGTGACAACAACGTAAAACAAAACCACGCCAACCTGATGTGAACAGTTTTACATATATCTATTATAGACATCGGAATCAGCGTCCGGGAGCATTCACTCGGGAAAGTTTTGAGTTTAAGTTCACGTTGATATCTCCTTTCCAGAATCGACTACTGATAATTTACAATTTCTTTTTTGTTTTAAAGAAGTATTCTTTTGCTTTTGAAAATTACGGGTAGCAAGGTATCATTTTCGTGACATAAACAAAACAGTATATATGTACTTAAAACCATTACTTTCATTGTAAGATACGTTTATAAGCTCAAATATTTTTCTAATACACTTTTTTGACACTCGATTAATATTCACAGTAAGAAGCCAACACAATCAATAGTAAGCTTATGTAAGGTTGCATATTTGGCAAGTGAAAACAATAAGCAAAAGGTACATGTGCCAACGACACGCGGTGTTCCCAAGCGGTCCCCCATCTAAGTACTAACCGCGCCCGATACTGCTTGACTTCGGTGATCGGACGAGAACCGGTAGTTTTTTAGTTTTAGTTTTAAAAGTGCTTTATTGAGTCCCAAAACTGTTGTTTACATTAATCTCTAAAGCTAAGATATACATATTTGTTTTTTTCTTATGAGTCTACTGGCCAATAGGCTCTCAAGACTACCTCTTTCTCATTTCTGTGGTTCAAACCAAATTTCATTTATTATTCGGAATACATTACTTTTTACTTACTATTTACTACCAAAGAAAACGGGACGATAAAAAACTTTGGCTGCTATAACTTATATGTAGGTTACTTATCTATATAACTTATATTCTATTTGTCTTATTTTAGGTTTTTCTTTTATTTTTTGTTATATTTACAATTTTATTTACACAACTTATGCTAATATATTTTCCTAACTTAAGTGCTAACTTATTCCTAAATCCCTATACTACAGTTCGCGATCATAGCGAGAAAATTAACCAAGTTAAAAAAAAAAAATGCTGCTAATTACATTGTTTTTATTCTGTCTCCATTTCCACTTCATTCAACCACCAAAAGTCTTCACTCCTGTACTTGTCACTGAACATATCCATTGAGTACCGCCACATGGCATTGGGCTCTGTAGTATCCATATACTCTGGGCACGTTATTCGCTTGTCAGTGTTACGTCTGTACCAGTGATACAGCACTGGCACTCCATTTGTGTCAAGTATAATTCCTTTAGAGTCGAGATATGGGAATATTTCAGGAGGAATGAACCCTGTTTGCATAGCTCTATCGAAATAGAGTGAGTTCGAGTAGTAAGGTTGGTTAATCCAAGCGTTCTCTGTGGGCCGAGTTGTGCAATTTAAAGTATGCCTTCGAATAAGATGTACCATGAATCTATCTATTCTGGTTACTTGAGCTGTTTCATAAATCTCTCTATTCGAGACATTATGCAGGTAGTCAGTTTCGGCTTTCCGATAGACGCCTGTACATGCTCTTAGCACTTTTCTCTCGAAAACTCGGAGTTTCTCAATGGTCGAGGGGCTTTGGTTGAACCAAATTGGACAACCGTACGTTAAGATGGGTCGGACTAAGCTTTTGTAACAAATGGTTTTCACCTCAGGCAACAAGTTCTTATTGTAAAAGAGTCCTTTGAGTGACATGAAGGCGTTTCGAGTTTTTTCAAGCTGCTTGCTTATATGTGGTGTAAAATGAAGGCGTTGATCTAAATGCACTCCAAGATATTTTGCATCTGTCCTATGTGGTATTCTTTCGCCATCGGCTACAAGGTGAAAATCTTTCCAGTGACGCTTCACATTTCTGCCGGCTTGCATCAGGTTTGTGCGAAACAAAATAGTCTCGCACTTTTGAGCATTAATCTTCATTTTCCAAGCATGCGTGAATGATTTAATGTCATCAAACATGCTCTGAAGCTCTTTATTGGCTTCTGATGCCTTTCTGTGTGCAGTGTAGATGATAAGGTCATCTGCAAATGCAACCAGAGCTCTTTTCGGCGACTCATTGAAGCCAAAGGTCTTGAGTAAGGGGCCCAATAATATTGCAAACAGAGTAGGTGCTGTCACCGTACCTTGTTGCAGTCCGTCAGATATTTGAAACAGTCTGTCAGTGGAAACACCTCCTGATTCTAACTGAAATGATTTCTTATATAACATACTGATCAACAAACTAATTAAATGTTGTGGGAATTTATCTTGGATTAGCTTAAAAACTAATCCATCGAGCCAAACAGTATCAAATGCCTTTTCCATGTCAATAAGACAAGCGCCAACACATTTGCCATCATTCATGTGCCAACAAATATCTGATGTTACTTTGGTTATTGCGTGAATTGTGGAATGGCCTTTGCGGAACCCAAATTGGCTGTTACTGAAGAGTTGATTTTCACTGATATGCAAATGAAGTGCTTGATTGATAACAGTCTCAAATACTTTACTGATATTCGGAAGCAGGCTGATGGGACGGTAGTTTCGTGGGTTTGTAAGGTCCTTGCCCTTTTTGGGGATAGGAATGGTCTTTGCTATTTTCCAGTTTGATGGGAAATATCTGTTGTTAAGAAGATTGTTGAAAAGAATGCAGTATTCCGTGATCAGTACATCAGGTAAATGTTTCAATACAATATTAGGTATGCCGTCGATTCCGGCAGATTTTTTATTGTTCAACTTGCGAAAGATATCTACCAGGTTTTCATGTGTGATGAAATATCCAGCTATAAACTCGTCTGGTATAGCATTTGAAGGCAGAGTCTCATTGAAATGAAGTAAAGGCTCTTTGCTACAGCTTGCTTGAAAGTTGCTCACATTCTCTGTTACGATTTGGGAAAGTCGTTCTCTACCAAGTATTGCGTTTTGCTTGTGGATTGATTCTAGACTCATCCCAATGACGTTTAACTTATCAAGAGGCTCGGAGATAGTGATATGACCCTGTACATTGTTTGCCTCGCAGACAGTACCTTCTTCAAGAAAAAGTCGATCTTCAGCTGTTATTTTCAAGTCAGCTATTCCATCCAATTTCTTTCTTCTGAAGATAGAGTTAATTTGTGCAAACATTCCGTCAGTGTCTTGTGGACGTATTCTTTGGAGCTTTTCTCTCCATTGGCAATTAACCTCCGCGTTGTAGCTAAGTTTAATCAGATATCGTACAATTGACATCATCTGTTTTAGAATTTGTAAATTATTATCGATTCTCTCCCTAAAGCCTCTATATATTGAATTGATTCGAGTTAGAATCCTGCTCTTTAAATGTTGCAGTCTTTCTATTCTAGCTGTGCGATATTTGTCCATGTTATTCAGAGGTTTGATCTTAGGAACAGTATTTCGGATCGTTTCGTTTATCAGTTTCTGCAGTATGTTCAAGTACTCGTCAATTTCGATATCAGTCAGATTTCGATTATTAGGAGCAATGTAACCAGATGTCTTCGAGGCCATCCTCTTGTGACTTTTGGTGATATTTTTCTGGAGTTTGTCCCAGTTTGTCTTTTTGTAGTTTAACTGATATTGTGCGTCATTGAGGGTCAGTAAGAAATGGTCGTCCGTATCTGGTGATAAGTTCATTTGTATGGCTCTATGGTCACTGTCGTAGTCCAAGGTCTTAAGTTTGTTTTCTGTTAGTTGAGTAAGATTCAAACGCACATCTAATATACACACATCCAGATAAGATCTTGCGCGGGGCAATGTTGCCTCGCTTGGGCCATATAATTCGCATTTAAATTCGATAGAGTTTTCTTCGAGCCATCTTTTGAGAAATACCCCTCTAGGGTTATTATAGGCATTCAACCATTCTCTATGCTTTGCATTTAAATCACCAGCAAGAATGTAATAATTATTCAAATTGTGGAGTTCAAGTATCTCGAATAATGAAGCAAACTCTGACTTGAATTTTTCAGTATTTCTTTTGGCTGCATACGCTGAGATAATGTACAAATAGTTATCACCTTTCAATTTTAACCGTATGCACGTCACCTCAAGACATTCAAATCTACTGAATTCCGGTCTGATCACAGCCTGATGTTTGTATGTATTTCGAATGAGGATGCCTGTTCCTCCTCCATTAATAGCATTTTGTCTATCAGTTCTGATGAAGACGAAATCTTGAAATTGTACATTATGCCTGCTATTGAGCTTTGTTTCCGAAAGCAACACTACATCAGGTTTGTTTCTAACTACAAAATTCAGTAGATTTGCACGTCTGTAGATGTGTGCAATTGAATTAACATTTAAGGCAATAATTGATAGATTATTTATTCTAATACAACTATGTGGTTGGTAAACCATAAATGGGGTGAGTTGTTTCAAATATATGGTTGATTTTCCTGCTATGATCGCTCAAATTTTTTTCTATTTTATCTAATCTATTATATAAATTTTCAAATAATTTACTTAACTTGTTTTCCAGTCCTTCCATTCCAATGTTTTTGTCGCAACTCTCCGGAATACTTCTGCTGGCTGCTGCATAGCTCACATATTGTCGAGGCGTCGTGGTTATTGGCTGCATTTGGCTCTTCTGGGGCAATTGTGCATGCATTTGCTTCTGATTCGGCATCGTCCTTCTAGTCGCTGCTAGCCCATCTGTTCGCATCGCTTCGTAAATTGAACAGCCTTTGAAAGACGCTGGATGTCCAAATTGTCGGCAGTTCACGCAGTAGATTTTGTTTTTGCCATCCTCCTTCTGAACACTGCACTTGTCCGGCTCGTGATGCTCGTTGCACTTGACACAACGGAATTCCATATTGCAATTTACCGCAGAATGTCCATATCGCTGGCACCGAAAACACTGCTGAATGTCTGTCTTCCTTAATTTTTCAAACCACACTACTTGGTGGTTTATGTAGCGAATATTGCGAAGATTACTGGCTATACTGTCCCTCGATATCTGCACCATGTATATTGGTAACGTCTTCTTGAGTGCCATTGAGCGTCGTGTTTCGAATCGTTTTACTTGAACAAACTTAATGTCCTTCTGTTGATGTTCAAGCTCCTCTTGGATCATCTTCACATCTTCTGTGTCACTTAGTCCTTTAAGCAGAAATGTCTGCAGTTTTTCTTCCCTTGGGGTATATGTATAAAATGGGGCCTCTGCCTGCTTCAAGGCTTCTTTCACTTTAATAAAGTCACTTGCTTTTGTCACTTTAATTTGGGTTTTCGTTTTATTGACTTTTTTAATTGTAAAGTCATTCACTTCACAGGAGTTTTTAATCAATTTGACGAGGTCACTCGAGTCTTGCTCAAAAGTATTTATTGGCGGCAACTTCATTTTTTGGGCACTATTGACACTTTCACTTGGAGTATTTTTTTCCGAACTTTCCTTTTCTTTATTTAAATCACTGGTATTCTTGGCACTATCATTAATATTTTTCTTCTTCGTGTTCTTTCTTCTCATCACTTGCACCCACTCTGTTGGCGTTGGATCTAAGTCCATATCTCCGAGCTCATATTCTGCACTTCCACTAGCAGTTGAAACAGTTGCATTATCCACTGTTGTTAGAGGTTCACTTTCACAAATATCAACATATGTGTCACTTATAGGGGCAATTTTCTCACTTTGTTGATGTTTGGTTAATAACATCTTCAATTTCTCGAGTTCATTTCGAAGTTTTTTATTTTCTTCCATCAATAAGTTCTTTTGCGCGGTAGCATTTCGTTCCACTAGGTTTGGTTGGGGCTTAAGTTTGCGGCGTACCGCTTTCTTACTAACACGACCATTGGCCATTTTTTCACTTATAACACTTTCTTTTTCCACTTTCACAAGGGTTTTCACTTCAAGTTTCCCACACTTCATCCGAAAAATCGTCTATTTCGATTAATTTACTGTTCATATTTTCCATCCATTAGCACTTTCAAATGAACAATTAAGTTTTCCTTTTACACTTTCCAAATAACTCACGAACACGCATTATTCCTAGATTATACGACCACTAAGCGGCACATCTTCAAAGGATATATTTCCTTCACACCTAGGTGTGAAAAATTCTCACTTCGAACGCACATTTTCACATGAATTGTTTCGGATCCTTCTACTGATCCTCGAAGGACCAGATCGATTTTTCACTCGTATCTTTTCACGATTTGAATATCTCACACCTCAAATGAACACGTCCGAAAGGATCGAATGCTCGACCTGAACTGACGAGAACCGGTAGTTCCAGTATGGTATGGCCGTTGACAAATGACTACCAACTAGTTCCCTATCATGAGTGCCAAAAGTCATTCTTTCAGATCGCCACACCCTTTCCTCTGCCCCTACCACCATTATGGCTTCGTGGAACATGCACAACATTGCGGTTGATGGGCATGCAGTAGCGCTCTATGTACCTACTTTCCATTCACCCAATATGGTATGGCTGTTGACAAATATCACGCATCTTGCCCATTACTATTATGAGGAAAACAACTAGTTCAGTTCAAAGCATCTCTTCCCTTCCTATAATTGCTTTAAAGATCAAATATTCCATCGAGCTTGAAAGCCCGGTAATAGCACTAGTTGATGTTTGTTATCACATCAACTTTCCTTTTCCAGCTCCGATTGGTCAGTTTGAAACAGTATTTGCTTATGCGATCGTTTTCCCACCAAATCATAAACATCACACTACATTTACTCTGACTCTTATCATACAACACATGTGCTCATCATTTTTTCTCGTTTTTCATGTTTAAATGTATAAACGTGCTTCCGCCACTGTTAAGAGTTTGCTTATAGATTCTACGAAATACGCAGTCCTATTTCATTTCAATGGGCAAGCGAAATAAACACAAAAGGTTATATGCTCTTGTGTTTGCCCAATGCATATAACGCGAAAGTATGCATTCAAAACAATATGCGATTAAGTGTGAGATGCTTCTTACATATGTATGTATGTATATAAATGTCAGGAAAATATTATATAGATACATGTTGATAGATTAGGCTTTGAATTACTTATTTGTTCCAGTGTACTTACATCGAGAAAAATTATGCAATTTCAATCAACAATGATCATTTTTATACAAATCTTGTTCAAAATAACTTATATACGAGTATATGTATTTGAGAAGCGATCTTAAATGCCATAATTTATTGCGAATCACATTCACAAAAAAATAAGAAGTTCCAAATGCCAATACATAGAACATAACCGTAACATTTTGACTAACTTGCATATTACTTACAATAATTTGCTATTTAGTTTTCCATTGAAAAACTTTAATTGTTAAATTTGGTAGTTGCCACAGGAACTTTGTAATTTCATTTTGTTTAGCGAAATAAAAGTGACAACAACGTAAAACAAAACCACGCCAACCTGATGTGAACAGTTTTACATATATCTATTATAGACATCGGAATCAGCGTCCGGGAGCATTCACTCGGGAAAGTTTTGAGTTTAAGTTCACGTTGATATCTCCTTTCCAGAATCGACTACTGATAATTTACAATTTCTTTTTTGTTTTAAAGAAGTATTCTTTTGCTTTTGAAAATTACGGGTAGCAAGGTATCATTTTCGTGACATAAACAAAACAGTATATATGTACTTAAAACCATTACTTTCATTGTAAGATACGTTTATAAGCTCAAATATTTTTCTAATACACTTTTTTGACACTCGATTAATATTCACAGTAAGAAGCCAACACAATCAATAGTAAGCTTATGTAAGGTTGCATATTTGGCAAGTGAAAACAATAAGCAAAAGGTACATGTGCCAACGACACGCGGTGTTCCCAAGCGGTCCCCCATCTAAGTACTAACCGCGCCCGATACTGCTTGACTTCGGTGATCGGACGAGAACCGGTAGTTTTTTAGTTTTAGTTTTAAAAGTGCTTTATTGAGTCCCAAAACTGTTGTTTACATTAATCTCTAAAGCTAAGATATACATATTTGTTTTTTTCTTATGAGTCTACTGGCCAATAGGCTCTCAAGACTACCTCTTTCTCATTTCTGTGGTTCAAACCAAATTTCATTTATTATTCGGAATACATTACTTTTTACTTACTATTTACTACCAAAGAAAACGGGACGATAAAAAACTTTGGCTGCTATAACTTATATGTAGGTTACTTATCTATATAACTTATATTCTATTTGTCTTATTTTAGGTTTTTCTTTTATTTTTTGTTATATTTACAATTTTATTTACACAACTTATGCTAATATATTTTCCTAACTTAAGTGCTAACTTATTCCTAAATCCCTATACTACAGTTCGCGATCATAGCGAGAAAATTAACCAAGTTAAAAAAAAAAATGCTGCTAATTACATTGTTTTTATTCTGTCTCCATTTCCACTTCATTCAACCACCAAAAGTCTTCACTCCTGTACTTGTCACTGAACATATCCATTGAGTACCGCCACATGGCATTGGGCTCTGTAGTATCCATATACTCTGGGCACGTTATTCGCTTGTCAGTGTTACGTCTGTACCAGTGATACAGCACTGGCACTCCATTTGTGTCAAGTATAATTCCTTTAGAGTCGAGATATGGGAATATTTCAGGAGGAATGAACCCTGTTTGCATAGCTCTATCGAAATAGAGTGAGTTCGAGTAGTAAGGTTGGTTAATCCAAGCGTTCTCTGTGGGCCGAGTTGTGCAATTTAAAGTATGCCTTCGAATAAGATGTACCATGAATCTATCTATTCTGGTTACTTGAGCTGTTTCATAAATCTCTCTATTCGAGACATTATGCAGGTAGTCAGTTTCGGCTTTCCGATAGACGCCTGTACATGCTCTTAGCACTTTTCTCTCGAAAACTCGGAGTTTCTCAATGGTCGAGGGGCTTTGGTTGAACCAAATTGGACAACCGTACGTTAAGATGGGTCGGACTAAGCTTTTGTAACAAATGGTTTTCACCTCAGGCAACAAGTTCTTATTGTAAAAGAGTCCTTTGAGTGACATGAAGGCGTTTCGAGTTTTTTCAAGCTGCTTGCTTATATGTGGTGTAAAATGAAGGCGTTGATCTAAATGCACTCCAAGATATTTTGCATCTGTCCTATGTGGTATTCTTTCGCCATCGGCTACAAGGTGAAAATCTTTCCAGTGACGCTTCACATTTCTGCCGGCTTGCATCAGGTTTGTGCGAAACAAAATAGTCTCGCACTTTTGAGCATTAATCTTCATTTTCCAAGCATGCGTGAATGATTTAATGTCATCAAACATGCTCTGAAGCTCTTTATTGGCTTCTGATGCCTTTCTGTGTGCAGTGTAGATGATAAGGTCATCTGCAAATGCAACCAGAGCTCTTTTCGGCGACTCATTGAAGCCAAAGGTCTTGAGTAAGGGGCCCAATAATATTGCAAACAGAGTAGGTGCTGTCACCGTACCTTGTTGCAGTCCGTCAGATATTTGAAACAGTCTGTCAGTGGAAACACCTCCTGATTCTAACTGAAATGATTTCTTATATAACATACTGATCAACAAACTAATTAAATGTTGTGGGAATTTATCTTGGATTAGCTTAAAAACTAATCCATCGAGCCAAACAGTATCAAATGCCTTTTCCATGTCAATAAGACAAGCGCCAACACATTTGCCATCATTCATGTGCCAACAAATATCTGATGTTACTTTGGTTATTGCGTGAATTGTGGAATGGCCTTTGCGGAACCCAAATTGGCTGTTACTGAAGAGTTGATTTTCACTGATATGCAAATGAAGTGCTTGATTGATAACAGTCTCAAATACTTTACTGATATTCGGAAGCAGGCTGATGGGACGGTAGTTTCGTGGGTTTGTAAGGTCCTTGCCCTTTTTGGGGATAGGAATGGTCTTTGCTATTTTCCAGTTTGATGGGAAATATCTGTTGTTAAGAAGATTGTTGAAAAGAATGCAGTATTCCGTGATCAGTACATCAGGTAAATGTTTCAATACAATATTAGGTATGCCGTCGATTCCGGCAGATTTTTTATTGTTCAACTTGCGAAAGATATCTACCAGGTTTTCATGTGTGATGAAATATCCAGCTATAAACTCGTCTGGTATAGCATTTGAAGGCAGAGTCTCATTGAAATGAAGTAAAGGCTCTTTGCTACAGCTTGCTTGAAAGTTGCTCACATTCTCTGTTACGATTTGGGAAAGTCGTTCTCTACCAAGTATTGCGTTTTGCTTGTGGATTGATTCTAGACTCATCCCAATGACGTTTAACTTATCAAGAGGCTCGGAGATAGTGATATGACCCTGTACATTGTTTGCCTCGCAGACAGTACCTTCTTCAAGAAAAAGTCGATCTTCAGCTGTTATTTTCAAGTCAGCTATTCCATCCAATTTCTTTCTTCTGAAGATAGAGTTAATTTGTGCAAACATTCCGTCAGTGTCTTGTGGACGTATTCTTTGGAGCTTTTCTCTCCATTGGCAATTAACCTCCGCGTTGTAGCTAAGTTTAATCAGATATCGTACAATTGACATCATCTGTTTTAGAATTTGTAAATTATTATCGATTCTCTCCCTAAAGCCTCTATATATTGAATTGATTCGAGTTAGAATCCTGCTCTTTAAATGTTGCAGTCTTTCTATTCTAGCTGTGCGATATTTGTCCATGTTATTCAGAGGTTTGATCTTAGGAACAGTATTTCGGATCGTTTCGTTTATCAGTTTCTGCAGTATGTTCAAGTACTCGTCAATTTCGATATCAGTCAGATTTCGATTATTAGGAGCAATGTAACCAGATGTCTTCGAGGCCATCCTCTTGTGACTTTTGGTGATATTTTTCTGGAGTTTGTCCCAGTTTGTCTTTTTGTAGTTTAACTGATATTGTGCGTCATTGAGGGTCAGTAAGAAATGGTCGTCCGTATCTGGTGATAAGTTCATTTGTATGGCTCTATGGTCACTGTCGTAGTCCAAGGTCTTAAGTTTGTTTTCTGTTAGTTGAGTAAGATTCAAACGCACATCTAATATACACACATCCAGATAAGATCTTGCGCGGGGCAATGTTGCCTCGCTTGGGCCATATAATTCGCATTTAAATTCGATAGAGTTTTCTTCGAGCCATCTTTTGAGAAATACCCCTCTAGGGTTATTATAGGCATTCAACCATTCTCTATGCTTTGCATTTAAATCACCAGCAAGAATGTAATAATTATTCAAATTGTGGAGTTCAAGTATCTCGAATAATGAAGCAAACTCTGACTTGAATTTTTCAGTATTTCTTTTGGCTGCATACGCTGAGATAATGTACAAATAGTTATCACCTTTCAATTTTAACCGTATGCACGTCACCTCAAGACATTCAAATCTACTGAATTCCGGTCTGATCACAGCCTGATGTTTGTATGTATTTCGAATGAGGATGCCTGTTCCTCCTCCATTAATAGCATTTTGTCTATCAGTTCTGATGAAGACGAAATCTTGAAATTGTACATTATGCCTGCTATTGAGCTTTGTTTCCGAAAGCAACACTACATCAGGTTTGTTTCTAACTACAAAATTCAGTAGATTTGCACGTCTGTAGATGTGTGCAATTGAATTAACATTTAAGGCAATAATTGATAGATTATTTATTCTAATACAACTATGTGGTTGGTAAACCATAAATGGGGTGAGTTGTTTCAAATATATGGTTGATTTTCCTGCTATGATCGCTCAAATTTTTTTCTATTTTATCTAATCTATTATATAAATTTTCAAATAATTTACTTAACTTGTTTTCCAGTCCTTCCATTCCAATGTTTTTGTCGCAACTCTCCGGAATACTTCTGCTGGCTGCTGCATAGCTCACATATTGTCGAGGCGTCGTGGTTATTGGCTGCATTTGGCTCTTCTGGGGCAATTGTGCATGCATTTGCTTCTGATTCGGCATCGTCCTTCTAGTCGCTGCTAGCCCATCTGTTCGCATCGCTTCGTAAATTGAACAGCCTTTGAAAGACGCTGGATGTCCAAATTGTCGGCAGTTCACGCAGTAGATTTTGTTTTTGCCATCCTCCTTCTGAACACTGCACTTGTCCGGCTCGTGATGCTCGTTGCACTTGACACAACGGAATTCCATATTGCAATTTACCGCAGAATGTCCATATCGCTGGCACCGAAAACACTGCTGAATGTCTGTCTTCCTTAATTTTTCAAACCACACTACTTGGTGGTTTATGTAGCGAATATTGCGAAGATTACTGGCTATACTGTCCCTCGATATCTGCACCATGTATATTGGTAACGTCTTCTTGAGTGCCATTGAGCGTCGTGTTTCGAATCGTTTTACTTGAACAAACTTAATGTCGTTCTGTTGATGTTCAAGCTCCTCTTGGATCATCTTCACATCTTCTGTGTCACTTAGTCCTTTAAGCAGAAATGTCTGCAGTTTTTCTTCCCTTGGGGTATATGTATAAAATGGGGCCTCTGCCTGCTTCAAGGCTTCTTTCACTTTAATAAAGTCACTTGCTTTTGTCACTTTAATTTGGGTTTTCGTTTTGTTGACTTTTTTAATTGTAAAGTCATTCACTTCACAGGAGTTTTTAATCAATTTGACGAGGTCACTCGAGTCTTGCTCAAAAGTATTTATTGGCGGCAACTTCATTTTTTGGGCACTATTGACACTTTCACTTGGAGTATTTTTTTCCGAACTTTCCTTTCCTTTATTTAAATCACTGGTATTCTTGGCACTATCATTAATATTTTTCTTCTTCGTGTTCTTTCTTCTCATCACTTGCACCCACTCTGTTGGCGTTGGATCTAAGTCCATATCTCCGAGCTCATATTCTGCACTTCCACTAGCAGTTGAAACAGTTGCATTATCCACTGTTGTTAGAGGTTCACTTTCACAAATATCAACATATGTGTCACTTATAGGGGCAATTTTCTCACTTTGTTGATGTTTGGTTAATAACATCTTCAATTTCTCGAGTTCATTTCGAAGTTTTTTATTTTCTTCCATCAATAAGTTCTTTTGCGCGGTAGCATTTCGTTCCACTAGGTTTGGTTGGGGCTTAAGTTTGCGGCGTACCGCTTTCTTACTAACACGACCATTGGCCATTTTTTCACTTATAACACTTTCTTTTTCCACTTTCACAAGGGTTTTCACTTCAAGTTTCCCACACTTCATCCGAAAAATCGTCTATTTCGATTAATTTACTGTTCATATTTTCCATCCATTAGCACTTTCAAATGAACAATTAAGTTTTCCTTTTACACTTTCCAAATAACTCACGAACACGCATTATTCCTAGATTATACGACCACTAAGCGGCACATCTTCAAAGGATATATTTCCTTCACACCTAGGTGTGAAAAATTCTCACTTCGAACGCACATTTTCACATGAATTGTTTCGGATCCTTCTACTGATCCTCGAAGGACCAGATCGATTTTTCACTCGTATCTTTTCACGATTTGAATATCTCACACCTCAAATGAACACGTCCGAAAGGATCGAATGCTCGACCTGAACTGACGAGAACCGGTAGTTCCAGTATGGTATGGCCGTTGACAAATGACTACCAACTAGTTCCCTATCATGAGTGCCAAAAGTCATTCTTTCAGATCGCCACACCCTTTCCTCTGCCCCTACCACCATTATGGCTTCGTGGAACATGCACAACATTGCGGTTGATGGGCATGCAGTAGCGCTCTATGTACCTACTTTCCATTCACCCAATATGGTATGGCTGTTGACAAATATCACGCATCTTGCCCATTACTATTATGAGGAAAACAACTAGTTCAGTTCAAAGCATCTCTTCCCTTCCTATAATTGCTTTAAAGATCAAATATTCCATCGAGCTTGAAAGCCCGGTAATAGCACTAGTTGATGTTTGTTATCACATCAACTTTCCTTTTCCAGCTCCGATTGGTCAGTTTGAAACAGTATTTGCTTATGCGATCGTTTTCCCACCAAATCATAAACATCACACTACATTTACTCTGACTCTTATCATACAACACATGTGCTCATCATTTTTTCTCGTTTTTCATGTTTAAATGTATAAACGTGCTTCCGCCACTGTTAAGAGTTTGCTTATAGATTCTACGAAATACGCAGTCCTATTTCATTTCAATGGGCAAGCGAAATAAACACAAAAGGTTATATGCTCTTGTGTTTGCCCAATGCATATAACGCGAAAGTATGCATTCAAAACAATATGCGATTAAGTGTGAGATGCTTCTTACATATGTATGTATGTATATAAATGTCAGGAAAATATTATATAGATACATGTTGATAGATTAGGCTTTGAATTACTTATTTGTTCCAGTGTACTTACATCGAGAAAAATTATGCAATTTCAATCAACAATGATCATTTTTATACAAATCTTGTTCAAAATAACTTATATACGAGTATATGTATTTGAGAAGCGATCTTAAATGCCATAATTTATTGCGAATCACATTCACAAAAAAATAAGAAGTTCCAAATGCCAATACATAGAACATAACCGTAACATTTTGACTAACTTGCATATTACTTACAATAATTTGCTATTTAGTTTTCCATTGAAAAACTTTAATTGTTAAATTTGGTAGTTGCCACAGGAACTTTGTAATTTCATTTTGTTTAGCGAAATAAAAGTGACAACAACGTAAAACAAAACCACGCCAACCTGATGTGAACAGTTTTACATATATCTATTATAGACATCGGAATCAGCGTCCGGGAGCATTCACTCGGGAAAGTTTTGAGTTTAAGTTCACGTTGATATCTCCTTTCCAGAATCGACTACTGATAATTTACAATTTCTTTTTTGTTTTAAAGAAGTATTCTTTTGCTTTTGAAAATTACGGGTAGCAAGGTATCATTTTCGTGACATAAACAAAACAGTATATATGTACTTAAAACCATTACTTTCATTGTAAGATACGTTTATAAGCTCAAATATTTTTCTAATACACTTTTTTGACACTCGATTAATATTCACAGTAAGAAGCCAACACAATCAATAGTAAGCTTATGTAAGGTTGCATATTTGGCAAGTGAAAACAATAAGCAAAAGGTACATGTGCCAACGACACGCGGTGTTCCCAAGCGGTCCCCCATCTAAGTACTAACCGCGCCCGATACTGCTTGACTTCGGTGATCGGACGAGAACCGGTAGTTTTTTAGTTTTAGTTTTAAAAGTGCTTTATTGAGTCCCAAAACTGTTGTTTACATTAATCTCTAAAGCTAAGATATACATATTTGTTTTTTTCTTATGAGTCTACTGGCCAATAGGCTCTCAAGACTACCTCTTTCTCATTTCTGTGGTTCAAACCAAATTTCATTTATTATTCGGAATACATTACTTTTTACTTACTATTTACTACCAAAGAAAACGGGACGATAAAAAACTTTGGCTGCTATAACTTATATGTAGGCTACTTATCTATATAACTTATATTCTATTTGTCTTATTTTAGGTTTTTCTTTTATTTTTTGTTATATTTACAATTTTATTTACACAACTTATGCTAATATATTTTCCTAACTTAAGTGCTAACTTATTCCTAAATCCCTATACTACAGTTCGCGATCATAGCGAGAAAATTAACCAAGTTAAAAAAAAAAAATGCTGCTAATTACATTGTTTTTATTCTGTCTCCATTTCCACTTCATTCAACCACCAAAAGTCTTCACTCCTGTACTTGTCACTGAACATATCCATTGAGTACCGCCACATGGCATTGGGCTCTGTAGTATCCATATACTCTGGGCACGTTATTCGCTTGTCAGTGTTACGTCTGTACCAGTGATACAGCACTGGCACTCCATTTGTGTCAAGTATAATTCCTTTAGAGTCGAGATATGGGAATATTTCAGGAGGAATGAACCCTGTTTGCATAGCTCTATCGAAATAGAGTGAGTTCGAGTAGTAAGGTTGGTTAATCCAAGCGTTCTCTGTGGGCCGAGTTGTGCAATTTAAAGTATGCCTTCGAATAAGATGTACCATGAATCTATCTATTCTGGTTACTTGAGCTGTTTCATAAATCTCTCTATTCGAGACATTATGCAGGTAGTCAGTTTCGGCTTTCCGATAGACGCCTGTACATGCTCTTAGCACTTTTCTCTCGAAAACTCGGAGTTTCTCAATGGTCGAGGGGCTTTGGTTGAACCAAATTGGACAACCGTACGTTAAGATGGGTCGGACTAAGCTTTTGTAACAAATGGTTTTCACCTCAGGCAACAAGTTCTTATTGTAAAAGAGTCCTTTGAGTGACATGAAGGCGTTTCGAGTTTTTTCAAGCTGCTTGCTTATATGTGGTGTAAAATGAAGGCGTTGATCTAAATGCACTCCAAGATATTTTGCATCTGTCCTATGTGGTATTCTTTCGCCATCGGCTACAAGGTGAAAATCTTTCCAGTGACGCTTCACATTTCTGCCGGCTTGCATCAGGTTTGTGCGAAACAAAATAGTCTCGCACTTTTGAGCATTAATCTTCATTTTCCAAGCATGCGTGAATGATTTAATGTCATCAAACATGCTCTGAAGCTCTTTATTGGCTTCTGATGCCTTTCTGTGTGCAGTGTAGATGATAAGGTCATCTGCAAATGCAACCAGAGCTCTTTTCGGCGACTCATTGAAGCCAAAGGTCTTGAGTAAGGGGCCCAATAATATTGCAAACAGAGTAGGTGCTGTCACCGTACCTTGTTGCAGTCCGTCAGATATTTGAAACAGTCTGTCAGTGGAAACACCTCCTGATTCTAACTGAAATGATTTCTTATATAACATACTGATCAACAAACTAATTAAATGTTGTGGGAATTTATCTTGGATTAGCTTAAAAACTAATCCATCGAGCCAAACAGTATCAAATGCCTTTTCCATGTCAATAAGACAAGCGCCAACACATTTGCCATCATTCATGTGCCAACAAATATCTGATGTTACTTTGGTTATTGCGTGAATTGTGGAATGGCCTTTGCGGAACCCAAATTGGCTGTTACTGAAGAGTTGATTTTCACTGATATGCAAATGAAGTGCTTGATTGATAACAGTCTCAAATACTTTACTGATATTCGGAAGCAGGCTGATGGGACGGTAGTTTCGTGGGTTTGTAAGGTCCTTGCCCTTTTTGGGGATAGGAATGGTCTTTGCTATTTTCCAGTTTGATGGGAAATATCTGTTGTTAAGAAGATTGTTGAAAAGAATGCAGTATTCCGTGATCAGTACATCAGGTAAATGTTTCAATACAATATTAGGTATGCCGTCGATTCCGGCAGATTTTTTATTGTTCAACTTGCGAAAGATATCTACCAGGTTTTCATGTGTGATGAAATATCCAGCTATAAACTCGTCTGGTATAGCATTTGAAGGCAGAGTCTCATTGAAATGAAGTAAAGGCTCTTTGCTACAGCTTGCTTGAAAGTTGCTCACATTCTCTGTTACGATTTGGGAAAGTCGTTCTCTACCAAGTATTGCGTTTTGCTTGTGGATTGATTCTAGACTCATCCCAATGACGTTTAACTTATCAAGAGGCTCGGAGATAGTGATATGACCCTGTACATTGTTTGCCTCGCAGACAGTACCTTCTTCAAGAAAAAGTCGATCTTCAGCTGTTATTTTCAAGTCAGCTATTCCATCCAATTTCTTTCTTCTGAAGATAGAGTTAATTTGTGCAAACATTCCGTCAGTGTCTTGTGGACGTATTCTTTGGAGCTTTTCTCTCCATTGGCAATTAACCTCCGCGTTGTAGCTAAGTTTAATCAGATATCGTACAATTGACATCATCTGTTTTAGAATTTGTAAATTATTATCGATTCTCTCCCTAAAGCCTCTATATATTGAATTGATTCGAGTTAGAATCCTGCTCTTTAAATGTTGCAGTCTTTCTATTCTAGCTGTGCGATATTTGTCCATGTTATTCAGAGGTTTGATCTTAGGAACAGTATTTCGGATCGTTTCGTTTATCAGTTTCTGCAGTATGTTCAAGTACTCGTCAATTTCGATATCAGTCAGATTTCGATTATTAGGAGCAATGTAACCAGATGTCTTCGAGGCCATCCTCTTGTGACTTTTGGTGATATTTTTCTGGAGTTTGTCCCAGTTTGTCTTTTTGTAGTTTAACTGATATTGTGCGTCATTGAGGGTCAGTAAGAAATGGTCGTCCGTATCTGGTGATAAGTTCATTTGTATGGCTCTATGGTCACTGTCGTAGTCCAAGGTCTTAAGTTTGTTTTCTGTTAGTTGAGTAAGATTCAAACGCACATCTAATATACACACATCCAGATAAGATCTTGCGCGGGGCAATGTTGCCTCGCTTGGGCCATATAATTCGCATTTAAATTCGATAGAGTTTTCTTCGAGCCATCTTTTGAGAAATACCCCTCTAGGGTTATTATAGGCATTCAACCATTCTCTATGCTTTGCATTTAAATCACCAGCAAGAATGTAATAATTATTCAAATTGTGGAGTTCAAGTATCTCGAATAATGAAGCAAACTCTGACTTGAATTTTTCAGTATTTCTTTTGCTGCATACGCTGAGATAATGTACAAATAGTTATCACCTTTCAATTTTAACCGTATGCACGTCACCTCAAGACATTCAAATCTACTGAATTCCGGTCTGATCACAGCCTGATGTTTGTATGTATTTCGAATGAGGATGCCTGTTCCTCCTCCATTAATAGCATTTTGTCTATCAGTTCTGATGAAGACGAAATCTTGAAATTGTACATTATGCCTGCTATTGAGCTTTGTTTCCGAAAGCAACACTACATCAGGTTTGTTTCTAACTACAAAATTCAGTAGATTTGCACGTCTGTAGATGTGTGCAATTGAATTAACATTTAAGGCAATAATTGATAGATTATTTATTCTAATACAACTATGTGGTTGGTAAACCATAAATGGGGTGAGTTGTTTCAAATATATGGTTGATTTTCCTGCTATGATCGCTCAAATTTTTTTCTATTTTATCTAATCTATTATATAAATTTTCAAATAATTTACTTAACTTGTTTTCCAGTCCTTCCATTCCAATGTTTTTGTCGCAACTCTCCGGAGTACTTCTGCTGGCTGCTGCATAGCTCACATATTGTCGAGGCGTCGTGGTTATTGGCTGCATTTGGCTCTTCTGGGGCAATTGTGCATGCATTTGCTTCTGATTCGGCATCGTCCTTCTAGTCGCTGCTAGCCCATCTGTTCGCATCGCTTCGTAAATTGAACAGCCTTTGAAAGACGCTGGATGTCCAAATTGTCGGCAGTTCACGCAGTAGATTTTGTTTTTGCCATCCTCCTTCTGAACACTGCACTTGTCCGGCTCGTGATGCTCGTTGCACTTGACACAACGGAATTCCATATTGCAATTTACCGCAGAATGTCCATATCGCTGGCACCGAAAACACTGCTGAATGTCTGTCTTCCTTAATTTTTCAAACCACACTACTTGGTGGTTTATGTAGCGAATATTGCGAAGATTACTGGCTATACTGTCCCTCGATATCTGCACCATGTATATTGGTAACGTCTTCTTGAGTGCCATTGAGCGTCGTGTTTCGAATCGTTTTACTTGAACAAACTTAATGTCGTTCTGTTGATGTTCAAGCTCCTCTTGGATCATCTTCACATCTTCTGTGTCACTTAGTCCTTTAAGCAGAAATGTCTGCAGTTTTTCTTCCCTTGGGGTATATGTATAAAATGGGGCCTCTGCCTGCTTCAAGGCTTCTTTCACTTTAATAAAGTCACTTGCTTTTGTCACTTTAATTTGGGTTTTCGTTTTGTTGACTTTTTTAATTGTAAAGTCATTCACTTCACAGGAGTTTTTAATCAATTTGACGAGGTCACTCGAGTCTTGCTCAAAAGTATTTATTGGCGGCAACTTCATTTTTTGGGCACTATTGACACTTTCACTTGGAGTATTTTTTTCCGAACTTTCCTTTCCTTTATTTAAATCACTGGTATTCTTGGCACTATCATTAATATTTTTCTTCTTCGTGTTCTTTCTTCTCATCACTTGCACCCACTCTGTTGGCGTTGGATCTAAGTCCATATCTCCGAGCTCATATTCTGCACTTCCACTAGCAGTTGAAACAGTTGCATTATCCACTGTTGTTAGAGGTTCACTTTCACAAATATCAACATATGTGTCACTTATAGGGGCAATTTTCTCACTTTGTTGATGTTTGGTTAATAACATCTTCAATTTCTCGAGTTCATTTCGAAGTTTTTTATTTTCTTCCATCAATAAGTTCTTTTGCGCGGTAGCATTTCGTTCCACTAGGTTTGGTTGGGGCTTAAGTTTGCGGCGTACCGCTTTCTTACTAACACGACCATTGGCCATTTTTTCACTTATAACACTTTCTTTTTCCACTTTCACAAGGGTTTTCACTTCAAGTTTCCCACACTTCATCCGAAAAATCGTCTATTTCGATTAATTTACTGTTCATATTTTCCATCCATTAGCACTTTCAAATGAACAATTAAGTTTTCCTTTTACACTTTCCAAATAACTCACGAACACGCATTATTCCTAGATTATACGACCACTAAGCGGCACATCTTCAAAGGATATATTTCCTTCACACCTAGGTGTGAAAAATTCTCACTTCGAACGCACATTTTCACATGAATTGTTTCGGATCCTTCTACTGATCCTCGAAGGACCAGATCGATTTTTCACTCGTATCTTTTCACGATTTGAATATCTCACACCTCAAATGAACACGTCCGAAAGGATCGAATGCTCGACCTGAACTGACGAGAACCGGTAGTTCCAGTATGGTATGGCCGTTGACAAATGACTACCAACTAGTTCCCTATCATGAGTGCCAAAAGTCATTCTTTCAGATCGCCACACCCTTTCCTCTGCCCCTACCACCATTATGGCTTCGTGGAACATGCACAACATTGCGGTTGATGGGCATGCAGTAGCGCTCTATGTACCTACTTTCCATTCACCCAATATGTTATGGCTGTTGACAAATATCACGCATCTTGCCCATTACTATTATGAGGAAAACAACTAGTTCAGTTCAAAGCATCTCTTCCCTTCCTATAATTGCTTTAAAGATCAAATATTCCATCGAGCTTGAAAGCCCGGTAATAGCACTAGTTGATGTTTGTTATCACATCAACTTTCCTTTTCCAGCTCCGATTGGTCAGTTTGAAACAGTATTTGCTTATGCGATCGTTTTCCCACCAAATCATAAACATCACACTACATTTACTCTGACTCTTATCATACAACACATGTGCTCATCATTTTTTCTCGTTTTTCATGTTTAAATGTATAAACGTGCTTCCGCCACTGTTAAGAGTTTGCTTATAGATTCTACGAAATACGCAGTCCTATTTCATTTCAATGGGCAAGCGAAATAAACACAAAAGGTTATATGCTCTTGTGTTTGCCCAATGCATATAACGCGAAAGTATGCATTCAAAACAATATGCGATTAAGTGTGAGATGCTTCTTACATATGTATGTATGTATATAAATGTCAGGAAAATATTATATAGATACATGTTGATAGATTAGGCTTTGAATTACTTATTTGTTCCAGTGTACTTACATCGAGAAAAATTATGCAATTTCAATCAACAATGATCATTTTTATACAAATCTTGTTCAAAATAACTTATATACGAGTATATGTATTTGAGAAGCGATCTTAAATGCCATAATTTATTGCGAATCACATTCACAAAAAAATAAGAAGTTCCAAATGCCAATACATAGAACATAACCGTAACATTTTGACTAACTTGCATATTACTTACAATAATTTGCTATTTAGTTTTCCATTGAAAAACTTTAATTGTTAAATTTGGTAGTTGCCACAGGAACTTTGTAATTTCATTTTGTTTAGCGAAATAAAAGTGACAACAACGTAAAACAAAACCACGCCAACCTGATGTGAACAGTTTTACATATATCTATTATAGACATCGGAATCAGCGTCCGGGAGCATTCACTCGGGAAAGTTTTGAGTTTAAGTTCACGTTGATATCTCCTTTCCAGAATCGACTACTGATAATTTACAATTTCTTTTTTGTTTTAAAGAAGTATTCTTTTGCTTTTGAAAATTACGGGTAGCAAGGTATCATTTTCGTGACATAAACAAAACAGTATATATGTACTTAAAACCATTACTTTCATTGTAAGATACGTTTATAAGCTCAAATATTTTTCTAATACACTTTTTTGACACTCGATTAATATTCACAGTAAGAAGCCAACACAATCAATAGTAAGCTTATGTAAGGTTGCATATTTGGCAAGTGAAAACAATAAGCAAAAGGTACATGTGCCAACGACACGCGGTGTTCCCAAGCGGTCCCCCATCTAAGTACTAACCGCGCCCGATACTGCTTGACTTCGGTGATCGGACGAGAACCGGTAGTTTTAGTTTTTAGGTCTTTGTAAAAAAAATTTTTTACAAAGACCTACTAGTTTCGCGACCTGTCTGTCCGTCTGTCCGTCCGTCTGTCCGTCCGTCCGTCTGTCCGTCTGTCCGTCTGTCCGTCTGTCCGTCTGTCCGTGCGTCACAGCTGATTTCCTCAGAAACTATAAAAGCTAGAATGCTCAAACTTTGTGGAAAGGTCAAAAGTGATGATCTCTCAAAAGTTAAGGCCTTAACAAAAATTTAAAAAATGTTTCAGGGGGGTCCCCCCTAATAACGAATTGGCCCTTAAAAATTTTTTTTCATCAAAGGTGGTCGAGTTGGGTATCAAATGAAAGGTCTTGATTAGATCTTTTAGAATCTGAAATAAAAAAATCATTTGATGAATTAGGGGGTCCAGGGGAAGGCAAAATGTAGCCAAAATTTGTGTCCCCCCCCCCTCGCGATTGGACACCTTTGAGCCGAAAAATCTGAAAATTATCACGAATATGGGCCTCTATGAGTACAAGGGCAACAAATACCTTAGAAATCGAAATTCGCTCAACTTTGTTAGTCATAGTATGATTTGTAGATTTTACATTTTTGCCCATAAAATCAAAACGATAACTTTAAATTTCTTAAAATTTCGCAATAATATAGACTGACATAAGATATATATGTTTACAAAATTTAATTGAGATCGAATCATAATCAAGTGAGTTATAGCCATTTCAATTATATGGAATTACACCCACAATAACACGTGTTTATGGTTGATATAGGGTTTTCCAATAAGAGGTGTTATTTTGATATTAAAAGAAAAATGCTATTTTTAATACAAATGATCGGATGTTTATTTCATTATAAAGAAGAAGATATGCCGTCAATAGCAATAATTAACATTGAGCAAATAACCACTACGACACGCTTACAGGACCATATCCTCTTCATGAAATTTTCCATAACCAAATCGCAAAGTGGTTGCCCTCTGTCCTCGATAGCCTCACGAATTTCATCTTTGAGATCTTGATGAAACTGTGCATCTTTTGTATAAATTTGAACGATTTCATATCTAAGTATTGGATGAATAATTCAAGTTATCGATTCACGCCATTAGAAAACTTGCTTCTAACCCTAGGATGTTTACAAAGACCTTCTGGTAGGAGCACTCTCCTGCTTACTCAACTTGTTTAGTTTTAAAAGTGCTTTATTGAGTCCCAAAACTGTTGTTTACATTAATCTCTAAAGCTAAGATATACATATTTGTTTTTTTCTTATGAGTCTACTGGCCAATAGGCTCTCAAGACTACCTCTTTCTCATTTCTGTGGTTCAAACCAAATTTCATTTATTATTCGGAATACATTACTTTTTACTTACTATTTACTACCAAAGAAAACGGGACGATAAAAAACTTTGGCTGCTATAACTTATATGTAGGCTACTTATCTATATAACTTATATTCTATTTGTCTTATTTTAGGTTTTTCTTTTATTTTTTGTTATATTTACAATTTTATTTACACAACTTATGCTAATATATTTTCCTAACTTAAGTGCTAACTTATTCCTAAATCCCTATACTACAGTTCGCGATCATAGCGAGAAAATTAACCAATTTAAAAAAAAAAATGCTGCTAATTACATTGTTTTTATTCTGTCTCCATTTCCACTTCATTCAACCACCAAAAGTCTTCACTCCTGTACTTGTCACTGAACATATCCATTGAGTACCGCCACATGGCATTGGGCTCTGTAGTATCCATATACTCTGGGCACGTTATTCGCTTGTCAGTGTTACGTCTGTACCAGTGATACAGCACTGGCACTCCATTTGTGTCAAGTATAATTCCTTTAGAGTCGAGATATGGGAATATTTCAGGAGGAATGAACCCTGTTTGCAAAGCTCTATCGAAATAGAGTGAGTTCGAGTAGTAAGGTTGGTTAATCCAAGCGTTCTCTGTGGGCCGAGTTGTGCAATTTAAAGTATGCCTTCGAATAAGATGTACCATGAATCTATCTATTCTGGTTACTTGAGCTGTTTCATAAATCTCTCTATTCGAGACATTATGCAGGTAGTCAGTTTCGGCTTTCCGATAGACGCCTGTACATGCTCTTAGCACTTTTCTCTCGAAAACTCGGAGTTTCTCAATGGTCGAGGGGCTTTGGTTGAACCAAATTGGACAACCGTACGTTAAGATGGGTCGGACTAAGCTTTTGTAACAAATGGTTTTCACCTCAGGCAACAAGTTCTTATTGTAAAAGAGTCCTTTGAGTGACATGAAGGCGTTTCGAGTTTTTTCAAGCTGCTTGCTTATATGTGGTGTAAAATGAAGGCGTTGATCTAAATGCACTCCAAGATATTTTGCATCTGTCCTATGTGGTATTCTTTCGCCATCGGCTACAAGGTGAAAATCTTTCCAGTGACGCTTCACATTTCTGCCGGCTTGCATCAGGTTTGTGCGAAACAAAATAGTCTCGCACTTTTGAGCATTAATCTTCATTTTCCAAGCATGCGTGAATGATTTAATGTTATCAAACATGCTCTGAAGCTCTTTATTGGCTTCTGATGCCTTTCTGTGTGCAGTGTAGATGATAAGGTCATCTGCAAATGCAACCAGAGCTCTTTTCGGCGACTCATTGAAGCCAAAGGTCTTGAGTAAGGGGCCCAATAATATTGCAAACAGAGTAGGTGCTGTCACCGTACCTTGTTGCAGTCCGTCAGATATTTGAAACAGTCTGTCAGTGGAAACACCTCCTGATTCTAACTGAAATGATTTCTTATATAACATACTGATCAACAAACTAATTAAATGTTGTGGGAATTTATCTTGGATTAGCTTAAAAACTAATCCATCGAGCCAAACAGTATCAAATGCCTTTTCCATGTCAATAAGACAAGCGCCAACACATTTGCCATCATTCATGTGCCAACAAATATCTGATGTTACTTTGGTTATTGCGTGAATTGTGGAATGGCCTTTGCGGAACCCAAATTGGCTGTTACTGAAGAGTTGATTTTCACTGATATGCAAATGAAGTGCTTGATTGATAACAGTCTCAAATACTTTACTGATATTCGGAAGCAGGCTGATGGGACGGTAGTTTCGTGGGTTTGTAAGGTCCTTGCCCTTTTTGGGGATAGGAATGGTCTTTGCTATTTTCCAGTTTGATGGGAAATATCTGTTGTTAAGAAGATTGTTGAAAAGAATGCAGTATTCCGTGATCAGTACATCAGGTAAATGTTTCAATACAATATTAGGTATGCCGTCGATTCCGGCAGATTTTTTATTGTTCAACTTGCGAAAGATATCTACCAGGTTTTCATGTGTGATGAAATATCCAGCTATAAACTCGTCTGGTATAGCATTTGAAGGCAGAGTCTCATTGAAATGAAGTAAAGGCTCTTTGCTACAGCTTGCTTGAAAGTTGCTCACATTCTCTGTTACGATTTGGGAAAGTCGTTCTCTACCAAGTATTGCGTTTTGCTTGTGGATTGATTCTAGACTCATCCCAATGACGTTTAACTTATCAAGAGGCTCGGAGATAGTGATATGACCCTGTACATTGTTTGCCTCGCAGACAGTACCTTCTTCAAGAAAAAGTCGATCTTCAGCTGTTATTTTCAAGTCAGCTATTCCATCCAATTTCTTTCTTCTGAAGATAGAGTTAATTTGTGCAAACATTCCGTCAGTGTCTTGTGGACGTATTCTTTGGAGCTTTTCTCTCCATTGGCAATTAACCTCCGCGTTGTAGCTAAGTTTAATCAGATATCGTACAATTGACATCATCTGTTTTAGAATTTGTAAATTATTATCGATTCTCTCCCTAAAGCCTCTATATATTGAATTGATTCGAGTTAGAATCCTGCTCTTTAAATGTTGCAGTCTTTCTATTCTAGCTGTGCGATATTTGTCCATGTTATTCAGAGGTTTGATCTTAGGAACAGTATTTCGGATCGTTTCGTTTATCAGTTTCTGCAGTATGTTCAAGTACTCGTCAATTTCGATATCAGTCAGATTTCGATTATTAGGAGCAATGTAACCAGATGTCTTCGAGGCCATCCTCTTGTGACTTTTGGTGATATTTTTCTGGAGTTTGTCCCAGTTTGTCTTTTTGTAGTTTAACTGATATTGTGCGTCATTGAGGGTCAGTAAGAAATGGTCGTCCGTATCTGGTGATAAGTTCATTTGTATGGCTCTATGGTCACTGTCGTAGTCCAAGGTCTTAAGTTTGTTTTCTGTTAGTTGAGTAAGATTCAAACGCACATCTAATATACACACATCCAGATAAGATCTTGCGCGGGGCAATGTTGCCTCGCTTGGGCCATATAATTCGCATTTAAATTCGATAGAGTTTTCTTCGAGCCATCTTTTGAGAAATACCCCTCTAGGGTTATTATAGGCATTCAACCATTCTCTATGCTTTGCATTTAAATCACCAGCAAGAATGTAATAATTATTCAAATTGTGGAGTTCAAGTATCTCGAATAATGAAGCAAACTCTGACTTGAATTTTTCAGTATTTCTTTTGGCTGCATACGCTGAGATAATGTACAAATAGTTATCACCTTTCAATTTTAACCGTATGCACGTCACCTCAAGACATTCAAATCTACTGAATTCCGGTCTGATCACAGCCTGATGTTTGTATGTATTTCGAATGAGGATGCCTGTTCCTCCTCCATTAATAGCATTTTGTCTATCAGTTCTGATGAAGACGAAATCTTGAAATTGTACATTATGCCTGCTATTGAGCTTTGTTTCCGAAAGCAACACTACATCAGGTTTGTTTCTAACTACAAAATTCAGTAGATTTGCACGTCTGTAGATGTGTGCAATTGAATTAACATTTAAGGCAATAATTGATAGATTATTTATTCTAATACAACTATGTGGTTGGTAAACCATAAATGGGGTGAGTTGTTTCAAATATATGGTTGATTTTCCTGCTATGATCGCTCAAATTTTTTTCTATTTTATCTAATCTATTATATAAATTTTCAAATAATTTACTTAACTTGTTTTCCAGTCCTTCCATTCCAATGTTTTTGTCGCAACTCTCCGGAATACTTCTGCTGGCTGCTGCATAGCTCACATATTGTCGAGGCGTCGTGGTTATTGGCTGCATTTGGCTCTTCTGGGGCAATTGTGCATGCATTTGCTTCTGATTCGGCATCGTCCTTCTAGTCGCTGCTAGCCCATCTGTTCGCATCGCTTCGTAAATTGAACAGCCTTTGAAAGACGCTGGATGTCCAAATTGTCGGCAGTTCACGCAGTAGATTTTGTTTTTGCCATCCTCCTTCTGAACACTGCACTTGTCCGGCTCGTGATGCTCGTTGCACTTGACACAACGGAATTCCATATTGCAATTTACCGCAGAATGTCCATATCGCTGGCACCGAAAACACTGCTGAATGTCTGTCTTCCTTAATTTTTCAAACCACACTACTTGGTGGTTTATGTAGCGAATATTGCGAAGATTACTGGCTATACTGTCCCTCGATATCTGCACCATGTATATTGGTAACGTCTTCTTGAGTGCCATTGAGCGTCGTGTTTCGAATCGTTTTACTTGAACAAACTTAATGTCGTTCTGTTGATGTTCAAGCTCCTCTTGGATCATCTTCACATCTTCTGTGTCACTTAGTCCTTTAAGCAGAAATGTCTGCAGTTTTTCTTCCCTTGGGGTATATGTATAAAATGGGGCCTCTGCCTGCTTCAAGGCTTCTTTCACTTTAATAAAGTCACTTGCTTTTGTCACTTTAATTTGGGTTTTCGTTTTGTTGACTTTTTTAATTGTAAAGTCATTCACTTCACAGGAGTTTTTAATCAATTTGACGAGGTCACTCGAGTCTTGCTCAAAAGTATTTATTGGCGGCAACTTCATTTTTTGGGCACTATTGACACTTTCACTTGGAGTATTTTTTTCCGAACTTTCCTTTCCTTTATTTAAATCACTGGTATTCTTGGCACTATCATTAATATTTTTCTTCTTCGTGTTCTTTCTTCTCATCACTTGCACCCACTCTGTTGGCGTTGGATCTAAGTCCATATCTCCGAGCTCATATTCTGCACTTCCACTAGCAGTTGAAACAGTTGCATTATCCACTGTTGTTAGAGGTTCACTTTCACAAATATCAACATATGTGTCACTTATAGGGGCAATTTTCTCACTTTGTTGATGTTTGGTTAATAACATCTTCAATTTCTCGAGTTCATTTCGAAGTTTTTTATTTTCTTCCATCAATAAGTTCTTTTGCGCGGTAGCATTTCGTTCCACTAGGTTTGGTTGGGGCTTAAGTTTGCGGCGTACCGCTTTCTTACTAACACGACCATTGGCCATTTTTTCACTTATAACACTTTCTTTTTCCACTTTCACAAGGGTTTTCACTTCAAGTTTCCCACACTTCATCCGAAAAATCGTCTATTTCGATTAATTTACTGTTCATATTTTCCATCCATTAGCACTTTCAAATGAACAATTAAGTTTTCCTTTTACACTTTCCAAATAACTCACGAACACGCATTATTCCTAGATTATACGACCACTAAGCGGCACATCTTCAAAGGATATATTTCCTTCACACCTAGGTGTGAAAAATTCTCACTTCGAACGCACATTTTCACATGAATTGTTTCGGATCCTTCTACTGATCCTCGAAGGACCAGATCGATTTTTCACTCGTATCTTTTCACGATTTGAATATCTCACACCTCAAATGAACACGTCCGAAAGGATCGAATGCTCGACCTGAACTGACGAGAACCGGTAGTTCCAGTATGGTATGGCCGTTGACAAATGACTACCAACTAGTTCCCTATCATGAGTGCCAAAAGTCATTCTTTCAGATCGCCACACCCTTTCCTCTGCCCCTACCACCATTATGGCTTCGTGGAACATGCACAACATTGCGGTTGATGGGCATGCAGTAGCGCTCTATGTACCTACTTTCCATTCACCCAATATGGTATGGCTGTTGACAAATATCACGCATCTTGCCCATTACTATTATGAGGAAAACAACTAGTTCAGTTCAAAGCATCTCTTCCCTTCCTATAATTGCTTTAAAGATCAAATATTCCATCGAGCTTGAAAGCCCGGTAATAGCACTAGTTGATGTTTGTTATCACATCAACTTTCCTTTTCCAGCTCCGATTGGTCAGTTTGAAACAGTATTTGCTTATGCGATCGTTTTCCCACCAAATCATAAACATCACACTACATTTACTCTGACTCTTATCATACAACACATGTGCTCATCATTTTTTCTCGTTTTTCATGTTTAAATGTATAAACGTGCTTCCGCCACTGTTAAGAGTTTGCTTATAGATTCTACGAAATACGCAGTCCTATTTCATTTCAATGGGCAAGCGAAACAAACACAAAAGGTTATATGCTCTTGTGTTTGCCCAATGCATATAACGCGAAAGTATGCATTCAAAACAATATGCGATTAAGTGTGAGATGCTTCTTACATATGTATGTATGTATATAAATGTCAGGAAAATATTATATAGATACATGTTGATAGATTAGGCTTTGAATTACTTATTTGTTCCAGTGTACTTACATCGAGAAAAATTATGCAATTTCAATCAACAATGATCATTTTTATACAAATCTTGTTCAAAATAACTTATATACGAGTATATGTATTTGAGAAGCGATCTTAAATGCCATAATTTATTGCGAATCACATTCACAAAAAAATAAGAAGTTCCAAATGCCAATACATAGAACATAACCGTAACATTTTGACTAACTTGCATATTACTTACAATAATTTGCTATTTAGTTTTCCATTGAAAAACTTTAATTGTTAAATTTGGTAGTTGCCACAGGAACTTTGTAATTTCATTTTGTTTAGCGAAATAAAAGTGACAACAACGTAAAACAAAACCACGCCAACCTGATGTGAACAGTTTTACATATATCTATTATAGACATCGGAATCAGCGTCCGGGAGCATTCACTCGGGAAAGTTTTGAGTTTAAGTTCACGTTGATATCTCCTTTCCAGAATCGACTACTGATAATTTACAATTTCTTTTTTGTTTTAAAGAAGTATTCTTTTGCTTTTGAAAATTACGGGTAGCAAGGTATCATTTTCGTGACATAAACAAAACAGTATATATGTACTTAAAACCATTACTTTCATTGTAAGATACGTTTATAAGCTCAAATATTTTTCTAATACACTTTTTTGACACTCGATTAATATTCACAGTAAGAAGCCAACACAATCAATAGTAAGCTTATGTAAGGTTGCATATTTGGCAAGTGAAAACAATAAGCAAAAGGTACATGTGCCAACGACACGCGGTGTTCCCAAGCGGTCCCCCATCTAAGTACTAACCGCGCCCGATACTGCTTGACTTCGGTGATCGGACGAGAACCGGTAGTTTTTTAGTTTTAGTTTTAAAAGTGCTTTGTTGAGTCCCAAAACTGTTGTTTACATTAATCTCTAAAGCTAAGATATACATATTTGTTTTTTTCTTATGAGTCTACTGGCCAATAGGCTCTCAAGACTACCTCTTTCTCATTTCTGTGGTTCAAACCAAAATTCATTTATTATTCGGAATACATTACTTTTTACTTACTATTTACTACCAAAGAAAACGGGACGATAAAAAACTTTGGCTGCTATAACTTATATGTAGGTTACTTATCTATATAACTTATATTCTATTTGTCTTATTTTAGGTTTTTCTTTTATTTTTTGTTATATTTACAATTTTATTTACACAACTTATGCTAATATATTTTCCTAACTTAAGTGCTAACTTATTCCTAAATCCCTATACTACAGTTCGCGATCATAGCGAGAAAATTAACCAAGTTAAAAAAAAAAATGCTGCTAATTACATTGTTTTTATTCTGTCTCCATTTCCACTTCATTCAACCACCAAAAGTCTTCACTCCTGTACTTGTCACTGAACATATCCATTGAGTACCGCCACATGGCATTGGGCTCTGTAGTATCCATATACTCTGGGCACGTTATTCGCTTGTCAGTGTTACGTCTGTACCAGTGATACAGCACTGGCACTCCATTTGTGTCAAGTATAATTCCTTTAGAGTCGAGATATGGGAATATTTCAGGAGGAATGAACCCTGTTTGCATAGCTCTATCGAAATAGAGTGAGTTCGAGTAGTAAGGTTGGTTAATCCAAGCGTTCTCTGTGGGCCGAGTTGTGCAATTTAAAGTATGCCTTCGAATAAGATGTACCATGAATCTATCTATTCTGGTTACTTGAGCTGTTTCATAAATCTCTCTATTCGAGACATTATGCAGGTAGTCAGTTTCGGCTTTCCGATAGACGCCTGTACATGCTCTTAGCACTTTTCTCTCGAAAACTCGGAGTTTCTCAATGGTCGAGGGGCTTTGGTTGAACCAAATTGGACAACCGTACGTTAAGATGGGTCGGACTAAGCTTTTGTAACAAATGGTTTTCACCTCAGGCAACAAGTTCTTATTGTAAAAGAGTCCTTTGAGTGACATGAAGGCGTTTCGAGTTTTTTCAAGCTGCTTGCTTATATGTGGTGTAAAATGAAGGCGTTGATCTAAATGCACTCCAAGATATTTTGCATCTGTCCTATGTGGTATTCTTTCGCCATCGGCTACAAGGTGAAAATCTTTCCAGTGACGCTTCACATTTCTGCCGGCTTGCATCAGGTTTGTGCGAAACAAAATAGTCTCGCACTTTTGAGCATTAATCTTCATTTTCCAAGCATGCGTGAATGATTTAATGTCATCAAACATGCTCTGAAGCTCTTTATTGGCTTCTGATGCCTTTCTGTGTGCAGTGTAGATGATAAGGTCATCTGCAAATGCAACCAGAGCTCTTTTCGGCGACTCATTGAAGCCAAAGGTCTTGAGTAAGGGGCCCAATAATATTGCAAACAGAGTAGGTGCTGTCACCGTACCTTGTTGCAGTCCGTCAGATATTTGAAACAGTCTGTCAGTGGAAACACCTCCTGATTCTAACTGAAATGATTTCTTATATAACATACTGATCAACAAACTAATTAAATGTTGTGGGAATTTATCTTGGATTAGCTTAAAAACTAATCCATCGAGCCAAACAGTATCAAATGCCTTTTCCATGTCAATAAGACAAGCGCCAACACATTTGCCATCATTCATGTGCCAACAAATATCTGATGTTACTTTGGTTATTGCGTGAATTGTGGAATGGCCTTTGCGGAACCCAAATTGGCTGTTACTGAAGAGTTGATTTTCACTGATATGCAAATGAAGTGCTTGATTGATAACAGTCTCAAATACTTTACTGATATTCGGAAGCAGGCTGATGGGACGGTAGTTTCGTGGGTTTGTAAGGTCCTTGCCCTTTTTGGGGATAGGAATGGTCTTTGCTATTTTCCAGTTTGATGGGAAATATCTGTTGTTAAGAAGATTGTTGAAAAGAATGCAGTATTCCGTGATCAGTACATCAGGTAAATGTTTCAATACAATATTAGGTATGCCGTCGATTCCGGCAGATTTTTTATTGTTCAACTTGCGAAAGATATCTACCAGGTTTTCATGTGTGATGAAATATCCAGCTATAAACTCGTCTGGTATAGCATTTGAAGGCAGAGTCTCATTGAAATGAAGTAAAGGCTCTTTGCTACAGCTTGCTTGAAAGTTGCTCACATTCTCTGTTACGATTTGGGAAAGTCGTTCTCTACCAAGTATTGCGTTTTGCTTGTGGATTGATTCTAGACTCATCCCAATGACGTTTAACTTATCAAGAGGCTCGGAGATAGTGATATGACCCTGTACATTGTTTGCCTCGCAGACAGTACCTTCTTCAAGAAAAAGTCGATCTTCAGCTGTTATTTTCAAGTCAGCTATTCCATCCAATTTCTTTCTTCTGAAGATAGAGTTAATTTGTGCAAACATTCCGTCAGTGTCTTGTGGACGTATTCTTTGGAGCTTTTCTCTCCATTGGCAATTAACCTCCGCGTTGTAGCTAAGTTTAATCAGATATCGTACAATTGACATCATCTGTTTTAGAATTTGTAAATTATTATCGATTCTCTCCCTAAAGCCTCTATATATTGAATTGATTCGAGTTAGAATCCTGCTCTTTAAATGTTGCAGTCTTTCTATTCTAGCTGTGCGATATTTGTCCATGTTATTCAGAGGTTTGATCTTAGGAACAGTATTTCGGATCGTTTCGTTTATCAGTTTCTGCAGTATGTTCAAGTACTCGTCAATTTCGATATCAGTCAGATTTCGATTATTAGGAGCAATGTAACCAGATGTCTTCGAGGCCATCCTCTTGTGACTTTTGGTGATATTTTTCTGGAGTTTGTCCCAGTTTGTCTTTTTGTAGTTTAACTGATATTGTGCGTCATTGAGGGTCAGTAAGAAATGGTCGTCCGTATCTGGTGATAAGTTCATTTGTATGGCTCTATGGTCACTGTCGTAGTCCAAGGTCTTAAGTTTGTTTTCTGTTAGTTGAGTAAGATTCAAACGCACATCTAATATACACACATCCAGATAAGATCTTGCGCGGGGCAATGTTGCCTCGCTTGGGCCATATAATTCGCATTTAAATTCGATAGAGTTTTCTTCGAGCCATCTTTTGAGAAATACCCCTCTAGGGTTATTATAGGCATTCAACCATTCTCTATGCTTTGCATTTAAATCACCAGCAAGAATGTAATAATTATTCAAATTGTGGAGTTCAAGTATCTCGAATAATGAAGCAAACTCTGACTTGAATTTTTCAGTATTTCTTTTGGCTGCATACGCTGAGATAATGTACAAATAGTTATCACCTTTCAATTTTAACCGTATGCACGTCACCTCAAGACATTCAAATCTACTGAATTCCGGTCTGATCACAGCCTGATGTTTGTATGTATTTCGAATGAGGATGCCTGTTCCTCCTCCATTAATAGCATTTTGTCTATCAGTTCTGATGAAGACGAAATCTTGAAATTGTACATTATGCCTGCTATTGAGCTTTGTTTCCGAAAGCAACACTACATCAGGTTTGTTTCTAACTACAAAATTCAGTAGATTTGCACGTCTGTAGATGTGTGCAATTGAATTAACATTTAAGGCAATAATTGATAGATTATTTATTCTAATACAACTATGTGGTTGGTAAACCATAAATGGGGTGAGTTGTTTCAAATATATGGTTGATTTTCCTGCTATGATCGCTCAAATTTTTTTCTATTTTATCTAATCTATTATATAAATTTTCAAATAATTTACTTAACTTGTTTTCCAGTCCTTCCATTCCAATGTTTTTGTCGCAACTCTCCGGAATACTTCTGCTGGCTGCTGCATAGCTCACATATTGTCGAGGCGTCGTGGTTATTGGCTGCATTTGGCTCTTCTGGGGCAATTGTGCATGCATTTGCTTCTGATTCGGCATCGTCCTTCTAGTCGCTGCTAGCCCATCTGTTCGCATCGCTTCGTAAATTGAACAGCCTTTGAAAGACGCTGGATGTCCAAATTGTCGGCAGTTCACGCAGTAGATTTTGTTTTTGCCATCCTCCTTCTGAACACTGCACTTGTCCGGCTCGTGATGCTCGTTGCACTTGACACAACGGAATTCCATATTGCAATTTACCGCAGAATGTCCATATCGCTGGCACCGAAAACACTGCTGAATGTCTGTCTTCCTTAATTTTTCAAACCACACTACTTGGTGGTTTATGTAGCGAATATTGCGAAGATTACTGGCTATACTGTCCCTCGATATCTGCACCATGTATATTGGTAACGTCTTCTTGAGTGCCATTGAGCGTCGTGTTTCGAATCGTTTTACTTGAACAAACTTAATGTCGTTCTGTTGATGTTCAAGCTCCTCTTGGATCATCTTCACATCTTCTGTGTCACTTAGTCCTTTAAGCAGAAATGTCTGCAGTTTTTCTTCCCTTGGGGTATATGTATAAAATGGGGCCTCTGCCTGCTTCAAGGCTTCTTTCACTTTAATAAAGTCACTTGCTTTTGTCACTTTAATTTGGGTTTTCGTTTTGTTGACTTTTTTAATTGTAAAGTCATTCACTTCACAGGAGTTTTTAATCAATTTGACGAGGTCACTCGAGTCTTGCTCAAAAGTATTTATTGGCGGCAACTTCATTTTTTGGGCACTATTGACACTTTCACTTGGAGTATTTTTTTCCGAACTTTCCTTTCCTTTATTTAAATCACTGGTATTCTTGGCACTATCATTAATATTTTTCTTCTTCGTGTTCTTTCTTCTCATCACTTGCACCCACTCTGTTGGCGTTGGATCTAAGTCCATATCTCCGAGCTCATATTCTGCACTTCCACTAGCAGTTGAAACAGTTGCATTATCCACTGTTGTTAGAGGTTCACTTTCACAAATATCAACATATGTGTCACTTATAGGGGCAATTTTCTCACTTTGTTGATGTTTGGTTAATAACATCTTCAATTTCTCGAGTTCATTTCGAAGTTTTTTATTTTCTTCCATCAATAAGTTCTTTTGCGCGGTAGCATTTCGTTCCACTAGGTTTGGTTGGGGCTTAAGTTTGCGGCGTACCGCTTTCTTACTAACACGACCATTGGCCATTTTTTCACTTATAACACTTTCTTTTTCCACTTTCACAAGGGTTTTCACTTCAAGTTTCCCACACTTCATCCGAAAAATCGTCTATTTCGATTAATTTACTGTTCATATTTTCCATCCATTAGCACTTTCAAATGAACAATTAAGTTTTCCTTTTACACTTTCCAAATAACTCACGAACACGCATTATTCCTAGATTATACGACCACTAAGCGGCACATCTTCAAAGGATATATTTCCTTCACACCTAGGTGTGAAAAATTCTCACTTCGAACGCACATTTTCACATGAATTGTTTCGGATCCTTCTACTGATCCTCGAAGGACCAGATCGATTTTTCACTCGTATCTTTTCACGATTTGAATATCTCACACCTCAAATGAACACGTCCGAAAGGATCGAATGCTCGACCTGAACTGACGAGAACCGGTAGTTCCAGTATGGTATGGCCGTTGACAAATGACTACCAACTAGTTCCCTATCATGAGTGCCAAAAGTCATTCTTTCAGATCGCCACACCCTTTCCTCTGCCCCTACCACCATTCTGGCTTCGTGGAACATGCACAACATTGCGGTTGATGGGCATGCAGTAGCGCTCTATGTACCTACTTTCCATTCACCCAATATGGTATGGCTGTTGACAAATATCACGCATCTTGCCCATTACTATTATGAGGAAAACAACTAGTTCAGTTCAAAGCATCTCTTCCCTTCCTATAATTGCTTTAAAGATCAAATATTCCATCGAGCTTGAAAGCCCGGTAATAGCACTAGTTGATGTTTGTTATCACATCAACTTTCCTTTTCCAGCTCCGATTGGTCAGTTTGAAACAGTATTTGCTTATGCGATCGTTTTCCCACCAAATCATAAACATCACACTACATTTACTCTGACTCTTATCATACAACACATGTGCTCATCATTTTTTCTCGTTTTTCATGTTTAAATGTATAAACGTGCTTCCGCCACTGTTAAGAGTTTGCTTATAGATTCTACGAAATACGCAGTCCTATTTCATTTCAATGGGCAAGCGAAATAAACACAAAAGGTTATATGCTCTTGTGTTTGCCCAATGCATATAACGCGAAAGTATGCATTCAAAACAATATGCGATTAAGTGTGAGATGCTTCTTACATATGTATGTATGTATATAAATGTCAGGAAAATATTATATAGATACATGTTGATAGATTAGGCTTTGAATTACTTATTTGTTCCAGTGTACTTACATCGAGAAAAATTATGCAATTTCAATCAACAATGATCATTTTTATACAAATCTTGTTCAAAATAACTTATATACGAGTATATGTATTTGAGAAGCGATCTTAAATGCCATAATTTATTGCGAATCACATTCACAAAAAAATAAGAAGTTCCAAATGCCAATACATAGAACATAACCGTAACATTTTGACTAACTTGCATATTACTTACAATAATTTGCTATTTAGTTTTCCATTGAAAAACTTTAATTGTTAAATTTGGTAGTTGCCACAGGAACTTTGTAATTTCATTTTGTTTAGCGAAATAAAAGTGACAACAACGTAAAACAAAACCACGCCAACCTGATGTGAACAGTTTTACATATATCTATTATAGACATCGGAATCAGCGTCCGGGAGCATTCACTCGGGAAAGTTTTGAGTTTAAGTTCACGTTGATATCTCCTTTCCAGAATCGACTACTGATAATTTACAATTTCTTTTTTGTTTTAAAGAAGTATTCTTTTGCTTTTGAAAATTACGGGTAGCAAGGTATCATTTTCGTGACATAAACAAAACAGTATATATGTACTTAAAACCATTACTTTCATTGTAAGATACGTTTATAAGCTCAAATATTTTTCTAATACACTTTTTTGACACTCGATTAATATTCACAGTAAGAAGCCAACACAATCAATAGTAAGCTTATGTAAGGTTGCATATTTGGCAAGTGAAAACAATAAGCAAAAGGTACATGTGCCAACGACACGCGGTGTTCCCAAGCGGTCCCCCATCTAAGTACTAACCGCGCCCGATACTGCTTGACTTCGGTGATCGGACGAGAACCGGTAGTTTTTTAGTTTTAGTTTTAAAAGTGCTTTATTGAGTCCCAAAACTGTTGTTTACATTAATCTCTAAAGCTAAGATATACATATTTGTTTTTTTCTTATGAGTCTACTGGCCAATAGGCTCTCAAGACTACCTCTTTCTCATTTCTGTGGTTCAAACCAAATTTCATTTATTATTCGGAATACATTACTTTTTACTTACTATTTACTACCAAAGAAAACGGGACGATAAAAAACTTTAGCTGCTATAACTTATATGTAGGTTACTTATCTATATAACTTATATTCTATTTGTCTTATTTTAGGTTTTTCTTTTATTTTTTGTTATATTTACAATTTTATTTACACAACTTATGCTAATATATTTTCCTAACTTAAGTGCTAACTTATTCCTAAATCCCTATACTACAGTTCGCGATCATAGCGAGAAAATTAACCAAGTTAAAAAAAAAAATGCTGCTAATTACATTGTTTTTATTCTGTCTCCATTTCCACTTCATTCAACCACCAAAAGTCTTCACTCCTGTACTTGTCACTGAACATATCCATTGAGTACCGCCACATGGCATTGGGCTCTGTAGTATCCATATACTCTGGGCACGTTATTCGCTTGTCAGTGTTACGTCTGTACCAGTGATACAGCACTGGCACTCCATTTGTGTCAAGTATAATTCCTTTAGAGTCGAGATATGGGAATATTTCAGGAGGAATGAACCCTGTTTGCATAGCTCTATCGAAATAGAGTGAGTTCGAGTAGTAAGGTTGGTTAATCCAAGCGTTCTCTGTGGGCCGAGTTGTGCAATTTAAAGTATGCCTTCGAATAAGATGTACCATGAATCTATCTATTCTGGTTACTTGAGCTGTTTCATAAATCTCTCTATTCGAGACATTATGCAGGTAGTCAGTTTCGGCTTTCCGATAGACGCCTGTACATGCTCTTAGCACTTTTCTCTCGAAAACTCGGAGTTTCTCAATGGTCGAGGGGCTTTGGTTGAACCAAATTGGACAACCGTACGTTAAGATGGGTCGGACTAAGCTTTTGTAACAAATGGTTTTCACCTCAGGCAACAAGTTCTTATTGTAAAAGAGTCCTTTGAGTGACATGAAGGCGTTTCGAGTTTTTTCAAGCTGCTTGCTTATATGTGGTGTAAAATGAAGGCGTTGATCTAAATGCACTCCAAGATATTTTGCATCTGTCCTATGTGGTATTCTTTCGCCATCGGCTACAAGGTGAAAATCTTTCCAGTGACGCTTCACATTTCTGCCGGCTTGCATCAGGTTTGTGCGAAACAAAATAGTCTCGCACTTTTGAGCATTAATCTTCATTTTCCAAGCATGCGTGAATGATTTAATGTCATCAAACATGCTCTGAAGCTCTTTATTGGCTTCTGATGCCTTTCTGTGTGCAGTGTAGATGATAAGGTCATCTGCAAATGCAACCAGAGCTCTTTTCGGCGACTCATTGAAGCCAAAGGTCTTGAGTAAGGGGCCCAATAATATTGCAAACAGAGTAGGTGCTGTCACCGTACCTTGTTGCAGTCCGTCAGATATTTGAAACAGTCTGTCAGTGGAAACACCTCCTGATTCTAACTGAAATGATTTCTTATATAACATACTGATCAACAAACTAATTAAATGTTGTGGGAATTTATCTTGGATTAGCTTAAAAACTAATCCATCGAGCCAAACAGTATCAAATGCCTTTTCCATGTCAATAAGACAAGCGCCAACACATTTGCCATCATTCATGTGCCAACAAATATCTGATGTTACTTTGGTTATTGCGTGAATTGTGGAATGGCCTTTGCGGAACCCAAATTGGCTGTTACTGAAGAGTTGATTTTCACTGATATGCAAATGAAGTGCTTGATTGATAACAGTCTCAAATACTTTACTGATATTCGGAAGCAGGCTGATGGGACGGTAGTTTCGTGGGTTTGTAAGGTCCTTGCCCTTTTTGGGGATAGGAATGGTCTTTGCTATTTTCCAGTTTGATGGGAAATATCTGTTGTTAAGAAGATTGTTGAAAAGAATGCAGTATTCCGTGATCAGTACATCAGGTAAATGTTTCAATACAATATTAGGTATGCCGTCGATTCCGGCAGATTTTTTATTGTTCAACTTGCGAAAGATATCTACCAGGTTTTCATGTGTGATGAAATATCCAGCTATAAACTCGTCTGGTATAGCATTTGAAGGCAGAGTCTCATTGAAATGAAGTAAAGGCTCTTTGCTACAGCTTGCTTGAAAGTTGCTCACATTCTCTGTTACGATTTGGGAAAGTCGTTCTCTACCAAGTATTGCGTTTTGCTTGTGGACTGATTCTAGACTCATCCCAATGACGTTTAACTTATCAAGAGGCTCGGAGATAGTGATATGACCCTGTACATTGTTTGCCTCGCAGACAGTACCTTCTTCAAGAAAAAGTCGATCTTCAGCTGTTATTTTCAAGTCAGCTATTCCATCCAATTTCTTTCTTCTGAAGATAGAGTTAATTTGTGCAAACATTCCGTCAGTGTCTTGTGGACGTATTCTTTGGAGCTTTTCTCTCCATTGGCAATTAACCTCCGCGTTGTAGCTAAGTTTAATCAGATATCGTACAATTGACATCATCTGTTTTAGAATTTGTAAATTATTATCGATTCTCTCCCTAAAGCCTCTATATATTGAATTGATTCGAGTTAGAATCCTGCTCTTTAAATGTTGCAGTCTTTCTATTCTAGCTGTGCGATATTTGTCCATGTTATTCAGAGGTTTGATCTTAGGAACAGTATTTCGGATCGTTTCGTTTATCAGTTTCTGCAGTATGTTCAAGTACTCGTCAATTTCGATATCAGTCAGATTTCGATTATTAGGAGCAATGTAACCAGATGTCTTCGAGGCCATCCTCTTGTGACTTTTGGTGATATTTTTCTGGAGTTTGTCCCAGTTTGTCTTTTTGTAGTTTAACTGATATTGTGCGTCATTGAGGGTCAGTAAGAAATGGTCGTCCGTATCTGGTGATAAGTTCATTTGTATGGCTCTATGGTCACTGTCGTAGTCCAAGGTCTTAAGTTTGTTTTCTGTTAGTTGAGTAAGATTCAAACGCACATCTAATATACACACATCCAGATAAGATCTTGCGCGGGGCAATGTTGCCTCGCTTGGGCCATATAATTCGCATTTAAATTCGATAGAGTTTTCTTCGAGCCATCTTTTGAGAAATACCCCTCTAGGGTTATTATAGGCATTCAACCATTCTCTATGCTTTGCATTTAAATCACCAGCAAGAATGTAATAATTATTCAAATTGTGGAGTTCAAGTATCTCGAATAATGAAGCAAACTCTGACTTGAATTTTTCAGTATTTCTTTTGGCTGCATACGCTGAGATAATGTACAAATAGTTATCACCTTTCAATTTTAACCGTATGCACGTCACCTCAAGACATTCAAATCTACTGAATTCCGGTCTGATCACAGCCTGATGTTTGTATGTATTTCGAATGAGGATGCCTGTTCCTCCTCCATTAATAGCATTTTGTCTATCAGTTCTGATGAAGACGAAATCTTGAAATTGTACATTATGCCTGCTATTGAGCTTTGTTTCCGAAAGCAACACTACATCAGGTTTGTTTCTAACTACAAAATTCAGTAGATTTGCACGTCTGTAGATGTGTGCAATTGAATTAACATTTAAGGCAATAATTGATAGATTATTTATTCTAATACAACTATGTGGTTGGTAAACCATAAATGGGGTGAGTTGTTTCAAATATATGGTTGATTTTCCTGCTATGATCGCTCAAATTTTTTTCTATTTTATCTAATCTATTATATAAATTTTCAAATAATTTACTTAACTTGTTTTCCAGTCCTTCCATTCCAATGTTTTTGTCGCAACTCTCCGGAATACTTCTGCTGGCTGCTGCATAGCTCACATATTGTCGAGGCGTCGTGGTTATTGGCTGCATTTGGCTCTTCTGGGGCAATTGTGCATGCATTTGCTTCTGATTCGGCATCGTCCTTCTAGTCGCTGCTAGCCCATCTGTTCGCATCGCTTCGTAAATTGAACAGCCTTTGAAAGACGCTGGATGTCCAAATTGTCGGCAGTTCACGCAGTAGATTTTGTTTTTGCCATCCTCCTTCTGAACACTGCACTTGTCCGGCTCGTGATGCTCGTTGCACTTGACACAACGGAATTCCATATTGCAATTTACCGCAGAATGTCCATATCGCTGGCACCGAAAACACTGCTGAATGTCTGTCTTCCTTAATTTTTCAAACCACACTACTTGGTGGTTTATGTAGCGAATATTGCGAAGATTACTGGCTATACTGTCCCTCGATATCTGCACCATGTATATTGGTAACGTCTTCTTGAGTGCCATTGAGCGTCGTGTTTCGAATCGTTTTACTTGAACAAACTTAATGTCGTTCTGTTGATGTTCAAGCTCCTCTTGGATCATCTTCACATCTTCTGTGTCACTTAGTCCTTTAAGCAGAAATGTCTGCAGTTTTTCTTCCCTTGGGGTATATGTATAAAATGGGGCCTCTGCCTGCTTCAAGGCTTCTTTCACTTTAATAAAGTCACTTGCTTTTGTCACTTTAATTTGGGTTTTCGTTTTGTTGACTTTTTTAATTGTAAAGTCATTCACTTCACAGGAGTTTTTAATCAATTTGACGAGGTCACTCGAGTCTTGCTCAAAAGTATTTATTGGCGGCAACTTCATTTTTTGGGCACTATTGACACTTTCACTTGGAGTATTTTTTTCCGAACTTTCCTTTCCTTTATTTAAATCACTGGTATTCTTGGCACTATCATTAATATTTTTCTTCTTCGTGTTCTTTCTTCTCATCACTTGCACCCACTCTGTTGGCGTTGGATCTAAGTCCATATCTCCGAGCTCATATTCTGCACTTCCACTAGCAGTTGAAACAGTTGCATTATCCACTGTTGTTAGAGGTTCACTTTCACAAATATCAACATATGTGTCACTTATAGGGGCAATTTTCTCACTTTGTTGATGTTTGGTTAATAACATCTTCAATTTCTCGAGTTCATTTCGAAGTTTTTTATTTTCTTCCATCAATAAGTTCTTTTGCGCGGTAGCATTTCGTTCCACTAGGTTTGGTTGGGGCTTAAGTTTGCGGCGTACCGCTTTCTTACTAACACGACCATTGGCCATTTTTTCACTTATAACACTTTCTTTTTCCACTTTCACAAGGGTTTTCACTTCAAGTTTCCCACACTTCATCCGAAAAATCGTCTATTTCGATTAATTTACTGTTCATATTTTCCATCCATTAGCACTTTCAAATGAACAATTAAGTTTTCCTTTTACACTTTCCAAATAACTCACGAACACGCATTATTCCTAGATTATACGACCACTAAGCGGCACATCTTCAAAGGATATATTTCCTTCACACCTAGGTGTGAAAAATTCTCACTTCGAACGCACATTTTCACATGAATTGTTTCGGATCCTTCTACTGATCCTCGAAGGACCAGATCGATTTTTCACTCGTATCTTTTCACGATTTGAATATCTCACACCTCAAATGAACACGTCCGAAAGGATCGAATGCTCGACCTGAACTGACGAGAACCGGTAGTTCCAGTATGGTATGGCCGTTGACAAATGACTACCAACTAGTTCCCTATCATGAGTGCCAAAAGTCATTCTTTCAGATCGCCACACCCTTTCCTCTGCCCCTACCACCATTATGGCTTCGTGGAACATGCACAACATTGCGGTTGATGGGCATGCAGTAGCGCTCTATGTACCTACTTTCCATTCACCCAATATGGTATGGCTGTTGACAAATATCACGCATCTTGCCCATTACTATTATGAGGAAAACAACTAGTTCAGTTCAAAGCATCTCT
The DNA here is from genome assembly GCA_963969285.1 of Odontomyia ornata. NCBI lineage: Eukaryota > Metazoa > Arthropoda > Insecta > Diptera > Stratiomyidae > Odontomyia > Odontomyia ornata. Next base: position 175,296,886 of record OZ017742.1, read on the forward strand.
TCCCTTCCTATAATTGCTTTAAAGATCAAATATTCCATCGAGCTTGAAAGCCCGGTAATAGCACTAGTTGATGTTTGTTATCACATCAACTTTCCTTTTCCAGCTCCGATTGGTCAGTTTGAAACAGTATTTGCTTATGCGATCGTTTTCCCACCAAATCATAAACATCACACTACATTTACTCTGACTCTTATCATACAACACATGTGCTCATCATTTTTTCTCGTTTTTCATGTTTAAATGTATAAACGTGCTTCCGCCACTGTTAAGAGTTTGCTTATAGATTCTACGAAATACGCAGTCCTATTTCATTTCAATGGGCAAGCGAAATAAACACAAAAGGTTATATGCTCTTGTGTTTGCCCAATGCATATAACGCGAAAGTATGCATTCAAAACAATATGCGATTAAGTGTGAGATGCTTCTTACATATGTATGTATGTATATAAATGTCAGGAAAATATTATATAGATACATGTTGATAGATTAGGCTTTGAATTACTTATTTGTTCCAGTGTACTTACATCGAGAAAAATTATGCAATTTCAATCAACAATGATCATTTTTATACAAATCTTGTTCAAAATAACTTATATACGAGTATATGTATTTGAGAAGCGATCTTAAATGCCATAATTTATTGCGAATCACATTCACAAAAAAATAAGAAGTTCCAAATGCCAATACATAGAACATAACCGTAACATTTTGACTAACTTGCATATTACTTACAATAATTTGCTATTTAGTTTTCCATTGAAAAACTTTAATTGTTAAATTTGGTAGTTGCCACAGGAACTTTGTAATTTCATTTTGTTTAGCGAAATAAAAGTGACAACAACGTAAAACAAAACCACGCCAACCTGATGTGAACAGTTTTACATATATCTATTATAGACATCGGAATCAGCGTCCGGGAGCATTCACTCGGGAAAGTTTTGAGTTTAAGTTCACGTTGATATCTCCTTTCCAGAATCGACTACTGATAATTTACAATTTCTTTTTTGTTTTAAAGAAGTATTCTTTTGCTTTTGAAAATTACGGGTAGCAAGGTATCATTTTCGTGACATAAACAAAACAGTATATATGTACTTAAAACCATTACTTTCATTGTAAGATACGTTTATAAGCTCAAATATTTTTCTAATACACTTTTTTGACACTCGATTAATATTCACAGTAAGAAGCCAACACAATCAATAGTAAGCTTATGTAAGGTTGCATATTTGGCAAGTGAAAACAATAAGCAAAAGGTACATGTGCCAACGACACGCGGTGTTCCCAAGCGGTCCCCCATCTAAGTACTAACCGCGCCCGATACTGCTTGACTTCGGTGATCGGACGAGAACCGGTAGTTTTAGTTTTAAGTTTTAAAAGTGCTTTATTGAGTCCCAAAACTGTTGTTTACATTAATCTCTAAAGCTAAGATATGCATATTTGTGTTTTTCTTATGAGTCTACTGGCCAATAGGCTCTCAAGACTACGTCTTTCTCATTTTTGTGGTTCAAACCAAATTTCATTTATTATTCGGAATACATTACTTTTTACTTACTATTTACTACCAAAGAAAACGGGACGATAAAAAACTTTGGCTGCTATAACTTATATGTAGGTTACTTATCTATATAACTTATATTCTATTTGTCTTATTTTAGGTTTTTCTTTTATTTTTTGTTATATTTACAATTTTATTTACACAACTTATGCTAATATATTTTCCTAACTTAAGTGCTAACTTATTCCTAAATCCCTATACTACAGTTCGCGATCATAGCGAGAAAATTAACCAAGTTGAAAAAAAAAATGCTGCTAATTACATTGTTTTTATTCTGTCTCCATTTCCACTTCATTCAACCACCAAAAGTCTTCACTCCTGTACTTGTCACTGAACATATCCATTGAGTACCGCCACATGGCATTGGGCTCTGTAGTATCCATATACTCTGGGCACGTTATTCGCTTGTCAGTGTTACGTCTGTACCAGTGATACAGCACTGGCACTCCATTTGTGTCAAGTATAATTCCTTTAGAGTCGAGATATGGGAATATTTCAGGAGGAATGAACCCTGTTTGCATAGCTCTATCGAAATAGAGTGAGTTCGAGTAGTAAGGTTGGTTAATCCAAGCGTTCTCTGTGGGCCGAGTTGTGCAATTTAAAGTATGCCTTCGAATAAGATGTACCATGAATCTATCTATTCTGGTTACTTGAGCTGTTTCATAAATCTCTCTATTCGAGACATTATGCAGGTAGTCAGTTTCGGTTTTCCGATAGACGCCTGTACATGCTCTTAGCACTTTTCTCTCGAAAACTCGGAGTTTCTCAATGGTCGAGGGGCTTTGGTTGAACCAAATTGGACAACCGTACGTTAAGATGGGTCGGACTAAACTTTTGTAACAAATGGTTTTCACCTCAGGCAACAAGTTCCTATTGTAAAACAGTCGTTTGAGTGACATGAAGGCGTTTCGAGTTTTTTCAAGCTGCTTGCTTATATGTGGTGTGAAATGAAGGCGTTGATCTAAATGCACTCCAAGATATTTTACATCTGTCCTATGTGGTATTCTTTCGCCATCGGCTACAAGGTGAAAATCTTTCCAGTGACGCTTCACATTTCTGCCGGCTTGCATCAGGTTTGTGCGAAACAAAATAGTCTCGCACTTTTGAGCATTAATCTTCATTTTCCAAGCATGCGTGAATGATTTAATGTCATCAAACATGCTCTGAAGCTCTTTATTGGCTTCTGATGCCTTTCTGTGTGCAGTGTAGATGATAAGGTCATCTGCAAATGCAACCAGAGCTCTTTTCGGCGACTCATTGAAGCCAAAGGTCTTGAGTAAGGGGCCCAATAATATTGCAAACAGAGTAGGTGCTGTCACCGTACCTTGTTGCAGTCCGTCAGATATTTGAAACAGTCTGTCAGTGGAAACACCTCCTGATTCTAACTGAAATGATTTCTTATATAACATACTGATCACCAAACTAATTAAATGTTGTGGGAATTTATCTTGGATTAGCTTAAAAACTAATCCATCGAGCCAAACAGTATCAAATGCCTTTTCCATGTCAATAAGACAAGCGCCAACACATTTGCCATCATTCATGTGCCAACAAATATCTGATGTCACTTTGGTTATTGCGTGAATTGTGGAATGGCCTTTGCGGAACCCAAATTGGCTGTTACTGAAGAGTTGATTTTCACTGATATGCAAATGAAGTGCTTGATTGATAACAGTCTCAAATACTTTACTGATATTCGGAAGCAGGCTGATGGGACGGTAGTTTCGTGGGTTTGTAAGGTCCTTGCCCTTTTTGGGGATAGGAATGGTCTTTGCTATTTTCCAGTTTGATGGGAAATATCTGTTGTTAAGAAGATTGTTGAAAAGAATGCAGTATTCCGTGATCAGTACCTCAGGTAAATGTTTCAATACAATATTAGGTATGCCGTCGATTCCGGCAGATTTTTTATTGTTCAACTTGCGAAAGATATCTACCAGGTTTTCATGTGTGATGAAATATCCAGCTATAAACTCGTCTGGTATAGCATTTGAAGGCAGAGTCTCATTGAAATGAAGTAAAGGCTCTTTGCTACAGCTTGCTTGAAAGTTGCTCACATTCTCTGTTACGATTTGGGAAAGTCGTTCTCTACCAAGTATTGCGTTTTGCTTGTGGATTGATTCTAGACTCATCCCAATGACGTTTAACTTATCAATAGGCTCGGAGATAGTGATATGACCCTGTACATTGTTTGCCTCGCAGACAGTACCTTCTTCAAGAAAAAGTCGATCTTCAGCTGTTATTTTCAAGTCAGCTATTCCATCCAATTTCTTTCTTCTGAAAATAGAGTTAATTTGTGCAAACATTCCGTCAGTGTCTTGTGGACGTATTCTTTGGAGCTTTTCTCTCCATTGGCAATTAACCTCCGCGTTGTAGCTAAGTTTAATCAGATATCGTACAATTGACATCATCTGTTTTAGAATTTGTAAATTATTATCGATTCTCTCCCTAAAGCCTCTATATATTGAATTGATTCGAGTTAAAATCCTGCTCTTTAAATGTTGCAGTCTTTCTATTCTAGCTGTGCGATATTTGTCCATGTTGTTCAGAGGTTTGATCTTAGGAACAGTATTTCGGACCGTTTCGTTTATCAGTTTCTGCAGTATGTTCAAGTACTCGTCAATTTCGATATCAGTCAGATTTCGATTATTAGGAGCAATGTAACCAGATGTCTTCGAGGCCATCCTCTTGTGACTTTTGGTGATATTTTTCTGGAGTTTGTCCCAGTTTGTCTTTTTGTAGTTTAACTGGTATTGTGCATCACTGAGGGTCAGTAAGAAATGGTCGTCCGTATCTGGTGATAAGTTCATTTGTATGGCTCTATGGTCACTGTCGTAGTCCAAGGTCTTAAGTTTGTTTTCTGTTAGTTGAGTAAGATTCAAACGCACATCTAATATACACACATCCAGATAAGATCTTGCGCGGGGCAATGTTGCCTCGCTTGGGCCATATAATTCGCATTTAAACTCGATAGAGTTTTCTTCGAGCCATCTTTTGAGAAATACCCCTCTAGGGTTATTATAGGCATTCAACCATTCTCCATGCTTTGCATTTAAATCACCAGCAAGAATGAAATAATTATTCAAATTGTGGAGTTCAAGTATCTCGAATAATGAAGCAAACTCTGACTTGAATTTTTCAGTATTTCTTTTGGCTGCATACGCTGAGATAATGTACAAATATTTATCACCTTGCAATTTTAACCGCATGCACGTCACCTCAAGACATTCAAATCTACTGAATTCCGGTCTGATCACAGCCTGATGTTTGTATGTATTTCGAATGAGGATGCCTGTTCCTCCTCCATTAATAGCATTTTGTCTATCAGTTCTGATGAAGACGAAATCTTGAAATTGTACATTATGCCTGCTATTGAGCTTTGTTTCCGAAAGCAGCACTACATCAGGTTTGTTTCTAACTACAAAATTCAGCAGATTTGCACGTCTGTAGATGTGTGCAATTGAATTAACATTTAAGGCAATAATTGATAGATTATTTATTCTAATACAACTATGTGGTTGGTCAACCATAAATGGGGTGAGTTGTTTCAAATATATGGTTGATTTTCCTGCTATGATCGCTCAAATTTTTTTCTATTTTATCTAATCTATTATATAAATTTTCAAATAATTTACTTAACTTGTTTTCCAGTCCTTCCATTCCAATGTTTTTGTCGCAACTCTCCGGAATACTTCTGCTGGCTGCTGCATAGCTCACATATTGTCGAGGCGTCGTGGTTATTGGCTGCATTTGGCTCTTCTGGGGCAATTGTGCATGCATTTGCTTCTGATTCGGCATCGTCCTTCTAGTCGCCGCTAGCCCGTCTGTTCGCATCGCTTCGTAAATTGGACAGCCTTTGAAAGACGCTGGATGTCCAAATTGTCGGCAGTTCACGCAGTAGATTTTGTTTTTGCCATCCTCCTTCTGAACACTGCACTTTTCCGGCTCGTGATGCTCGTTGCACTTGACACAACGGAATTCCATATTGCAATTTACCGCAGAATGTCCATATCGCTGGCACCGAAAACACTGCTGAATGTCTGTCTTCCTTAATTTTTCAAACCACACTACTTGGTGGTTTATGTAGCGAATATTGCGAAGATTACTGGCTATACTGTCCCTCGATATCTGCACCATGTATATTGGTAACATCTTCTTGAGTGCCATTGAGCGTCGTGTTTCGAATCGTTTTACTTGAACAAACTTAATGTCGTTCTGTTGATGTTCAAGCTCCTCTTGGATCATCTTCACATCTTCTGTGTCACTTAGTCCTTTAAGCAGAAATGTCTGCAGTTTTTCTTCCCTTGGGGTATATGTATAAAATGGGGCCTCTGCCTGCTTCAAGGCTTCTTTCACTTTAATAAAGTCACTTGCTTTTGTCACTTTAATTTGGGTTTTGGTTTTGTTGACTGTTTTAATTGTAAAGTCATTCACTTCACAGGAGTTTTTAATCAATTTGACGAGATCACTCGAGTCTTGCTCAAAAGTATTTATTGGCGGCAACTTCATTTTTTGGGCACTATTGACACTTTCACTTGGAGTATTTTTTTCCGAACTTTCCTTTTCTTTATTTAAATCACTGGTATTCTTGGCACTATCATTAATATTTTTCTTCTTCGTGTTCTTTCTTCTCATCACTTGCACCCACTCTGTTGGCGTTGGATCTAAGTCCATATCTCCAAGCTCATATTCTGCACTTCCACTAGCAGTTGAAACAGTTGCATTATCCACTGTTGTTAGAGGTTCACTTTCACAAATATCAACATATGTGTCACTTATAGGGGCAATTTTCTCACTTTGTTGATGTTTGGTTAATAACATCTTCAATTTCTCGAGTTCATTTCGAAGTTTTTTATTTTCTTCCATCAATAAGTTCTTTTGCGCGGTAGTATTTCGTTCCACTAGGTTTGGTTGGGGCTTGAGTTTGCGGCGTACCGCTTTCTTACTAACACGACCATTGGCCATTTTTTCACTTATAACACTTTCTTTTTCCACTTTCACAAGGGTTTTCACTTCAAGTTTCCCACACTTCATCCGAAAAATCGTCTATTTCGATTAATTTACTGTTCATATTTTCCATCCATTAGCAGTTCAAATGAACAATTAAGTTTTCCTTTTACACTTTCCAAATAACTCACGAACACGCATTATTCGAATTCTAGATTATACGACCACTAAGCGGCACATCTTCAAAGGATATATTTCCTTCACACCTAGGTGTGAAAAATTCTCACTTCGAACGCACATTTTCACATGAATTGTTTCGGATCCTTCTACTGATCCTCGAAGGACCAGATCGATTTTTCACTCGTATCTTTTCACGATTTGAATATCTCACACCTCAAATGAACACGTCCGAAAGGATCGAATGCTCGACCTGAACTGACGAGAACCGGTAGTTCCAGTATGGTATGGCCGTTGACAAATGACTACCAACTAGTTCCCTATCATGAGTGCCAAAAGTCATTCTTTCAGATCGCCACACCCTTTCCTCTGCCCCTACCACCATTATGGCTTCGTGGAACATGCACAACATTGCGGTTGATGGGCATGCAGTAGCGCTCTATGTACCTACTTTCCATTCACCCAATATGGTATGGCTGTTGACAAATATCACGCATCTTGCCCATTACTATTATGAGGAAAACAACTAGTTCAGTTCAAAGCATCTCTTCCCTTCCTATAATTGCTTTAAAGATCAAATATTCCATCGAGCTTGAAAGCCCGGTAATAGCACTAGTTGATGTTTGTTATCACATCAACTTTCCTTTTCCAGCTCCGATTGGTCAGTTTGAAACAGTATTTGCTTATGCGATCGTTTTCCCACCAAATCATAAACATCACACTACATTTACTCTGACTCTTATCATACAACACATGTGCTCATCATTTTTTCTCGTTTTTCATGTTTAAATGTATAAACGTGCTTCCGCCACTGTTAAGAGTTTGCTTATAGATTCTACGAAATACGCAGTCCTATTTCATTTCAATGGGCAAGCGAAATAAACACAAAAGGTTATATGCTCTTGTGTTTGCCCAATGCATATAACGCGAAAGTATGCATTCAAAACAATATGCGATTAAGTGTGAGATGCTTCTTACATATGTATGTATGTATATAAATGTCAGGAAAATATTATATAGATACATGTTGATAGATTAGGCTTTGAATTACTTATTTGTTCCAGTGTACTTACATCGAGAAAAATTATGCAATTTCAATCAACAATGATCATTTTTATACAAATCTTGTTCAAAATAACTTATATACGAGTATATGTATTTGAGAAGCGATCTTAAATGCCATAATTTATTGCGAATCACATTCACAAAAAAATAAGAAGTTCCAAATGCCAATACATACATAGAACATAACCGTAACATTTTGACTAACTTGCATATTACTTACAATAATTTGCTATTTAGTTTTCCATTGAAAAACTTTAATTGTTAAATTTGGTAGTTGCCACAGGAACTTTGTAATTTCATTTTGTTTAGCGAAATAAAAGTGACAACAACGTAAAACAAAACCACGCCAACCTGATGTGAACAGTTTTACATATATCTATTATAGACATCGGAATCAGCGTCCGGGAGCATTCACTCGGGAAAGTTTTGAGTTTAAGTTCACGTTGATATCTCCTTTCCAGAATCGACTACTGATAATTTACAATTTCTTTTTTGTTTTAAAGAAGTATTCTTTTGCTTTTGAAAATTACGGGTAGCAAGGTATCATTTTCGTGACATAAACAAAACAGTATATATGTACTTAAAACCATTACTTTCATTGTAAGATACGTTTATAAGCTCAAATATTTTTCTAATACACTTTTTTGACACTCGATTAATATTCACAGTAAGAAGCCAACACAATCAATAGTAAGCTTATGTAAGGTTGCATATTTGGCAAGTGAAAACAATAAGCAAAAGGTACATGTGCCAACGACACGCGGTGTTCCCAAGCGGTCCCCCATCTAAGTACTAACCGCGCCCGATACTGCTTGACTTCGGTGATCGGACGAGAACCGGTAGTTAAAGTTAAAGTTAAAGTTAAAAAATTGCTTTATTTAACGGTTTTCATAGATACATTGCAATCTTAAATATAACCCTAAAGCTAAAGTTATTTCATTATAATTCTACTTAGTCCAATGGCCGCGAGGGCACTCAAGATGTTAATAGTTTCTTTTATTTTCGATTCATCTACATAAAATTCATATTATCGGATACAGTCTTGGCAAATTATGTTGTTGGAAAAACCCGCAGAAAAAAAAAACCAACATATTTTCTATACTTAGACTAATCTTAAACCTAATCAACCCTAGCCTAACTTATAAACTAATATGTTCAGGTACGTTAATCTATTTAAACATATAGGTATATATTCATTCACAAAAATACATATATGCAGACATACATCCGCATATACATACGTATATATTTTATTTTTAGGAAAGATTTTAATCTTATTCTAAATTACAGTCTTTTAATTTAGGAAAGCATACGATTGGTAGGTTTTCATTGCAGTGAGAGCATATTATTTCCAGTGCTTACTAGTCACCGTCCACCCACCAATATAGTGACTTACTCCTCTCATCCCTATCAATATCATCATACTTTGACGTGGAGTATCTCCATATATTGTTTTCAGCACCCTCGTTCAGGTTTGGGGCATATGTAAGCGTTTTGTCGGTATTCCTTCTGTAAACGTGGTATATCATAGGAAGACCTTCTGGATTCAGAATAAATCCTTTCTTGTCTAGGTATATGAAAACTTCTGGTGGAATGAATCCAGTGGCAAGGGTTTTCTCACAATAAGAAATGGTTGGGTAGAAAGGCTGGTAAATCCAAGGGTTTTCCCCACATAAAGCGGAGCGGAGAATATGTTTTCTAGTAGTTCTGACGAGAAAAATGTCGATTCTTGGTATCTGTGCAATGTCATATATCTCCTGGTTTGAAACGTGGTGAACATATCCCGTCTCAGCCTTCCTATATACTCCCGTACATGCTCGCAAACACCTCCGTTCGAAGACCCTTAACTTTTCCATCATACTCGCGCTTTGGTTAAACCAGATAGGACATCCATATAGCAAGACTGGTCTAACCAAAGTCTTGTAGCGAATCAACTTGACCTCAGGATCAAGATGCTTTGAGAAGAAGAGCCTTCGAAGGGACATGAATGCTTTGCGTGCTCGATCTAGCGCATTCCGTATATGTTGTGTATAGTATAGGTGCTGGTCAAGGTTCACTCCTAAGTATCTGACGCAAGTCTTGTGAGGAACTCTTTCTGAGCTATTTCTTCCTGCAACAATGTGAAAATCTTTCCAGTTGCGCTTTAGGTCCCGATTGGCCTTTCTCAGGGTGGGTCGAAACAAGATTGTTTCACACTTCTGCACGTTGATCTGCATTCTCCAGGTGCTCGTGTAGAATTGGATGTCATTGAATATATGTTGGAGTTCATTTTGCACATTTGAAGCTTTTTTATCTGCCGTATAAACTATGAGGTCGTCGGCGAATGCAACTAGCGATCTTTTTGGAGATTTGTTAAAGTCAAAGCTATTGAGCAGTGTGCTGATGTAGATCGCAAAAAGCGTCGGCGCAGTGACCGTTCCCTGTTGGAGGCCATTCAGAACTTTGTAATCGTGATTTGAAGAAAGACTTCCATCCGTAACGATAAACGATTTGCCGTACAGCATACTCCATAAAGTGCGTATTAGATGTTGAGGAAAATCCATCTTTAGCAACCTGTATATAAGTCCGTCGAGCCAGATCGTGTCAAATGCCTTTTCCATGTCAACAAGACAAGCTCCGATGCAATTTCCGCCATTGAGATGCCAACACAAATCCGAAGTTACCTTCGTTATTGCGTGGATGGTTGAATGTCCAGCTCGGAACCCGAACTGCGCATTTGGCATCAGATCGTTCCTCTGCAGATGCCCATTGAGAGCTCGGTTAATTACCATCTCAAACACTTTGCTGACATTTGGCAGCAAACTGATTGGACGGTAATTTCTTGGACTGGAAGAATCCTTGCCGTTTTTTGCAATTGGAAAGACTTTGGCTTTTTTCCAACGTTCTGGGAAGTATGAGTTGTTCAGCATGTTATTGAACAGTACACAATAGTCACGAATTGCGACTTCAGGCATATGCCGTAGCACAATGTTAGGAATCCCGTCGATACCAGATGACTTCTTGTTATTAATTCGTCTGAATATGTCGACTAGATCTTCATATGAGACGAAATAATCCCCTAGCTGTTCATCAGGTATAAGGTGTGCCTTCAGCTTATCATTGAATTGGAGAACGGGCTGGCCATTCAGGCCTTCTTGGAAACGATGGACTGTTCTTTCCACAATTTCTGTTAACCGTTCTCGTCCAACATTGTGTTTTGGTCTATGAATAGATTCGAATTGAGTGCCGATAATATGAAGCTTCTGCATTTCATCAGTTACTACACGTTTTCCCTGCTCGTCAGGAGCCATTAGGCCTACGTTGATTCCAGCTTCAACTAGGAGAGACACTTCACTGCCCTCAATCTTCAAGGCTGGCACTTCTACTCGAGACTTCTTCCTAAATAGGTTGTTTACTTGCGAGAACATTATATCCGCATCCTGTGAAGATATGCTTTTTATTTTATCCGTCCACTGCCTGTTGACCTCGTTCCTGTAGTTCTGTCGAATAAGATTTCGAACATTCCTAAGGATCGATTTCATCAAGTTCAGTGTAGGATGATTATAGTCCTGCAGTCGCCGATAAATATTGTTGATGCGGGTTAAGAGGGAGTTTTTCAGCCGTTTTAATCGTTTGATAATTGGCGTATCATATCCTTCCATGTTGTTTCTGGGTTTTGTTTTGGGAACAACTCGATCCATCGTGTCCAGCGTCAAAGATTCCAACCTTGAAAGATAAGAATCTATCTCATCATTTGTTAAATTTCTGTCGCTGGGTGCCATAGTTTCGCTGTCTAGAGTACTCAAGAGAGGGCATTGCTTGGTGCGCTCCCATTCAAACCTCTTTTTGTACTGCTTCCAATCAGTTTTTTTCAAGTTCAGTCTGTGATTATTGGACTGGAGTGGAAGGAGGAACACATTATCCCTTTCATGCTGAACCTCCATTACAATAGCTTGATGATCACTATCGTAAGGAAGAGTTTGCAATTTCCGTGAAGGAGTCTTCAATTTGAACAAGAGTCTTGCATCAGCTATACACAGGTCCAAGTATGAATTGGCCCTCGGCAATGTGGGGGACTCTGGCCCATATATATGACATTTGAAGTCCACTTGGTGCTGTGTTATCCACGATTGCAGGAATACACCCCTTGGATTGTTGGTGGCGTTCAGCCATGTTGTGTGCCGTGCGTTTAAATCACCAGCAAGAATGTAGTAGTTATTTGGTCGATGGAGCTCAAGAAGCTCAAAAAGTGCTTGAAACTCTTCCTTGAACTTTGACTCCTTACCACTAGCAGCATATGCAGAAATGACATAGAGGTTATCCCCACCAAGCAATGGTATTAAAATACAAGAGACTTCTATACATTCAAAGTTCTCGAACTCGGCCCTTCTTATTTGTTTGAACCGATAGGATCTCCGCACAAGAATTCCAGTGCCACCACCATTTTCGCAAGATTTCCTATCATTTCTCACAAACTCGAAGTCCTTGAATGTCATAGAATGTCTTGAATTGAGACGGGTTTCTGTGAGTAGAAGTATGTCAGGCTTTTTTTCGACAACAAAGTCTAGGAGGTTCGCACGTCGATGAATGCTGGCAATTGAGTTGACATTGATAGAGATGAGACGAAGGTAGCCTCCGAGCACTCGTTCGGCAACCACATTAGAACTAGGCATAGTTCAGTCCCAACTTCGCTGAAATGAGAGTTAATACGTTACTATGAAGTTGCAAAATATTACTTAAATTAGTGATCTGCTCCATCATATTGGTCATCAGTTTTTGTGTTGTAGCAGGCGTGTTGTCAATTGGATTCACTGTGCTCTTAGGTTGGCGAATGTCTTTTACTACATCTGTGAAGCTAATTCCTGTTTGTGTCATTGAGGTGGCCGCTTTTGTTGTTGATGCAGGTATTGGAATACTTGGTGGTTGCTTTTTTGCAAGCATTTGTTGCACTGATGTTTTATGTACCACGCAACCACGGTACGATGCTGGGTGCCCAAAGGTGTTGCAGTTAACACAGAAAACTTTTGTCTTGTCATCTTCTTTTCGGAGAGCGCATTTTCCAGGTTCATGCGACTTGTCGCACTTCACACACCTGTACTTCATTCCACAGTTTACTGCTGCATGTCCAAATCGTTGGCATCTGTAGCACTGGTTGATATCACTTTTTATGAGCTTTTCGATCCGAATGACTTGGTGATTCAAATATCGAACGTTTCGTAGGTCACTCACGGATGTGTCTTGCGTAACTTGGAGTAAATATAAGGGCAATATTTTACCTTCCAAAATTGACCTCCTCGTGTTGAATTGTTTCACACTGAAAATTTTTATTTTTGGGTTTTGCCGCATTAATTCAGCTTTTATTTCCTCCGGGTTTTCACCAGCACTAAGCCCTTTAATAATGAAGGACTGTAGTTTTTCGTCTGCCGGTGTGTATGTGAAGTACGGTGCTTCTGCTTTTTTTAACACTTCTTTCACTTTATTAAAGTCACTTTGAGTGTTCACGTTCACTTGTGTTTTGGACGTGCTGATCCTTTTAATGTTGAAATCATCAATTTCACAATATTCTTTTATTAATTTAATTAAATCACCAGAGTCCTGGTTGAACGTGTTTATTGGTGGTGGGCGCTTCACTTTTTTATTTTTTACCACGTTTTCACTATTTTCTTTGTTTTCTTTAACATTTGGTATTCTGTCTTTAACACTTTTCACTTCGATTTGCTTCTCGTTTTGCTTTTTATTTTTGTTTTTCTTTGCCACTACTTTTATGAACTCTGGGAAATCGGCATCATCGTCGATAGCGTCGGTGATATCGACTTCACAGGGTTCATTGTACTCAGGAACTTCTCCACAATCACTTTGAAACCGATCACTTTCCGAACTATGTTGGGCTTTAGTGGCAGTTTTCTCATAAATTTTCGCGTTGACACGAAGTGTTTCGTTCTCCTTTTTTAATCTTTCGATTTCGTTCATTAACGGCTTAATTTTCCCATTCCTTTCTGTCACAAGGTTTGGTTTCACATTAATCTTCTTTCTCCTTCCCGCTACCACATGTTTATTCATTTCTTTGTCCTTCGTCATATTTTAATTTTGTGTCCATTTCCACATAACTAAAGGTTGCACTTGCACGTGCTCAATTTTTCACACTCACTTCACAATAATGCATTTGCGTCTGAAGATTTCGCGCACAATCTACACGACGGCAAATAATATTCACTCCTGACGAGAACCGGTAGTTCCAGTATGGTATGGCCGTTGACAAATGACTACCAACTAGTTCCCTATCATGAGTGCCAAAAGTCATTCTTTCAGATCGCCACACCCTTTCCTCTGCCCCTACCACCATTATGGCTTCGTGGAACATGCACAACATTGCGGTTGATGGGCATGCAGTAGCGCTCTATGTACCTACTTTCCATTCACCCAATATGGTATGGCTGTTGACAAATATCACGCATCTTGCCCATTACTATTATGAGGAAAACAACTAGTTCAGTTCAAAGCATCTCTTCCCTTCCTATAATTGCTTTAAAGATCAAATATTCCATCGAGCTTGAAAGCCCGGTAATAGCACTAGTTGATGTTTGTTATCACATCAACTTTCCTTTTCCAGCTCCGATTGGTCAGTTTGAAACAGTATTTGCTTATGCGATCGTTTTCCCACCAAATCATAAACATCACACTACATTTACTCTGACTCTTATCATACAACACATGTGCTCATCATTTTTTCTCGTTTTTCATGTTTAAATGTATAAACGTGCTTCCGCCACTGTTAAGAGTTTGCTTATAGATTCTACGAAATACGCAGTCCTATTTCATTTCAATGGGCAAGCGAAATAAACACAAAAGGTTATATGCTCTTGTGTTTGCCCAATGCATATAACGCGAAAGTATGCATTCAAAACAATATGCGATTAAGTGTGAGATGCTTCTTACATATGTATGTATGTATATAAATGTCAGGAAAATATTATATAGATACATGTTGATAGATTAGGCTTTGAATTACTTATTTGTTCCAGTGTACTTACATCGAGAAAAATTATGCAATTTCAATCAACAATGATCATTTTTATACAAATCTTGTTCAAAATAACTTATATACGAGTATATGTATTTGAGAAGCGATCTTAAATGCCATAATTTATTGCGAATCACATTCACAAAAAAATAAGAAGTTCCAAATGCCAATACATAGAACATAACCGTAACATTTTGACTAACTTGCATATTACTTACAATAATTTGCTATTTAGTTTTCCATTGAAAAACTTTAATTGTTAAATTTGGTAGTTGCCACAGGAACTTTGTAATTTCATTTTGTTTAGCGAAATAAAAGTGACAACAACGTAAAACAAAACCACGCCAACCTGATGTGAACAGTTTTACATATATCTATTATAGACATCGGAATCAGCGTCCGGGAGCATTCACTCGGGAAAGTTTTGAGTTTAAGTTCACGTTGATATCTCCTTTCCAGAATCGACTACTGATAATTTACAATTTCTTTTTTGTTTTAAAGAAGTATTCTTTTGCTTTTGAAAATTACGGGTAGCAAGGTATCATTTTCGTGACATAAACAAAACAGTATATATGTACTTAAAACCATTACTTTCATTGTAAGATACGTTTATAAGCTCAAATATTTTTCTAATACACTTTTTTGACACTCGATTAATATTCACAGTAAGAAGCCAACACAATCAATAGTAAGCTTATGTAAGGTTGCATATTTGGCAAGTGAAAACAATAAGCAAAAGGTACATGTGCCAACGACACGCGGTGTTCCCAAGCGGTCCCCCATCTAAGTACTAACCGCGCCCGATACTGCTTGACTTCGGTGATCGGACGAGAACCGGTAGTCAAAGTCAAAGTCAAAAAGTGCTTTATTGATACGGTAATTTGTTCTTACATGGTATTTTAATCTAACCCTAAAGCTAAAGCTATTTGTTCTTATCTGTAACTTATTCCAATGGCCTCCAGGGCACTCAAGATTTTAATATTATCGTGGTCTTTAATCTAGTTCAAACATTGAAAGTTTTTTTGGAGTATCATTCGCCCTTTTTCGTTCTATTGTTGGAAAAACCGCAGGGAAAACCAACATCTTTTCTCTACGTAACCTAATTTTCTTACACTAATCTTAAACTACCCTACCCTAATAGCCTACTCTAACTTAACCTACCTTAAAAACTAATATGTACATAGACTCAATTCTGGTTTGAATTTTGTTCTTTTCATATTTTCTCTTTAAGTTTTACGGTGTTATACTTATCCGTCTATAGTTATTTACATCCATCAATTAATTTAAGAATATGTTTATTATTTTTTTCATAACTCTAGGTTGAGATTGATCCATCCGCACCAGACTAATCACCATCTATCCACCAATATGCGATTTCATGTCTGCTAATTCTGGCTTTACTATTGTAGATCGCGGTTGAGTATCTCCATTCTGTACCTGCTTCTCCTATTTTTAGACTCGCTGGATATGCTATTTTCTTGTCGGTACTCCTCCTATATACGTGGTATATAGTCGGAGTACCGTCAGAATCCAGGATATATCCACACTTGTCTAGATACACGAATACTTCTATAGGGATGTAACCAGTGTTGAGAGCTGTTATGCAGTATGTCTGAGTTGGATAGAAAGGCTGTGATATCCAAGGGTTTTCCTCATTCGAGGCAGAGCGGAGTATGTGCTTTCTAGTATTTTCGATAATAAAAGTGTCAATTCGCGGTACTTGAGCGATGTCGTATATCTCCTGGTTGGAGACATGGTGTTCGTATCCCGTCTCTGCTTTCCTATATACTCCCGTGCACGATCTTAGACACTTCCGCTCGAAGACTCTAAGCTTCTCCATCGTACTGGCACTTTGATTAAACCAAATAGGACATCCGTATGTCAACACTGGCCTGACCAGAGTCTTGTAACAAATCAATTTGACATTAGGGTCGAGATGTTTAGAGCAGAAGAGCCTTCGAAGGGACATGTACATCCTTCGCGCTTTCTCAAGCGCAATGCTGACATGCTGTGTAAAGTATAGATGCTGATCTAGGTAAACTCCCAGGTATCTGACACAAGTCTTATGGGGGATTCTTTCTGAACTACCTTGTCTTGCAAGTATGTGGAAATCTCTCCAATGTCGTTTTATGTCTCGGTTGGCCTTCCTTAGAGTCGGTCGAAACAAGATTGTTTCACACTTTTGTGCATTGATTTGCATTCTCCACGTGTTTGTATAGGACTGAATGTCATTGTACATTTTTTGGAGTTCAGCTTGTACTGTTGAAGCTTTTCTATCAGCCGTATAGATTATAATATCATCAGCAAATGCCACCAATGACCTTGTTGGGGACTCGTTAAATCCAAAGCTATTTAGCAGAGTGCTACAATAGATCGCGAACAGAGTTGGCGCAGTGACCGTTCCTTGTTGTAGGCCATTCTGTACTTTGTAGTCGTGATTTGGGGATAGACTTCCATCTGTAATGGTAAACGATCTTCCGTATAGCATTCTGCACAGCAGAATTATGATTTGTTTTGGAAACTTTAGTTTTAATAGTCTATATATTAGTCCATCGAGCCAGACAGTGTCGAACGCCTTTTCCATATCGATTAAGCAAGCTCCAACGCAATGCCCACCATTGAGCCGCCAGCATATGTCCGAAGTCACCTTCGTAATTGCGTGGATGGTTGAATGCCGAGCTCGGAACCCAAACTGTGCATTCGGCATCAGGTCATACCTCCCCAGATGCCCATTGAGAGCTCGATTAATCACCACCTCAAACACCTTACTGAGATTTGGCAGCAAGCTGATTGGACGGTAATTTCTTGGATCGGAAGCGTCCTTGCCTTTTTTTGCAATTGGAAAGACTTTGGCTTTTTTCCAGCAGTCTGGGAAGTATGAATTATTCAGCATGTTGTTGAATAATACGCAGTATTCACGAATTGCAACCTCGGGCATATGCCGCAACACAATATTGGGAATCCCATCGATGCCTGTTGATCGCTTGTTATTAATGTGCTTAAAAATGTTGACTAAGTCCTTATATGAGACAAAATAATCACCTAGATGTTCGTCAGGTATAAAGTCAGCTTGAAGTCTATTGTCAAATTGAAGAAAAGGTTGGCCATCTATACCTGCTTTAAAGTTGTGCACAGTTGCATTAACGATTTCCGAAATTCGTTCTCGTCCGACATCTGGCTTTGGCCGATGTATTAATTCAAACTGAGTTCCGATGACAAGAAGTTTCCGTTCTTCGTCATTTATTACATAGTTTCCCTGTGCGTTGGGAACCATGTGGCTCATGTCGATACCAGCCTCAACCAGGGAGGATATTTCATCGTTCTTCACTTCTAGCGTTGGCACTTCTACTCGTGATTTCTTTCGAAACAAGTTGTTTATTTGTGCGTGCATTCCTTCTGGATCCTGTGGCGATATACCCTTTATTTTACCCGTCCACTGCCTATTTACTTCGTTCCTATACTGCTGTCGGATAAGATTCCTGACATTTCTAAGGTTCGATTTTAGCAGATTCAGTGTAGGGTGGTTGTCATCCTGCAATCGTCTGTAAATATTGTTGATGCGGGTTAAGAGGAAGCTCTTTAGCTGTTTCAATCTTTTGATGATTGGTGTATCATATCCTTCCATGTTATTTCGCGGTTTGGTCTTGGGTATAGTCCGCTCCATGGTGCCCACCGTGACGAGAACCGGTAGTTCCAGTATGGTATGGCCGTTGACAAATGACTACCAACTAGTTCCCTATCATGAGTGCCAAAAGTCATTCTTTCAGATCGCCACACCCTTTCCTCTGCCCCTACCACCATTATGGCTTCGTGGAACATGCACAACATTGCGGTTGATGGGCATGCAGTAGCGCTCTATGTACCTACTTTCCATTCACCCAATATGGTATGGCTGTTGACAAATATCACGCATCTTGCCCATTACTATTATGAGGAAAACAACTAGTTCAGTTCAAAGCATCTCTTCCCTTCCTATAATTGCTTTAAAGATCAAATATTCCATCGAGCTTGAAAGCCCGGTAATAGCACTAGTTGATGTTTGTTATCACATCAACTTTCCTTTTCCAGCTCCGATTGGTCAGTTTGAAACAGTATTTGCTTATGCGATCGTTTTCCCACCAAATCATAAACATCACACTACATTTACTCTGACTCTTATCATACAACACATGTGCTCATCATTTTTTCTCGTTTTTCATGTTTAAATGTATAAACGTGCTTCCGCCACTGTTAAGAGTTTGCTTATAGATTCTACGAAATACGCAGTCCTATTTCATTTCAATGGGCAAGCGAAATAAACACAAAAGGTTATATGCTCTTGTGTTTGCCCAATGCATATAACGCGAAAGTATGCATTCAAAACAATATGCGATTAAGTGTGAGATGCTTCTTACATATGTATGTATGTATATAAATGTCAGGAAAATATTATATAGATACATGTTGATAGATTAGGCTTTGAATTACTTATTTGTTCCAGTGTACTTACATCGAGAAAAATTATGCAATTTCAATCAACAATGATCATTTTTATACAAATCTTGTTCAAAATAACTTATATACGAGTATATGTATTTGAGAAGCGATCTTAAATGCCATAATTTATTGCGAATCACATTCACAAAAAAATAAGAAGTTCCAAATGCCAATACATAGAACATAACCGTAACATTTTGACTAACTTGCATATTACTTACAATAATTTGCTATTTAGTTTTCCATTGAAAAACTTTAATTGTTAAATTTGGTAGTTGCCACAGGAACTTTGTAATTTCATTTTGTTTAGCGAAATAAAAGTGACAACAACGTAAAACAAAACCACGCCAACCTGATGTGAACAGTTTTACATATATCTATTATAGACATCGGAATCAGCGTCCGGGAGCATTCACTCGGGAAAGTTTTGAGTTTAAGTTCACGTTGATATCTCCTTTCCAGAATCGACTACTGATAATTTACAATTTCTTTTTTGTTTTAAAGAAGTATTCTTTTGCTTTTGAAAATTACGGGTAGCAAGGTATCATTTTCGTGACATAAACAAAACAGTATATATGTACTTAAAACCATTACTTTCATTGTAAGATACGTTTATAAGCTCAAATATTTTTCTAATACACTTTTTTGACACTCGATTAATATTCACAGTAAGAAGCCAACACAATCAATAGTAAGCTTATGTAAGGTTGCATATTTGGCAAGTGAAAACAATAAGCAAAAGGTACATGTGCCAACGACACGCGGTGTTCCCAAGCGGTCCCCCATCTAAGTACTAACCGCGCCCGATACTGCTTGACTTCGGTGATCGGACGAGAACCGGTAGTCAAGTCAAAGTCAAGTCAAAAAGTGCTTTATTGATACGGTAATTTGTTCTTACATGGTATTTTAATCTAACCCTAAAGCTAAAGCTATTTGTTCTTATCTGTAACTTATTCCAATGGCCTCCAGGGCACTCAAGATTTTAATATTATCGTGGTCTTTAATCTAGTTCAAACATTGAAAGTTTTTTTGGAGTATCATTCGCCCTTTTTCGTTCTATTGTTGGAAAAACCGCAGGGAAAACCAACATCTTTTCTCTACGTAACCTAATTTTCTTACACTAATCTTAAACTACCCTACCCTAATAGCCTACTCTAACTTAACCTACCTTAAAAACTAATATGTACATAGACTCAATTCTGGTTTGAATTTTGTTCTTTTCATATTTTCTCTTTAAGTTTTACGGTGTTATACTTATCCGTCTATAGTTATTTACATCCATCAATTAATTTAAGAATATGTTTATTATTTTTTTCATAACTCTAGGTTGAGATTGATCCATCCGCACCAGACTAATCACCATCTATCCACCAATATGCGATTTCATGTCTGCTAATTCTGGCTTTACTATTGTAGATCGCGGTTGAGTATCTCCATTCTGTACCTGCTTCTCCTATTTTTAGACTCGCTGGATATGCTATTTTCTTGTCGGTACTCCTCCTATATACGTGGTATATAGTCGGAGTACCGTCAGAATCCAGGATATATCCACACTTGTCTAGATACACGAATACTTCTATAGGGATGTAACCAGTGTTGAGAGCTGTTATGCAGTATGTCTGAGTTGGATAGAAAGGCTGTGATATCCAAGGGTTTTCCTCATTCGAGGCAGAGCGGAGTATGTGCTTTCTAGTATTTTCGATAATAAAAGTGTCAATTCGCGGTACTTGAGCGATGTCGTATATCTCCTGGTTGGAGACATGGTGTTCGTATCCCGTCTCTGCTTTCCTATATACTCCCGTGCACGATCTTAGACACTTCCGCTCGAAGACTCTAAGCTTCTCCATCGTACTGGCACTTTGATTAAACCAAATAGGACATCCGTATGTCAACACTGGCCTGACCAGAGTCTTGTAACAAATCAATTTGACATTAGGGTCGAGATGTTTAGAGCAGAAGAGCCTTCGAAGGGACATGTACATCCTTCGCGCTTTCTCAAGCGCAATGCTGACATGCTGTGTAAAGTATAGATGCTGATCTAGGTAAACTCCCAGGTATCTGACACAAGTCTTATGGGGGATTCTTTCTGAACTACCTTGTCTTGCAAGTATGTGGAAATCTCTCCAATGTCGTTTTATGTCTCGGTTGGCCTTCCTTAGAGTCGGTCGAAACAAGATTGTTTCACACTTTTGTGCATTGATTTGCATTCTCCACGTGTTTGTATAGGACTGAATGTCATTGTACATTTTTTGGAGTTCAGCTTGTACTGTTGAAGCTTTTCTATCAGCCGTATAGATTATAATATCATCAGCAAATGCCACCAACGACCTTGTTGGGGACTCGTTAAATCCAAAGCTATTTAGCAGAGTGCTACAATAGATCGCGAACAGAGTTGGCGCAGTGACCGTTCCTTGTTGTAGGCCATTCTGTACTTTGTAGTCGTGATTTGGGGATAGACTTCCATCTGTAATGGTAAACGATCTTCCGTATAGCATTCTGCACAGCAGAATTATGATTTGTTTTGGAAACTTTAGTTTTAATAGTCTATATATTAGTCCATCGAGCCAGACAGTGTCGAACGCCTTTTCCATATCGATTAAGCAAGCTCCAACGCAATGCCCACCATTGAGCCGCCAGCATATGTCCGAAGTCACCTTCGTAATTGCGTGGATGGTTGAATGCCGAGCTCGGAACCCAAACTGTGCATTCGGCATCAGGTCATACCTCCCCAGATGCCCATTGAGAGCTCGATTAATCACCACCTCAAACACCTTACTGAGATTTGGCAGCAAGCTGATTGGACGGTAATTTCTTGGATCGGAAGCGTCCTTGCCTTTTTTTGCAATTGGAAAGACTTTGGCTTTTTTCCAGCAGTCTGGGAAGTATGAATTATTCAGCATGTTGTTGAATAATACGCAGTATTCACGAATTGCAACCTCGGGCATGACGAGAACCGGTAGTTCCAGTATGGTATGGCCGTTGACAAATGACTACCAACTAGTTCCCTATCATGAGTGCCAAAAGTCATTCTTTCAGATCGCCACACCCTTTCCTCTGCCCCTACCACCATTATGGCTTCGTGGAACATGCACAACATTGCGGTTGATGGGCATGCAGTAGCGCTCTATGTACCTACTTTCCATTCACCCAATATGGTATGGCTGTTGACAAATATCACGCATCTTGCCCATTACTATTATGAGGAAAACAACTAGTTCAGTTCAAAGCATCTCTTCCCTTCCTATAATTGCTTTAAAGATCAAATATTCCATCGAGCTTGAAAGCCCGGTAATAGCACTAGTTGATGTTTGTTATCACATCAACTTTCCTTTTCCAGCTCCGATTGGTCAGTTTGAAACAGTATTTGCTTATGCGATCGTTTTCCCACCAAATCATAAACATCACACTACATTTACTCTGACTCTTATCATACAACACATGTGCTCATCATTTTTTCTCGTTTTTCATGTTTAAATGTATAAACGTGCTTCCGCCACTGTTAAGAGTTTGCTTATAGATTCTACGAAATACGCAGTCCTATTTCATTTCAATGGGCAAGCGAAATAAACACAAAAGGTTATATGCTCTTGTGTTTGCCCAATGCATATAACGCGAAAGTATGCATTCAAAACAATATGCGATTAAGTGTGAGATGCTTCTTACATATGTATGTATGTATGTATATAAATGTCAGGAAAATATTATATAGATACATGTTGATAGATTAGGCTTTGAATTACTTATTTGTTCCAGTGTACTTACATCGAGAAAAATTATGCAATTTCAATCAACAATGATCATTTTTATACAAATCTTGTTCAAAATAACTTATATACGAGTATATGTATTTGAGAAGCGATCTTAAATGCCATAATTTATTGCGAATCACATTCACAAAAAAATAAGAAGTTCCAAATGCCAATACATAGAACATAACCGTAACATTTTGACTAACTTGCATATTACTTACAATAATTTGCTATTTAGTTTTCCATTGAAAAACTTTAATTGTTAAATTTGGTAGTTGCCACAGGAACTTTGTAATTTCATTTTGTTTAGCGAAATAAAAGTGACAACAACGTAAAACAAAACCACGCCAACCTGATGTGAACAGTTTTACATATATCTATTATAGACATCGGAATCAGCGTCCGGGAGCATTCACTCGGGAAAGTTTTGAGTTTAAGTTCACGTTGATATCTCCTTTCCAGAATCGACTACTGATAATTTACAATTTCTTTTTTGTTTTAAAGAAGTATTCTTTTGCTTTTGAAAATTACGGGTAGCAAGGTATCATTTTCGTGACATAAACAAAACAGTATATATGTACTTAAAACCATTACTTTCATTGTAAGATACGTTTATAAGCTCAAATATTTTTCTAATACACTTTTTTGACACTCGATTAATATTCACAGTAAGAAGCCAACACAATCAATAGTAAGCTTATGTAAGGTTGCATATTTGGCAAGTGAAAACAATAAGCAAAAGGTACATGTGCCAACGACACGCGGTGTTCCCAAGCGGTCCCCCATCTAAGTACTAACCGCGCCCGATACTGCTTGACTTCGGTGATCGGACGAGAACCGGTAGTCAAAGTCAAAGTCAAAGTCAAAAAGTGCTTTATTGATACGGTAATTTGTTCTTACATGGTATTTTAATCTAACCCTAAAGCTAAAGCTATTTGTTCTTATCTGTAACTTATTCCAATGGCCTCCAGGGCACTCAAGATTTTAATATTATCGTGGTCTTTAATCTAGTTCAAACATTGAAAGTTTTTTTGGAGTATCATTCGCCCTTTTTCGTTCTATTGTTGGAAAAACCGCAGGGAAAACCAACATCTTTTCTCTACGTAACCTAATTTTCTTACACTAATCTTAAACTACCCTACCCTAATAGCCTACTCTAACTTAACCTACCTTAAAAACTAATATGTACATAGACTCAATTCTGGTTTGAATTTTGTTCTTTTCATATTTTCTCTTTAAGTTTTACGGTGTTATACTTATCCGTCTATAGTTATTTACATCCATCAATTAATTTAAGAATATGTTTATTATTTTTTTCATAACTCTAGGTTGAGATTGATCCATCCGCACCAGACTAATCACCATCTATCCACCAATATGCGATTTCATGTCTGCTAATTCTGGCTTTACTATTGTAGATCGCGGTTGAGTATCTCCATTCTGTACCTGCTTCTCCTATTTTTAGACTCGCTGGATATGCTATTTTCTTGTCGGTACTCCTCCTATATACGTGGTATATAGTCGGAGTACCATCAGAATCCAGGATATATCCACACTTGTCTAGATACACGAATACTTCTATAGGGATGTAACCAGTGTTGAGAGCTGTTATGCAGTATGTCTGAGTTGGATAGAAAGGCTGTGATATCCAAGGGTTTTCCTCATTCGAGGCAGAGCGGAGTATGTGCTTTCTAGTATTTTCGATAATAAAAGTGTCAATTCGCGGTACTTGAGCGATGTCGTATATCTCCTGGTTGGAGACATGGTGTTCGTATCCCGTCTCTGCTTTCCTATATACTCCCGTGCACGATCTTAGACACTTCCGCTCGAAGACTCTAAGCTTCTCCATCGTACTGGCACTTTGATTAAACCAAATAGGACATCCGTATGTCAACACTGGCCTGACCAGAGTCTTGTAACAAATCAATTTGACATTAGGGTCGAGATGTTTAGAGCAGAAGAGCCTTCGAAGGGACATGTACATCCTTCGCGCTTTCTCAAGCGCAATGCTGACATGCTGTGTAAAGTATAGATGCTGATCTAGGTAAACTCCCAGGTATCTGACACAAGTCTTATGGGGGATTCTTTCTGAACTACCTTGTCTTGCAAGTATGTGGAAATCTCTCCAATGTCGTTTTATGTCTCGGTTGGCCTTCCTTAGAGTCGGTCGAAACAAGATTGTTTCACACTTTTGTGCATTGATTTGCATTCTCCACGTGTTTGTATAGGACTGAATGTCATTGTACATTTTTTGGAGTTCAGCTTGTACTGTTGAAGCTTTTCTATCAGCCGTATAGATTATAATATCATCAGCAAATGCCACCAACGACCTTGTTGGGGACTCGTTAAATCCAAAGCTATTTAGCAGAGTGCTACAATAGATCGCGAACAGAGTTGGCGCAGTGACCGTTCCTTATTGTAGGCCATTCTGTACTTTGTAGTCGTGATTTGGGGATAGACTTCCATCTGTAATGGTAAACGATCTTCCGTATAGCATTCTGCACAGCAGAATTATGATTTGTTTTGGAAACTTTAGTTTTAATAGTCTATATATTAGTCCATCGAGCCAGACAGTGTCGAACGCCTTTTCCATATCGATTAAGCAAGCTCCAACGCAATGCCCACCATTGAGCCGCCAGCATATGTCCGAAGTCACCTTCGTAATTGCGTGGATGGTTGAATGCCGAGCTCGGAACCCAAACTGTGCATTCGGCATCAGGTCATACCTCCCCAGATGCCCATTGAGAGCTCGATTAATCACCACCTCAAACACCTTACTGAGATTTGGCAGCAAGCTGATTGGACGGTAATTTCTTGGATCGGAAGCGTCCTTGCCTTTTTTTGCAATTGGAAAGACTTTGGCTTTTTTCCAGCAGTCTGGGAAGTATGAATTATTCAGCATGTTGTTGAATAATACGCAGTATTCACGAATTGCAACCTCGGGCATGACGAGAACCGGTAGTTCCAGTATGGTATGGCCGTTGACAAATGACTACCAACTAGTTCCCTATCATGAGTGCCAAAAGTCATTCTTTCAGATCGCCACACCCTTTCCTCTGCCCCTACCACCATTATGGCTTCGTGGAACATGCACAACATTGCGGTTGATGGGCATGCAGTAGCGCTCTATGTACCTACTTTCCATTCACCCAATATGGTATGGCTGTTGACAAATATCACGCATCTTGCCCATTACTATTATGAGGAAAACAACTAGTTCAGTTCAAAGCATCTCTTCCCTTCCTATAATTGCTTTAAAGATCAAATATTCCATCGAGCTTGAAAGCCCGGTAATAGCACTAGTTGATGTTTGTTATCACATCAACTTTCCTTTTCCAGCTCCGATTGGTCAGTTTGAAACAGTATTTGCTTATGCGATCGTTTTCCCACCAAATCATAAACATCACACTACATTTACTCTGACTCTTATCATACAACACATGTGCTCATCATTTTTTCTCGTTTTTCATGTTTAAATGTATAAACGTGCTTCCGCCACTGTTAAGAGTTTGCTTATAGATTCTACGAAATACGCAGTCCTATTTCATTTCAATGGGCAAGCGAAATAAACACAAAAGGTTATATGCTCTTGTGTTTGCCCAATGCATATAACGCGAAAGTATGCATTCAAAACAATATGCGATTAAGTGTGAGATGCTTCTTACATATGTATGTATGTATGTATATAAATGTCAGGAAAATATTATATAGATACATGTTGATAGATTAGGCTTTGAATTACTTATTTGTTCCAGTGTACTTACATCGAGAAAAATTATGCAATTTCAATCAACAATGATCATTTTTATACAAATCTTGTTCAAAATAACTTATATACGAGTATATGTATTTGAGAAGCGATCTTAAATGCCATAATTTATTGCGAATCACATTCACAAAAAAATAAGAAGTTCCAAATGCCAATACATAGAACATAACCGTAACATTTTGACTAACTTGCATATTACTTACAATAATTTGCTATTTAGTTTTCCATTGAAAAACTTTAATTGTTAAATTTGGTAGTTGCCACAGGAACTTTGTAATTTCATTTTGTTTAGCGAAATAAAAGTGACAACAACGTAAAACAAAACCACGCCAACCTGATGTGAACAGTTTTACATATATCTATTATAGACATCGGAATCAGCGTCCGGGAGCATTCACTCGGGAAAGTTTTGAGTTTAAGTTCACGTTGATATCTCCTTTCCAGAATCGACTACTGATAATTTACAATTTCTTTTTTGTTTTAAAGAAGTATTCTTTTGCTTTTGAAAATTACGGGTAGCAAGGTATCATTTTCGTGACATAAACAAAACAGTATATATGTACTTAAAACCATTACTTTCATTGTAAGATACGTTTATAAGCTCAAATATTTTTCTAATACACTTTTTTGACACTCGATTAATATTCACAGTAAGAAGCCAACACAATCAATAGTAAGCTTATGTAAGGTTGCATATTTGGCAAGTGAAAACAATAAGCAAAAGGTACATGTGCCAACGACACGCGGTGTTCCCAAGCGGTCCCCCATCTAAGTACTAACCGCGCCCGATACTGCTTGACTTCGGTGATCGGACGAGAACCGGTAGTCAAAGTCAAAGTCAAAGTCAAAAAGTGCTTTATTGATACGGTAATTTGTTCTTACATGGTATTTTAATCTAACCCTAAAGCTAAAGCTATTTGTTCTTATCTGTAACTTATTCCAATGGCCTCCAGGGCACTCAAGATTTTAATATTATCGTGGTCTTTAATCTAGTTCAAACATTGAAAGTTTTTTTGGAGTATCATTCGCCCTTTTTCGTTCTATTGTTGGAAAAACCGCAGGGAAAACCAACATCTTTTCTCTACGTAACCTAATTTTCTTACACTAATCTTAAACTACCCTACCCTAATAGCCTACTCTAACTTAACCTACCTTAAAAACTAATATGTACATAGACTCAATTCTGGTTTGAATTTTGTTCTTTTCATATTTTCTCTTTAAGTTTTACGGTGTTATACTTATCCGTCTATAGTTATTTACATCCATCAATTAATTTAAGAATATGTTTATTATTTTTTTCATAACTCTAGGTTGAGATTGATCCATCCGCACCAGACTAATCACCATCTATCCACCAATATGCGATTTCATGTCTGCTAATTCTGGCTTTACTATTGTAGATCGCGGTTGAGTATCTCCATTCTGTACCTGCTTCTCCTATTTTTAGACTCGCTGGATATGCTATTTTCTTGTCAGTACTCCTCCTATATACGTGGTATATAGTCGGAGTACCGTCAGAATCCAGGATATATCCACACTTGTCTAGATACACGAATACTTCTATAGGGATGTAACCAGTGTTGAGAGCTGTTATGCAGTATGTCTGAGTTGGATAGAAAGGCTGTGATATCCAAGGGTTTTCCTCATTCGAGGCAGAGCGGAGTATGTGCTTTCTAGTATTTTCGATAATAAAAGTGTCAATTCGCGGTACTTGAGCGATGTCGTATATCTCCTGGTTGGAGACATGGTGTTCGTATCCCGTCTCTGCTTTCCTATATACTCCCGTGCACGATCTTAGACACTTCCGCTCGAAGACTCTAAGCTTCTCCATCGTACTGGCACTTTGATTAAACCAAATAGGACATCCGTATGTCAACACTGGCCTGACCAGAGTCTTGTAACAAATCAATTTGACATTAGGGTCGAGATGTTTAGAGCAGAAGAGCCTTCGAAGGGACATGTACATCCTTCGCGCTTTCTCAAGCGCAATGCTGACATGCTGTGTAAAGTATAGATGCTGATCTAGGTAAACTCCCAGGTATCTGACACAAGTCTTATGGGGGATTCTTTCTGAACTACCTTGTCTTGCAAGTATGTGGAAATCTCTCCAATGTCGTTTTATGTCTCGGTTGGCCTTCCTTAGAGTCGGTCGAAACAAGATTGTTTCACACTTTTGTGCATTGATTTGCATTCTCCACGTGTTTGTATAGGACTGAATGTCATTGTACATTTTTTGGAGTTCAGCTTGTACTGTTGAAGCTTTTCTATCAGCCGTATAGATTATAATATCATCAGCAAATGCCACCAATGACCCTGTTGGGGACTCGTTAAATCCAAAGCTATTTAGCAGAGTGCTACAATAGATCGCGAACAGAGTTGGCGCAGTGACCGTTCCTTGTTGTAGGCCATTCTGTACTTTGTAGTCGTGATTTGGGGATAGACTTCCATCTGTAATGGTAAACGATCTTCCGTATAGCATTCTGCACAGCAGAATTATGATTTGTTTTGGAAACTTTAGTTTTAATAGTCTATATATTAGTCCATCGAGCCAGACAGTGTCGAACGCCTTTTCCATATCGATTAAGCAAGCTCCAACGCAATGCCCACCATTGAGCCGCCAGCATATGTCCGAAGTCACCTTCGTAATTGCGTGGATGGTTGAATGCCGAGCTCGGAACCCAAACTGTGCATTCGGCATCAGGTCATACCTCCCCAGATGCCCATTGAGAGCTCGATTAATCACCACCTCAAACACCTTACTGAGATTTGGCAGCAAGCTGATTGGACGGTAATTTCTTGGATCGGAAGCGTCCTTGCCTTTTTTTGCAATTGGAAAGACTTTGGCTTTTTTCCAGCAGTCTGGGAAGTATGAATTATTCAGCATGTTGTTGAATAATACGCAGTATTCACGAATTGCAACCTCGGGCATATGCCGCAACACAATATTGGGAATCCCATCGATGCCTGTTGATCGCTTGTTATTAATGTGCTTAAAAATGTTGACTAAGTCCTTATATGAGACAAAATAATCACCTAGATGTTCGTCAGGTATAAAGTCAGCTTGAAGTCTATTGTCAAATTGAAGAAAAGGTTGGCCATCTATACCTGCTTTAAAGTTGTGCACAGTTGCATTAACGATTTCCGAAATTCGTTCTCGTCCGACATCTGGCTTTGGCCGATGTATTAATTCAAACTGAGTTCCGATGACAAGAAGTTTCCGTTCTTCGTCATTTATTACATAGTTTCCCTGTGCGTTGGGAACCATGTGGCTCATGTCGATACCAGCCTCAACCAGGGAGGATATTTCATCGTTCTTCACTTCTAGCGTTGGCACTTCTACTCGTGATTTCTTTCGAAACAAGTTGTTTATTTGTGCGTGCATTCCTTCTGGATCCTGTGGCGATATACCCTTTATTTTACCCGTCCACTGCCTATTTACTTCGTTCCTATACTGCTGTCGGATAAGATTCCTGACATTTCTAAGGTTCGATTTTAGCAGATTCAGTGTAGGGTGGTTGTAATCCTGCAATCGTCTGTAAATATTGTTGATGCGGGTTAAGAGGAAGCTCTTTAGCTGTTTCAATCTTTTGATGATTGGTGTATCATATCCTTCCATGTTATTTCGCGGTTTGGTCTTGGGTATAGTCCGCTCCATGGTGCCCACCGTCAGCAGTTCCAACTTAGACAGATAATAGTTTATCTCATCATTAGTTAAATTCCTGTCGCCGGGCACCATAATTGGGGAGTTTGTATTAGCTGAAGTTAAGCATTCCTTCCGGTGTTCCCGTTGAAACCGCTTTTGAAACTGCTCCCAGTTTGTTTTCTTCAGGTTTAGTTTATGATTCTCGGACTGAATAGGAAAAAGGAACACCTTGTCTCTTTCGTGCTGAATCTCCATTACAATGGCTTGATGGTCGCTATCATAAGGGAGGGTCTGTAGCTTCCGTGTAGGGCCTTTAAATTTGAAGAGGAGTCTAGCATCAGCAATGCACAAGTCCAAGAAAGAGTTTGCCCTTGGCAGTGTGGGGCTTTCTGGCCCATAAAGCTGACATTTAAATTCCATTTGGTTCTGTATGATCCATGATTGCAGAAATACACCCCTTGGATTATTGGAGGTATTCATCCATGATGTGTGTCGGGCGTTGAGATCCCCGGCCAAAATATAATAGTTGTGAGGTCTTTGTAATTCGAGCATCTCAAAGAGCATCTGAAACTCATCTTTGAATTTGGGGTTATTGTTTCCGGCTGCATATGCAGAGATAATATAAAGATTGTCTCCATCCTGCATTGGGATAAGAATGCATGAGGATTCTAGACATTCAAATTTTTCCATTTCGGGTCTACGGATATGTTTGAAGCGAAAAGATCTCCGCACTAGGATCCCGGTTCCGCCTCCCAGGTCGCCAGACGTTCTATCGTTTCTCACGAAATCGAAATCTCTGAACGTGACAGAGTGTCTCGAATTGAGGCGGGTTTCTGTTAGGAGTATAATGTCAGGTTTTTGTTTGGCACAAAAATCAAGAAGATTTGTTCGTCTATGTATAGTGGCTATCGAGTTTACATTTATGGAGATGATTTTTATGTCATTTACGTATATAGTCCTTGGATGTGGGTTAGTTCCGGCCATGGATCAATCCCAACCTAGCTGAAATTAAGTTTATAATTTGATTGTGTTTGTCCAAAATCGTACCTAGACTGCTCAATTGCTCCAGTATACTGCTCATCATGTCGTCAGATTTGTTCGCGTTGCTTGTCGCCTTTGCTGGGCCCAGCGCTTGATGTATGTTCTTCGTTGCTGCGGCGTAGCTGATGCCTGGCTGTACTATGGAGTTTATTATTGGTGTTGAAGATTTGGTTGCCGCTTTTGGGAGTTTTTTCGCGAGCATTTGTTGAAGCGATGCCTTATGGGCTGAACAGCCTCTGTAAGATGCAGGATGACCAAAAGTCTTGCAGTTGACGCAGAACACTTTTGACTTGTCGTCTTCTTTTTGTAGATCACATTTGCCTGGTTCATGTGTTTTATCGCACTTTACACACCTGTATCCCATTCCACAGTTACTTGCAGCATGCCCAAAGCGCTGACACCTAAAGCACTGGTTGATGTTATCTTTCCTCAGCGTTTCTATCCAGATGACTTGATGGTTTAAGAATTTAAGCTTCTGCAATTCTGTAGTTGGGGTGTCATTTGTGGTTTGCATCAGGTACAAAGGGAGTATTCTGCCATCAGTTATTGATCTTCGTGTACTAAATGGTTTAACTTTGACCACTTTGATTTTTGCGTTTTGCTGTTGTATTCCTTGTTTTATGTCTTCGCAGTTTTGACCCGCATACAGTCCTTTGATAATAAACGTTTTGGGCTTTTCTTCACATGGTGTGTATGAGTAGTAAGGCGCCTTAGCT
The DNA here is from genome assembly GCA_963969285.1 of Odontomyia ornata. Lineage (NCBI taxonomy): Eukaryota > Metazoa > Arthropoda > Insecta > Diptera > Stratiomyidae > Odontomyia > Odontomyia ornata. Next base: position 175,329,021 of record OZ017742.1, read on the forward strand.
TTTTCAAGTATCTCCTTTACTTTTTTGAACTCGTCACTTTTGTTAACTTTAATTTGGGTTTTCGTTGAGTTAATTCTTTTGATTTTGAAATCATTAATTTTGCAGCATTCTTTAATTAGTTTAATTAGGTCACTTGGTTCTTGATTAAAAGTATTTATTGGCGGTAAAGGCTTCATCTTCTTATTTGCTGTATTATTGTCATTTTTAATATTCGTGATTTCTTCTTGGTTTATTTCCACTGCACTGTACTTTTTCGGAGTGAGTTTCTTTTTAATGTTTTTTTTCGCGACCACTTTCACAAATTCTGGAGAATCGACATTGTCGTTACCACCGTCGTCGATGTCTATATCACAGAACTCTTCACTTTCACGTACCAAGTTTAATTCTTGGCAAGGGCCTTTAGGCGTTGTCGAGACTGTATTCACAAATTTACAGTTAACTTGCGATTTTAGTTCTTCGTTTTCTCGTTTTAATTTAGCAACTTCGTGCATTAGGAATTTAATCCTCCCGCTTCGATCATCGACCAGGTTGGGCTTAGGATTTAATTTTTTCCTACAACCCATATTGATTTCTTCGCATACCTTTTTGTCTCTTGTTCGCGATGCGCGCACAATCGTAAAATGTTCGTCGCCGCATATGAAGCGCACAATCAACCGGCCACTTTGAAACGATCACGAGATCTATTTTTAGCTTGAAATAAACGATACACAAGTTGTGTGACGGATTGTTTGTAAACAGATAGCACTCGCGTTAGCCTCGACTGGGAACACGTCCACACGGTTCGGCGTATGCCGATCACTGGCGAGAACCGGTAGTTCCAGTATGGTATGGCCGTTGACAAATGACTACCAACTAGTTCCCTATCATGAGTGCCAAAAGTCATATTTTCAGATCGCCACACCCTTTCCTCTGCCCCTACCACCATTATGGCTTCGTGGAACATGCACAACATTGCGGTTGATGGGCATGCAGTAGCGCTCTATGTACCTACTTTCCATTCACCCAATATGGTATGGCTGTTGACAAATATCACGCATCTTGCCCATTACTATTATGAGGAAAACAACTAGTTCAGTTCAAAGCATCTCTTCCCTTCCTATAATTGCTTTAAAGATCAAATATTCCATCGAGCTTGAAAGCCCGGTAATAGCACTAGTTGATGTTTGTTATCACATCAACTTTCCTTTTCCAGCTCCGATTGGTCAGTTTGAAACAGTATTTGCTTATGCGATCGTTTTCCCACCAAATCATAAACATCACACTACATTTACTCTGACTCTTATCATACAACACATGTGCTCATCATTTTTTCTCGTTTTTCATGTTTAAATGTATAAACGTGCTTCCGCCACTGTTAAGAGTTTGCTTATAGATTCTACGAAATACGCAGTCCTATTTCATTTCAATGGGCAAGCGAAATAAACACAAAAGGTTATATGCTCTTGTGTTTGCCCAATGCATATAACGCGAAAGTATGCATTCAAAACAATATGCGATTAAGTGTGAGATGCTTCTTACATATGTATGTATGTATATAAATGTCAGGAAAATATTATATAGATACATGTTGATAGATTAGGCTTTGAATTACTTATTTGTTCCAGTGTACTTACATCGAGAAAAATTATGCAATTTCAATCAACAATGATCATTTTTATACAAATCTTGTTCAAAATAACTTATATACGAGTATATGTATTTGAGAAGCGATCTTAAATGCCATAATTTATTGCGAATCACATTCACAAAAAAATAAGAAGTTCCAAATGCCAATACATAGAACATAACCGTAACATTTTGACTAACTTGCATATTACTTACAATAATTTGCTATTTAGTTTTCCATTGAAAAACTTTAATTGTTAAATTTGGTAGTTGCCACAGGAACTTTGTAATTTCATTTTGTTTAGCGAAATAAAAGTGACAACAACGTAAAACAAAACCACGCCAACCTGATGTGAACAGTTTTACATATATCTATTATAGACATCGGAATCAGCGTCCGGGAGCATTCACTCGGGAAAGTTTTGAGTTTAAGTTCACGTTGATATCTCCTTTCCAGAATCGACTACTGATAATTTACAATTTCTTTTTTGTTTTAAAGAAGTATTCTTTTGCTTTTGAAAATTACGGGTAGCAAGGTATCATTTTCGTGACATAAACAAAACAGTATATATGTACTTAAAACCATTACTTTCATTGTAAGATACGTTTATAAGCTCAAATATTTTTCTAATACACTTTTTTGACACTCGATTAATATTCACAGTAAGAAGCCAACACAATCAATAGTAAGCTTATGTAAGGTTGCATATTTGGCAAGTGAAAACAATAAGCAAAAGGTACATGTGCCAACGACACGCGGTGTTCCCAAGCGGTCCCCCATCTAAGTACTAACCGCGCCCGATACTGCTTGACTTCGGTGATCGGACGAGAACCGGTAGTTCCAGTATGGTATGGCCGTTGACAAATGACTACCAACTAGTTCCCTATCATGAGTGCCAAAAGTCATTCTTTCAGATCGCCACACCCTTTCCTCTGCCCCTACCACCATTATGGCTTCGTGGAACATGCACAACATTGCGGTTGATGGGCATGCAGTAGCGCTCTATGTACCTACTTTCCATTCACCCAATATGGTATGGCTGTTGACAAATATCACGCATCTTGCCCATTACTATTATGAGGAAAACAACTAGTTCAGTTCAAAGCATCTCTTCCCTTCCTATAATTGCTTTAAAGATCAAATATTCCATCGAGCTTGAAAGCCCGGTAATAGCACTAGTTGATGTTTGTTATCACATCAACTTTCCTTTTCCAGCTCCGATTGGTCAGTTTGAAACAGTATTTGCTTATGCGATCGTTTTCCCACCAAATCATAAACATCACACTACATTTACTCTGACTCTTATCATACAACACATGTGCTCATCATTTTTTCTCGTTTTTCATGTTTAAATGTATAAACGTGCTTCCGCCACTGTTAAGAGTTTGCTTATAGATTCTACGAAATACGCAGTCCTATTTCATTTCAATGGGCAAGCGAAATAAACACAAAAGGTTATATGCTCTTGTGTTTGCCCAATGCATATAACGCGAAAGTATGCATTCAAAACAATATGCGATTAAGTGTGAGATGCTTCTTACATATGTATGTATGTATATAAATGTCAGGAAAATATTATATAGATACATGTTGATAGATTAGGCTTTGAATTACTTATTTGTTCCAGTGTACTTACATCGAGAAAAATTATGCAATTTCAATCAACAATGATCATTTTTATACAAATCTTGTTCAAAATAACTTATATACGAGTATATGTATTTGAGAAGCGATCTTAAATGCCATAATTTATTGCGAATCACATTCACAAAAAAATAAGAAGTTCCAAATGCCAATACATAGAACATAACCGTAACATTTTGACTAACTTGCATATTACTTACAATAATTTGCTATTTAGTTTTCCATTGAAAAACTTTAATTGTTAAATTTGGTAGTTGCCACAGGAACTTTGTAATTTCATTTTGTTTAGCGAAATAAAAGTGACAACAACGTAAAACAAAACCACGCCAACCTGATGTGAACAGTTTTACATATATCTATTATAGACATCGGAATCAGCGTCCGGGAGCATTCACTCGGGAAAGTTTTGAGTTTAAGTTCACGTTGATATCTCCTTTCCAGAATCGACTACTGATAATTTACAATTTCTTTTTTGTTTTAAAGAAGTATTCTTTTGCTTTTGAAAATTACGGGTAGCAAGGTATCATTTTCGTGACATAAACAAAACAGTATATATGTACTTAAAACCATTACTTTCATTGTAAGATACGTTTATAAGCTCAAATATTTTTCTAATACACTTTTTTGACACTCGATTAATATTCACAGTAAGAAGCCAACACAATCAATAGTAAGCTTATGTAAGGTTGCATATTTGGCAAGTGAAAACAATAAGCAAAAGGTACATGTGCCAACGACACGCGGTGTTCCCAAGCGGTCCCCCATCTAAGTACTAACCGCGCCCGATACTGCTTGACTTCGGTGATCGGACGAGAACCGGTAGTTAAAGTTAAAGTTAAAGTTAAAAAATTGCTTTATTGAACGGTACTTATATACATTTCATTCTTAAAGGAAACCCTAAAGCTTAAGTTATTTTATCATTATGCTACTTAATCCAATGGCCCATATGGCACTCAAGATGTTAATAATGTCTTTATCTCTAATTCTTTATGCTTTTATTGATTCATTAACTAATTTTCGTATTTATATTTGCCGTTGCTGGAAAACCCGTGGAAAAACCAACATTTTATCGTTACTTATGCTAAACCTTAATCTAATTTTACCCTACAATTTATCCTAAGCTAATTACAGACTAATATGTACAGGTACTTATATCTATTTGTTATTTTTCGTAAGTTTATTTTTGCAGCGAATACAATAACTTAAAGTTAATAAGAATCTATTAATTTATAAACGATACACTCTCTGGGTTTTTGTTTCGATTTCATACTGTCTCGTTGACGCTGATGTTTAATCACCGACCTTCCACCAATACAAAGATGACGAGAACCGGTAGTTCCAGTATGGTATGGCCGTTGACAAATGACTACCAACTAGTTCCCTATCATGAGTGCCAAAAGTCATTCTTTCAGATCGCCACACCCTTTCCTCTGCCCCTACCACCATTATGGCTTCGTGGAACATGCACAACATTGCGGTTGATGGGCATGCAGTAGCGCTCTATGTACCTACTTTCCATTCACCCAATATGGTATGGCTGTTGACAAATATCACGCATCTTGCCCATTACTATTATGAGGAAAACAACTAGTTCAGTTCAAAGCATCTCTTCCCTTCCTATAATTGCTTTAAAGATCAAATATTCCATCGAGCTTGAAAGCCCGGTAATAGCACTAGTTGATGTTTGTTATCACATCAACTTTCCTTTTCCAGCTCCGATTGGTCAGTTTGAAACAGTATTTGCTTATGCGATCGTTTTCCCACCAAATCATAAACATCACACTACATTTACTCTGACTCTTATCATACAACACATGTGCTCATCATTTTTTCTCGTTTTTCATGTTTAAATGTATAAACGTGCTTCCGCCACTGTTAAGAGTTTGCTTATAGATTCTACGAAATACGCAGTCCTATTTCCATAGATATAGAGAGTACTGGATCCGCAACCGGTCGTGAGAGCCGAAGCAATTGGCAACCTGCGCTAAAGTTGTGTGAAGTTGAGGTTTGAGGCGATATGCTTTTAATTTAGCACTCTATTCACGGCGAAACACGTTCACATTTAAAAAGTTTTTAATTTTAAAGATCGCGCGTACGTAATCGGAACTTTAATTCACTGTTTTAATTAAAAATTTATGAAATTTCCATCCGCTTTGACACATGAGTTTTCCCGCGTGGTTCGCGCTCTTTTCGATTTTCTTTTGCTTTGACGTTCGAGTTTTCCGTGAGAGTTGTTTGTTGTTTATACTCAAACTGAAATGAAATTTCGTTGGTGTGCGCGGGTGTCAGTGGGGGAAGCGATTCTTCTGAAGAGAGAAAAGAAAAACCTGTGTGGTAACAAAGGGGAAGGAGAAGCAGAGGGAATCACATAGTTTCGAGAGCGTAAGTTATTTATAACTTATTTATGTGGCAAATTTGCTTCTCACATGGACGAGTACACAGATTCTCGTTGCTCGTCCATTTGTTTATATGTCTTTGCCTATTTCATTTCAATGGGCAAGCGAAATAAACACAAAAGGTTATATGCTCTTGTGTTTGCCCAATGCATATAACGCGAAAGTATGCATTCAAAACAATATGCGATTAAGTGTGAGATGCTTCTTACATATGTATGTATGTATATAAATGTCAGGAAAATATTATATAGATACATGTTGATAGATTAGGCTTTGAATTACTTATTTGTTCCAGTGTACTTACATCGAGAAAAATTATGCAATTTCAATCAACAATGATCATTTTTATACAAATCTTGTTCAAAATAACTTATATACGAGTATATGTATTTGAGAAGCGATCTTAAATGCCATAATTTATTGCGAATCACATTCACAAAAAAATAAGAAGTTCCAAATGCCAATACATAGAACATAACCGTAACATTTTGACTAACTTGCATATTACTTACAATAATTTGCTATTTAGTTTTCCATTGAAAAACTTTAATTGTTAAATTTGGTAGTTGCCACAGGAACTTTGTAATTTCATTTTGTTTAGCGAAATAAAAGTGACAACAACGTAAAACAAAACCACGCCAACCTGATGTGAACAGTTTTACATATATCTATTATAGACATCGGAATCAGCGTCCGGGAGCATTCACTCGGGAAAGTTTTGAGTTTAAGTTCACGTTGATATCTCCTTTCCAGAATCGACTACTGATAATTTACAATTTCTTTTTTGTTTTAAAGAAGTATTCTTTTGCTTTTGAAAATTACGGGTAGCAAGGTATCATTTTCGTGACATAAACAAAACAGTATATATGTACTTAAAACCATTACTTTCATTGTAAGATACGTTTATAAGCTCAAATATTTTTCTAATACACTTTTTTGACACTCGATTAATATTCACAGTAAGAAGCCAACACAATCAATAGTAAGCTTATGTAAGGTTGCATATTTGGCAAGTGAAAACAATAAGCAAAAGGTACATGTGCCAACGACACGCGGTGTTCCCAAGCGGTCCCCCATCTAAGTACTAACCGCGCCCGATACTGCTTGACTTCGGTGATCGGACGAGAACCGGTAGTTAAAGTTAAAGTTAAAGTTAAAAAATTGCTTTATTTAACGGTTTTCATAGATACATTGCAATCTTAAATATAACCCTAAAGCTAAAGTTATTTCATTATAATTCTACTTAGTCCAATGGCCGCGAGGGCACTCAAGATGTTAATAGTTTCTTTTATTTTCGATTCATCTACATAAAATTCATATTATCGGATACAGTCTTGGCAAATTATGTTGTTGGAAAAACCCGCAGAAAAAAAAAACCAACATATTTTCTATACTTAGACTAATCTTAAACCTAATCAACCCTAGCCTAACTTATAAACTAATATGTTCAGGTACGTTAATCTATTTAAACATATAGGTATATATTCATTCACAAAAATACATATATGCAGACATACATCCGCATATACATACGTATATATTTTATTTTTAGGAAAGATTTTAATCTTATTCTAAATTACAGTCTTTTAATTTAGGAAAGCATACGATTGGTAGGTTTTCATTGCAGTGAGAGCATATTATTTCCAGTGCTTACTAGTCACCGTCCACCCACCAATATAGTGACTTACTCCTCTCATCCCTATCAATATCATCATACTTTGACGTGGAGTATCTCCATATATTGTTTTCAGCACCCTCGTTCAGGTTTGGGGCATATGTAAGCGTTTTGTCGGTATTCCTTCTGTAAACGTGGTATATCATAGGAAGACCTTCTGGATTCAGAATAAATCCTTTCTTGTCTAGGTATATGAAAACTTCTGGTGGAATGAATCCAGTGGCAAGGGTTTTCTCACAATAAGAAATGGTTGGGTAGAAAGGCTGGTAAATCCAAGGGTTTTCCCCACATAAAGCGGAGCGGAGAATATGTTTTCTAGTAGTTCTGACGAGAAAAATGTCGATTCTTGGTATCTGTGCAATGTCATATATCTCCTGGTTTGAAACGTGGTGAACATATCCCGTCTCAGCCTTCCTATATACTCCCGTACATGCTCGCAAACACCTCCGTTCGAAGACCCTTAACTTTTCCATCATACTCGCGCTTTGGTTAAACCAGATAGGACATCCATATAGCAAGACTGGTCTAACCAAAGTCTTGTAGCAAATCAACTTGACCTCAGGATCAAGATGCTTTGAGAAGAAGAGCCTTCGAAGGGACATGAATGCTTTGCGTGCTCGATCTAGCGCATTCCGTATATGTTGTGTATAGTATAGGTGCTGGTCAAGGTTCACTCCTAAGTATCTGACGCAAGTCTTGTGAGGAACTCTTTCTGAGCTATTTCTTCCTGCAACAATGTGAAAATCTTTCCAGTTGCGCTTTAGGTCCCGATTGGCCTTTCTCAGGGTGGGTCGAAACAAGATTGTTTCACACTTCTGCACGTTGATCTGCATTCTCCAGGTGCTCGTGTAGAATTGGATGTCATTGAATATATGTTGGAGTTCATTTTGCACATTTGAAGCTTTTTTATCTGCCGTATAAACTATGAGGTCGTCGGCGAATGCAACTAGCGATCTTTTTGGAGATTTGTTAAAGTCAAAGCTATTGAGCAGTGTGCTGATGTAGATCGCAAAAAGCGTCGGCGCAGTGACCGTTCCCTGTTGGAGGCCATTCAGAACTTTGTAATCGTGATTTGAAGAAAGACTTCCATCCGTAACGATAAACGATTTGCCGTACAGCATACTCCATAAAGTGCGTATTAGATGTTGAGGAAAATCCATCTTTAGCAACCTGTATATAAGTCCGTCGAGCCAGATCGTGTCAAATGCCTTTTCCATGTCAACAAGACAAGCTCCGATGCAATTTCCGCCATTGAGATGCCAACACAAATCCGAAGTTACCTTCGTTATTGCGTGGATGGTTGAATGTCCAGCTCGGAACCCGAACTGCGCATTTGGCATCAGATCGTTCCTCTGCAGATGCCCATTGAGAGCTCGGTTAATTACCATCTCAAACACTTTGCTGACATTTGGCAGCAAACTGATTGGACGGTAATTTCTTGGACTGGAAGAATCCTTGCCTTTTTTTGCAATTGGAAAGACTTTGGCTTTTTTCCAACGTTCTGGGAAGTATGAGTTGTTCAGCATGTTATTGAACAGTACACAATAGTCACGAATTGCGACTTCAGGCATATGCCGTAGCACAATGTTAGGAATCCCGTCGATACCAGATGACTTCTTGTTATTAATTCGTCTGAATATGTCGACTAGATCTTCATATGAGACGAAATAATCCCCTAGCTGTTCATCAGGTATAAGGTGTGCCTTCAGCTTATCATTGAATTGGAGAACGGGCTGGCCATTCAGGCCTTCTTGGAAACGATGGACTGTTCTTTCCACAATTTCTGTTAACCGTTCTCGTCCAACATTGTGTTTTGGTCTATGAATAGATTCGAATTGAGTGCCGATAATATGAAGCTTCTGCATTTCATCAGTTACTACACGTTTTCCCTGCTCGTCAGGAGCCATTAGGCCTACGTTGATTCCAGCTTCAACTAGGAGAGACACTTCACTGCCCTCAATCTTCAAGGCTGGCACTTCTACTCGAGACTTCTTCCTAAATAGGTTGTTTACTTGCGAGAACATTATATCCACATCCTGTGAAGATATGCTTTTTATTTTATCCGTCCACTGCCTGTTGACCTCGTTCCTGTAGTTCTGTCGAATAAGATTTCGAACATTCCTAAGGATCGATTTCATCAAGTTCAGTGTAGGATGATTATAGTCCTGCAGTCGCCGATAAATATTGTTGATGCGGGTTAAGAGGGAGTTTTTCAGCCGTTTTAATCGTTTGATAATTGGCGTATCATATCCTTCCATGTTGTTTCTGGGTTTTGTTTTGGGAACAACTCGATCCATCGTGTCCAGCGTCAAAGATTCCAACCTTGAAAGATAAGAATCTATCTCATCATTTGTTAAATTTCTGTCGCTGGGTGCCATAGTTTCGCTGTCTAGAGTACTCAAGAGAGGGCATTGCTTGGTGCGCTCCCATTCAAACCTCTTTTTGTACTGCTTCCAATCAGTTTTTTTCAAGTTCAGTCTGTGATTATTGGACTGGAGTGGAAGGAGGAACACATTATCCCTTTCATGCTGAACCTCCATTACAATAGCTTGATGATCACTATCGTAAGGAAGAGTTTGCAATTTCCGTGAAGGAGTCTTCAATTTGAACAAGAGTCTTGCATCAGCTATACACAGGTCCAAGTATGAATTGGCCCTCGGCAATGTGGGGGACTCTGGCCCATATATATGACATTTGAAGTCCACTTGGTGCTGTGTTATCCACGATTGCAGGAATACACCCCTTGGATTGTTGGTGGCGTTCAGCCATGTTGTGTGCCGTGCGTTTAAATCACCAGCAAGAATGTAGTAGTTATTTGGTCGATGGAGCTCAAGAAGCTCAAAAAGTGCTTGAAACTCTTCCTTGAACTTTGACTCCTTACCACTAGCAGCATATGCAGAAATGACATAGAGGTTATCCCCACCAAGCAATGGTATTAAAATACAAGAGACTTCTATACATTCAAAGTTCTCGAACTCGGCCCTTCTTATTTGTTTGAACCGATAGGATCTCCGCACAAGAATTCCAGTGCCACCACCATTTTCGCAAGATTTCCTATCATTTCTCACAAACTCGAAGTCCTTGAATGTCATAGAATGTCTTGAATTGAGACGGGTTTCTGTGAGTAGAAGTATGTCAGGCTTTTTTTCGACAACAAAGTCTAGGAGGTTCGCACGTCGATGAATGCTGGCAATTGAGTTGACATTGATAGAGATGAGACGAAGGTAGCCTCCGAGCACTCGTTCGGCAACCACATTAGAACTAGGCATAGTTCAGTCCCAACTTCGCTGAAATGAGAGTTAATACGTTACTATGAAGTTGCAAAATATTACTTAAATTAGTGATCTGCTCCATCATATTGGTCATCAGTTTTTGTGTTGTAGCAGGCGTGTTGTCAATTGGATTCACTGTGCTCTTAGGTTGGCGAATGTCTTTTACTACATCTGTGAAGCTAATTCCTGTTTGTGTCATTGAGGTGGCCGCTTTTGTTGTTGATGCAGGTATTGGAATACTTGGTGGTTGCTTTTTTGCAAGCATTTGTTGCACTGATGTTTTATGTACCACGCAACCACGGTACGATGCTGGGTGCCCAAAGGTGTTGCAGTTAACACAGAAAACTTTTGTCTTGTCATCTTCTTTTCGGAGAGCGCATTTTCCAGGTTCATGCGACTTGTCGCACTTCACACACCTGTACTTCATTCCACAGTTTACTGCTGCATGTCCAAATCGTTGGCATCTGTAGCACTGGTTGATATCACTTTTTATGAGCTTTTCGATCCGAATGACTTGGTGATTCAAATATCGAACGTTTCGTAGGTCACTCACGGATGTGTCTTGCGTAACTTGGAGTAAATATAAGGGCAATATTTTACCTTCCAAAATTGACCTCCTCGTGTTGAATTGTTTCACACTGAAAATTTTTATTTTTGGGTTTTGCCGCATTAATTCAGCTTTTATTTCCTCCGGGTTTTCACCAGCACTAAGCCCTTTAATAATGAAGGACTGTAGTTTTTCGTCTGCCGGTGTGTATGTGAAGTACGGTGCTTCTGCTTTTTTTAACACTTCTTTCACTTTATTAAAGTCACTTTGAGTGTTCACGTTCACTTGTGTTTTGGACGTGCTGATCCTTTTAATGTTGAAATCATCAATTTCACAATATTCTTTTATTAATTTAATTAAATCACCAGAGTCCTGGTTGAACGTGTTTATTGGTGGTGGGCGCTTCACTTTTTTATTTTTTACCACGTTTTCACTATTTTCTTTGTTTTCTTTAACATTTGGTATTCTGTCTTTAACACTTTTCACTTCGATTTGCTTCTCGTTTTGCTTTTTATTTTTGTTTTTCTTTGCCACTACTTTTATGAACTCTGGGAAATCGGCATCATCGTCGATAGCGTCGGTGATATCGACTTCACAGGGTTCATTGTACTCAGGAACTTCTCCACAATCACTTTGAAACCGATCACTTTCCGAACTATGTTGGGCTTTAGTGGCAGTTTTCTCATAAATTTTCGCGTTGACACGAAGTGTTTCGTTCTCCTTTTTTAATCTTTCGATTTCGTTCATTAACAGCTTAATTTTCCCATTCCTTTCTGTCACAAGGTTTGGTTTCACATTAATCTTCTTTCTCCTTCCCGCTACCACATGTTTATTCATTTCTTTGTCCTTCGTCATATTTTAATTTTGTGTCCATTTCCACATAACTAAAGGTTGCACTTGCACGTGCTCAATTTTTCACACTCACTTCACAATAATGCATTTGCGTCTGAAGATTTCGCGCACAATCTACACGACGGCAAATAATATTCACTCCTAACAAAAATTCGGTTCGCATGCAATACGCACACCGGCACAAGCGCTTTTCGGCACAATCGCTCACGAAAACGTCCACAAGTGAACTGACGACGAGAACCGGTAGTTCCAGTATGGTATGGCCGTTGACAAATGACTACCAACTAGTTCCCTATCATGAGTGCCAAAAGTCATTCTTTCAGATCGCCACACCCTTTCCTCTGCCCCTACCACCATTATGGCTTCGTGGAACATGCACAACATTGCGGTTGATGGGCATGCAGTAGCGCTCTATGTACCTACTTTCCATTCACCCAATATGGTATGGCTGTTGACAAATATCACGCATCTTGCCCATTACTATTATGAGGAAAACAACTAGTTCAGTTCAAAGCATCTCTTCCCTTCCTATAATTGCTTTAAAGATCAAATATTCCATCGAGCTTGAAAGCCCGGTAATAGCACTAGTTGATGTTTGTTATCACATCAACTTTCCTTTTCCAGCTCCGATTGGTCAGTTTGAAACAGTATTTGCTTATGCGATCGTTTTCCCACCAAATCATAAACATCACACTACATTTACTCTGACTCTTATCATACAACACATGTGCTCATCATTTTTTCTCGTTTTTCATGTTTAAATGTATAAACGTGCTTCCGCCACTGTTAAGAGTTTGCTTATAGATTCTACGAAATACGCAGTCCTATTTCATTTCAATGGGCAAGCGAAATAAACACAAAAGGTTATATGCTCTTGTGTTTGCCCAATGCATATAACGCGAAAGTATGCATTCAAAACAATATGCGATTAAGTGTGAGATGCTTCTTACATATGTATGTATGTATATAAATGTCAGGAAAATATTATATAGATACATGTTGATAGATTAGGCTTTGAATTACTTATTTGTTCCAGTGTACTTACATCGAGAAAAATTATGCAATTTCAATCAACAATGATCATTTTTATACAAATCTTGTTCAAAATAACTTATATACGAGTATATGTATTTGAGAAGCGATCTTAAATGCCATAATTTATTGCGAATCACATTCACAAAAAAATAAGAAGTTCCAAATGCCAATACATAGAACATAACCGTAACATTTTGACTAACTTGCATATTACTTACAATAATTTGCTATTTAGTTTTCCATTGAAAAACTTTAATTGTTAAATTTGGTAGTTGCCACAGGAACTTTGTAATTTCATTTTGTTTAGCGAAATAAAAGTGACAACAACGTAAAACAAAACCACGCCAACCTGATGTGAACAGTTTTACATATATCTATTATAGACATCGGAATCAGCGTCCGGGAGCATTCACTCGGGAAAGTTTTGAGTTTAAGTTCACGTTGATATCTCCTTTCCAGAATCGACTACTGATAATTTACAATTTCTTTTTTGTTTTAAAGAAGTATTCTTTTGCTTTTGAAAATTACGGGTAGCAAGGTATCATTTTCGTGACATAAACAAAACAGTATATATGTACTTAAAACCATTACTTTCATTGTAAGATACGTTTATAAGCTCAAATATTTTTCTAATACACTTTTTTGACACTCGATTAATATTCACAGTAAGAAGCCAACACAATCAATAGTAAGCTTATGTAAGGTTGCATATTTGGCAAGTGAAAACAATAAGCAAAAGGTACATGTGCCAACGACACGCGGTGTTCCCAAGCGGTCCCCCATCTAAGTACTAACCGCGCCCGATACTGCTTGACTTCGGTGATCGGACGAGAACCGGTAGTTTTAGTTTTAGTTTTAAAAGTGCTTTATTGAGTCCCAAAACTGTTGTTTACATTAATCTCTAAAGCTAAGATATGCATATTTGTGTTTTTCTTATGAGTCTACTGGCCAATAGGCTCTCAAGACTACGTCTTTCTCATTTTTGTGGTTCAAACCAAATTTCATTTATTATTCGGAATACATTACTTTTTACTTACTATTTACTACCAAAGAAAACGGGACGATAAAAAACTTTGGCTGCTATAACTTATATGTAGGTTACTTATCTATATAACTTATATTCTATTTGTCTTATTTTAGGTTTTTCTTTTATTTTTTGTTATATTTACAATTTTATTTACACAACTTATGCTAATATATTTTCCTAACTTAAGTGCTAACTTATTCCTAAATCCCTATACTACAGTTCGCGATCATAGCGAGAAAATTAACCAAGTTGAAAAAAAAATGCTGCTAATTACATTGTTTTTATTCTGTCTCCATTTCCACTTCATTCAACCACCAAAAGTCTTCACTCCTGTACTTGTCACTGAACATATCCATTGAGTACCGCCACATGGCATTGGGCTCTGTAGTATCCATATACTCTGGGCACGTTATTCGCTTGTCAGTGTTACGTCTGTACCAGTGATACAGCACTGGCACTCCATTTGTGTCAAGTATAATTCCTTTAGAGTCGAGATATGGGAATATTTCAGGAGGAATGAACCCTGTTTGCATAGCTCTATCGAAATAGAGTGAGTTCGAGTAGTAAGGTTGGTTAATCCAAGCGTTCTCTGTGGGCCGAGTTGTGCAATTTAAAGTATGCCTTCGAATAAGATGTACCATGAATCTATCTATTCTGGTTACTTGAGCTGTTTCATAAATCTCTCTATTCGAGACATTATGCAGGTAGTCAGTTTCGGTTTTCCGATAGACGCCTGTACATGCTCTTAGCACTTTTCTCTCGAAAACTCGGAGTTTCTCAATGGTCGAGGGGCTTTGGTTGAACCAAATTGGACAACCGTACGTTAAGATGGGTCGGACTAAACTTTTGTAACAAATGGTTTTCACCTCAGGCAACAAGTTCCTATTGTAAAACAGTCGTTTGAGTGACATGAAGGCGTTTCGAGTTTTTTCAAGCTGCTTGCTTATATGTGGTGTGAAATGAAGGCGTTGATCTAAATGCACTCCAAGATATTTTACATCTGTCCTATGTGGTATTCTTTCGCCATCGGCTACAAGGTGAAAATCTTTCCAGTGACGCTTCACATTTCTGCCGGCTTGCATCAGGTTTGTGCGAAACAAAATAGTCTCGCACTTTTGAGCATTAATCTTCATTTTCCAAGCATGCGTGAATGATTTAATGTCATCAAACATGCTCTGAAGCTCTTTATTGGCTTCTGATGCCTTTCTGTGTGCAGTGTAGATGATAAGGTCATCTGCAAATGCAACCAGAGCTCTTTTCGGCGACTCATTGAAGCCAAAGGTCTTGAGTAAGGGGCCCAATAATATTGCAAACAGAGTAGGTGCTGTCACCGTACCTTGTTGCAGTCCGTCAGATATTTGAAACAGTCTGTCAGTGGAAACACCTCCTGATTCTAACTGAAATGATTTCTTATATAACATACTGATCACCAAACTAATTAAATGTTGTGGGAATTTATCTTGGATTAGCTTAAAAACTAATCCATCGAGCCAAACAGTATCAAATGCCTTTTCCATGTCAATAAGACAAGCGCCAACACATTTGCCATCATTCATGTGCCAACAAATATCTGATGTTACTTTGGTTATTGCGTGAATTGTGGAATGGCCTTTGCGGAACCCAAATTGGCTGTTACTGAAGAGTTGATTTTCACTGATATGCAAATGAAGTGCTTGATTGATAACAGTCTCAAATACTTTACTGATATTCGGAAGCAGGCTGATGGGACGGTAGTTTCGTGGGTTTGTAAGGTCCTTGCCCTTTTTGGGGATAGGAATGGTCTTTGCTATTTTCCAGTTTGATGGGAAATATCTGTTGTTAAGAAGATTGTTGAAAAGAATGCAGTATTCCGTGATCAGTACCTCAGGTAAATGTTTCAATACAATATTAGGTATGCCGTCGATTCCGGCAGATTTTTTATTGTTCAACTTGCGAAAGATATCTACCAGGTTTTCATGTGTGATGAAATATCCAGCTATAAACTCGTCTGGTATAGCATTTGAAGGCAGAGTCTCATTGAAATGAAGTAAAGGCTCTTTGCTACAGCTTGCTTGAAAGTTGCTCACATTCTCTGTTACGATTTGGGAAAGTCGTTCTCTACCAAGTATTGCGTTTTGCTTGTGGATTGATTCTAGACTCATCCCAATGACGTTTAACTTATCAATAGGCTCGGAGATAGTGATATGACCCTGTACATTGTTTGCCTCGCAGACAGTACCTTCTTCAAGAAAAAGTCGATCTTCAGCTGTTATTTTCAAGTCAGCTATTCCATCCAATTTCTTTCTTCTGAAAATAGAGTTAATTTGTGCAAACATTCCGTCAGTGTCTTGTGGACGTATTCTTTGGAGCTTTTCTCTCCATTGGCAATTAACCTCCGCGTTGTAGCTAAGTTTAATCAGATATCGTACAATTGACATCATCTGTTTTAGAATTTGTAAATTATTATCGATTCTCTCCCTAAAGCCTCTATATATTGAATTGATTCGAGTTAAAATCCTGCTCTTTAAATGTTGCAGTCTTTCTATTCTAGCTGTGCGATATTTGTCCATGTTGTTCAGAGGTTTGATCTTAGGAACAGTATTTCGGACCGTTTCGTTTATCAGTTTCTGCAGTATGTTCAAGTACTCGTCAATTTCGATATCAGTCAGATTTCGATTATTAGGAGCAATGTAACCAGATGTCTTCGAGGCCATCCTCTTGTGACTTTTGGTGATATTTTTCTGGAGTTTGTCCCAGTTTGTCTTTTTGTAGTTTAACTGGTATTGTGCATCACTGAGGGTCAGTAAGAAATGGTCGTCCGTATCTGGTGATAAGTTCATTTGTATGGCTCTATGGTCACTGTCGTAGTCCAAGGTCTTAAGTTTGTTTTCTGTTAGTTGAGTAAGATTCAAACGCACATCTAATATACACACATCAGGATAAGATCTTGCGCGGGGCAATGTTGCCTCGCTTGGGCCATATAATTCGCATTTAAACTCGATAGAGTTTTCTTCGAGCCATCTTTTGAGAAATACCCCTCTAGGGTTATTATAGGCATTCAACCATTCTCCATGCTTTGCATTTAAATCACCAGCAAGAATGAAATAATTATTCAAATTGTGGAGTTCAAGTATCTCGAATAATGAAGCAAACTCTGACTTGAATTTTTCAGTATTTCTTTTGGCTGCATACGCTGAGATAATGTACAAATATTTATCACCTTGCAATTTTAACCGCATGCACGTCACCTCAAGACATTCAAATCTACTGAATTCCGGTCTGATCACAGCCTGATGTTTGTATGTATTTCGAATGAGGATGCCTGTTCCTCCTCCATTAATAGCATTTTGTCTATCAGTTCTGATGAAGACGAAATCTTGAAATTGTACATTATGCCTGCTATTGAGCTTTGTTTCCGAAAGCAGCACTACATCAGGTTTGTTTCTAACTACAAAATTCAGCAGATTTGCACGTCTGTAGATGTGTGCAATTGAATTAACATTTAAGGCAATAATTGATAGATTATTTATTCTAATACAACTATGTGGTTGGTCAACCATAAATGGGGTGAGTTGTTTCAAATATATGGTTGATTTTCCTGCTATGATCGCTCAAATTTTTTTCTATTTTATCTAATCTATTATATAAATTTTCAAATAATTTACTTAACTTGTTTTCCAGTCCTTCCATTCCAATGTTTTTGTCGCAACTCTCCGGAATACTTCTGCTGGCTGCTGCATAGCTCACATATTGTCGAGGTGTCGTGGTCATTGGCTGCATTTGGCTCTTCTGGGGCAATTGTGCATGCATTTGCTTCTGATTCGGCATCGTCCTTCTAGTCGCCGCTAGCCCGTCTGTTCGCATCGCTTCGTAAATTGGACAGCCTTTGAAAGACGCTGGATGTCCAAATTGTCGGCAGTTCACGCAGTAGATTTTGTTTTTGCCATCCTCCTTCTGAACACTGCACTTTTCCGGCTCGTGATGCTCGTTGCACTTGACACAACGGAATTCCATATTGCAATTTACCGCAGAATGTCCATATCGCTGGCACCGAAAACACTGCTGAATGTCTGTCTTCCTTAATTTTTCAAACCACACTACTTGGTGGTTTATGTAGCGAATATTGCGAAGATTACTGGCTATACTGTCCCTCGATATCTGCACCATGTATATTGGTAACATCTTCTTGAGTGCCATTGAGCGTCGTGTTTCGAATCGTTTTACTTGAACAAACTTAATGTCGTTCTGTTGATGTTCAAGCTCCTCTTGGATCATCTTCACATCTTCTGTGTCACTTAGTCCTTTAAGCAGAAATGTCTGCAGTTTTTCTTCCCTTGGGGTATATGTATAAAATGGGGCCTCTGCCTGCTTCAAGGCTTCTTTCACTTTAATAAAGTCACTTGCTTTTGTCACTTTAATTTGGGTTTTGGTTTTGTTGACTTTTTTAATTGTAAAGTCATTCACTTCACAGGAGTTTTTAATCAATTTGACGAGATCACTCGAGTCTTGCTCAAAAGTATTTATTGGCGGCAACTTCATTTTTTGGGCACTATTGACACTTTCACTTGGAGTATTTTTTTCCGAACTTTCCTTTTCTTTATTTAAATCACTGGTATTCTTGGCACTATCATTAATATTTTTCTTCTTCGTGTTCTTTCTTCTCATCACTTGCACCCACTCTGTTGGCGTTGGATCTAAGTCCATATCTCCAAGCTCATATTCTGCACTTCCACTAGCAGTTGAAACAGTTGCATTATCCACTGTTGTTAGAGGTTCACTTTCACAAATATCAACATATGTGTCACTTATAGGGGCAATTTTCTCACTTTGTTGATGTTTGGTTAATAACATCTTCAATTTCTCGAGTTCATTTCGAAGTTTTTTATTTTCTTCCATCAATAAGTTCTTTTGCGCGGTAGTATTTCGTTCCACTAGGTTTGGTTGGGGCTTGAGTTTGCGGCGTACCGCTTTCTTACTAACACGACCATTGGCCATTTTTTCACTTATAACACTTTCTTTTTCCACTTTCACAAGGGTTTTCACTTCAAGTTTCCCACACTTCATCCGAAAAATCGTCTATTTCGATTAATTTACTGTTCATATTTTCCATCCATTAGCAGTTCAAATGAACAATTAAGTTTTCCTTTTACACTTTCCAAATAACTCACGAACACGCATTATTCGAATTCTAGATTATACGACCACTAAGCGGCACATCTTCAAAGGATATATTTCCTTCACACCTAGGTGTGAAAAATTCTCACTTCGAACGCACATTTTCACATGAATTGTTTCGGATCCTTCTACTGATCCTCGAAGGACCAGATCGATTTTTCACTCGTATCTTTTCACGATTTGAATATCTCACACCTCAAACGAACACGTCCGAAAGGATCGAATGCTCGACCTGAACTGACGAGAACCGGTAGTTCCAGTATGGTATGGCCGTTGACAAATGACTACCAACTAGTTCCCTATCATGAGTGCCAAAAGTCATTCTTTCAGATCGCCACACCCTTTCCTCTGCCCCTACCACCATTATGGCTTCGTGGAACATGCACAACATTGCGGTTGATGGGCATGCAGTAGCGCTCTATGTACCTACTTTCCATTCACCCAATATGGTATGGCTGTTGACAAATATCACGCATCTTGCCCATTACTATTATGAGGAAAACAACTAGTTCAGTTCAAAGCATCTCTTCCCTTCCTATAATTGCTTTAAAGATCAAATATTCCATCGAGCTTGAAAGCCCGGTAATAGCACTAGTTGATGTTTGTTATCACATCAACTTTCCTTTTCCAGCTCCGATTGGTCAGTTTGAAACAGTATTTGCTTATGCGATCGTTTTCCCACCAAATCATAAACATCACACTACATTTACTCTGACTCTTATCATACAACACATGTGCTCATCATTTTTTCTCGTTTTTCATGTTTAAATGTATAAACGTGCTTCCGCCACTGTTAAGAGTTTGCTTATAGATTCTACGAAATACGCAGTCCTATTTCATTTCAATGGGCAAGCGAAATAAACACAAAAGGTTATATGCTCTTGTGTTTGCCCAATGCATATAACGCGAAAGTATGCATTCAAAACAATATGCGATTAAGTGTGAGATGCTTCTTACATATGTATGTATGTATATAAATGTCAGGAAAATATTATATAGATACATGTTGATAGATTAGGCTTTGAATTACTTATTTGTTCCAGTGTACTTACATCGAGAAAAATTATGCAATTTCAATCAACAATGATCATTTTTATACAAATCTTGTTCAAAATAACTTATATACGAGTATATGTATTTGAGAAGCGATCTTAAATGCCATAATTTATTGCGAATCACATTCACAAAAAAATAAGCAAGTTCCAAATGCCAATACATAGAACATAACCGTAACATTTTGACTAACTTGCATATTACTTACAATAATTTGCTATTTAGTTTTCCATTGAAAAACTTTAATTGTTAAATTTGGTAGTTGCCACAGGAACTTTGTAATTTCATTTTGTTTAGCGAAATAAAAGTGACAACAACGTAAAACAAAACCACGCCAACCTGATGTGAACAGTTTTACATATATCTATTATAGACATCGGAATCAGCGTCCGGGAGCATTCACTCGGGAAAGTTTTGAGTTTAAGTTCACGTTGATATCTCCTTTCCAGAATCGACTACTGATAATTTACAATTTCTTTTTTGTTTTAAAGAAGTATTCTTTTGCTTTTGAAAATTACGGGTAGCAAGGTATCATTTTCGTGACATAAACAAAACAGTATATATGTACTTAAAACCATTACTTTCATTGTAAGATACGTTTATAAGCTCAAATATTTTTCTAATACACTTTTTTGACACTCGATTAATATTCACAGTAAGAAGCCAACACAATCAATAGTAAGCTTATGTAAGGTTGCATATTTGGCAAGTGAAAACAATAAGCAAAAGGTACATGTGCCAACGACACGCGGTGTTCCCAAGCGGTCCCCCATCTAAGTACTAACCGCGCCCGATACTGCTTGACTTCGGTAATCGGACGAGAACCGGTAGTTTTAGTTTTAGTTTTAAAAGTGCTTTATTGAGTCCCAAAACTGTTGTTTACATTAATCTCTAAAGCTAAGATATACATATTTGTTTTTTTTCTTATGAGTCTACTGGCCAATAGGCTCTCAAGACTACGTCTTTCTCATTTTTGTGGTTCAAACCAAATTTCATTTATTATTCGGAATACATTACTTTTTACTTACTATTTACTACCAAAGAAAACGGGACGATAAAAAACTTTGGCTGCTATAACTTATATGTAGGTTACTTATCTATATAACTTATATTCTATTTGTCTTATCTTAGGTTTTTCTTTTATTTTTTGTTATATTTACAATTTTATTTACACAACTTATGCTAATATATTTTCCTAACTTAAGTGCTAACTTATTCCTAAATCCCTATACTACAGTTCGCGATCATAGCGAGAAAATTAACCAAGTTGAAAAAAAAAAAAAATGCTGCTAATTACATTGTTTTTATTCTGTCTCCATTTCCACTTCATTCAACCACCAAAAGTCTTCACTCCTGTACTTGTCACTGAACATATCCATTGAGTACCGCCACATGGCATTGGGCTCTGTAGTATCCATATACTCTGGGCACGTTATTCGCTTGTCAGTGTTACGTCTGTACCAGTGATACAGCACTGGCACTCCATTTGTGTCAAGTATAATTCCTTTAGAGTCGAGATATGGGAATATTTCAGGAGGAATGAACCCTGTTTGCATAGCTCTATCGAAATAGAGTGAGTTCGAGTAGTAAGGTTGGTTAATCCAAGCGTTCTCTGTGGGCCGAGTTGTGCAATTTAAAGTATGCCTTCGAATAAGATGTACCATGAATCTATCTATTCTGGTTACTTGAGCTGTTTCATAAATCTCTCTATTCGAGACATTATGCAGGTAGTCAGTTTCGGTTTTCCGATAGACGCCTGTACATGCTCTTAGCACTTTTCTCTCGAAAACTCGGAGTTTCTCAATGGTCGAGGGGCTTTGGTTGAACCAAATTGGACAACCGTACGTTAAGATGGGTCGGACTAAACTTTTGTAACAAATGGTTTTCACCTCAGGCAACAAGTTCCTATTGTAAAACAGTCGTTTGAGTGACATGAAGGCGTTTCGAGTTTTTTCAAGCTGCTTGCTTATATGTGGTGTGAAATGAAGGCGTTGATCTAAATGCACTCCAAGATATTTTACATCTGTCCTATGTGGTATTCTTTTGCCATCGGCTACAAGGTGAAAATCTTTCCAGTGACGCTTCACATTTCTGCCGGCTTGCATCAGGTTTGTGCGAAACAAAATAGTCTCGCACTTTTGAGCATTAATCTTCATTTTCCAAGCATGCGTGAATGATTTAATGTCATCAAACATGCTCTGAAGCTCTTTATTGGCTTCTGATGCCTTTCTGTGTGCAGTGTAGATGATAAGGTCATCTGCAAATGCAACCAGAGCTCTTTTCGGCGACTCATTGAAGCCAAAGGTCTTGAGTAAGGGGCCCAATAATATTGCAAACAGAGTAGGTGCTGTCACCGTACCTTGTTGCAGTCCGTCAGATATTTGAAACAGTCTGTCAGTGGAAACACCTCCTGATTCTAACTGAAATGATTTCTTATATAACATACTGATCACCAAACTAATTAAATGTTGTGGGAATTTATCTTGGATTAGCTTAAAAACTAATCCATCGAGCCAAACAGTATCAAATGCCTTTTCCATGTCAATAAGACAAGCGCCAACACATTTGCCATCATTCATGTGCCAACAAATATCTGATGTTACTTTGGTTATTGCGTGAATTGTGGAATGGCCTTTGCGGAACCCAAATTGGCTGTTACTGAAGAGTTGATTTTCACTGATATGCAAATGAAGTGCTTGATTGATAACAGTCTCAAATACTTTACTGATATTCGGAAGCAGGCTGATGGGACGGTAGTTTCGTGGGTTTGTAAGGTCCTTGCCCTTTTTGGGGATAGGAATGGTCTTTGCTATTTTCCAGTTTGATGGGAAATATCTGTTGTTAAGAAGATTGTTGAAAAGAATGCAGTATTCCGTGATCAGTACCTCAGGTAAATGTTTCAATACAATATTAGGTATGCCGTCGATTCCGGCAGATTTTTTATTGTTCAACTTGCGAAAGATATCTACCAGGTTTTCATGTGTGATGAAATATCCAGCTATAAACTCGTCTGGTATAGCATTTGAAGGCAGAGTCTCATTGAAATGAAGTAAAGGCTCTTTGCTACAGCTTGCTTGAAAGTTGCTCACATTCTCTGTTACGATTTGGGAAAGTCGTTCTCTACCAAGTATTGCGTTTTGCTTGTGGATTGATTCTAGACTCATCCCAATGACGTTTAACTTATCAATAGGCTCGGAGATAGTGATATGACCCTGTACATTGTTTGCCTCGCAGACAGTACCTTCTTCAAGAAAAAGTCGATCTTCAGCTGTTATTTTCAAGTCAGCTATTCCATCCAATTTCTTTCTTCTGAAGATAGAGTTAATTTGTGCAAACATTCCGTCAGTGTCTTGTGGACGTATTCTTTGGAGCTTTTCTCTCCATTGGCAATTAACCTCCGCGTTGTAGCTAAGTTTAATCAGATATCGTACAATTGACATCATCTGTTTTAGAA